>JALIGU010000010.1:6003571-7204285 GCA_023053565.1 Aquilegia eximia
CGAGGTGCAGTCACCCCCAATCTCAAATCTTGATCTCAGCGACCTGACCTAGTTAATGCATTAATTTGGAAACATGTTAATACATTTGGCGCCGACTATAAGGAATCGATTGTATCGAAAAACCAGCCCTCCCACCCAACTAAAAGTCATACTCATACATCTGTCCATCAAATGGCTACTCAGGAGCAAATCATCCAGGAACTACGATACCAACTAAATCGTCTCCAAGAAGAAAACGCGCAACTAAAGGCTGCAAGCGACGTCGATATAAACACTGAACAAGGAGCAGTCATTGCAAATGACATCAATCGCAAGTATGAAGAACTCAGTCAACAGCTCGCTGAGTTCAAGGCCTCTTAGGCCGCCATACAATTAAGCAAAGGTCGCACAGCCGAACAGCTCGCTGTCCAGTCTTTGTAGCACTTCCAGGAATCTCCATTCACTAAGGAGATCCTGGAGCAGGAGTTGCCTAACAAACTCAATGCCCTAAATTTGATCACTACTCAGGCGTTGGAGACCCAACATATCACATCAAGGGTTTCCGCAAATCTCTACCTCTTATAAAAGAGGATCATCTACTCTGCCTATTGTTTAAATTCATCCTCATACGACCAGCTCTCGATTGGTTCCACTGTCTCAAGCCAGGTTCAATCAGCTCGTTCAACGACCTGGAAAAGCAGTTCGTTATTTTCTACATCCATAGCAAAAAACATCCAGTCACCATCGACGCAATGTTTAAAGTCAAACAGCGGGACGGTGAACTGCTGAGCGATTTCTTCGCTCGATTTAAAACCAAGCTGCACTCTATTCAAGACTTCGCAAAGGAGCATGAACCCTTTGCAACAATTGCGTTCTCCCACGGTCTGATCCCGGGATCAGACCTTCACAAGTCTTTGGCCATGAAGAGGCCAACCTCTCTCGACGACCTCTATCTCAAGGTAGATTGTTATATCAAACTAGAAGAAGCCCTGGTCGGATGGGTGAAAAGCCATGTTATTTCAAACGTAGAAGGGGGCTCTACCAAAGAACCTCGATCAGACAACAACAGGAGATTCAAGTCTAAGGCGTTGCCCACAGAGCAATGTGAGTATCACCGATTTACACGACCTGCAGGATATATCTTCGAGCGAATCAAGCATCACCACTGGTGCAAGATTCCAGATTTCACTCCACTTGAAGACACCTCTGGTCGTCCTTACTGCAAAGCCTACAAGGTGCGATGTCACCAAACAGATGATTGCCGCATACTAACGCGATCACTTCAGACATGGGCTGATGAGAAAAGGCTGAACAACTGGATCTACGGAAGGCAAGAATAATCCAGTTATAAGAAAACCAAGAAGAGATCAAGAACACCACCACGTTCTACAAACGATCTCAAAGCAAGGCAAAAACTGCCTCCACAAGTCCATCACGCATCAGAGGGCGAAGCCTCTCAAGAAGAGTAGGTCCCACCGACGACCTCCATGACCAAATCAACAAGCAGGTCGCAAATAAAATAGATGAAGATAGTGAGACAGAAAGTCATGTGGTCTACATGATCTACGAGTCCAGCTCTACACCACTCTCAAGTGAAAAGAAAAGGCGAGTAGAACACCTGCACCACGTCTACTCAATCACAGGTCAAGCTGCTCGAACTAACATTCCATCTCGACAGGAATCAGATATTAGTTTCACCGAAAACGACCTCAACAAGGTTGTTACTCCACACAACGATGCACTGGTCGTTGAATTAAGAATTGTAGATTACATTGTTAAGAGGGTCCTCATCGACCTAGGAGCATCTTGTAACATATTGATGTACAAGACTTTCAAGGATATGAGGCTACCTGATTCAGTCCTCATTCCTGACTTCACTCCAATCATGGGCTTCAATAGCTCGAGAGAGGAACCAAAAGGAGAGATATTACTGCCCATTTCTGTGGGTAAAAGGGAAGATAAAGTTTCAATAACATCAAAGTTCAGCGTCCTCAATATTACAAGCAAGTACAATGCAATACTTGGTCGCAAATGGATCCATGCCATGCGAGGAGTCCCTTCAACTTACCATCAAGTATTCCGTTATCCTGGCCCCAATGGGATTATGGAGCTTAGAGGCAGCCAGAACGCTGCACAGGAATGCCATGGAATTCTTGAAGCTGTGGCGACTGATAAGGCAACGACCTCAGGAACCAAGGAGGTCGAAAATCAAGCGAAGAGTCCATCGAAGGGGAAAACTGAGGCCACAAACGCGGTAAAATAGCAATTACAGAAGGAGCAAGCGAGCTCCCTTCAACTATCACTTGGAAGCACAGATCCAGGAGTGCAAGTGAACTTAGGGTCAGAAGACGACCCCAAGTATGTTTATATGGGCTCCGAGTTAGGAACAGATAAGTACAATGATTTTGTAAACTTTCTTTCTCTCAATAAAGATGTTTTTGCTTGGTCGTACACTGATATGCCTGGGATAGATCCATCAATAGCATGCTACAAATTACGAGTAAATCCCAATTACTGACCTGTTAAGCAAAAACCAAGACGACTTGCCCCAAAATTTCATCAGGCCGTCAATGATGAAATTAGTAGACTCAAGCAGGTAGGATTCATCAAAGAAGTTGACACACCAGATTTGTTGGCCAACATAGTTCCAGTCTTGAAAAAGAATGGGAAGACAAGAGTTTGCATCGACTTTACAAGCTTGAACAAAGCTTGTCCTAAAGATTCATTCCCACTCCCACGAATAGATATGTTAGTCGATTAGACTTGTGGTTTTGAGCTACTATCATTCATGGATGCATACTCAGGGTACAATCAGATACCAATGCATGAGCTAGATCAAGAAAAGACTTCATTCACTACTGAGCAAGGAATTTTTTGTTACAAAGTCATGCCTTTTGGCCTCAGAAACACTGGAGCCACCTACCAACGACTTGTCACCAAAATGTTCGACGACCTACTAGGTCGAACAATGGAGGTCTACATCGATGGCATGCTGGTCAAGAACAACCTCGAGCAAGATCACTTGGCCAACCTCGATCAGACATTTCAAAGGTTAAGACAATTCAAGATGAGACTTAATCCAAAAAAATGTCTATTCAGAGTGGCATCAGGAAAATTTCTTGGTTATTTAGTCACAAAGAGGCGTATTGAAGCAAACCTCGACCAGATCAGAGCCCTGGTCGATATGCCCAGCACAAAGACGAAGAAGCAAATCCAAAAACTCAATGGCATGATATCAGCTCTCAATAGATTTATTTCTAGAGCATCCGATAAATGTCGACTAATGCTTCATATTCTTTGAAAAGGGGTTGCATATCAATGGACGGAAAAATGCGAGCAAGCCTTTGCCGAGCTGAAGGCATACTTATCCACTCCACCAGTTCTCACTAAGCCTAATGATGGATATATGCTCGGAATCTTCCTCGCCGCATCAGACTTTGCGATCAACGCGGTACTTTTCAAAGAAGAAAATCAGGTCGAACGACCAATCTACTTCACAAGCAAGGTGTTGCAACAAGCACAAATAAGGTACACACTTCTAGAAAAACTAGCATTAGCTCTTCTTTATGCTGCATGCAAGTTTAGACCTTATTTCCAAGAACACACTGTTAAAGTAATCATCGACCAGCCACTACGACACATACTAGAAAAGAAGAACAAAACAGGTCGAATGGCTCGATGGGCAGCCGATCTCGGTGATTATACCTTTGAGTTCGTACCTCCCTAGGCCGTTAAAGGCCAGGTCATAGCTGATTTTTTAGCAGACTATCCTGCCGAAGATTTCAGCTGGGAACAGAACCAGAAACCAGACCAGTCCAAGTAGATCCACCAATATGTTGATGGTTCCCACAACACAAATGGTAGTGGCATTGGTGCCGTACTCATCTCACCTGAGGGCTCACAACATGAAAGATCAACTCGACTAGACTTCTCGACCTCCAACAATGAGGCCGAATATGAAGCTCTAATCCAAGGTCTACAAATGGCTATCGACCTACAAGCAGATCGACTCAAAGCGTTCAGTGATTCTCAACTAGTAGTAAATCAGATCACAAATAACTACCAAATACACGGAGTCAATTTGATAAGATATGCAAGCAAAGCAAATGAACTTATCAGCAAGTTCAGTTTCTTCACTATCGATCACATCCCAAGAGATGATAACAGACATATGTTGATTAATTCACTCGCATTCCTAGCCTCCAAGGTCGAATCAGATAGACCTCGAGCTCTAACAATAATAGTAAACATGCTACCTGCGTATTTACAAAAAGAAGAAGAGGTCAATCAAATCAGCGACCTACTTGCCACGACCTCAGAAGATATCAAAGGAACTTGGATGGAACCCTTCATCAACTTTTTACAAACTGGCGAGCTCCCAGCAAACAAAAAGGAGGCCAGCCAGTTATTATATAAGGTTACTATGTATAAGTTACATGAGGGAAAGCTATTCCGAAAGTCAGCAACTGGTTTACTCTTAAGATGCTTAATTCCCAAGCATGGGCAAATCATCTTTCAGGAGATTCATGAAGGAGAATGTGGAAATCATTCTGGAGGTCGAACACTAGTTTACAAAGCGATCTCACAAGGGTATTTCTGGCCAAGAATGAAGGAGGATGCAAAGAAATTCGTTTTAAGGTGCAAGGAGTGTAAACGTTTTGCCGATCACACTCATCAACACCCCAATGACCTCATCAACATCACTGCTCCTTGGCCATTTCACATGTGGGGGCTCGACATCATGGGCCCACTGATTTAAGAGAAGAAGTCCGAAAAAAGATTTGTTCTAGTCGCTGTCGACTACCTCACGAAATGGGTGGAAGCCATTGCTCTCACCAATGTCACTCAAGCAGATGTGAGAAGATTTTTTATGGGAAAACATCATTACAAGATTTGGTTTGCCCAAAAGACTTGTCACTTATAATGGAACTCAGTTTGTTGGAAAGAACATTACAGCTTTCTACGAACTATGGAAGATCGAGCACACTCCAGGTCAGCTCCTCGATACCCACAGAGTAATGGTCAGGTCGAAGCTGCAAACAGAAAAATTCTTTCTAACTTGAAGATCAAGAAGTCCAATGGCCACAACAGCTAGAAAACATCCTTTGGGCCTACAGAACAACTCCGAGAACATCAACAAGAATGTCTCCATTTAGTCTTTGCTATGGAGTAGAAGCTGTCATCCCAACTGAGCTGACATTTGGTACGACCAAGTCACTACTGGTCGACACCGAGCTCAACAACCAAGCTTGGTCGTTTGGGGTAGATCTGGCTGAAGAAAGAAGGAATCATGCTACCATCAAACTCGAGCAATACCAACAAAGGTTGAAACGAGCTTATAACAAAGGAGTACGACCTCAAGCTTTCCAACCAGGAGAGCTCGTACTAAGAAGAATGTTCCATAATAAGAGAAAGGCGAATATTGGAAAGCTTAACGCTAATTGGGAAGGACCTTACATCATCACAAAGGTTCAAAGCAATGGATCCTATCGCCTCCAGACTCCAGAAGGAGAGGATGTCAAGAATCCCTACAATGCTTATTATTTGAAAAAATTCTACCAGTAAAATGTAACCATGTGTTCTCCTATGTTAATAAACGAGCTCGATTTTGCCTTCATCTCATTTCATACATGAATGGCTTGAACATGTCAAAATCAATCATTAGACCTTTAAATTATCAATACTCTAGTCCCTTTGATAATTTTTATAAGTGTTAAGTTGACATATATACTCCAACTAACACTCTCATACTTAGGTCATAACTATCCCACGACCTAAGTAGACTCGAGCTCATAATCTAACGACTAATATCATCCCAGGTCGAATTTTACACTTAACTTTATTACTTGATGTTTGTCATCTAGCCATGTAGACAATACAAATAACGGAAAATAAATTACAAGAAAGGTAATCAAATAAAAGTTCATTTTATTCATTTATTTCAAATAAGCTAACTATTACAGGGGAAACAAACTACTTGCTATGTTACATCAACAACCTATACTACTCGGGGGCTACTTCAGCAATCCCTAGCTACAGCTCGCCAAGCATAGCACCTGCAAAAGTAAAACCAAGAGAAGCATACAGATATCCAACAAAAGCAAATTCATTATACAAAGGCATGTAAAAGGAAACTTTTCAGTCCGCCCTGCTTGCAGCCATCCATCTCGTCTACCTGCTTTCTGAACGAGCTACGAGAACTCCCTGGAAACTAGTCGCCCAAAGAGACATGTGACATTATCCACAACAAAAAATAAAAGTGCAGAAAGTAAAAGCGCAATCGACCTGCCGAAGTAGATCGATCACTATTGTTTACGGCCTAAATCCCAAACCAACAAACGACCAGGTCGCCAAAGATCAGCCCGACCGAAGTCAGACTCATCTAAAACTATTGTTTTAAACCACCACCAAGGGAACTAGAGCGCCAAGAATAGACGAGATCGAAACCAAGTCCATTCAAGACTAAAGTTTTTATGCCACGCAGGGCAACCACAAATCATCAACAAAAACAACTTTCACGAACAATTGTTTAAACCTCACAATCACTCAAGATAAAGAAAAAGAAGAAAGTCATTGCTGCTGCATCTGGTCATCTTGATCGACCTGCTCGTTCTGGAGTTCTCCTGCTTCCTCATTAGGGCCCATCAAGGCGTCCTGCGTTGCAGCTGGAGTAGACTCATCAACAATCGGGGTCTCCTCTCCCTCGAGCGACCCCAACAGCTGTTTCTTCAGATTATCATAGTACTCTTGCCATTCAGCACCATTCTTTCTATAAAAGCCTTCCCAGTACGCAGCAGTAACCTCTCCTCGTAGCCCCTCCATCTCCTTCCTCAAAGCTGCAACCTCCATATCCCTATCCCTCACCTTCATCTTAGCAACAACATCAACATTCTTGGCCTGCTCGAGTTTTTTGTTCAGAACGTTCTGCTAGATCTCAGCTCTCGTCGCAACCTCAGCGACCAGACGTACCTCCTGGAAGCTAGCATTGAGCTACACAAAAAACATAGTCAGAAAGCAATCAACACAAAGTTAAAGGAATCAAACATTATTATTTAACTCACCAAAGAAAGAGTAGAATTAATCTTCGAGCAGGTTACAAGAAGACTTTGGGACTTGACCATTCGAGCATCAGCATCCAGAACAGTTCCCTCGTTAACAGCTCGGGTAACACAGGGGTCATCTATAGCACTTTCATTATCATAAACCACGTGCTTCCCTCTCTGGCCGTCTAGATATTCAAAAGGACCAGGTCGGAATTCAGATGAAACACCCTTACCCTTACCAGAGTAACGGACAACATACTTTCTCGACAAGGGAGTAGGTTCAGGAGCTTTCAAAACTTTCGAAGGAGCAGAGGAAGGAATGACTGGTGGTTGCTCTATCAACTTCAAATTCCCAGAAGACGACCTCTTCCTGGTCGACCCAGAAGGCATCTTCGGAAGAGAGGTCAGAGGAGTAACGACCCGTGGACTCGAAACAAGATCGCTAGGCCTCGAGCTACCACCAGCTCAGGATTTGTCACTTGGACCAAATATCTTCATCAAGGCCAAAATATTCTTTCTCAAAGCTTTTCTCCTCTCCAACTCGCCCGAAACAGTCTTGGGACCACCTTTAGGAGTGAAATAATCCTTCAGGTGGGGAAGAAGCCGCAACTTTCTCTCGTCAGACCAGGAACCAAACACGTTCAAGACAGAAACAAGATCGCTTTTCTTCACAAGGTGGTCGTCTCTAATTGCTGCAAAAAAAAAAAAAAAAAAAAAAAACAAGTCAACTACCAGAACAACAAAAAACAGGTCACTCCTAAACGACCTAAAACAAACGACTGTAAACTTACGTTCGTCAGACAAATTTCTAGTGACGTACAACAAAAGAACGTTATCTTCAGTAACTTGACCATTGAGCAACATGGTCTCCTTCCACCAAGGCTCACTACTAACAGGGTAAATCAATGGCAAACGTTCAGGCCTGACCTGCATATTATAGCCTCCCCCTCCTACTTTGCAGATCGCTTGAAGCAAAAATGACCTAAAACATCACCCACAGTAACCCCCCACTTATGCATCCTGTTCAGATCGTCTATAACCCTCATGTTCCTCCAGAAATTCCCATTCATCTGGCACACAGCTCGCTTGATAGGATTCAGGAGGTCGACCAGCAAACGAGAAATGGGTAACCTAAGCCCAGCTCAAAATTGGGCCAAAGTAAAAACAATAGAGAAATGGTTGTTAGGTCGATACGCTTCGGTAAGTAAGCGGTCTCCTAGAAACCTTATCTCCAGATTGCTAATGGAGTCCAACTCATAGCTCCTCCTAAATGCAATATGCCTCTTCACATAAGAATGGTTAACTACACGATGCAGACAACCATCTTCACCCTCCACCACTTCATCATCAGAACTGTCCTCCCCGTGAGGACCACTACTACAAAGGCTATTCTCATCTAAAGGTTCTTCAACACGACTAGGAGTACATGCATCATCTCTTGATCGAGTTCTATCATCATCTGATTCATAAGAACCAGCATTTTCTCCACTCAAATGCTCGTTCTGTGAGTCACTCGCCTCAGACATCTCTCAACAGAAAGGAAAACAACTTAAATGAAAAGAAAAAGTATGAAAAAGAAATAAAGAAAGTACTCACTTCAAGAGCTCTCAAGATCCTCAGGTCGCAATGAGAAAACGGCAGCAGTTCGAGAGAGTAAATGAAGAAAGTAAGAAATTCAACATCACACTTCCGTTTAAATACAAGTCGGCAAAAGATCCTAGCCATCGATCAAGTTCTAATCAATGGACAAGATCAAAAGCAGACAACACGATCTTTGCAGTTATTACCCATTACTCTGATTCTCTACATCCACCGTTGGATCAATCCACATGTCCAAAAAAAATAGCATCAATCCACATGTCCAAAAAACTGCTCGAGAAAACCACTTCATGTCCCCACGAAGCGCAATGATGGTAGGGAACAACAATGCATGGCGGCCACGTGTACAATGACCAAAATTTAAAAAACAAGGTCGTTTTAACAAGCTCGTCCGGAATACAAAAGGTCTTTTCAGCCCGACTTTTCATCGACCTAAAACGAGGGGGCTTATGTAGGGGTACTACATACTCCAGCCAATCAAAACACGACACGTGGCCTGCCCAATATTCCACCAGGTCACCCATTGCACGACCCAGCTAAAGACCGACCAGAGCAGCTCGACTATACAACCGTTGGCGACCTCCTCATACATATGTGCCCTTAATCAATGCACAGAATATCCTCGCCCGTTGCATAATCAATGCACAGAGAATATCCTCGCCCGTTACATAATCAATGCCATGATTATGCTCTCATTATGATGTCGGAGAATCTGCAAGATCCCATGATCTGCGCTCTTTCACCTTCTATAAGAACAGAACTACGATGGCTTGATCTCTAAGTTCCACTCTCCCGAGCTAGAGTACGTAGGCAATCTCGATCTCATCGAGGTGCAGTCACCCCCAATCTCAAATCTCCACCTTGGTCAGTCAAACAGCGATCTGACCTAGTTAATGCATTAATCTGGAAACAGGTTAGTACAATATGAATAGAGCTTGATACAAAGAAGAAGAAGATGAACTTTCTCTCACAAATATTCTCTTTCCTCACTCTATAAAAAACTCTAGATCTAAAAAATGGGAGTCTAAAAGATACCTAAACCTTAACTATTACTTCTCTTATATAGAAAATACAAAGTAGAATACTTGCATGCAAAGACTTCTAAATTAGGTCAAATTCGTGGCTGCTTCTGTTGGTCTTCTAGAGGCATTAGGAAATTAGCAAAACCTAATTCTTTTGAGCTTAAGTTGTAGCTTGGACCAAGACCTTCAGTTTGATAGCTCATGGGCACAAATCAGACTTCTGGATCTTCTTGTGGAGCCTTTTTAAATTTGGACTTAAATAAGGCCTAAAATAGAAATTCTGACTTGTGGGCTCCAATAGGACCCGGTTTGGGCTGAGAATTGGACCGCCCCACTTTGACCTAAATTCAAGTCAACAGAGCTGACCGTGGGGTGCCCTCAGTAGATCTTGTGGGTGCAAATATCGATTCTCCTTCCTATGTGCAAATAACACCTTTTTGCTTGCTTTTCTTAACTTTTCGCGGGCTTTTACACAATATTCGCATTTTGGCTCATAAAACCTACACAATAGACAAGAAAACATTAATCAATAGATATAACACAATAATATAACCTAAGTGCTATACAAATAAGGTGTTATCACGGAATAAAATACACTTTTGAGGACTGATCAAATACCCCAAAACAACACTTTGCTTGTCCTCAAGCAAAGATGAGAAGAAAGAATTAAGGACTCAAAAGAGAAGTAAAACTAAGGTGATTGCATTAACCATATGCATCAAGGCTTTTAACCACAAGGATTCCCCAGATAGTCTCCTGAGGGTTTTCCAGAGAAGATACCCACAAACTTAGTACAATGACTAATCCAAAAATAAGAATTTCTACCATTTACCTCAGAAATAGTTATATCAAGGATAAGGATAAGTATTGCAAAACCGTTCATATGAGATAGCATACTACAAATGTATGAATAAGACATGAAATATAAACCAAGCATAACGGTTTCAAATGCATTGAAGACAAGCATGTACCCATGCTACCACGGGTCTTAACTTACCATTGAAAAGGTCGCTTTGACTTCTGCCTCACAGACATACACTCAGAAATAAATGTCACTCAGAGATGGTGTTTATCATTTTACCTCTATGTGAGGAAGGAAGATGGACAATCATCTCACATATATCAATAAGAACGGACTGGTGTAATGGAATGAACTTAGTCTCAAAGAATGGAAAAATTAGCCTCGTTTGAGATGTCGGGTTTTTCACCTCAGCACCTTCTCACTTACTTGCCACATCCTACCATATCAGCTTAGATCTAGAAAAAACAGTAATGGGTTGTAACTTGGCTTAGGACAGGACTAGAAATGGAAAAGGCTTTTGTGAAATATTTTTGGAACATTCGGGCCTTCAATACTTGTGATTTGTAATAACAACACATGGAGAAATATTTGGAATTTTTCTTTTGGGAAAAAATGTTTCTCATCTTCTTTTGGGAAAATTTCTATGAAGCTCTAGCCAATATTTGGGAATCTTCCTTTCTTTTTGGATTTGAAATGGTTTGGAAGATTCTGGCTTTTTCTGGAATTTCTTAAAACTTTTTGGTTTTCAATATTTGGTTCATCTCACTAGTTTGGAGATTTTCTATGTATTTCTCCTTTCTTCTTGTAACCACATAAACAATCATCCTCATGTTCCAAAAACAATGGGTAAAGGACCTAAAACATTCTAAGGGTTTTTACTCCTAATGGAGTTGGGTAAGGATAATGGGCTCAAGAAAAAGGCTAAGTAACAAGAAAGGCTCAGAATCCTCAACCTAAGGGATAATGTATCATCAGGGTAGGCTAAGGTAAACAAGGTTTATCTAAATGTCTTTGTATCATTTCTAAGTACTGATATGGTGATCACATCTTGAATAAGCTACAAGACCCAAGTTTATATTACACCCACTTGATGTCATCTCAAGGCTAACTATAAAAATGAATATGAGACTAAAAATAGACAAAACTGAGAGGTTGAGTCTTTTGACTCCAGATGGATGTAATATCTCTGCAAGAAAAGGACGGGGCTCAAAAGGTTACTAGGTTAAGTCTCCACACTTATTCCTCAAGTTTCTCAAGGTGTAGTTGTATTTGCACATGTAATCTGTAATAAATGCTGATGAATGCTATGCTTATTCTCATGCAAATGTAGTATATGACTCAACTACTTGGTGAAGCAACAAATGTCCTTAAACTTGAAAAAGAGATAATTCGACCATTATATTCATCATTGATGATGTACTTATCCTATTTTTGAAAAAGTCTTTGTAACAAAGATTTTTTTGGATTTTTCAAAAATTTTAAAGTTTTTCACAAGTATGGATAAAGAAGTTTGAAAATCATTTGCAAAAAGGATTGTAATACTTCCCCACCCCTAAACAAAGAGATTGCATTTTCCTCAAGGCTCATACTAAGCATAGGAAAAAGAGAAAGAAAGATATTACCATGAATGTACTAAAAATTCAAACCGCTTTATAAATTCCTGCCAAACAAAATTATCTCCACATATATAGAGATTACAAGGAATTCCATACTAAGACACAACTGAAAGAAAATATGCTGAATAAAGGACTGACTTAACATAAAGGGAAATCCTATCTTAAAACAATGCATTTTGTAACTGCAATAATTATCAACTAGCCAAACGACAAAGAGAGAGTGGGTGGACCGGCCGCGCCCACCCCCAAACAGAATTTGAGCATAGATGGTAGAACGAGCGGTTTAACAACCAAAATGCAACTAAACCCCGCAAAAATAAGCAATAAAGAACGATCGGGCTTAGAAGATACACAGAGTTGCCTCCTAGGAACGCTAAGTTTAACGTCTTCAGCCAGACAGGAGGACAAACATGACTCACTCCCTAGATAAACGCTACTCTAAAAAAAGATACAAGTGAGATAAAACGCTAGAGTGGAATGCGCGAGATCCTGATGTCTAAGATACAATAAATAGTCTTTTAAAGTCAGATACTCAAGACTTAAAAGAAAATGGGAAATGACTTCCCCACCTCCAAATAGAGCGAGAAACAGGTCTGTTTGGTGGTGATGCTCAAGAGATTAGCGTGTACTGGATTAATTATACTCAGCCAGTAAGAGTTTGTGGACTAACGGTCCTGACACTTTCAACCACACCTCTTAAAAGAGACAAAAGGAAAGGAACATAGAAAGGGTCCAGATACCAGCAGGTTAAGGGTCAGTCTAGATAAGTAGGGACCTCTAAGAGAGTTTTAGGAGGCCTTAACTCATGAAAATGCTTAAGACAATTACCATTGACTTTAAATTCAGAATTGTCTGCAGGATTAATACATGTAATAGTACCATAAGGAGCTACTGCAGACACAACAAAGGGGCCTGACCAACGAGACATAAGTTTGCCAGAAAATAAATGCAAACGAGGATTATAAAGCAAAACCTTGTCTCCAATGTGAAAATAAAGCTGATGGTTCTGCTTGGTAGTAAAAGAAAAGATGATAACAGGATGACTACAGTCCGAATCTAATTGGGCACATTTCAGCTCAGGAGGAAGAGGATCAGGAGATAGAGGGATTGTCTCGACTTGGAACTTAGAATTAATGCAACAAACCGAATGAAGGGCCTCAGGGTCTTTGGGGTCAAAGATAGACACACAATCAAGATGATTTTTGGTTTGAACAATAGATTGATTGATGTCGAAGTCATCATTATGCATAGTAGGGCAATGAACAACCGGATCTTTAGGGTAACAACTAGGTACCATCTTATAGGGTAGAGAGTCAAGAAGGTACACATCTTTAGATAAAGAAAGATCAGGGGGTTGTTTGCCAAGATTAAAGATATTAACTTCAACGGTCATAGATCCAAAGGTGAGAACCATAGAACCATTCCGGCAGTTTATGAGAGCATTAGAGGTGGCAAAAAATGGTCGGCCAAGGATGATGGGAACCGAGTTATTGGCAATAGGTTCAGTATCCAACACCACAAAGCCAATAGGATAGTAAAAGTCAGACACTTTAACTAATAGATTTTCAACTATTCCTCTAGGTACTTTCAATGATTTGTCGGCCAGTTATAAAGACATGTTCATGGGTTTCATGTATGTTAGACCCAGGCTGAGGTACAAGGAGTAAGGCAAGAGATTAACACTCGCTCCCAAGTCTAACAAAGCTCTAACTATGAACTTATCACCAAGCTTGCAGGGTATGGTCAGTTTTCCAGGGTCTTTATATTTTACCACACCGTACGTTATGTTGGACAAGTGCAGAGAATTCTTCCGCCACAAACGTGTTTTTAGGCACATTTGTTTTTCTCTTGGCAGTGCACAAGTCTCTCAAAACTTTAGCATAAGAAGGTATCTTTTTAATAGCCGCGAGGAAAGGTATATTAATATTTATATGTTTAAACACTTCAATTACCTCCCCTACTTGGACTTCTTACAAAGACCTTGTGAGTCTCTGGGGGTAAGGCACGGGTGGGTCATAAGGTAGTGGAGAGTCCACAATCTTACAGGTATGTATCTTTGGTTTAGAGGTGGTTGCCTTATTAGCCGAACCTTTAGGTGGTGCAACAGGTGTAGTGGTAACCGGGGTCACATTGCTAGGACTTGGTTTATAATTAATGTGATTATCAACCTGTTTACCTGACCTAGGTGTGGATACCGAGTTAACTTCAGCAAGCGGTGCAGACGGAGATGGAGTTTCCATCACCAAGGCAACATCTTTGCCCTTGGGATTCGGGATAGCTTGTCCCAGGAATTTGCCATTTTCATCAAGTTTTTGTTCAATCCTCTAGATGGCTTGGGCATTTGACTCAATGGACGTTTGCGTCTGTTGAATGAAACGGGCAAGCACATCCTCAAGAGAGGTCTTAGGAGGGGAAGATTGATTGGTTGGCACTTGGTCCCTGGAACTACTCATGTGATGAGCATTGTTCGAATAAGGGGGGGGGGGGGGGGGGACCGCTACCCTGTTCTGATTTTCATTACTACCAACATACGTGGCATTGCTACGTTGCCCATAAGAGTTATTAAAACCAGGTGGAGCTGTATAATGATTATTTGAATAAGAAATATTGGAGCGGTCCATGTATGGGTACGTGGTATTGCCCTTAGTAAAGTTGTTTTGCCCGACGTAAGTGAACGCACGAGCTTCCTCAGTTTCTGGTGATTTATAAAGGAGAGGGCAAAACTCGGCAGTATGGGTCTGGTCATGACAAGCATCACATTGGAGAGTGGAGGCACTCATAACAGGTGATGTGGGCTTTAAGGACGCTTCAAGTGCTTCTACCTTTTTTTACTAAACCATGAAGTAAAGCTGTAAGCTCAAAGTCAGGTTTTACTTTATATATACCTCTAGGTTTATCAAATGAGTCTGGGGTAGTGTTTCTCGGGGTATGTCCAGGTAAGTCCCATTGTTGGCTATTATTAGCAATTTTTTCAAAGAATGCCAGAGCCTTGGCGGTGGAATAATCAAGAAATTCTCCACCGCTCATACTTTCAACCATGTTTCTAGTTGTATAATTAAAGCCTCTATATATGATCCTAACTTTTTCTGTGTCATCAACTCTATGGTGTGGACACTGAAGAAATAGGTCTTGATACCTCTCCCATGCATCAAAGAATACCTCGCCCTCTTTTTGCCAGAAACGTTTTATGGCATCAACTATGTCATTAGTTCTGGTAATAGGAAAGAATTTGGTCAAAAACCTTTTACTTAGTTGAGCCCAGGTGTCAATAGAATTGGAAGGAAGGCTATGTAACCAGTGATATACACGATCCTCAAGAGAAAAGGGGAACAATCTCAAGCTAACTTCCTCTTCAGACAAATGTTTCTCCTTTAAAGTGTTAAGAACGGTCAGAAACTTATTTAGGTGCTGATATGGATCTTCCCGTGGAAGTCCATGGAACTTAGGCAACATGCCCACAATCTGTGGGCGAATGCCATAATTATCTGCAGTTGTCTCGGGTAAGACTATGCAGGTAGGTGGCCCAGTGGCCAAAGGTGAAAAGTAATCCCGAAGGGTAGCTTCTTGAGCCATAGGGGCAGGTCTTACTTCAGAAAGTGAAGTTGAGTCGTTGAACTCTTCTTCAGATGGTATGGAGGTTGAGTCGTTAAACTCTTCCTCAAGAGAAGGAGGTCCGTGGTTGTGCTCTTTGTGTAGATTGGAGTTGGTTTGGACAAGATTTTACCTGATCTAAGATGCATGCAACATGCGCATTACAAATGCCACAGAAGTCCTAACCATTCAAAAACATCTAACAAAGGGCTCAAAAACTGACTCGATTTTGTGTTCACCCAAGTCAATGAGTTCTTTCCAAGCTTCCCTTGTGAATTCTCCCTATATTTTGTGAGTCAAGCAGCGAATAACCAGTGTGGGAGGTTTTCCGTGCGTAAGCAACGATCCTAAATTAAGAAACCACAGTAATTCTATAGACGTAATCTGGAGGGGTTCTAGACCCAATTCCTAACTTGTGCTCCAATCAAAGGATGGTTCACGCAGTATTAGTTGAAATATCTGCTCAAGGTCTCAAATGAACATCGTGATAACATGGCTTTAGTTGGTTCAATTTTAAAGCTTAGGATATTGCAATCAATAGATATTAGGTTTCATTTATAGGCCAGGTCCGCCTTGCAGTCTCGGTTTAACAAGTAAAAACATAATTAAAATCAAACAACATTCAAGGTCATGCTAATCAATACAGAAACTCCTCTTGCAGGGGATACGAGGAGGGTTAGGAGAATGCTTACCTCCCACTTTGTGCTAAAAAAATAAAAGTGCCAAACAAACGCACAAAAGTGGGGAGAAAACGAGTTGAAGTCAACTAAGGGAAAACCGTTCCTTGGGTTTCAATCGTCCTTAGGAGTCGTTCCTTAGTAGACTCAAGGCTAGCTCCACAACCTTGCTCTACTATCCGCCGCGAACACACAATAAAATAAATCCTAACAACACCTACTTTAAAAATATTACAACCGCGACCCCTTCTTGGATCGAATAATTAAATATCTTACAAGTCTTTAAAAATGCTGAAAAAAATGGACTACCTAGTTCACCTCACAATCTCTCAACAGGAAAAAATATTAGCTGAAAAGGAGTTCTGGAATGCTCTGGAAAAATCATGCAAAACGAGGTAAATTTTCTGCTTGGACCTTGACTCGAGATGGTTATAGGCCAAACTGAACTTGACTCGAAATCTGGCCCAGTTTCAACCAGTAACCTTCAGGAAAATTTCCTGAACTCGCCTCTTTCGTAAAAATTTGATCTTTACTCCTTTTTTTCGAGCTTTTTTCAATCCGTCTTCGCTGGAAGATTAATAAGAGGACTAAGTAACAAGACACTTAAAAAAAAGAATTAAAAATAGAAGGGTGGGAGGGATAGAAGTGGGATGATGTCCCGAAACTACTATTCTCGCTTGTGTTTGAATGAACTCTGTTCCTTAGATCGGCAACAGCGCCATTTTGATGTATGGTATTTGTGTACCTCACAATCAAAAGATTAGATTTATATTGAATTTTCCTTCTTGTGCCTGTATAAATTGGTTATCAAAGTAGACAAGTAACAAACAAGGGTCTTACCCACCTCAGAGGGAGAGATCTTAGCTCAAACACAATAGAAAACAATTGTTACGAAACACCAAGGGAATCAACAAACTAGATTTGAGATTGATTCTAACTTCCTACAGGCAATAATAATAAGTAAACCCTAACTTAAGAATATGGAAGAGATATAAAAAAGATAGATGATGATATAGGGGGAAGATTGGTATCCACAAACTAAATCATGCAAACATAACATGTTGTTCCTTCATGTTCAATCTATAATAATTAATTAGTCACCTCTCAGTTATTCCAATTAATAATTAATACATATAATAATTAAGTAGTCATCTTTCAGCTATTCTACTCAATTAAACGGGATTCTCTTATGTCTGCTATTGAATATGTCTTATTAATCAAACAGTCACCTCTCAGCTATTCAATTTAATTAACTCAACATATTTATTCATAACTAAATCATCACCTCTCAGCTATTTGACTTAATTAGAAAAAGGGTTCCAATAAAAGATATGGGCAACTGCAGATATGTAATAATCACCTCTTAGCTATTTCACTACACATCTTCAATCAATATAAATAAAACCATTAAAGATAGGTCTCCCTAAACCCTAACAATATTATTTTAATAACATGGATAACAATAACATTCAAATAATCATACTTACCTCATACTGCAGCTAGAAGTAAATAAGCATTAAGTACTTTGAATCACAATGAACATTAAGAACAAACATGGTGCTTTTGCATTATCTAGAGTGCTTCAACCATCCCCCTAAAGGAATTTAGCTACTCATCCTTAATGATGACACTATGAAATAAATAAATAAATAAATAACAAAACATCATAATGGAAAAGTGATTTGAATTGATCGATATGAATAGAGCTTGATACAAAGAAGAAGAAGATGAACTTTCTCTCACAAATATTCTCTTTCCTCTCTATGAAAAACTCTAGATCTAAAATATGGGAGCCTAAAAGATACCTAAACCTTAACTACTACTTCTCTTATATACACATACAAAGTAGAATACTTGCATGCAAATACTTCCAAATTAGGTCAAATTCGTGGCTGTTGCTGTTGGTCTTCTAGAGGCATTAAGAAATTAGCAAAACCTAATTCTCTTGGGCTTAATTTGTATCTTGGACCAAGACCTTCAGTTTGATAGCTTATGGGCTCAAATCAGACTTCTGAATCTTCTTGTGGAGCCTTTTTAAGTTTGAACTTAAATAAGGCCTAAAATAGAAATTCTGACTTGTGGGCTCCAATAGGACCCGGTTTGGTCTGAGAATTGGACCGCCCCACTTTGACCTAAAGTCAAGTCAACAGAGCTGAGCGATGGGTGCCCTCAGTAGATATTGTGGGTGCAAATATCAATTCTCCTTCCTATGTGCAAATAACACATTTTTGCTTGCTTTTCTTGACTTTTCGCAGGCTTTTACACAATATTCACATTTCGGCTCATAAAACCTACACAATAGACAAGAAAGTACTAATCAATAGATATAACACAATAATATAAGCTAAGTGCTATACAAACAAAGTGTTATTCGGGGGATAAATATACACTTTTGAGGACTGATCAATACCCACAGCTATTGGACGAATGTCGTTACCTGGCTTAAGAAGTGGGGTGAGAGGTGCACTAGCTATAAATTCTGCCAAGACCCGTGGGCATTAGGGCTGTGAAATGGGCCGGGCTAGGGCTAGCCCGGCCCTTCAACACTTAAGCCCTATAGTCTTAAGGGCCGGGTCAGCCCTACCCTTACTATTCATGAGGGCCGGGATAGGGCCGGGTTGACATCAAAATACTTAAGCCCTTACCCTACCCTTACCCTTTTCTAAAGGGTTGAGGGCCGGGCTCATAGGTCTGGCCTTAAAGCCCGACAATTTTTAAATGTGTATTTTATTAAATATAAATGAATTTAACTATAAAATATGAAAGGGCTTAATTAGGGCTTAATTAGGGTCGGGCTTAGGGCCGGGTTACACATTTTAAATATTGGCCCTGGCCCTACCCTTATATACATCAGGGCCGGGCCGGGCCGACCTTTAAAATTTGGAGGGCTTGACTTAGAGGGCTTTTTCATCGAAAAGGCCGGGCCGAACAGGGTCGGGCCAAGGGCCTAAGGGCCGTTTTAACAGGCCTAGTGGGCATCGACCTTGTTGCCATAAGTTCACAACCGGTGTCAAGGCCTCCATGAGATCTGTGGCTACAACGGGTGCAGCCTCACTCATAGCATCAAATAGGTGTTGGGCCCGGAGACCATCTCGCCCACAAGACGTCCCTTTGGGGAAGGACCTGATGCATGATAATATCCCATCCCTCTCAACTGACAGAGGTGACTCAAGTAAAGGAATGTCGGGGATAGATGGTGGTGGATGCTTTGGGTGTTTATCCTCTAAAGCCCGCAACGTCTCTGGAGTGTTCGGAACCCCTGATGATGCCAACACCTTCACGGCTGCTGCAAAGTGCCCGTCTGCAACCTTTTGCAACCACAGTCGTACATTCTTGCTTGGGGACTGCAGAGATGGTCATTCCAGCGGAGGCTCTGTGTGTGACTCTCTCAATCAGACGAAATATACCCCCAGACTCGTTCCAAATACAGAGAGCTTGCAAAATCTGATTCTGCTGGAGATATTTCCGAGTACCAGATCGACGCTCTTGGCGATTCTGCGGATGGAACACTTGCAATGTACAATAGGGAAGCAGGATCAATCTAACCCATGGCCCTGTCGATATGGGATCTGCAGTAACCTCATACAAAACTGACTTCAATGCACATGAAATGCTAATCGACAAGGACGTGGAATATTTTTCACTGTGCGGAAAGGTCTACAGAAAATACGATCAAGTGATATCTCATCTAAAGAAGGTGCAACAATAGAAAGGTGAGTATCGATACCAGTGTCCCCTCCTTCTGTAGGTGCAAGTATATTATCAACATGAACAAGCTGTGGTGCATGGTGGTATACCTACAATTGCACACTCTAACTCACCGGTCTCCTTTCGCGCAGGTGGTTTGATGACTGCACCATCCGAATGTTTACATTTAATGGTCGATGCATGGATACCGAAACAATCAACACACATCCATTTGTTCATCCTCTTCAAAGTATTGTCAAGCGATGAAAATAAACCTATATCAACTTTGATCGCATCTCTTAGCCTGTCGATGTCATTTACCCTCTTCAAGTGATCTTTCTTAACATGCGTTCGGATGTATGAAGATTTGTATCCATTTCCACACGGTCCATTTGTGCATCATCAAAGTTTTGAAATGGACAATGGATACTCGTCATCAAGCAGCCAATTTTTCTGGGGTTTTTTTTCTGTTTTTTTTTTTTTTTTTTGCTTGGCTTGGCTTGGCTGACTGGCTTGAGCTGCTGATCTGACTCGGCTGGTGGCTTGAGTCGGCTCGGCTTAGATTTGGGCTAAATTGCGATTCAGTGGGTTAATGGTGGCCTGGTCGGTGGGGAGTTGGAGAAGAATGTTACTGGCGGTGGTGGAAGAGGGAGAAGAGAAGGTTATTGGTGGTGGAGGTGAAAGAGAGGGTTGTTGCTGGTGATGGTGGAGATGAAAGGGGGAGGAGAGAGATGGTGGTTGTGTTGATGAAATAGAAGAAGAAGAAGAAGATTGAAGGAGATATGGCGGTGGTGTGATCTGGTGGTGGCTGGTCGTGGAGGAGGGGCTGACTTCATCGGTGGTGGAGGCTGCTGGTCATGGAGGAGATGACCTCATAATCCTTTTTTTTTTTTTTTTGCTTGTATATAAAAAATGTGGACTTAAGATAAATGTAAGTTAGATGCCTCCAATCAGTTCTTGATTTTGATCTAAACGGTTATGATGTACCACTAGCTAGTCCAAACATATGACACGACTTCGTCTTCCTAAGAAATCTTATACTAATAGCTATGTAATGAAAATTTAGATTTTAAAAAAAATGTGTTTGGGGAAGGTGATTGTGGATGTCATGAACAACTTAGTCTTAATATAGCTTCGTTTGAACACCTTTGAGTCTAGATGCAAGGTCTTGGGTCAATGGACAACGAGGTTGTCAAAGTAAGTAAACATGTTGCTAAGTTCCTATTCACAGTTGGTCATGACTGGCGCACCCGTAACATAAGTACCACAAGTCTGGTCAAACAGTAAACCACTACTTCCATGAAGTGTTAAAAGTTTTGCTTAGGTTTTACATTGTGGTTGTTCTCCCTCCAACTAGGGATAATTGACCATGAAAATGTGAGTACGTTGGACTTGTGAGCACTACTTTGAGGTATTATGCAAGCTATCTAACACAAAATCTGGTTGAATCGTCATTTCTTATTTTGAGTGAATTCATGTCACAACCAATCTTGTTTATATTTTTATAGGATTCCATAGTGCAATAGATAGTACTCACTTTAAAGCAACTGTCTCTACTGAAAACAAGGGGATCGAGATATCACAATAGAAAGTAACGTAGTGGAAGTGTAAAAGAATCAATAGATTCGATAAAAACTAAAAGTTAAAATAAAATTGAGAGATATTCTCTTTGATTGATTGAATAATAAGCTGATTGTTTACAATTTTCGTCCATGGAGCTCTTTATATAGATAACTCCTTCATAACAAGTAGGAAATCAACTAAAATAGTAATAACATATATCATAAGTCGTATAGAACACTATAAGGACTTTCTATACGTATTAGAACTCATAAAAGACTCTTTTAGACACTTCTAATAATTACCTAAACATTAAGGGCAAAAATACATGAATTAAACTATATTCTAATACTCTTAGAACTCAAAAAACACCAAATAGGAAACTTTGTGACACCTAAATAGTAAACTAATGGAAAATAGCAAAGAAAGCAATAAAAGACATCCTAGGACTTAAAGATTCCTAAATTAATAGTAAAATGGATTCTTACACTAATAAGGATTGGTTTTTCAAGTCACTTGGATCTTGTCAAACTGAGTTGACTCGATCAAACGGAGTTAACACAATCAAAGCTAGATGTTCTACATCAAGCCCCCGTTCTCTAAAAGAACTCGTCCCCGAGTTTGGTTGAGGAAGAGAAACCCTTTCATTACCATGATTACAAGAAAGGTGCTTGTCGGCTTTGACTTTATTATAAGAAGGGTGCAAAGTGTATTTGACCCCATCTTTAATAAATAAAAAAAAGTATTAGCCTTACCATGATATGTAATATCAACATCATAGATCCATGGGTGACCAAGCAATAGGTGGCAAACTTTCATATCCACAACATCACATAAAAGAGTTTTCTGATAAGCTCCAACACTAAAATTGTAGAGTACATCGACGATCGATTTTCTTCTTGCTCTTATTATCAATCCAACCAACTAAATAAGGATTGGGATGTGGTTGTGTAGGAAGTTTCAAAGCATTAACCATTGTGGATGAAATGATATTCTCTGCACTCCCACAATCAATAACAAGTTGACAAAACTTTCTATTCATCTTGCAGAATGTACGAAACAAATTCTTTCGACCAGAATTCTCAACTTGGGGCTCAAGAAGAAAATTTAGAATAACACAAGTAAGAGACTCATTTACTTCTAAACCATAATCAATCTTCTCATCAAAAAATTCTTCAACAGAATCAATCTCCTCATGAAAGGATTCTACGAGACAATTGAAAATCTCACCATCTTCTTCAAAACAATCAATCTCTTCATCATACGATTCAACATCGTCATCATTATCATCATAATCAGTGAGAAATATTTGCTTACTACGACATATATTAGAGGTATGAACTATTTTTCCACACTTGAAACACTTATCCTGCTTAGGGTGAGCATAGGGATTTTGGCCCTTGGGTTTGGAAGGGTTGGGTTGATTATTATTGGTGTTTTGGGGTTGGGATGGGGTGGAGTCGTGGTTGGGTTTTGGATTGTAATTATTGTTTATCGGGTTATGAGATGATGTGGAGGCAAATTGGGTGTCATGTGATGCATTATCAATGGTAGGTGATTGGGTAAAAGTGGATTGTTTTGAGTTATGGTAGCTTTTGTTGTTGAATGAAGGATAAGGGTACTTTTTATTGTTGGAATATGATGGGTTGGAAAAAGGCTCGGTATCCGTGATAAAAGATTCAACTTTAAGAGCATTGTTAATTGCACCATGAAGAGTAGTGTATTGGTGTGTGGGAAATCTCTCTTGAATATTTCTATTGAAGTCATTGATGAATCTCCCAATAGTGTGATCTTCAGATTCAAACAACTCATTACGAGAATGCAATCTAGAAAACTCATCAACATACTCTTGCACCGATTGGGTACCTTGAGAACAATTTTGTAACTTAATAAACAAAGTTTGAACATAATCAGGAGGAAGATACCTTTGTTTCAATAATTGCTTCATACGAGACCAAGACGATTGCTTTGACGAATTCGATCACGTTGAACATTATCACACCAAGAAGAGGCGGCACAGGTGAGTTTGAAAGCAACCAACTTTAATTGCTTCTCTGGAGTTATTCCCATGTAATAAAAGAACCTTCCAACGGTGGAAATCCAATCAAAAAAATCTTCAATGTGCATAAGCACATTAAATTGGGGAATATCGGCTTTAATGCGATACTCGAAAGATTGATTATTGTTGATTCCTATGTTGTTAGTGGTGGTGATGAGTTGGGAAACATACATCTTCAACTTCATCAAAATCATCAAAATATTGGTTGTATTGAGGTTCATGCCTAGGGTTAGGATCACAATATGGAGGGTGATAATTGATGAAAGGGTTTTGTATACACTTAAAAACAATAAATAAACGAAATAAAAATAGAAGGGTGGGAGGGATAGAAGTGGGATGATGTCCCGAAACTACTATTCTTGCTTGTGTTTGAATGAACTCCGTTCCTTAGAGCGGCAACGGTGCCATTTTGATAGTATAGTTTTTAGCTATATTAAACAAAAGATTATATTTTTAACTTGAAGTTTCTTCTTGTGCCTGTATAAATTGGATATCAAAGTAGACAAGTAACAAGCAAGGGTCGTACCCACCTCAGAGGGGGAGATCTTAGCTCAAACACAATAGAAAACAATGGTTAAGAAACACCAAAGGAATCAATAATAAGATTGGATTGATTCTAACTTCCTACAAGCAATAATTAAATAAACTAACTTAAGAATATGGTAGAGATGAAAATAAAATTTATAATCACAAAGGGGGGAGAATTGGTATTCACAAACTAAATCATGCAAACATAACATGTTTATTCTTTCATGTTCAATCTATAATAATTAATTAGTCATCTCTCAGCTATTCCAATTAATCATCAATACCTATAATAATCAAGTAGTCACCTCTCAGCTATTCCACTCAATTAAAACAGGATTCTATTATGCATGCTATTGAATATGTCTTATTAATAAAACCGTCACCTGTCAGCTATTCAATTTAATTAACTCAACATATTGATTCATAGCTAAATTATCACCTCTTAGCTATTTGACTTAATCACAAAAGGGTTCCAATAAAAGATATCAACTGCAGATATATATATGTAATAATCACCTCTCAGCTATTTTACTACACATATTTAATCAATATAAACACAACCATTAAAGTTAGGTCTCCCTAAACCCTAACAAAAGTATTTTAACAACATGGATAACAATAACATGCAAATAATCATACTTACCTCATATCGCGAATTAGAAGTAAATAAGCATTAAGAACTTTGAATCACAATGAACAATAAGAACAAACATGGTGCTTTTGCATCATCTAGAGTGCTTCAACCATCCCCCTAAGGAGATTTAGCTACTCATCCTTGATGATGACATCATGGAATAAATAAATAAATAAATCACAAGACATCATAATGGAAAATTAATGGATCGATATTGATAATGATTGAGTTCAATACAAGGAAGAGATGAAAACCTAAACCTTCAACATTAACTCTCTAATATGAACTACCTAAACCTTAGCTACTACTTCTCTTATATATAAAATACAAAGTAGAATACTTGCATGCAAAGACTTCCAAATTAGGTCAAATTCGTGGCTGCTGCTGTTCGTCTTCTAGAGACATTAGGTCTTTAGCAAAATCTAATTCTATTGGGCTTAAGTTGTAGCTTGGACCAAGACCTTCAGTTTGATAGCTCATGGGCCCAAATCAGACTTTTGGATTTTCTTTTAGAGCTTTTTTAAGTTTGGACTTACAACAAGGCCTAAAATACAAATTCTGACTTGTGGGCTCCAATAGGACCCGGTTTGGGCTGAGATTCGGACCGCCCCACTTTGACATAAAGTCAAGTCAACTGGTCTGACTGTAGGGTGCCCTCAGCAGATCTGTGGTTGCAAATATCAATTCTCCTTCTCTTGTGCAAATAACACTTTTTTGCTTGCTTTTCTTGACTTTTCGCGAGCTTTAGCACAATATTCGCATTTCGGCTCATGAAACCTACACAATAGACAGGAAAGCACTAATCAATATATATAACACAATAATCTAAGCTAAGTGCTAGACAAACAAGGTGTTATTCGGGGGATATACACTTTTGAGGACTTATCACTAGGTGCCTTTCCAACATACTTTCTCACCCTCGACAGGTGAACCGGCGTCCGCTTTGATACCATTTGTAGCAACTCGACCTATATCACCACCGATACTGTCCCCACTTAGCCACTGTGGATGTCCGATAGTGTGGGGTTTTATTGGTTAGCAGCCTGCTTCTCAGGAGGTCACCCATCCTGAGACTACTCCCACCCGAGCACGCTTAACTCCAGAATTCTTTCGAACTCCGGAGCCAAGTGAACCCCAAAGGCCTCGGTGATAATATACGACGAATCTATACCTATATTCCACTGTCAGGACATCCCTTCTTAGGTGTCGTAGGATCCACTCCCTCGGCAAACCACCTGCCGACCCGGGGTGTTACATTATGCTAGATGAAGGCTCATTTGTACACTTTTGTGTTGATTTGTGTAATAAAGAGTCGATTCCGACAAAAAGCATACATAACCTTATATAAATTCAATTATACTAATATTTATTACTTAACAATATGTTGTTTCAAGAGATAAAAAATAAACTTTGTGTGCTTATCAGGGTGTATTTTTGAAAAGGCTGGAAAACAACTTTCTTTTTCAACTAGTTGGAAATAGGGCTGGCAATGGGTCGATTTGGACCGCCTATTAGAGAATATTGTACCCGAACCATTAAAACAAATAGCAACCCCACTCTGGAACTAGACCCTATCGGGTCCGCAAGTAAAGAGCCATACCCATACGAAACCTTAATGGATCGGATCCAGGTTGGATCCAGATCTTTGGGCTATCAATCGGATTTGTAAAAATTATGTATGGGGGAGTACACCAAGTTAAAAAAAAATAATATTATAAGTTATATTTAGTATATAGATATATTTAGTAAAAAATAATATTTAAGAATATAGATATATTTAGTAAAAAATGATTATTTCCTAATTTGTATGTTTTTAAGGTATTTGACATATATTTATAAGGTAATTAGTATGAGAAATTATATTTGTGAAACTCAAGTTTCTAAAATTTAAGATTTTTATGGTATGTTTGTGGTGTTAGTGAATCTAAAATATTTAAAACATCAAAATAATTCATATTGGATCTATATCGGCTTGGTATCTATTAAATCCAAAACCGATCCAATAACAATCGGGTCCTAGTTTCAAGCCAATACATAAAATTATAGTACTAGGCTCGTTCTTATTTGTTCAGATTAGACCATATTTCGGGTCTAACCCTATCCATTTCTTCATCCGAATTCTCAGTATGAACTAACCGTTGGATGCAAGATGATTTAATCACAACCCTTGGTTGAATGATAACCTAACAATAAATACCTAGGTTTTGTCTCTCAAGTTCACAAGTGTTCTTAAGGAGGCGACATTGAAGGCGACTGAAGGTATGATTCATATTTTTTCTTCTATTCTTGCTCATTCTTTCTCTAGTTGTGTTTGTTTTTCACATCATATCTCTTTGTTTTATTTTTCACTCTAACTAAAACAAATTTTGGGGTTTCACTTTTCGTTCATCTCTTTGTTTACGTAATGATGAAATTTGAAGTTTATGAGTATAAATGTACGTTTTTTTTTTAATTAAATATTGAAATTTCAAAGAAATAAGTTGAACTTTATTATAATGTTTGAACTTTATAAGCCGCAGTTGAATAACCATATATAACTATAAACTAGGGGTGGAAATTGGATGGATTGGATAAAAAATAGCATGTTCGAAAATCGAAAACAAAATTTTCCTTTCAATTTTGTTCTAATTATTTTTACGGAATCGGATCGGAACGGAACTTCAGAATTTTGAAAAAAAAATTGGAAAAAATCAAAATTCATAAATATCGTAAAATTCGGAAAAGAAATTTTAAAAAATCAGGATAAATATTTGGAAAAATTGAAATTATAATTTATTATTATAAAAAGATAAACTTTATATTAATAGTTAATATATGATCTACTATATTTTCTCGATGCCCAAATTTCAATAATTGTTTCTCTAGAGTAAAAAAATTTCTAGCTTAATCAGATATGAATACTAAACTTAGCATTATATGTCATTGATATCGTAATTAGTAGTATTGTTGTATGATTCTGATAAAAAGGTTTTAACAAGATAACACGTTTTTGTAAATCCTTACTATTAAACGTATTCTTAAATCTAACCACACCAATGATATTCTAATATATACTTTTGAGGACAAGATTATATAATGGCATTACGTAAATTTCAATGAGAAATCTAAATTTTGAAAAAAAAAGAATCAAAAATCAAATCGGATCGGAATTGTAAAACTAGTTCCAATTCCATTCCAATATTTTTCGCATAAATCAGATATTGAAAAATCAAAAATTGGAAGTAAAATATTATGTTCCAAATTCAGAAAAAAAAAAAAAAAAAAAAAAAAACAGAAAAAATCGTAATATTGGCCGAAATCTCCACTCCTACTACAAACTGAATGTTAATAGTGATAATAGTTGGTAAAATTGCATAGTTGGTTTGAATTGGTAAATAACCTTACTTTTTAGCTATATTTTTATAATAAAAAAAAAAACTTTCTTCGGTTGTTGACTTGTTGTTATAGCTAAAAAAAAAAATAACCTTTAATGGTTTTTTGCTTCCTATGGATTTGTTTAATAGTTTAATATTTTTTGCATATTTTAATTTTTATAAAGGTTGCCTTTTGTTAGTAGCAAAATTTGTATATTGAACTTTGCGGGTGATTGTTTTTGGTTAGTGAATGAGTGAGTAATTTGAAATGTATGGCAAGTTAACCAGTTTCCAAGACTGCTCTATTTATTAAACAGTTGTAATTTATTTAAAATTACAGTTGTAATTTTAAAATTAAACAGTTGTAATATATGATTTATGACAAGTGAATGAGTGAGTAATTTAAAATTAAACAGTTGTAATATATTTAAAATGTATTACATAATATATTTATTGTTATCACATATTTATTAACAATAACAAAATAAATAAATAAAAACTATTTTGTAAGATACAATTGCAAGGTTTGTGCTTGTTCGTGTGTTGGGAACCGATCAAGGTGTGTTCTTTGCATCGGTGTGCTGGTAATTTACTAAAAATAAATCTTGTTTTATTAATGAGCATATCGGTGACGTTTGGTGTATATTGCGTAGTGCTAGGGGATATGGTTATAAAACATGAATATAGGTCATCACATTTTGCAAATCATGTTTTTGTGTGTTCAATATATGTCGTGTCATGGATATAGTTTTTATTATAATTTTGTGTAGTATATAGGCCATCGTTACCTTTAATGTACAATGAACAAGTATGTAATGTTTGGTGTTAATTTATTGGGTATTTAAAGTTATGTGTACTACGTTGGATATATATAAATAAATGCATGTGTGCCTTTTAGGTTCTCTCGAAATTATTTTTTAGGCAATCTAATATTGATGTGGCATATCAGAATTAGGGATATTTGTACTTTGTTTTCTACCCATAGTCTATTAGTTTTGGTCGCAAGAACATATAGTTTGTCAGCATAGAACATATAGTCTGTCAGGTTTGGTGTTTTTTTCTATATATCTGGGCACATCAAGTTCTGTGTACATGCATGTCACATTTTAGCGTGTACTTGCAAGATTTACTTAATCCTCTTTAGTTTGTTAAATATGCTACTAATTAATTTAACTAAAAATAGAATCTGTATCGGATTTTCTTGGTTTCAATATGCAAAGAATATGTTTGGGGTCTGGTGTAGTTAAACAATTTAATCTAGTTTGATATGTATTCTAATGAAATATTTGTTTTGTGTATGTGTTTTGTTCTTGCCAAGGCAGTTCCTGTTTGTGATGGACTAAGGCATTCTATTTCTTCGCTCCTACTTGATAAAGGTATTTTATAATAATTGTCTTTATAAACCATAGTTTTTGAATGAAAACATGCTTGTTTGTATTTACGTGTACGTGCTTTCTGATTATGATTTTTTCTCTTGTAAAAACATACGAATCTGTTGAATGAAAGCATGGTAGTTTGATGATTTGATTGTATATTTAGAACGTATATCGGTACTGCAAGGTTTTCTTTGTTAGATATAATTAGTATTAATTTGTATAGTATTTGAGCTTTATATAAAAACTGTTGTTCTAGTGATCATGCTATAAACATTTCTGAAATCATACTATATATACTATACCAGAAAATTCATGTTCGTTTGTATATTAATTTTATGAAATCATGTTATAATTAAGATGTTTGTGTAATATTTGTATTGTATATAATTTTTTTTTTTTTTGCTTGTATGTAAAATATGTGGACTTAAGATAAATGTAAGTTAGATGCCTCCAATCAGTTCATGATTTTGATCTAAGCGGTTTTAATGTACCACTAGTCCAAATATATGGCACGACTTCATCTTCCTAAGAAACCTTATACTAATAGCTATGTATTGAGAGATTAGATTTAAAAAAATATGTTTGGGGAAAGTGATTGTGGATGTCATGAACAACTTAGGCTGAATATAGCTTCGTTTGAACATCTTTGAGTCTAGATGCAAGGTCTTGGGTTAATGGACAACGAGGTTGTCAAAGTAAGTAAGTTGTTGCTAAGTTCCTCCTCACAGTTGGTCATGACTGGTGCACCCATAACATAAGTACCACAAGTCTAGTCAAACAGTAAGCCACTACTTCCTTGAATTGTTAAAAGTTTTGCTTAGGTTTTACATTGTGGTTGTTCTCCCTCCAACTAGGGATAATGGACCATGGAAATGTGAGTATGCCAGACTTGTGAGCACTACTTTGAGGCATTACGCAACCTACCTATTACAAAATTTGGTTGAATTATCATTTCTTATTTTGAGTGAATTCATGTCACAAAAAATCTTGTTTATATTTTTATAGGATTCCATAGATGCAATAGATAGTACTCACTTTAAACATAGATGCAATAGATAGTACTCACTTTAAAGCAATTGTCTCTACTGAAGACAAGGGGATCAAGATATCACAATCGAAAGTAACGTAGCGGAAGCGTAAAAGAATCAATAGATTCGATAAAAACTAAAAGTTAAACTAAAATTGAGAGATTTTCTCTTTGATTGATTGAATAATAAGTTGATTGATTACAATTTTCGTGCATGGAGCTCTTTATATAAATAACTTCTTCATAACAAGTAGGAAATCAACTAAAATAGTAATAACTTATATCTTAAGTCATATACAACACTATAAGGACTTCCTATACCTATTAGAACTCATAAAAGACTCTTCTAGACACTTCTAATAATTGCCTAAACATTAAGGACGAAAATACATGAATTAAATTATATTCTAATACTCTTAGAACTCAAAAACACCAAATAGAAAACTCGATGACACCTAAATAGTAAACTAATGGAAAATAGCAAAGAAAGTAATAAAAGAAATCCTAGGACTTAAAGACTCCTAAAGTAATAGTAAAATGGATTCCCACACTAATAAGGATTGGTTTTTCAAGTCAATTGGATCTGTTCAAACTGAGTTGACACTATCCAAGCTAGATGTTCTACATCAAAAAGAGAGAGATTACCCAAAATATTTTGATTGCTTGCCTATTTGATATGAGGGCTCACATATATGTGTTGGTTGAGTAGGATGGGTTTGCTCATTATGGTCGAGTGTGTGTTGAGATACTCTATTTCATGATATAAAGACTCAACCAAAAATTATCCTTGCATGTTGTTCTTCGCACAAATTGTTACGTATGAACAAATTGTTTGATGAATTATCTGATGAAGAAGAGGAGGACAATGACAATGCATCATTACTCGATGACTATGAGAACTTTACTATTGTTAGCATGAAAGAATAGACAGCCAAAAAGGGATGCAATGACTGCCCAAATGTGGCATGAGGAAGTGAATGGACTGCGAAGTTTTGAACAAAAGTTTCAAAACAATTAAACCTTTAATTTAACTATTGTTATTTGAATAATTTATAACTTAATTGTAATTTGTTTATCAATTATGCATAATAGGAGTAATTTAAATGTGTGGTTTAGTTTATGAATTCCAGATGATCATCTTTCTAATCTATATATATCCGTCTAATCTTGATTATATGTGGGCATTTCATAGTGTTTTAACTGATTTATTATTTATAATATAATAAATGTGATGGCAAGTGGGGTGGGGTAAGTCATTTATTGATTGGGTGGAGTTTTTGAGTTTGTATCCCAATTTTTTATTTTTTTTACCGCATTTTCTATAATTTTGTGTGTCAATCAAATTATAATCTACATGTGGGTGTAGTTGACTCTAGTGGGCTTGAATTAGTAACCTGAAATTTTTTGCCCAACCAAAAAAAACGAAAAAAAAATTATATTAGTTGCCCAACTAATTTAGAGACATGTGGCTTCTATGGTTGACCTCTCATGCCCACATACTAAGTTTACAAAATAGGGCCACATACTAAGTTTTCTATATTTCACACTATTCCCTTCAGCAATTTCTTTTTATCTGTTGTGTTTTTTCCCTTTAAAACCTATGGGACTAATGAAAAATTGCCATTTGTCTATAAAATTAGTTGAGTTACTAATATAAATCCGACTAGGCGGGTTCAATGCACCAATACATGATAGTGTTTTATGGGTCCCCCACAAGTTCCACAACTTTACTAATTGTAAAGAGGAGAGGGGAGGGTGATGTCACAGATTCGTTTATGTAACTAACAAGAAGATGTTTGACACGTGTCCTATACTATAAACCCAATCCAATCCCAATACCCATAGACCAATATAACAGACTTTCTAACGTGCCCACCAATAAACATATTATTGGGTCAACGTACATACCCAATCCCATCCACATAAATTTAACAATGAATTAGGATGTAATGCCTTATTCCAGTTTACTTTGGCTAAAGGACAAACTTTAAAAAGTAGTTGTCAAAAGAACATACGCACATTAATAAATTGTCAAAAGGACAAACCCAGATTTTGACTTTGTCAAAAAGACAATTGTCTATGATCAGATGTGTAATCATATATTCATATAGTCATTTTTTTTTGAAAATTTCATTGTTACGTACCCATGTATACATTTGATTACTATCGTGATTATAAGTGTGATCATACACACTTGTCCCTTGTGATTGTGATGAGGAGTATGATCATAACAAATAAATTTGATTAAACGTCTGATCATAACAAATAAATATGATTAAAAGTGTGATCATACATACTTGTGTTGTGAGTTATGTGTGATCAGACTGTGATCATTACAAATAAATGTGACTACATGTCTGGTCATAACAAATATGTGATTACAGGTCTAATTATAACAAATAAATATGATTATAGGTCTGATCATAGGGTTGCGTAAGATTGCATTTCTACTAGGGTTCATCAGGGTAGGATATAGTTTTATTATATTTAGTGTTATGTAGTATATGATTACACCTATGATCATGTTATTATAGGTCTGATCATATGGTTGCGTAAGATCACATTCCAACTAGGGTTCATTGGGGTAGGGTATACTTTAATTGTATTTAGTGTTATATAGTATATAACTAGACTTGTGATCATAAATGATATTTCTATCCAAGGGAGTGATTTGTTATGATTAGACACATGATCATAAAAACGTTGTCTTTTTGTCTAAGTAGAATCTTTTAATGTCCTTTTAGCCCAACCATTTTGGGAACCGTGTCCTTAATGCCCAGCCTAATATTATATACAATTACTATAATACCCTCATCCCCGAAATTTAAATATTTTATTTAATTTAACAATACGTACCATAATACCACTAGCTAGGGGCACTCTTGTTCCCTTCAGGGATGGCAACCATTCCATATTTAAAAAACATCATGTGGAAAAACAATATAATATGAAATCTGTGATTCTGTGTTTTAAAAGGACCTTGCTAGCTAGGTGAAGTTTTGGTGCATTTGAAACGTCCAAACTCTAAACCCTCTCTATGTTTTAGTGCGTCTCTTTTGCAGTTTGGGCCTAGAAGCCTTGGAGCAAAAAGATGGAGAATTCCCAGCTGGTTGAAGAGAAGAAGCAGAAGAAGAGAAAGAGAGGCAGGTTTATTCCTTGGTTGAATAAATTTCCAAAAGAGATCACTGTTGAAATACTTTCTAGATTACAGGTGGAGTCTCTGGTGCAATGCAAGCGAGTTTTGAGATCATGGCACACTATAATCTCTGATCCTCAATTCATCAATACTCACCTTCTCCGTGCATCTCAAGCAGAAAATCCTGATATTCTTGTTTTTACTGATAAGAAACTCAATAGGTTGAGTCAGGTTGGTTGCAGACACGAATCCGTAAAGTCTCTTCCACTCCCTAAAGATCTCTTAGGCCCATACGTAATGCAATCCGTGAAGACGTGTAATGGATTGCTTTCTTTTGCAAAGTTTATTAGCACAAAGCTACAATTATCGATACATGTTTGGAATCCATTTACCAGAAAGAGAATGAGACTTCCTTCTTGCAGGGGCAGTAAGACCTATGGTTTTGGTTATGATCCTATCCTTAAAGAGTATAAGGTAGTAACATTTTTCCATATAGTTTCGAACAAGTGCCAAGTTGGGGTGTTTACACTTGGTTCAGCTTCATGGAGAAGAATTAAAGATGTCCCATTCAGTCCTCGGTGTTTTGGAACACCTGTTGTTTATCAGAATGGGACTCTTCACTTGTTAGGATATCGCGAAGATTCAAATTTGGGATCATTAATATATGGAATTGGATCTTTTGGATTAGGAAATGAGAAGTTCCAGTTTGTTGATCACTTCCCTTTCGAAGTTGGCCGCGATTCTAATGTAGAGTTGAGTGTGTTAAATGGTCGTCTTTGTTTAATGGACTACAGTTCTCGTGAGAGTGTCGGGATATGGACATTGAAGAAACAGTTTGGGGGTGAAGAAGTTTGGACCAAGGAATTTGTACTATCCCTGGCATCTAGAATTCGTCACCCTGTCCAATTGTTACACATATTCAATAATGGAGAGATTCTGCTCGTTTATAACAATAGATATTTGGGCTATTATGACTCTAAAGAAGCGCGATTTAGAGATAGTACAACTCCTGCTACTTTGTTCGAAGAGGAGATAATTTGGGCATGTGTTCACGTAGGAAGTCTTGTTTCACTGGCACAGCCGCACAGGGATGAATCTGTATTTTGATTAGAATAGAGCAAAATGACTGAATAACTTCAGGAGGTACTATTTTTTTGCTTTCTTTAATTTAATATGCATTCGAGATATTATATTATAATTCCAGTAACATTGTTTGCTTATATTGAATTCGAATAAAATTTTGTTTACTTCAGGAAGCCAGATGTCCCAGTGGATCTGTGAAACATGCTCATGAACAGTATATGATTTCAGCAGTCACTATGAATCTTTTGCTTTGCTTTTTTTTTTCTTCTTCTGGAAAATGCAGAACTGAGGTTCAACAGCCCCTAAAAATTAATCCAGAAACTACATTGTATGGCGTTGATATCATTTATCAAGAGTCATTTGTAATTTCTCTTTGGCTTTTAGGGAAGAGTACGTGAATACCTCTTTAGCATCCTTGTTGGTTTTCTTGCGAAAGTTGATGCATCTGATATATTGAAAGTTATGCACTTCAGTCTTTGTCTCCAAGGCTTTTGGTAATTTGGTTATCCATAATTTTCCAATGATACTATTTATGCCTTAATGGTTGTATGGCCAACATAAAGCTAGTGATGAGTGCCGTATAACCTTGTTGTACGTCCAACCTTGCTGCAAGTTTCAGCATCTCGAATTAATCCATTTGAATGTATAAGATAGAGATGGAGTAATGTCTCATGATTTCCATATTATCTGCGATGCAACATAAACTAGACAAACGTTGTCTTAAGCCGTGTAGTCTCTGAACTTGCAGAATTTGTTGAGTAGTCTTTTTTATTTTTTTACTCAATGGGATCATTGTCGTACAACAAAATTATAAATTGCAAGGGCCTGTTTACTTGTGGAAAACTGTCGTCAGTTTTCCATTTCAATTTTTCTTTTCCATCTCTAGTTTTCCTTTTCGAATGAAAATTTTGAAAAATTGGAAAACGAGTTCACTTGATTTTAAAAATTAAAAAACTGTTTTCTGTTTTTTTTTTTTTTTTTTTGTAAATCCAAATTTTATTGATAAACTCAACGAATTACACAAAAGTAGAGGACAAACGCGCTACAAACTGCGCGGCAAGTCCTTTTTGGATAGCAAACCCGATTCTCCTAAATACATATTCGTTCGAACCTGCAGTCATCACGTTGCTATCCATTATCTTCTGCACTCTCCTGAGGAGCTCAACTGCTTCTGAGCCTAGCAATCCAAATGTGTCAAATGCAAAGGGGATGAAACTTTGTTGGTTAGCCCTACAAGCTCCGTCATGTTTCTCCACTTTTGCCGCTGCTGCATTGCTAGCTGCTAGCCCCACCTCAAAAATCCCAGCACTCAGCCCAACCATCGGAGACGCCCTTGTAACATCAACACACGCATGTTTACCTTCAGACCAGTTGTAGACCAGAATATCAGCAGGACGTAATGTTGATCTTCCTTCCTTAAGATCAGTAAGAAAGTTAACAGGAGCCTCCTTCTTAACCTGTACGCCAGCCCGCCAGAACACATCACACAAGATATCTCTAACGTGGTCATGCCTATACTTGAAGCCGAGGTAATGCTTACAATGGGCCGCATGGTCCCCGAAAGCATCAAGTTTACTCTTCTTGCACACTGTACTCTTCTATTTTTTTATTTGTTTTTTCTATTTTTAAACTTTGATGTATTTATATGATTTTCATACTAGCTCTTTCTATAAGCTATTTTGGCTTCGTAAGAATTAATAAACAATTCGAGAAAATGAATAATAAGTGCTTGATAGATATCTCTTTGCTTTCATACAAACTAACCATGCCTCCTACAAAAATTTACCTAAAACAGCCAAATGTAAAAGACATATAACAAGCTTGAGAGAGATTTTATTAAACAAGTTCGCAAATAATTTTCTCCAACCAAAACAACAATATGAGTATAATAAAGAGAAAATATTCAATAATATATATGTCCTCCACAAAAAGGGTAATAAACTACAATTCATCGTATTGCAAACCCAACATCTTGTATTACACTTCTCTCGTAAGTCTATGACCACAAGTGAGGCCTTGTGACCTACAAGGACAATCATGACACTGATACTTTCTTCGATCGTCTCTTGGCCATTGAAAGACTCGCGTTTCAAGAGGGTGGTTTTTTGTGCTCAGCAAAAGAATTGAGTTTCCTAAGTGAACTGTTCGGAATACGAGGCAAAGATACACGGAAATTCGTGTCAGTGCCATCATCAGAGCTAAGATGAGATTAACCAACCAAAGTTCTAAGTAACAAAATACCCTTAAAAACTGAAAAAGGTACATACATGATCCAATCAGTTATTGGTCGACCCAAACATTTATCCATACAGGTACATCCATGGTCCTATCGATGACTGGGTAACCCAGACATTTATTCATACATTGAAACTACAATATCAAACATATCAGTAAATGGGGATAAATCGATATCAAGTATGGACATCTCCAAACTTCGCGATACACGTTTATTGGTATTTCAAACTTTGGGTATAGTATAGAATTCGCTACTGGGCAACCCATACATTTATTCATATATTGGGACTGTAATATCAAACATATCAATCAATGAGGATAAATCGATACCAACATCCCAAAACTTCGCATACATATACTTATTCAATAATTCAAACTTTGGCTATTGGCTATTGGGCAGCCCAGATATTTATTCAAATATATCAATCAATGTATGGGTATTACCAAATTGATTGATAAATGCTTAAAAAAACTCGTTAAAACTCGCAAATTTCAACTATGGGTATTACCAAAATACTAATGGATATAGATAAATGTTCAATCAATCTATAAAATTACTCTAAAATCAGTAAACACACAATTCGAAAAAGAAATTCTCAAAAAACACACAAATTTAAGAAAGAAACATCAAAATCACAAGATAAAGGTCAAAGGAACTTACGAAGGGAGCTTGAACACGAAACAACGAGAAGAGAGTTACGACCAGAGAGAAGAGAGCTACAACCAGAAAAGGTAGAGAAGAGAGAGGAAGAAGAAGAGATAGATGTGCAATCTCCTTCTTCTTCTTATTTTGTTCGAGTTCCTTTTGTTCATTCTCTGTGTTCGTTTTTTTGTTTCGCGATGTGTTTTCCAATTGGAAAACCTTAAAATGATGTTTTCCCTTTTTAAGTTAAAGATGGAAAACAGAAAATTATAGAAAACCAGAAAACTGTTTTCTAAAACTATAAAATTATCTGAAGTAAACACGTTTTCTGTTTTTCATTTTCTTTGGAGATAATTTTCCGGAAAACTAGAAAAATTTCCTACAAGTAAACAGGGCCCAAGCTTCCCTAAAGAAAAAATTTCCAATCTTAAAATCAAACATCTCATGAGCACTTTAAAAAAATGTCCTAATTAACTATTATCCTGAAAACATTCTTGTTGATTCAAACTTCAAAGGTCTTGGACAGTCAAACCTGGAGGAAGGGACTGCTTCAACTTATCAGCCTTCTCCGAGTCAAACACACAGAGTGTGTAGAGCAGCGAACCTTGAACTTGACCACATCTTTGCTCCTCTTGATTTTCACAAAGTGTGTTGAGTAGTCTCTGAACTTAAATTTTGATCATCGATCTGTATTTGAAATTGTGTCTGTTGCCTTATTCGACACTAGAAATGGTACGGTCTTCATGGTCATATTTGAGGCATGGGTTTGAGTCGGACATTCATACTATACTGTGACTACTTTAATGGATGTGCATGCAATATTTGGGTGTGTTTCATATGCGGGTAAAATTAGTTAGACAGATCGACGGATGTATATGGGCTTGGTTGAACATAGACTGTCTTAGTCTTGAAAACAAGGTGCTGTTTTCATAGACTGTCTTAGTCTTGAAAACAAGGTGATGTATATTGGGTATCTTGGTATGGATGTGTTGGACATTGCAGATTGGTTGTGTCGTGGTCATGCTTAAGTCTGCAGGTGGGATTCAAACAGGGAAATAGGATGAAATACTGAGTTGCCTACATGGCATTCTGTTTGGTATGTTTGGTTTGCTAGCATATAGAGTTTTAGCTGCAGCAATGGACAGTTGCAGGAATTCAGCAGACTAGATGCAGATCACCAGAGTTCTGTATCACCTTCATTGGATATCAAGCGCCTTTTCAGTGTGCTCTTTAAGACGGCAGTGCACTGATATTGTTTTATTCAGAGGACCACTAGTGTGGAACAGACGCAGCGTCTGGATGTCTGGTACTATGAAGGCCTCTTTCAGAGGGGTTAAGATGCGGCTGCTGGTTTCACAATGGTTGTATTTCACATTTACTCAATGGTTGTATTTCAGTAAGGTTGTATACTGAAAAGTTGTGTTTTGTGTTCTCTCTGTCATAAGGCTTATGGTTATCAATTAACCTTGCTGCAAGTTAAAACCCCTACCATCATAGATAACAAAACCCCACTAAACCAAAACTTTATAACCAAGATTCCTTAATAATGGTATCATAGTCATAACTTCGAATTTTTCTTTTATATTTTGTGTAGATTTGTTTCCTATATGTTAGTACGTATCTTTTGCAGTTTGGGCATAGAAGCCTTGGAGCAAAAAGATGGAGAATTCCCAGCTGGTTGAAGAGAAGAAGCAGAAGAAGAGAAAGAGAGGCAGGTTTATTCCTTGGTTGAATAAATTTCCAAAGGAGATCACTTTTGAAATACTTTCCAGATTACCAGTGGAGTCTCTGGTGCAATGCAAACGTGTTTTGAGATCATGGCATAAAATAATCTCTAATCCTCAATTCATCAATACTCACCTTCTCCAAGCATCTCAAGCAGACTACCCTGATATTCTTGTTTTTACACCTCAGAAACTCAACTGGTTAAGTCAGGTTGGTTGTATACACGAATCTGTTAAGTCTCTTCCACTCCCTAAAGATCTCTCAGGCTCATACCTTATGCAATCTGTGAAGTCGTGTAATGGATTGCTTTCTTTTGCAAAGTGCTGCCAGAGAGCACAGGTATCGACACGTGTTTGGAATCCATTTACCCGAAAAAGAATGAGACTTCCTTCTTGCAGGGGCAGTAAGACCTATGGTTTTTGGTTATGATCCTATCCTTAATGAGTACAAGGTGTTGATGTTTCTCTATGTAGCTCCGGGCAAGTCAGAAGCTGAAGTGTTCACAATTGGTTCAGTTTCATTGCGAAGAATTAAAGACGTCCCATTCCTTCCTTGGCCTGGAACACCTGTTGTTTTCTGAATGGGACCCTTCACTTGTTAGGATATTGCAAAGATTCAAAGTTCAGGATGACAGCATTTGGAATTGGATCTTTTCGAATAGGAGATGAGAAGTTTCAGTTTGTTGATCAGATCCCTCCCGAAGTTCAACCTGGTGTTAATAGACTAAACTTGTGTGTGTTAGGAGGTTGTCTTTGTTTAGTGGACTATAGTTCTCCTCAGAATTCCGTGCTATGGGCATTGAAGAAATGTGGGGGAGAAGAAATATGGATTAAACAGTGTGTTATCGATGCCTAGTACTGTTGACTCAGTGCAGTTGAAGAGATTCTGCTCATGTATAACAAAAGATATTTTGGCCATTATCACCCTAAAGAAATGAGATTTAGAGATGGTCAAACTATCACTAGTTTGATCAGAGGATATAATTAAGACATGTGTTCATGTAGGAAGTCTTGTTTCACCGTCGAAGAGATGAATTGGAATTCCAAATAGAATAGGGCAAAATGACTGAATTACATGAGGAGATGCAATCTTTGTTTTTCCTTTTATTTACTCTGAATTCTAGATTTTATCTTATAAATCAAATAACACTGTTTGCTTCTATAGGATTCAAAAATATGTTTTAGTGTTCAGAAATGTGTTTGTATGCAGTTGTTAACTTTTTATAGAAAATTAACCAGTGGTCAGGTCATGTGTATATGATTTCAGCAGTGGTTAAAAACTTTTTGCTATGTATTTTTTTTTTTCTTTCTTTTCTCAAAAATGCAGAACTAGGGTTCGGCTGCCCCTGGCCTAAATTATGTATCAAGAGTCGTTAATAATTTCTCTTTGGCCTTATTTGGCCTTTGTCGAAGAATTACAAGGCTGAATACAAGTCAAGCTAAGGCATCCCTGTTGGTTTCAGTGGACGTAAACTATACAAACTGGGACTTATGTGGTTTCAGTGGAACGTAAACTAGAGAAAGATATATAACACATGCAGAATTTTTGGAGTAGTCTCTGGACTTTGGTAAATACTTGCATTTTGTTTCAATGTCCCAAGTGTGAGTTCCGACATATTAGCGGTAGTAAGTGGCGATTGGAGAATTCTTCTTCCCTTGTTCTTATAGCACTCCTTGCTCTCTGTGGCTAATAGGATCGGTCATTTTTCTACTAGAAACAGGACAGACGCCTAGACCCATAATGTCTCACATACTACTTATTAACTGCAGAACTGCCTATATGCAGGACATAAGTTCTCTTCTTCCCCAGAGAGATAAAAGACAGAACCCAGCACATAATTATGTAGTACTATCTGCCACCATTCTAGCCCCCCATCATGAACTTTCAGCCATCAATCGGTCCCACTCCTGATTGAATACAAAATCAATAAAACTATAGCACTTCCTCAAATCCTGCAAGTCCATAGTCGGTCAAGACCAGATACTGGTTTTACTATGTAGAACAACTATATCAACTTCAAAACTCGCAGCAGAGTTATGTTTTTTTTTTCGGTAGTAGAATTATGATGAAACTTAAGCTAGATTCATACTGACAAACTAAAATGAGTATTACTGGAGTGGACTTATTCACACTTGACAAACAGATGTATTCGCTTCAAGGGTTGTTTGATGAATTGCATTATCAGTTTGCTTTTTCCTGTAATGTTGTACTTTCTTAGTTGAGCTGAGTACTTCCAGTTATCCCTTTAGCTGGAGGTGGATTCTGATCCAAATGATAAGCCATGGACTTATCCTTTGTTTGCCATCCAGTTAAGTTTCTCTATGTATTGATGAAGCAAAACCAAAATAGCTCCAGTCTTAAAACCTTCCATTTATAGAGCCATGAGGTCTGCACATGCGGTCTGCCCGCATGCAACTCTGTAAGACTGTAACATCAAGATTTCATGTAGCGTCTCCTCAGGTTCCATGGCTCCGTCCCTCAAGAAAGGGCTTGCACTGCTGGTTGGGGAACTGATTCTACCCACAACATGCATGTTCCAACCTTTTATCCAATGCAATCTTAATTCTCAGGATGACAAACACCTTGAGTACTGCTAGAGATTCTAGAGAAGTTGGCATGATCCCCAATGCCTTAAGAAAACACCAAGAGCCCAAGAGGAATTTACAAAAGAATGAGACTTCCTTCTTGCAGGCTCTCTTATAGTCCTACGACCTATGGTTTTGGTTATGATCCTATCCTTAATGAGTACAAACTGGTAGTATTATTCTATGTAGATTGGCGTGAGATGGAAGCTGAGGTGTTCACAATTAGTTCAGCTTCATGGCGAAGAATTAAGGACGTCCCATTCATTACTTGGAATGGGACGTCTATTATTTATCTAAATGGATCTCTTCACTGGTTAGGATACTGCGGAGATACGAAAGGAATCGGCTGTTTTGGAGTAGGAGATGAGAAGTTCTTCCAATTTGTTCATCAGTGCCCTCTCGAAGTTCAAACTAATAATACATTGGACTTAAGTGTGTTAGGAGGTTGTCTTTGTTTAATGGACTACAGCTCTCCTGAGAGTGTCGTGCTATGGGCATTGAAGAAGCAATGCGGTGGAGAAGAAATTTGGACTAAACAATATGTGTTATCGATGCCTAAAATTGATTACTCAGTGCACTTGTTGCACTTATTCAAAATAAAGGAGAGATTCTGCTCATGTATGACAATAAACATTTGGGCTACTATGACCCTAAAGAAATGCAATATAGAGATGGTGAAACTAGTCAAGCTATTTCTAATTCGTTCGCAGACACAATATTTTATGCATTTGCTCACGTAGGAAGTCAGCTTGTTTCTCCAGCACAGTAGGGCATGAATTTGAACTTGAAGTAGAATAGAGCTAAATGATTTCATCCCATCCAGGATGCAATTTTTGTTTTTGTTTTATAATTTTGTATTCTTTATTTTGAATAAATCCAACTGCATTGTTTAATCTCAGAGTTATTGGAACTTGACAAGCAATTGTATATGTTTTATGTGCTGTTTGCTGAATTACATCAGCAATTTGTTTTTAATCTGTAATGTTGTATATTTTGTTCATTGAGCTTAATTAGTACCTGTAGCTGGTGGTGGGCGTGGTGCAGACTGCAGATGCTGATCCAAGTGATATATCTTGGAAAAACACGATTGTATAATGTTATTTGCTTGTCACGAAGCACGAACTGAATAACAGAATTTCTTCCACTAGCTAAAGATCCAACCAATTTATACAGTGCTACTTTATTGATTAACAAACCTGGGATTTATTTATTGTTCCTTTTTGGTACCAATATTTTAGCAAAAGTATAGTCCATGTTGATACTTTTTTCGCGTTGTTGTTTCCTTTTGGTAATTTGTGCAATAACAACAGTAAGAGCAGGGAAAAGATGACATTGTCTCCAACAATTTCATTCAAAGAATGTGTCTCACTACCTGAGGCCTGATCATGCCATATAGATGAGAATGACTTCTCACATTTGTTCCTTAAGCACGAAACAACCAAGGAGCAACAGGAGCTACTGATGACGGGGTTATTAAGTCCTGAAAATAGATCAACAGTCATGTTGGGGTGAGAGAAATCTTCAATGTGTCCTAAACTGAATACGAAAGCTTGGCAGACATGGATATGAAGCATATTAGGTTCCATATGCAGTAGTTTCGGTAGTATGGAATAGGAGGAATGAGATGATTTTCTGTACAAGTTGTTCACTGTGGAGGCACCAGCAAGAGAATTATGGCTCCGGTATGGGCATGATTGGCTATGGAAAAAGAAAGTCTCAAAGCTCTGCTGCTTAACTGCATGAACTCACAACCACATTGCACATAATCCTGAAAAACATACCCTGTAACGCAATCAAAATCTAATTGAGTCCACACCGTATACAATGGGGCATTATGATAACCCAAGGTAGTACACTGAATCTGGCATTTCAACAGCAAAATAAATGGAGGCCTGCTGAGTGTAGGGGTACTATATGCTCCAGCCAATAAAAACACGCCACGTGGCATACTCATCAATCTCACAGGTCGCTCATTACTCGACCTACTTGGAGGCCGACCAGAGCAGCTCGACTACATGATCGACAACGACCTCTTCATATGCACATGCCCTAAAACAACGCATAGAGAATATCTCCAGCTATCACACAATCATTGCAGCTATTACACAATCATCGAGGATATTACACAATCATTGGAGAATATTACACAATCATAAAGATGTCGGAGAATCTGCAAGATCCCATGATCTTCGCCCCTTCACCTTCTATATAAACAGAACTACGATGGTTTGATCTCTAAGTTCCATCTCCACGAGCTAGAGTACGTAGGCAATCTCGATTTCATCGAGGTGCAGCCACCCCCGATCTCAAACTCCCCCTTTGGTCAAGTCCAACAGCGACCTGATCTTGTGAATGCATTAATCTAGAAATAGGTTAATACATTTGGCGCGGACTAAAAGGATTCTATTATATCGAAAAAACCAGCCCTCCCACCCAACTCAAAGTCATTTCACCACTTCCATTTCCTCAGATGGCTACCCAAGAAGTAACGATCCAGGATTTGAGAGACCAACTCAATCGTCTCCAGGAGGAGAACGAACGGTTAAAAGCTGCACAAGTTCCAGCAGCAAATCCTGAACAGGGGGTTGTCGCTACAGATGACAGCAACCGGAAATATGAGGAACTCAGTCAACAGCTCGCTGAGTTCAAAGCTACTCAGGTCGCCATTCAACTAAGCAAAGGGCACACAGCCGAACAGCTCGTTGTCCAATCTCTACAGCATTTCCAGGAATCTCCTTTCTCTAAGGAGATCCTCGACCATGAATTGCCAAACAAACTCAACACTCCAAAGTTCGATCAGTATGCAGGAATCAGAGATCCAACAGACCATATCAAGGGTTTCCGTAAGTCACTTCCGCTCATCAAGGAAGACCATCTGCTTTGCTTGTTATTCCAGTCCAGCCTCACCGGACCTTCTCTTGATTGGTTTCACCGATTGAAACCCGGTTCAATCACTACGTTTGCCGATATGGAGAAGCAGTTCGTCATTTTCTACATACACAACAAAAAGCGTCCAGTCGCCATCGACGCTATATTCAAGGTAAAGCAACGAGAAGGAGAACTTTTGAGCAGCTTTTTTGCTCGCTTCAAAAATGAACTGAACTCCATCCAGGATTTTGCAAAGGAGCACGAGCCCTTCGCAATAATCGCATTCTCTCACGGTCTGATCCAAGGGTCAGATCTCCACAAGTCTTTGGCCATGAAGCGACCAACATCTCTTAACGAGCTCTACCTCAAGGTAGAACGTTACATCAAGCTCGAAGAAGCCCTAGTTGGTCGGGAAAAAACTCATGTCATCTCAAATGTGGAGGGAGGCTCCACCAAAAAGCCTCGACCAGACAATAAAAGATTCAAAGCTAAGACGCTGCCCACCGAGGAACGAGAGTACCACCGGTTTACAAGACCAGCAGGTTACATCTATGAGCGCATCAAGCACAACCATTGGTGCAAGATTCCGGACTTCACACAATTGGAAGACACATCTGGTCGTCCATATTGCAAGGTCCACAAAGTCAGGTGTCATCAAACTGACGATTACCGCATTCTGAAGCGAGCCCTTCAGACTTGGGCCGATGAGAAAAGACTCAATAACTGGATCTACAACAGGAACGAAGAGTCCAGTGACAAAAGAACAAAGAAGAGATCAAGATCGCCTCCGCGATCAGCAAGGCGATCTCATAGCAAGGCCAGAACGGCCTCCACATGTCCAGCACGCAGCAGAGGGCGTAGCCTCTCACAGAGATTAGGTCCAACAGGCGACCTACGCGACCAAATTAACAAGCAGGTCACAAATAAGGTAGATAGCGAAAGCGAATCAGAAGGTCATGTCGTCTACATGATCTATGAATCCAACTCCACCCCAGTATCAAGGGAGAATAAGAGACGAGTAGAGCATTTTCACCACGTCTACTCAATCACAGGCCGAGCAGCTCGATTCAATATTCCAGCTCGGCAGGAAACATACATCACTTTCACTGAAGACGACCTCAACAAGGTCGTTACACCACATAACGACGTTCTGGTCGTTGAGTTAAGAGTAGCTAACTACATCATCAAGAGGGTCCTCATTGACCCAGGTGCATCTTGTAACATACTGATGTACAGGACCTTCAAAGATATGAAACTGCCTGATTCAGTCCTCATTCCTGATTTCACTCCGATCTTGGGCTTCAACAGCTCGAGAGAGGATCCCAAAGGAGAAATATTGTTGCCCGTCACAGTGGGCAGGAAAGAAGATAAGGTCGTCGTGACCGCAAAGTTCAGCATCCTCAACATCGCAAGTAAGTACAATGCGATACTTGGTCGCAAGTGAATCCATGCCATGCGAGGTGTACCATCAACGTACCATCAAGTGTTCCGTTATCCTGGCCCCAATGGGATAATGGAGCTCAGGGGCAATCAGAACGATGCACAAGAATGACATGGAATTCTTGAAGCTGTGGCGCCTGATCAACCATCCACCTCGGGAACCAAGGATGCTGAGAAGCAGGTGAAGAGTCTACCGACCTTAGAAACAAAAGAGGTCGAGAAGCAAGCAAAGAGCTCGTCGAAGGGAAAGGCTGAACCAGCCAAATAGCAATTAGAGTAGGAGCAAACGAGCTCCCCCCAGCTGTCACTCGGAAGCACAGATCCAGGAGTGCGAGTTAATTTAAGGTCCGAGGACGACCCGAGATATGTTTATGTGGGCTCGAAGTTAGGGGAAGATAAGTATAACAATTTTGTAAACTTTCTTTCTTTGAATAAAGATGTTTTTGCTTGGTCGTATATCGATATACCTGGAATAGATCCATCAATAGCATGCCACAAACTACGAGTCAATCCAAATTATCGACCTGTGAAGCAAAAACCAAGAAGACTTGCAACAAAATTTCATCAAGCAGTCAATGATGAAATCAACAGACTCAAACAGGTCGGGTTCATCAAGGAAGTTGACACACCAGACTGGTTAGCCAACATAGTCCTAGTCTTAAAGAAGAACGGGAAAACAAGAGTCTGGATCGATTTCACAAGCTTGAACAAAGCCTGCCCTAAAGATTCATTCCCACTACCACGAATCGATAGGTTAGTCGATCAGACCTGTGATTTCGAGCTACTGTCATTCATGGATGCGTACTCAAGCTATAAACAAATCTCAATGTATGAACCAAATCAAGATAAGACTTCATTAACTACAGAACAAGACATCTTTTGTTACAAGGTCATGCCTTTTGCTTTAAAAAACGCAGGAGCGACCTATCAGCGACTTGTCACCAAAATGTTCGACGACCTGCTAGGTCGAACAATGGAGGTCTACATCGATGACATGTTGGTGAAAAGCAGCCAAGAGCAGGATCATCTAACCAATCTCGAGCAGACATTTCAACGGTTAAGGCAATACAAGATGAGACTTAACCCAGAAAAGTGTCTATTCGGAGTAGCATCAGGAAAGTTTCTTGGCTACCTAGTTACCAAGAGGGCTATTGAAGCAAACCCCGACCAGATTAGGGCCCTGGTCGATATGCCCAGCCCGAAGACAAAGAAGCAAATCCAAAAACTCAACGGCATGGTATCAGCTCTTAATAGATTCATTTCTAGAGCATCCGATAAGTGTCGACCAATGCTTCATATTCTCATAAAGGGGGTTGCATATCAATGGACAGAAGAATGCGAGAAAGCCTTTGACGATGGAGATGTGCTCGAAATCTACCTTGCCACTTCAGATTTCGCGATCAGCGCAGTACTGTTCAAGGAAGAAAATCAGGTCGAGAGACCAATCTACTTCACAAGTAAGGTGTTGCAACAAGCAGATATAAGGTACACACCTCTGGAAAAGTTAGCATTAGCTCTTCTTTACACTGCATGCAAATTTAGACCTTATTTCCAAGCACACACCGTTAAAGTAATCACCGACTAGCCATTACGCCACATCCTAGAAAAGAAAAATAAAACAGGCCGGATTGCTCGATGGTCAGCAGAGCTCGATGATTACACATTCGAGTTCGTGCCCCGCCAGGCCGTCAAGGGCCAGGTCGTAGCTGATTTCTTAACAAACTACCCTGCTGAATATTCCAGTTGGGAACCAGAACCAGAAACCAGGCAAGTCCAAGTCGATCCACCAGACACTTGGCAACTCAACGTTGATGGTTCACACAACTCGAGTGGAAGTGGCATCGGTGCAATACTCGTCTCACCTGAGGGCTCACAACTCGAAAGGTCAACTCGGTTAGACTTCTCGACCTCCAACAATGAGGCCGAATACGAAACTCTAATCCAAGGTCTACAAATGGCCATCGACATACAAGCAGTTCGACTCAAAGCGTTCAACGATTCACAATTGGTAGTACATAAGATCACAAACAACTACCAGATATATGGACTCAATTTGATAAGATATGCTAGTAAAGCAAAGGAGTTAATCAGCAAGTTCAGTTTCTTCACCATCGAACACATTCCAAGAGATGATAACGGACATGCTGATTCATTAGCATTCCTTGCGTCCAAGGTCGAGTAAGAGCGACCTCGAGCTTTAACCATCGTAGTCAATACGCTACCTGCGTATCTGCAAAAGGAGGAAGTGGTGAACCAAATCAACGATCTGCTAGCTACGACCTCCGAAGATATCAAGGGAACCTGGATGGAACCCTTCATCAACTATCTACAAACTAGCGAGCTCCCATCAAACAAAAAGGAGGCCAGCCAGTTATTGCACAAGGTCATAATGTATAGACTACATGAAGGAAAATTATTCAGGAAATCAACAACTGGTTTGCTCTTAAGATGCCTAATTCCAAAGCATGGACAAATCATCTTTCAAGAAATTCATGAAGGAGAATGTGGAAATCACTCAGGAGGACGTACATTTGCCCATAAGGCGATCTCACAAGGATACTTCTGGCCGAGAATGAAGGAGGACGCTAAAAAGTTCTTATTGAAATGTAAAGAGTGTCAACGTTTTGCCGATAACACACATCAGCATCCCAACGACCTCATCAATATCACTGCCCCCTGGCCATTTCACATGTGGGGGCTCGACATCATGGGCCTATTGATCAAAGAAAAGAAATCTGAGAAGAGATATGTTCTAGTCGCAGTAGACTACTTCACTAAGTGGGTAGAGGCCGTCGCACTCACCAACATCACTCAAGCTGATGTGCAGAGATTTATGTGGGAAAACATAATCACAAGATTCGGTTTACCCAAGAGAATTGTCACTGACAATGGCACTCAGTTCGTTGGTAAAAACATCAAGGCTTTCTAAGCACTTTGGAAAATCGAGCATTCTAGATCAACACCTCGATATCCACAAGCCAATGGCCAGGTCGAAGCTGCAAACAGGCAAATTTTGAATAACTTAAAGAAAAAACTTGAAGATTAGGAAGACCAATGGCCACATCAGCTAAAGAACATACTATGAGCCTACAGAACGACTCCACAAACATCAACAGGAATGTCCTCATTCAGCCTTTGCTATGGAGTCAAAGCTGTCATTCCCACCGAGCTGACATTTGGCATGACCAAGTCACTACTGGTCGATACTGAGCTCAATAACCAGGTCTGGTCGTTCGGAGTGGATCTAGTCGAAGAAAGAAGGAATCACGCCACCATCAAGCTCGAGCAATACCAACAGAGGCTCAAACGAGCTTATAACAAGGGCGTTCGACTTCGATCTTTCCAGCCTGGTGAGCTCGTGTTGAGGAAAATATTCCACAACAAAAGAAAAGCAAATGTTGGGAAGCTCAATGCCAACTGGGAAGGTCCTTACATCATCAAAAATGTTCAAAGCAATGGATTTTACCGTCTTCAAACTCCAAAAGGGGACGATGTGAAGAATCCTTGGAATACTTACCACTTAAAGAAGTTTTACCAGTGAAATGTAAGCATGCATTCTCATATTTCAATAAACGAGCTCAATTTTGCCTTCATCTCAGTTCAAACATGAATGGCTTGAATAGGTCTAACTCAATCCCTCGACCTCTAAATTATCAATAATCTTGTCCCTTTGATAATTTTTAAAGTGTTAAAGTTAATACCTATAACTCAACTAACACTCCATACTTAGGTCATAACTTCCCCACGACCTAAGTACAATCGAGCTCATAATCAATCGACCTCATCTCGGAACAGATCGATTTTGTACTTGTTATTTGTTGTTTGCACATCAATACAAGAAGACAACACAAAAATAGAAAAGGCGAGCGAGGTAAACAAGTAAAATTTCATTTTATTTATGTCTTCAAAAAAGTCTAACTATTACAGGAAAATGATCGACCTAAACCACTTGGGGGCTACACAAAGCCAGTTCGCAAGAAAAAGGTCACCTGGAAAACAAAGCAAAACTACAAACGACGAGAAGGAAAAGTAAATTCATTAAACTAAGGCGTACAAGAGGAAGCATTTCAGTCCACCCTGCTTGCAGCCATTTATCTCGTCTACCTGCCTTCTGAACGAGCTACCAGGACTCCCTGGAAACTAGCGCTCAGATAGACAAAAGTACATCATTCACAACAAGAAACATAAATGTAGAAAGTAAAAGGCGCAATCGACCTGCCGAAATAGATCGACCACTACTGTTTATAATTACAACCCATCAAATCAACCAATAAAGACAATTTCACTCGACCTCACAACCATTCAAACTGAAGACTGAACGAGAGAACAAGAAGGAGATATACTGCCAAGCAATGAGGAATGTTTATAAGAAGAAGAAGGAGTAAGCAAGATGAGCTATTGGTGTAGTGAAGACTCGTGCTATCAGGACGCGTCTCACCAAACACCAAGAATCACTGAAAACAGAGAGGAGGTCACTGCTGCGAGACCTGGCCGACGGAGTCGACCACCTCGTCCTGAACATCTCTTACCCCATCAATAGGGCCCATCAAGGTGCCCTGAGTTGGTACTATAGCACCCTCATCACCAACTCGCGTCTCCTCTCCTTCGGGCGATCCCATCAACTGTTTCTTCAGGCCATCACAGTATGCCTACCACGCAGGACCATTCTTCTAGCACGCGTCGTCCCAGTACGCCGCAGAGTCTTTGGCAGCATCAACCTCACCTCTAAGGCCAGCGATCACCTCCTTCAGCGCAACGATCTCCCCATTCCTATCCCTCACCTTCTCCTCAGCAACAAGGGCAATATTCTTAGCTTGCTCGAGCTTTTCGTTCAGGTGCTTCAGCTCAAACTCAGCTCGTGCACCAACCTCAGCGACCAATCGAACTTCCTGGAAGCTAGCATTGAGCTGCACGCAAAGAAACTATCAGAAGGCAAAATACGCAAAATCGATCACATAAAAGCGTGCTACACTCACCAGAGAAAGAGCTGAGTTTATCTTCGAACAAGTCACCAGGAGAGTCTGTGACTTCACCATTCGAGAGTCAGCATCAAGAATAGTGCCCTCATTCACAGCTCGGGCAACACAGGGGTCATCTATAGCACTGTCATTATCATAGACAACGTGCTTCCCCCCCTGGCCGTCAAGATAGTCAAAAGGGCCAGGATGGAATTCAGATGACACCCCCTTACCCTTGCTCGAAGGTCGAACAACTATCTTCCTAGACAAATGAGTGGAGTCAGGGGTTCGCACGGCTTTCAAAAGAGCAGAAGAAGGCATGACTGGTGGAGGTTCCACCAACTTCAGATTTTCGGAGAATGACCTCTTCTTGCTCGAGCCAGGTGGCAGCTTAGGGAGAGAGGCCGAAGGAGACACGATCTGGGGGCTCACAGCTCGCTCACTCTGCCTCGAGCCACCACCAGATCGAGACTTGTCTGCCTTCTGCACAGAGGCCATAAAGTTCTTCTTCAGTACTTTTCTTCTCTCCAGCTCTTCAGCAACAGTCTTGGGACCACCCTTGGGAATAAAATACTCCTTCAGGTGAGGAAGGTACTTTATCTTCCGATCGTCAGTCCAAGACCCAAAGGCGTTCAGAGCAGATTTCAGGTCGTTTTTCTTCACCAGATGGTCGTCCCTGATCCCTGCAAGGCAAACATAAACAAAAGTCAACGACCAGATAGACAAAATGAGGTCACAACCATTACAACCTAAGACTGACGACCAGAAGCTTACGGTTTTCATTCACATTCCTAGTAACGTGACGTAAGTGAACATTCCCTTCAGTTATCGAGCTGGTAAGCAGCATGGGATCCTTTTACCATGGCTCACTACTCACAGGGTAGATCAAGGGCAAACGGTCTGGCCTGACCTGCATATTATAGCCCGCCAACTCGAGCTTCACAAACCGCTTAAAGGAAAAATGCCCTAACACATCGTCTACACTGATATTCCATCTGTGCAGCCCGTTACAGTCATCTATCACCCTCATATTCCTCCAGAAGTTACCATTCATCTGGCAAGGAGCTCGCCTGATGGCATTTAGGAGGTCGACTACCAAACAAGAGAGGGTTAGCCTAAGCCCAGCTTGAAAATTGGGCCGAAGTGAAAACAGTAGAAAATGGGTTATTAGGTCGATACTCCTCCGTGAGCAAACGATCTCCTAAAAACCTAATTTCAAGGTGTTTAATGGAGTCTAACCCATACTTCTTCCTAAAGGCGATATGTCTGTTCACATATGAAGGGTTAACTACACGACAGAAAGATCCATCTTCATCCTCCAACATCTCATCATCAGATGAGTCCTCCCCATGAGGACCACTACTACCAGGGCTACCACCGTCTACACCCTCCTCCTCCTCTCGATTAGGAGAGCCAACCTCATCACCAGAATGAGTCCGTTCATCGTCAGACTCATACTCACCAGCACCACCTCCACTTAAATGGTCATTTTGTGAGTCGCTACTTTCAGACATCCCTCCTACTATGAAAACAAGTAAAAGGAAACGAAGGAAGAAAGGAAAGAGAAAATAAACTCACCTCAAAAGCTCTCAAGATCTTCAGGTCGCAACGGTAAGGCAACAGCAGTTCAAAAGAGCAAATGAAGAAAGTGAAAAGCTTTCCTCACAAGCTACAGTTTAAATACTGAAGCAAGAGAGATCCCAACCATCGATCCAAATAGAATCAACGGGCAAGATCAACCAAGGGCACCCACGATCTCTGTAGCTATTACCCACTCGTCCGACGATTCACATCCACCGTTGGATCAATCCACGTGTCCATCAAAGAGAAGTTAGTCAAGGAGTGCTTCAGTTGCCAAAATTCCATGGGTAACTGCTCGAGGAAACTTCTCCACTTCCGCGTAAAGGCGCAATGATGATTCGAGACAGGCGTACATGGTCGCCACGTGTGCAAATCTGCAATTCAAAAAGTAAACTTCAAATCAGCTAACATCGATCAGAGCTCTAAAAGTCTTTTCAACCTGATTTCTATATCAACCTAAAAAGAGGGGGCTTATGTAGGGGTACTATATGCTCCAGCCAATAAAAATACGCCACATGGCATACTCATCAATCTCACAGGTCGCTCATTACTCGACCTACTTGGAGGCCGACCAGAGCAGCTCGACTACATGATCGACAACGACCTCTTCATATGCACATGCCCTAAAACAACGCATAGAGAATATCTCCAGCTATCACACAATCATTGCAGCTATTACACAATCATCGAGGATATTACACAATCATTGGAGAATATTACACAATCATAAAGATGTCGGAGAATATGTAAGATCCCATGATCTTCGCCTCTTCACCTTCTATATAAACAGAACTACGATGGTTTGATCTCTAAGTTCCATCTCCACGAGCTAGAGTACGTAGGCAATCTCGATCTCATCGAGGTGCAGCCACCCCCGATCTCAAACTCCCCCTTTGGTCAAGTCCAACAGCGACCTGATCTTGTGAATGCATTAATCTAGAAATAGGTTAATACACTGAGCCACCAAGTCCTCTCCCCTTTCAGTATATAACTACCTCTCTTTGAGCATGCATCTGCAACAAAATTTACTTCTCTTCTGTTCACTGTAAGAAGCACATTGGTAGATTTTAACTAGTTTTTTCGAATCACCTATAAATCGTCAATACATGGAGACCAAGCAATCACTTGATCTTTTTATTATTATCATTGGTGGTGTATATACCCACCACCCCGAGCTCTAGTGAGCTCACTTAGTGAGCATACCTAAGCACAACACAGTCCTCCAAATAACGCTTGTAATTTATAAACACCGACTCTGTACTTATTTCATCCGACCTCAATCGAGTTCATATCTTATTTATTTACTCCCATGTTGAACGCCCACTATACCGACTTTGAACATAAAACCATCCAACCACATTCGACTTGGGGCTTTCGTAGTTATTCCTGGGCTCGATTCTTCATAGCAAATCTCCTATCAGTTACATATCTTTCTCATTAAACCCCCTGATATTTGCACCATCAATGATCCGACCGCTGGGTTATTAATTATTAGTTGTTGTCCCAAATCACCTATAAAAGGAATTATGTTGGCTTGATTCTGGGACCTACTCACTCTCAGATTCGTAGGCATCTATCACCTTGTGATAACTAGCTCAACCACTTCTTCTCCACAAATCCCTTCTTCTCCAATCATCTTCATTCTTCCTCATTTTTCGACTACATTCTAACTTGACTACATTTACAGGTGGTACTTGCTTTCACAAGTTTAGCCAACAAAATTATGTCTGTACTATAACAAGATCTCACAGCCATGGAAGCTGGACTGAAAAAGGGTGTCTGCAACAAGGTTTAATGAGACTAGAAATCCATATATATCACCAATCCAACAAATATACGCGGGTTTTTTTTTATGCCAAAGTATATTATAACACAGTTAGGATTCTCTAGGAGGATAGGTCAGAACATAGTTCAAAATCTCGCGAGATCATACCGGATTTTGAGATGGTCGGTACGGTATATTGTTGAGATCTCAAATGGTATGGTTTGGTACCAACCTTGTTGATATTTTTGAGATCTCGCAAGAAATGTCGAGATCTCACGAGAACTATGAGAACTCATGAGATATACAATGTTTCAATATTATCGACGCTAAATCAATTAGAATCTCGTTGATTTTTTATTTTTTTTTGTTTATATACTTGTAAGGGTTTCTACTATGGTTAAAATCTCCAAAATTAAACTCGCTTCTCCATCAAATTCTTCGATTTTAAATGGGTTTTAATCATTGAATTACATTGTAATTGTAATAGCGTTCGATGAATAATCTTAAAAAAAATAAACTTAATAAATTAACTAAAGATTGGGATGATTTATTAAGAATAATCACTTTAAAAATTGTTGATTATAGTGAGAAGAAGACAACGAAGAATAGATGAAATTGGGATATAATTTTGATAGAACTAAACTATATTTGGATAAGAAATGATGTCCTGAGGCCCACGGTTTGGATCCATGGGGTGTAATGAGGCCCAGGTCTTGTAGGTTGTTAAGTTCTGTCTTCATCACTCTTCAGACAGTCAGACTTGTGAGAGAGAGAAATGATTAAAAATGGTTAAATGGAGTATCAAGTGTTCAAGTATGTTTATCCAAATGAAGAACCTCTATTAACAACTCGTCTCTCTTTCTGTAAGTTGCATTTATGTTAAGCTAATAAGTTCTATGTTTATATGAATTTTCAATTCAAGTAGCTACCATGTTTTAATAGGTTTAGTTGATTTCATCCATTTCCAACATAATTGTAGATTTTCTTTTTTCTTTTAAACAATTGGGGATATTCATTTAAGCTCATATAAGATTATAAGTAGTAGATAATAATAATTTGTAGATGAAACCAATAGCATAACCCATGTCTGGTTAACAGATTTCTTGGGAAATCAATTTTTAAAACGAAATGATAAGTTAAAATATGTTCCGACATTTTGGAGCTCAATGTCGATGAACTCTCATTAAAAACTAAAAACATATTTATTTACACGATTTTCCAATGATTTTCATTATCAATATAGCGCTAAAGTCGTTTTTGTAGAAAAATATTTGCATCTGGTAAATTGTATTTCCACGAATCAAATAGACCCTAAAAGAAAGATGGGATTCTGGAGTCTTAATATGTTGTGAAATGCCTTTTATAAGATCTTATTAGTGGAATTTGTATTAATATTGCAGATTACATTTAAAAGAAAAAAACCAGCATTGTTATGTTGGAATTAATTTTGAAAATATCTAGTTTATCCTAGAAAGTTCTATTGTTAATGAAGTAAGTTGTGTTTAGCTGTGTTCTAGGAACTTAGGAAGTAGTTAGTTGTTGCATTTATTAATGTCTCTAGGATGTTCTAAACTCTAGTATAAATAGAGTATGTACTCTCTTGTAAGCAAGAAGAGAAACCAAGTAATAAAAATTATCTCCTCTATTAAGCATCTCCGTTCTTTCTTGCCACTATCTAGAAAAACCTATCAGTGGTATCAAGAGCCAGAAATCAGCCTCCCTGCAACAACATAAACAAATAAACCCCTGACCTTCTAATGGCTTCCACCAGTAGTAATTCAATTTTCGGCTATGCAACAACTTCAGTTCCCATTTTTGATGGAGAACATTATGATTATTGGAGTATTCAGATGAAGACCATATTCCTCTCACAAGATTTGTGGGAATTGGTGGAAGATGGTTATGTAGAAGAAGGATTAACAGCAGCAGAGAAAAAGGATAAAAGAAAGAAAAATGCAAAAGCCTTGCAATTCATTCATCAAGGAGTGAGCAGAACAATATTTCCTAGAATAATGGGTGCTGCAAAATCAAAAGAAGCATGGGAAATACTAAAGACTGAATTTGGGGGCTCCGATAAAGTGATCTCCATAAAGCTTCAATCTTCATGGAGAGATTTCGATAATCTGGCAATGAAAGAAAGCGAGAATGTTCAACAATTCTGCTCAAGAGTAACTGAAATTGTAAATCAGATTAGAAGTCTTGGAGATACTATTCAAGAAAAAAGGATTGTAGAGAAAGTCCTGCGAAGTTTGCCGATGAAATTGGATCATATAGTTGCTGCTAGTGAGGAGTCCAAGGACTTGTCTAAGCTCACATTTCATGAGTTAATGGGATCACTCGAAGTGCATGAAAAGAGACTCAACAGATTCAACGATACACCGTTGGAGCAAGCACTTCAGACCAGCCTAAAAGTTACAGAGAACCAGAGTCTCAAGGCAGAACATGAGAAAGGAAGAAGCTATCGAAGCAACAATCAAAGAGGAGGCAGAAATTTCTCTCGCGGAAGAGGCAGAGGTCCAGGAAGAGGTGGATCGTCACGAAGAAACTTTTCTGGTAGCACTAATATTTTCTGTTCAATTTGTGGCAAAAATGGACATGAAAATATAAATTGCTATCATAGATGCAAAAGGTGCAAGACTCCCAACCATTCACAAAAAGATTGCTGGTTTCGAAACAAGAACGATGAGAAGAATGAAGTCAATTTCTCAAATGAAAAGGAAGCAGATCAGGTTTTCTTTTGTATGAATGCACAAGAAGATTCACAAAGCATTTGGTATTTGGACAGTGGATGTAGTCACCACATGACCGCGAATAGAGAAAGGTTTGAGGAGCTGGATGATGCATACAGTTCAGAAATCAAGCTTGGCGATGGAAAAATGATCAAGGTTGAAGGCAAAGGAGTCATTTCAGTCCACACGAATGGAGGTAAGAAGAAGTTCATTCATGATGTATTCTATGTTCCTCGCTTAAGGCAAAGTCTTCTTAGCGTTGGACAGTTGCTTCAAAGAGGTTATCGTCTATTGTTTGATAATGATGAATGTGAGATAATTGACAAGAAAAATAATCTCACTGTGGCCAAAGTTAAAATGGCTCAAAACAAAGTATTTCCATTCTCTATGTCACGGAATGAATCATTGGCGTTGCAAACTGAAAATGTGAATGATTCAGTACTTTGGCATTTGAGATATGGTCATTTAAGTTACAAAGGCCTGAATCTTTTGAAGAGTAAAAATATGGTGATTGGGCTGCCATCTATTATTCAAAGAAATGAAGTTTGTGAAGGTTGCATTTACGGCAAGATGCACAGGTTACCATTTCCAAAAACCTCGTGGAGAGCTCGTGCTCCACTTGAGTTGGTGCATGCCGATGTATTTGGGCCTACAAGAACTCCATCTCTTAACAATAAGAGATATTTTCTGTTATTTGTTGATGACTATACAAGAATGATGTGGATATTTTTTCTGGAACAAAAATCAGAAGCTTTTTCGGTGTTTCTCAATTTTATGGCTTCTGTCGAAAGAGAAAGTGGCAGAAAAATTAAGACGCTCAGAACAGATCGTGGGGGAGAGTTTATCTACAAGGAGTTCTGGAATTATTGCAAAGAAAAAGGCATAAGAAGGCAGCTCACTGTCAGACATACTCCGCAGCAAAATGGCGTTGCAGAGCGGAAGAATCGAACAATTGCTGAAATGGCGAGAAGCATGTTAAAGGGCAAAGCACTTCCTAACCAGTTCTGGGCTGAAGCTGTTAATACAGCGGTTTATATATTAAATCGTTCTCCGACTAAGGCTGTGCAGTATAAGACTCCATATGAAGCATGGTATCACCGAAAGCCTCAAGTGAAATCTCTGAAAGTGTTTGGCTGCGTTGTGTATGCTCTTGTTCCCTCACAAGAACGAGAGAAATTTGACGAGAAGGGAGAAAAGTATATCTTCATTGGATATAGTGATGAATCCAAAGGCTTTCGTCTCTATAATCCAAGTACAAAGAAGCTAGTTGTTTCTAGAGATGTTGTGTTCGATGAGATGGCAAAATGGCAATGGGATGAAAGTTCTTCCGAATCGAGGACAATAGAATTTTATGAACCAGCAGCCATTCGAGAAAATGGAAATTCTGCACCAAGCACAAGCCAAAGACAAAGTCCAGCAAGGTCTCCAAGTACAAGCTCATCCATAGAAAATGTCTTAGACTCAGATTCGCCACCAAGGAAGATACGTCCTTTGAGCGAAGTTTATGAAAACTGTGAGTTTGCTCTATTTACTTGTGAGCCACAAGATTTCAATGACGCTGTAAAGGAGGAAATATGGAAACAAGCAATGTATGAAGAGATTGCGACCATCGAGAAAAATCACACTTGGAAGCTAGTTGATTTGCCTCAAGGAAAAGAAGTAATCGGATTGAAGTGGGTATACAAGACAAAGTTCAGAGAAGATGGTTCAATTCAGAAGCACAAGGCACGACTAGTCGCTAAAGGCTACTCACAACAGCCTGGTATTGACTTCAATGAAACATTTGCACCGGTTGTGCGAATGGAAACTATAAGGACTGTTCTTGCACTTGCTGCCCAAAATCAGCTTCCAGTTTTCCAGCTTGATGTAAAATCAGCCTTTCTGAATGGAGATTTAGAAGAAGAGGTCTACGTAGAGCAACCGCTTGGATACGAGAAGAAAGGAGCGGAAACTCAAGTCTACAAGCTACAAAAGGCGTTGTACGGGCTAAAACAAGCTCCAAGAGCATGGAACAGCAAGATTGATGGATATCTTCGGCAAAATGGTTTTTCAAGAAGCCCAAGTGAGCCGTCTTTATATGTGAAAAAGGAACGTACAGATTTTCTGGTCGTATGCCTTTATGTCGATGATGTCATCTATACTGGTACAAGCAATAAGATGATGCAAGAATTCAAAGAAGCTATGATGAAGGAATATGAAATGACAGATTTGGGCTTGATGAAGTACTTTCTTGGAATTCAGATTCGTCAATCAGAAGGACAGATTTCTATCTCTCAAGAGAAGTATCTTGAAGACTTGTTAAAGAAATTCAACATGCAGAACTGCAAGCCAACTGCTACCCCTGCTTCGTTAAGTGAAAAGTTGCAGCTGAATGATGGAGCTAAAAAGGCCGATGGGAAGCTTTATCGAAGTCTAGTTGGTTCTCTAATATATCTCACACATACTAGGCCTGACATTACTTATGCAGTAAGTCTGGTTTCCAGGTTTATGAATGAACCAAGCAAACATCATTTTGCCGCAGCCAAAAGAATTTTGCGGTATCTTAAAGGAACCAAAAATTTTGAGCTCAATTACGTACGAGAAAAAGGAAGTAAGCTTATTGGTTTCACAGACAGTGATTGGGCAGGTTCGTTAGATGATCGGAAGAGCACTTCAGGCTATGCTTTTTCCATAGGTTCCAATCTGATTGCTTGGTCGTCGAAGAAGCAAAAGACAGTTGCATTATCTTCAGCTGAGGCAGAGTATATAGCAGCTGCAGATGCAACATGTGAAGTTATTTGGCTTAGAAGAATTCTAGCAGATTTGCAAGAAGAAGTTGAGGCTCCTACAACCATTTATTGTGACAACATGTCAGCGATTGCAATGACGAGAAACCTGGTGTTTCATAGCAGGACAAAGCACATAGAGCTTCGTTATCATTTCATTAGAGACATGGTGCAACAAAACATAGTTCAATTGGACTACGTCAACACTAATGAACAGTTGGCAGATGTTTTCACCAAACCAGTTTCAACAGAGAAGTTCGTTCAAGCTCGAGAAATTATGAAGGTTTGCAAGACAAAGACTCAGGAGTAAGAGAAGTATTCCATCTCTATGATTTTCAAAATTAAGGAGGAGTGTTCGAATTAATTTTGAAAATATCTAGTTTATCCTAGAAAGTTCTATTGTTAATGAAGTAAGTTGTGTTTAGCTGTGTTCTAGGAACTTAGGAAGTAGTTAGTTGTTGCATTTATTAATGTCTCTAGGATGTTCTAAACTCTAGTATAAATAGAGTATGTACTCTCTTGTAAGCAAGAAGAGAAACCAAGTAATAAAAATTATCTCCTCTATTAAGCATCTCCGTTCTTTCTTGCCACTATCTAGAAAAACCTATCATGTTATGGATGCAAGTACTTTAACCGGGAAATCTAAATCGAGGCGTGAAGGGAAGAAGAATAAAGCTAAGGAAGAAGTTGAAGATAGAATCAGTCGCTTGCCTGAAAGCATTCTTCATCATATACTCTCTTTTCTCCCTACACATTATGCAGTGGGTACGAGTTTATTGTCGAAAAGATGGAAGTACCTTTGGACTGGGATTTCTAAACTTGATTTTAATGGAAAACTTATTGGTTCCAATATTGCTTTTATCAATTTTGTGGAAAGAGTGTTTTTTGGACATGATGCAACAACTGCTTTAAACAAATTCCGTTTCAGTTGTGATGAGCCCATTGATGAGTGTCATATTAAAGCATGGATTTCGGCTGCACTACGACGTAAAGTTCAAAAAATCAACCTTGATCTAACTTCGAAATTGCTTGTTGTGTTCCCTGCTAGTCTCTTTTCTTGTGAAACGTTGACGGCGCTGAAACTTACTGCACTGTTTTCTGTTCTCCAACTTCCTGTTTCTATCTGTTTTCCAAGTATCAAGTTGTTGCATCTTAAATTTATTGATATATCTTGTGAAGAAAGTGTTCAACAAGTATCTCTCAGTTGCCCAGTCCTTGAAGAGGTTATGTTGATGGACTGTTCTTGGGAGAATATCAAGGTTATTGATATATTTGCTCCCAAACTTGAAAAAATGGCTATAGACGACAAAGACAACGATTGGTCTACTAACTGTAAGATTAAGATCTATGCAGAAAGTCTTGTAACCATGGTTGTCACAAGTTGTTTGGCATGCGAGATATCTCTACATAATATATCGTCAGTGAATGAGGCAACTATCAATATTCAGAGTGAGAATGATATTAGTTATCGTCTGACGAAGCTTCTCCAAGGGATCTCTAATGTAAAACACCTACATTTACCTTATCTTACCATAAACGTAAGTTTCTTTCTTCTTTTTGACTATTCCTATGTTGTTTAAGATTTAACTTGTTTCTGAGCACTGATGCATCTATCCTGATTTGGTGTTTAAAGAAACTCTATTCTACAAAGGATCTGCTTGCACTCTCTAACTTGAAAAGTCTTACTGTCACTACGTCTACTTTTGTGAATGGTAAACTATTGACAGAACTATTCTGTTCCTTGCCTAAAGTTGAATCTCTTATCTTTACAAATGTAAGTTCCCAAAACTCTAGTCAAGTTTCACTATTAGTCTTGTTATTACCATGTTAATTCTTTGATTTTTGAATTTTGATCCCACGCAGGGGCTTGACCGATATTCACATGAAGGTTATGATTGGACACCTGAAGCATTTCAATCTTTTCTGTCACACTTGAAGTCATTTGAAATCAGCAATTTCTACGGGAATGAGACTGAACTGTCTTTGGTAGAGTTTTTGCTAAAGAATGCAATAGCCTTGGAGAAAATAACTATCGTTTCCTCGTCAGCGTTATCTGCAGATCCAATTACGCAACTAGAGATTACTACACGGTTATTATGTGCTCCCAGAGGTCCGATGGGTACCATAATTGAATATCCCTTATGCCCCTAAAGCAATCACAAGATAATTGATTGTAAGTACCCTCTTTTTACTTAGATGATTCTCCAACTTATTTTAAATGCAACTCCATGACCCTGTATGTGTTCTTTTTTCTTTCATGTTTGCGGTTTGAGTATGACTTGACTACTTCTTAAATTCTTCGCTTAACAGGAAGTCTACACTAGCTACCATTGATATATATATATATTTTATATAATGTGTGTGTGTTGTTGGTTTAGAAAACCATTGAATTAGATGTTCATAGAGATGATATAGATATGGACTGGCTGATGGTTATTATTGTTTCTGTTTTTTCAAAAGTATCAATAAATCAATAATCCTTGAATAGTGCATTTACCTCAGAACTGAATTTTGATAGACTATAAAATTTCAACATCTCATACTTGTTTATACAAAATAAACCACTGTTTTACTATTCATCCTAGAACTAGTTTCATCATTTAGTTGAACAGCTCACGTCACCAATATTCAAAATTTATATAGTTGAACATGGAAGCCTAAAACACTTGAATGCAAATTTCTTAGTATGGCATGCTTTCATGGCTTGTTAATTGTCCATAAGGACGTTTGCTGAGAAAGGGAAGAAATGATCAGACCATCCTCTGTATGGGGAGACGAAGCTCATTCAAATGAACTCAATAAATAAAAAATAATAAAATTATTTGAGAAAATCGTTGGGCAGGGGTAGGCCGAACCCAACCTGTATTAATCAACTAATTCTAACATATGCCCTTTTACTCAAAATAATCTTGAACTATGTCGTGAAGATTTCACTCAAAACATGCATTCTTATTGAGATAGTCAGCAGTAGCAGTCAGCTAGTCTTTGTTTGACTTTCTGTACACAAGAACAAACTCCCACTTCACCCAAGCATTAACACTTTTTTTTTTTTTTTTTTGATTGAGAAGCCTGTTTGAATGAGATCAGTAACACTGCCTGGGTCGAACCCCAGACCTCTGGTATCATCGCCCAGAGGTATTACCAACTGAGCTCAGCTGGCATCTGCGAAGCATTAATACTTAATACAAAGTCTAATGCTAGCTAGGCTACTCATGTAGTACCAAGGACTCTTCATCATAGTTTATAATTCTGATGGCTATCAAAGAGTCAGAAGTTGAAATCTAGTCTGAATAAACAAAGATGTACCACGTGTGAAGTAAACGAAAGTGTCTAGGATGTACCAGCTAACTACAGACCAGTTTGTGCCAAGGCACTACCTTTCTTCTGTTTTAAAAGATGGCCAGAAAATCCACCATAAATTTTTTACAAGTGCTCCCCTTCCACTAATTCCTGCTGCCACCAGCTGCCCATGGATGTTTATTGATTCACTTTTGTCTGTGTGTATCAGACACCAGTAATATTCTATAACAATGATAGTAATGGCCTTTTCTGTTACCTTGTTCATATTAATTTCCAAATTAAAAATTACTTGTGATGTCAAATTGTTATCGATACACCAGACAATAGGTGAAAGCAGAAAGGATATCATTGAGAAGTGGCTATTGTAGTTTAACTCAGAAATGGTCTCACTGGTTTTTTGGTTTTAATACCAATCTCACCAAAAGAGAAAAAACAGAGATCAAACATAGAGAAGATGAAAACTAATATCCTCCACCGTTGATTTGTTTTTGAATTCGTATGTGGAATTTTTAAATTAATGCTACAGTTCTCTGAAAAGTGGTCACTTGCCTGTACTCTACTAGATTTATGTTGTGCTACTGTATCTTTGTTTTGTTTTTTTTAATTAATTCTAGTGTTGTTGGTTGCCAGGAAAATTGAGGGTGTTCAGCAGAACGAAACCATGTCTAGCAATGTGTGCTAATAACTTTGAAACTGAATTTTTGGTGGCAACTTAAATCTGCATTGAGTGAAATACTCTTCTTTGTGAATCCTGTTTTTGTATTCGATTCTCTAATTAAACAGTCTCTTACTTTAGGGAGATGGGAATGAATATGGTATTTACTTCACTTGATAAAACAGAACATTGCTGTGCAAATTTCCTGTGACTCCGAAGTCATGCAAGGGCATGAATGCTGAATCAAATCATTTTGAGGTTTAGCTGTCTTCTCGCACCATGTACGAAGCTATCGATTGATTTTTTCTAGTAATACCTGCTGCAATTAAAAATATCACGCTTATCACGTTTGGTTTTGGTTTGTTCAAGCCGAGGCAACCTCTTGTTGATTTCTCTCTGGATATGAATGAATCTGAAATAATGACATTTACTTGTTCTACTCTGTTACAAGGCTTTAGCATGTTGGTATGTCTTTATGCTTGTTATGGTCTACATAAAGTGATTCCACTAAAATCTCGTTGTCCAACCCTGCTGCAAGTTTCAAACCCTGTAATAGCAGGTAGTTGAATGAATAAGATCGAGCTGGATGCACCTTGACAAGATCCCATATTGTCTATGTAATTGTGATCTTTTATTGTTATTAACAAGAACAGGCAAGAACTTGTAGGATAAACTGAGAGTGGTCTAATTCCATTCCAAAGGTTGAGGTAATAAGGGTGCCTCCAGTTGTTTGTACTTCATGATTCATTCACATCCCCAGCCTCAAGCTTTAAGAGGTATGGGCACCACATCAGTTAAATATATTGTAGAAACTTGTTATGATATTTTCTATGCTCAACTCGCGTCTCTCTTCGGTTTCCAGTTCTGTTTCTTCTTTTGTCAATGTGGGCAAGGACTGCTGAAACGTTGGAGGAAGAGTTCACTTGTAGTCTCTAGGATTCACCTGTTTTTGAAACATGTCATTTTCAACGGCTATATGGTTGGCATCTACATGGTTTCTAACATTGCGGGATCTCTGCAATTCAGTTGCTATTTATGCTAATAGGGCTTGCTGCAGAAGAGAAATAATTAAAAATGCCCTACAATTCAGAGGAATAACCTTCCTCTACTTGTGTTGCTAGGGTTGGTGATGGTTTTGGTAATTATTATGCTGCTAGGCTTGTGGCAGATGCAAAAAACGGGTAAGATGCTGTCTCAAATCGTCTACATGGATCATTAACCCACTAGGCCAACTGTTCGCCTTTACTGAATTGCATTTGCAGCCCGCTTTCCCTTGGTGCCTTTATACTGTAAGCATACAGCTTGAGCTATGCTGAGCTTAATAGCCGTATACTGTATATAGCTGCTGCTTCTTTTATGCATGAGCTCGTTTGCCATCTATAGCTTCAGATGTCAAGCTTATACTAAATACACCATGCTCTTCACTCACTATTCTGCCTGCCATGTTTGAGGAGTCCAGATGGATTCAGTCCTGAGTTAATATATTTCCGTCTCTGTTCCAAGCCATGTTTCTTTGAATTCAGGTGCTTACGTGAAGACCGTCGTTAGAGTTCAAGGAGAAGGCCAAGCATAGCCTACAACCACAAGAACTGGGTGGGCAGAACCGCAGAAATGGGCATAGTGAAGACGACATATATCCCACCCGCCAGAAATGGACATTTATCCCTCCCTCCCACCTGTTCATAGTCCTTTCAAAAGAATTCAATATCTATTGTGAATTGTGATGAAATAATATTTAGCTGTTAATAGTAGTTGCCATTTCTTTGTAATAATAAACCAAAGTTGAAAACATTAAACTTAGGACAAAAAATATATTATAGTAGCAAAACCTATAAATATGGAACCAAAACCCTAATTTCAAACAACTTCCCTCTTCTCTCTTTCTCTCTCTCTCTGTAGTCTCTAATGGCTATTTCTTCACTTCTGAAACCAACACCTATAGTAGTTGTTAAGAACAACACAACGAATCAATGAATGATCACAGCTGAGGCGCGGACTAGGTCGCTTTCTTTTAGATAATTGCGCGTCTCTCAGACTACAATCTGATGTAGAAGGCTAAACATAATAATCCCTAGGATACAACAGCTTTATCTCTTCTAATATCTTAAGAAAAATATTGCACTCTTTCTCAAGATTGTAATCACACCATAATCAACTTTGTTCTTGCTTCTTTTATAACCAAAGAGATGAAGTTAAAATAACTATCATCTCCTGATCGTGGGGAAAACAAATCTCCTATATTTGCTAACCACAAACGGATGAGTTTGACTGAATTCAAAACACATGCTACAAATATCTGATGACTTAGTCTAATTGAAACCATCTTAAAACGGGCCAAAAAGCTTGGTAAAGTTCCAAGAGATCCAAAGAGCCCAAGGGCCCTAAGGCCCTTATCATAGACTTTTAAACATGTGTTTGGATTAGGTTGAACTCCATGACCTCCTACATGGGGACCAATGTCCTAGCCAATTCAACCAATTTCCATAAGTGAAATATATTAGATAGTTTTATACTTACTTCATTAAAATTCCAACAATCCCCACAATTTTAATGATGCGCATAAAACTCAGCATAATCAACAAAATTGAGCAGAATCAATATTCTTATAGTGATACGCATAAATAAAGGTGTTTATTAACTTGAACCTTTATATAGTGATAACTATTCAAAGTATAAGAATCATGAGTGATTTAATCTTGAACTCATATTCTAATGTATACAACAAACACTTAACACACATAACACCTTCATGGTGTAATTTATCTTTTGCTGCCACATTACGGCCTTGTGACTTTATCCTAGTTTTCATGAGTATTTTTAGAGAATTAGCCCTTTATTCTTATTCTCAGAGGAAGCGGCCTCACTTCCATACTCATTAGGTAAGCCTATCAAGAGTGTTCCTGCAACTATACACTCCGTCCATATGGCGGATCATAGAACTTATTAAGAGCTTTTACTCAACATGTTGTCTCGTTACAGGATAATCATGCATATATTGAATATCATAATGATATGGGACAAATTATTTAATTATGCATGTGATACTAATATCCATAACATCATGTGACTCGTTTTTCCTTTTGAACCTAGTTCTTGGGATCTCCAGGTTTGGTATCCATCACATATGTTTCATTTATTTATGGGCTGAAGTCCCATATCTTTTGAAGTACTCCAAATTTTTTCTCTGGCCAAAGCTTTGGTAAATGGATCTGCGAGATTATCTCAAGATCTGACGAAGTCAATAGTCACTGAACCATTTGACATATGTTCTCTCACAGTACTGTGTTTGTGACGTATTTGTCGTGACTTACCATTGTAATATTTACTCTGAATTCTTCCAATGGCAGCAGTACTATCGCTATGTATTAATATAGCAGGTACTGGTCTTTGCCATACAGGTATATCTGCTAGAAAGCATCTCAACCAATTAGCTTCTTCACTAGCAGCAGCTAATGCAATTAATTCAGACTCCATGGTCGACTGAGCAATAATAGTTTGTTTCTTGGACTTCCAAGAAACTGCACCTCCTGTTATGTTAAAAATATAACCACTAGTCGCTTTAGAGTCTTCCGAAAGGGAGTTCCAATCGGCATCACTGTATCCTTCTAGTACAATGGGAAACTTTTTATAATGAATACCCAAGTTAATTGTTCTCTTGAGGTATTGCATTAATCTGTCAATTGCATTCCAGTGATCAAGACTGGGCTTACTAGTGTACCTGCACAAGACACCAACTGCATAAGCAATATCTGGTCTGGTGCATTCTGTGGCATACCTTAGACTGCCTATGATGCTTGCATATTCCTTTTGTCTAACGACATAACCTTCATTAAGATACAACCTAGTGTTAGGATCAAAAGGAGTACAAGCAGTCCTGCCATCGTAATAGCCATATCTCTTCAATATGTTCTCTATATAATGAGATTGGTCTAAGGATATACCGTTTGTTTTTCTTGTAATTTTGATTCCCAAAATTACGCTTGCTTCTCCCAAATCCTTCATTTCAAAATTGAGTGACAAAAACTTTTTCGTTTCTTCAACTATTTTCAAGTTGGTACCAAAAATCAATAAATAATCAACATATAAACATATCATAGCACATATGCCATCAATATACTTATAATAAACACATTTGTCACTCTCATTTATTTTAAAACCATTGGAGATAACAACTTGGTTAAATTTATCATGCCAAACCTTAGATGATTGTCTTAACCCATACAAGGATTTGATCAATTTGCAAACCTTGATGCTATTTTCTGGTTCTATAAAACCTTTTGGCTGGTCTAAATATATTTCTTCTTCTAAATCACCATTTAGGAAAGCCGTTTTTACATCCATTTGATGTACTACCAAGTCATATATTGCAGACACAGCCAATAAAACTCGAATAGAAGTGATTCTTGAAACAGGAGAATATGTATCAAAGAAATCTATATTGTCCCTTTGTTTGAAACCCTTAGCAACTAGTCTGGCTTTGTATTTTTCTACTGAACTATCAGGTCTCAATTTTCTTCTCAATACCCATTTACATCCAAGTGTCTTGCAACCAGGTGGAAGGTTCACTAGTTCCATTTCATCTTGAATGGCTTCCCTCCATGAATCAGCATCTGGAGAGGTAAGAGCCTCTTCTAAAGAAGAAAGATCTCCTTCTAATGTAAATGAGTAAAAGTCAGGTCCAAAATCTTTTGTGACCTTTGCCTTTTTACTTCTTCTAATTTCGGTCTCCATATTACCAGTTCTATCATGTTTTCTAGATTCAATTCTAGTCGAACTAGATTCGGTAATTTCATCAGAAGTACCCCCACCATTTCTGGATTTAAATGGAAATTTGTTTTCGTAGAAATCAGCATCAATAGATTCAATAACAACATTATTTTTAATATCTAAAAATCTGCATGCTTTACTATTAGATGCATAACCCCAAAATACACATTCAACTGCCCTGCTAGCAAGTTTATGTCTTTTGGGATCAGGTAATCTTACATAAGCCAAACAACCCCATATTCGAAAATAATTCAGATTTGGTTTTCTATTTTTCCAAAGTTCAAAAGGTGTAACTTTGGTTTTTGAATGGGGAACTCTATTTAGAACATAACATACAGTCAATAAGGCTTCTCCTCATAAATATGAAGGAGCTCCAGAACTTAATAAAATTGCCATGACTAATTCAGTAAAAGTTCTATTTTTCCTTTCAGCAAATCCATTTCTGGTGAGTATGGGGCAGTGGTTTCATGAATAATTCCATGTGATTCAAGAAAATTTCTGAATTCATGATTACCATATTCAGTACCTCTATCGGTTCTAAACCTCTTGATATTTCTATTATGTTGATTTTGAACTTCATTCAAAAATATTTTGAAGGCATCAAAAGCATCATTTTTATTTTTCAATAGATATACATAAGTAAATTTTGAAAAATCATTGATGAATGTGATAAAATATATTTTTCCACCCTTGGTTAAAATACCTTCATATTCACATAAATCACTATGAATCAATTCAATAAGTTCAGTATTTCTTACTACACTCTTATGAGGTGTTTTTGTAATTTTAGCTTGACTGCAAGAAATACAGTGTTCAAAATCATCTTTGCTTATGCTAGGAATTAACCCCAACCTACTCATGTTATTCACATATTTTCTATTTATGTGACATAGCCTAGCATGCCAAGTATTAACAGAAGTAGAAATCATATAAGCAGAACTAGAAGCTTTATTAATATCAAGAACATTCAACTTAAACATCCCTTCTAAGGCATAACCTTTGCCAAAAATACACCAGACTTCGAAATTACATAATGATCACTTTCAATGGTTTGCTTAAAACCAGCCTTATTAAGCAAATAGCTAGATATGAAATTTTTTCTAATTTCAAGGGTATGCAAAACATTTTTAAGCAAAATCTTCTTCCCTGAAGTGAATTCAATCTCAATTTCACCATAGCCCAGAACTTTGGTAGAGTGTGAATCTCCCATTAATACTTTCTGATTCTCAGTAGTATAATATTTCTTAAACCAACGTTTGTCATTACAAACATGTCTGTTGGCACCAATATCAATCCACCATCCTTCAACAACCATAATGTTGTTAATTTCATCTATGATCATAGCCACATATGGCTCTTCAGTCACGTTTGCCTGAACTAATTCAGACTTATGCTTCCGGCAGTTCCTAGCAAAATGCCCAACATTGTTACAATGGTAACAGATCACAGGTTCTCGATGGTTTGTTGTCGATTTCGAAGGATGTTTATGATAGTGACCAGCAGTTCCTGAGCTCTGACCATGGCTGAAATTTGGCTTCTGATAAGGCTTCTTAAAGTTGCTGCTCTTTGCTTTCATATTCTTTTTATTTGCTTTTAGATGATCATTCTTTTTATCACCTGAGCTATCAACAACATTAACCTTGGCAGTCAACAGGTTAGTATCTTCTTTTTGATCTTGAAGTCTGGATTCTTCTTCAATTCTAAGTCTAACAATTAAAATTTCCATTGAAAATTCTTTTGACTTATACCTTAGAGTATTTCTAAAATCCTTCCATGAGGGAAGAAGTTTATCAATGACTACAGCAACTTGAAACTGTTCATCGATATTCATCCCTTCTGAAAGAATTTCGTGAACTATATTCTGTAATTCATGGCATTGTGTAATAATAGGCTTTCCATCAGTCATTTGAAATTTTAAGTAACGACTTACAGCATATTTTTTAGCTCCTGCTTCTTCAGTGTCGTACTTTTTCTGCAATGCTTGCCAGACATCAGCTGCAGAGCCCATCTCGCTATAGTAGTCATACAAATTGTAGGGGTACTACATACTCCAACCAATCAAAAGCAGCCACGTGGCACAGTCATTTATCCATCAGGTCGCCACGATCTCTACCTGCTAGTAGCTCGTCCACAACAGCTCGACCTCACAACGAGCAGCTGCCTGCTTATACACACGTGCTCTCATTCAATGCACAGAATATTCTCGTCAGTTACATAATTAATTCACAGGGATGATCCACGCGCGTTACACAATCAATCCTCATTATGATGGCGGAGAATCTGCAAGATCCACGATCCACGCCCTTCTACCTTCTATAAGAACAGAACTACGATGGCTTGATCTCTAAGTTCAATCCCCTCGAGCTAAGAGTACGTAGGCAATCTCGATCTCAACGAGGTGCAACCACCCCGACCTAAAACATCCCCTTTGGTCAAGTCTCCCAGCGACCTGACCTAGTAGTGCATTAATCTAGAAATAGGTTAATACATTTGGCGCCGACTGCAAGGAATTCGATATAATCGAAAAGCCCAAACCCTCCCACCCTTCTCAAAGTCATCTATTCAAATGAATACCCCAGAATTAACTATCAATGATCTGCATGCTCAAATCACTCTTTTGCAGGAAGAAAATGCACGCCTAAAAGCCGCACAAACCAACCCCCAACAAGGTGAAAATAGCGGACATGGAGTCGTTCCTGCTGACGATTCCAACCAGAAATACGAACAACTCAGCCAACAACTGGCGGAGTTCAAAGCCTCCCAGGCTCTCCTTCACCATTCTAAGAGCCACACTGCGGAACAACTTGCTGTACAATCCCTCCAACAGTTCCAAGAGTCTCCTTTCTCCAAGGAGATCCTTGAACATGATTTGCCGAGCAAGCTGAATGCCCCCAAGTTCGACCAGTATGCCGGAGTCGGAGATCCAACCGACCACATCAAGGGATTCCGGAAATCCCTTCCTGTGATCAAGGAGGATCACCTTTTATGTTTGCTGTTCCAGTCTAGTCTCACCGGACCTGCTCTCGACTGGTTTCACCGTCTGAAATCAGGATCCATCAGCTCCTTTGCAGAGCTCGAGAAGCAATTCGTCATCTTCTACATCCACAATAAGAAGCGCCCAGTTACCATCGACTCCATCTTCAAAGTCAAGCAGCGAGATGGTGAGTCACTAAGCGTTTTCTTTGCTCGCTTTAAGTCTGAATTACACTCAATTCAGGATTTTGCAAAGGAGCACGTACGAGACCTTTGCAACCATCGCATTCACTCACGGTCTGACCCAGGGGTCCGACCTCCACAAGTCGCTAGCCATGAAGCGACCTTCATCCCTAGACGAGCTCTACCTAAAGGTAGATCGTTATATCAAGCTCGAGGAAGCCCTCACTGGGAGGGAAAAGAATCACGTAGTCAGCAATGTGGAGTCTGACTCAATCAAGCGACCTCGGTCAGATGGCAAGAGGTTCAAGGGTAAGTCGCTGCCTACTGAGAAGCGAGAATATCACCGGTTGAACGAATCAAGCACAACCACTGGTGCAGGATTCCTACCTTCACACAGCTGGAGGATACATCCAGTCGACCGTACTGCAAAGTCCACAAGGTACGGTGTCATCAAACAGATGACTGTCGCGTTCTGAAACGCGCACTGCAAACATGGGCTGACGAGAAAAGGCTCAATAATTGGATCCTCGGAAGGAATGAGGAATCCACATGCAAGCGGGTGAGGAAGGAGTCCAGAATGCCTCCCCGTTCTCCAAAAACAAATCACAGCAAGGCCAGAATGGCCTCAGCAAGTCCAGTCCGCAGCAGAGGGCGTAACCTCTCCCAACGCTTAGGTCCAACAGGAGACCTACGCGACCACATCAACAAGAACGTCGCACACAAGATAGACAGCGACAGCGAATCGGAAAGTCATGTAGTTTACATGATTGACGAATCTCACCACACCCCTGTCTCACGGGACAAGAAGAGACAAGTAGAACATCTTCATCATGTCTACTCCATTACTGGCCGAGCAGCTCGTTTCAACATCCCTGCCCGCCAAGAGACCGACATCACTTTCACCGAAGACGATCTCAACAAGGTCGTTACTCCTCACAACGACGCCCTTGTTGTTGAACTGCGGATAGCAGACTACACCATCAAGAGGGTATTCATAGACCCTGGCGCATCATGCAACATCCTCATGTACAGAACCTTCAAAGACATGAGGTTGCCCGACTCAGTTCTCATCCCAGATTTCACACCCATCCTTGGCTTCAATAGTTCAAGGGAAGACCCTAAGGGTGAAATTCTTTTGCCCGTCACTGTGGGCAGAAAGGAAGACAAGGTCGTTGTAACCAGCAAGTTCAGCGTCTTCAATATCGCAAGCAAGTACAATGCGATTCTGGGTCGAAAGTGGATCCATGCTATGAGAGGTGTGCCGTCAACATATCATCAAGTATTCCGCTATCCTGGCCTTTATGGGATAATGGAACTTCGCGGCAATCAGAATACCGCACAGGAATGCCACGGCATTATTGAAGTTGTTCCATCGTCAAAGCCATCCACCTCTGGAGCCAAGGATGCTGAAGTCAAAGGAAAGAGCCCAATCTCACCAGAGGCTCAACAGGGCGACAAGTCAAAGAGCCCTTCAAAAGAAAAGAATGAGGCCACCAAATAGCAACTACAGAAGGAGCTAGAGAGCTCCCCCAAGCTAAATCTCGGAAGTACTGATCCAGGTGTACGTGTGAACATTGGGTCAGAGGATGACCCAAGATATATCTATGTAGGTGCAGAGTTGGAGGAAGATAAGTTTAATAACTTTGTAAATTTTCTTTCAACTAATAAAGATGTTTTTGCTTGGTCGTATATCGATATGCCTAGGATAGATCCATCAATTGCATGTCATAAACTGCGAGTCAATCCCAATTATCGACCTGTAAAGCAAAAACCAAGAAGGCTTGCTCCCAAATTTCACGAAGCTGTCAATGAAGAGATCAACAGACTTAAACAGGTCGACTTCATCAGAGAGGTCGATACTCCAGACTGGCTAGCCAACATCGTACCAGTCTTAAAGAAGAATGGGAAAACAAGAGTCTGCATCAACTTCACAAGCTTGAACAAAGCTTGTCCTAAAGATTCATTCCCACTGCCACGAATCGATAGGCTAGTCGATCAGACATGCGGTTTTGAGCTACTGTCATTCATGGACGCATACTTAGGGTATAACCAGATCCCAATGTACGAGCCTGACCAAGAGAAGACCTCTTTCACAACAGAGCAAGGTATTTTCTGTTACAAGGTTATGCCATTCGGGCTAAGGAATGCAGGAGCAACCTACCAAAGACTGGTCACCAGAATGTTCGACGACCTCCTAGGTCGAACAATGGAAGTCTACATTGATGACATGCTAGTGAAGAGTGACAAAGTGCAAGATCATTTGTATAATCTGGACCAGGCATTCCAAAGGTTAAGACAATACAGAATGCGTCTTAATCCAGAGAAGTGTCTGTTCGGGGTTGCATCAGGAAAATTCCTCGGCTACCTAGTCACCAGACGGGGCATTGAAGCAAATCCCGACCAGATCAGAGCCCTGATCGACATGCCAAGCCCAAAAACAAAGAAACAAATCCAGAAACTCAACGGCATGGTGTCAGCTCTGAACAGATTCATCTCCAGAGCATCAGATAAATGCAGACCAATGTTTCATATTCTAAAGAAGGGGGCTACATATGAGTGGACAGAAGAATGCGAGAAAGCCTTCAATGATCTCAAGGGATATTTGTCTACTCCACCAGTTCTCACAAGGCCCAACGATGGAGATGTACTTGGCGTTTACCTCGCAACATCAGATTTTGCGATCAGTGCAGTACTTTTTAAAGAAGAAAACCAGGTCGAACGACCTATCTATTTCACAAGCAAAGTCTTACAGCAGGCCGAAATAAGGTACACACCTCTGGAGAAGTTAGCATTAGCCTTACTTTATGCTGCATGCAAATTCAAACCTTATTTCCAAGCGCACACTGTAAAAGTAATCACCGACCAGCCACTACGCCATATACTAGAAAAGAAGAACAAAATAGGTCGTATGGCTCGATGGGCAGCCGAGTTGGGTGATTACACATTTGAGTTCGTTTCACGGCAGGCCGTCAAGGGCCAGGTCGTTGCAGATTTCTTGGTAGACTATCCAGCAGAGGATACCAATTGGGAACCAGAACCCGAAACAAGGCAAGTCCAATACAGCCCTCCTGACACATGGCAGCTATATGTAGATGGTTCCCACCACTCCAACGGAAGTGGCATAGGAGCTGTATTAATTTCTCCTAAAGGTTCACAGCTCGAGAGATCAACTCGTCTCGACTTCGCGACCTCCAACAACGAGGCCGAATACGAAGCTCTAATCCAGGGCCTACAAATGGCCATCGACCTACAAGCAGTTCGCCTGAAGGTGTACAGTGATTCACAACTGGTAGTCAATCAGATTACCAGTAATTACCAGATCAATGGGGTCAACCTAATCAGGTATGCTAGCAAAGCAAAGGATCTCATCAACAAGCTCAGTTATTTCACAATCGAGCACATACCAAGAGATGACAATAGACACGCTGATTCATTGGCATTCTTAGCATCTAAGATCGAGTCAGACAGACCGCGGGCTCTCACTATAGCAATCAGTACACAGCCCGCTTATCTAGTCAAGGAAGAAGATGTTCATCAAATCTCTGATCTACTAGAGACAACTCCAGCAGACATCCAAGGAACTTGGATGGAACCTTTCGTTACTTACCTTCAAACTGGTGTCCTACCATCCAACAAGAAGGAAGCCAGTCAGCTGTTACATAAGGTCACAATGTACAAACTCCATGAGGGTAAACTTTTCAGAAAGTCTGCAACTGGTTTGTTATTACGGTGCCTAATCCCCAAACAGGGCCAAATGATATTTCAAGAAATCCATGAAGGGGAATGCGGAAACCACTCCGAAGGGCGAACCTTAACCCATAAAGCAATTTCCCAAGGATACTTCTGGCCAAGAATGAAGGAAGATGCTAAGAAATTCGTTCTGAAGTGTATTGAATGCCAAAGATTCGCTGATAAGCAACATCAACATCCCAATGATCTCATCAACATCACTACACCATGGCCATTCCACATGTGGGGGCTTGACATCATGGGCCCCCTAATCAAAGAGAAGAAGTCAGAAAAGTGATTCGTTCTAGTGGCCGTCGACTATTTCACTAAATGGGTGGAAGCTGTCGCACTAACCAACGTTACTCAAGCGGATGTGCAGAGATTCATGTGGGAAAACATCATCACAAGGTTTGGCCTACCAAAACGGATAGTCACAGACAATGGCACTCAGTTCGTTGGCAAAAACATCAAGGCTTTCTACAACCTATGGAAAATCAAGCATTCAAGGTCAACGCCTAGATATCCACAAGCCAACGGCCAGGTCGAAGCTGCAAATCGACAAATTCTAAACAACCTGAAGAAGAACCTTGAAGATCAGCATGATCAATGGCCACAGCAGTTGGAGAATATCCTATGGGCTTATAGGACAACTCCTCGTACATCCACAGGGATGTCACCATTCAGTCTCTGCTATGGAGTTGAGGCCTTTATTCCCACCGAGTTAACATTTGGAACGACCAAATCGCTTCTGGTCGACACAGAGCTTAACAATCAGGTCTGGTCGTTCGGAATCGATCTCCTCGAGGAGCGACGAAACCACGCCGTTATAAAGCTTGAGCAATATCAACAAAGACTAAAGCGAGCTTATAACAAAGGCGTACGACCTAGATCTTTTCAACCAGGAGAACTGGTCCTAAGGAAAATGTTCAACAACAAGAGGAAGGATATCATTGGCAAACTCAATGCCAACTGGGAAGGACCTTACATTATCACCAAGGTTCAAAGCAACGGTTCTTATCGTCTTCAAACACCAGAAGGAGAGATCGTTAAGAACCCATGGAATGCTTATCACTTGAAAAAGTTTTATCAATGAAATGTAAGCATCCATTCATTACATTTCAATATACAAACACATTGTTGCCTTCATCTCAGCTCAAACATGAATGGCTCCTAAAGGTCTACTCCCTCGACTTACAAATTATCAAAACTCTAGTCCCTTTGATGATTTTAATTTGTTAAGTTCAAACATCTGCAACTTAACTTGGTGCATTGGTCATATCATTCCCACGACCTCTGTACAATTAAGCAACCATGCACACGACCTCATCCACCAGCAGGTCCAGCACTATGGTTACTACTTGTTTGCAAAACTCATACAAGCAGACAAGAATGACAATAAAAGGTAAATCATTGAATTTTCTTTTTTACTTAAGGAGATTCTAACCATTACAGGAAAAAACAAAGTCAAACTAAGGCATACAAGAAGAACTGTTTCAAATTCGTCCTGCTTGCAAACATTCATCTCGTCTACCTGCCTTCTGAACGAGCTACCAGAACTCCCTGGAAACTAGCTGATCAGAACGGCTTAACTACAAGCTCATCAAATTCAATGCTGTTCAATACAACTCCAATCAAAACAAACAATTGTTTTTCAAGCACAAAAGACTCAGAGGACTGCTTAGAGGAAGACAAGGAAGACGTACTGCAAGAACAAGGAGTGCAAGAAGCAAACCTTGCACAAGGTTACCCAATACAAGAAAGTTGGGACCCGGACTAGTTCATTGTTGCGCTGGCTGGTCGTTGGAACCATCAATTTCCATACAGCCACTGGCGACCTGGTCACTAGGGCCCATCAAGGCGTCCTGAGCTGGTGCCAAAGTTTCTTCAGCCCCACCTCGCGTCTCCTCTCCCTCGGGCGACCCCATCAAAGCTTTCTGCAGTTACTCGCAGTAGGCCTGCCACGCTGCACCATTTTCCTGGCTTACGTTCTGCCGGTGTTCAGCAGAAGCCTTAGCAGCAGCCAAACTTTCCTTTAACTGCTCATTGGTTTCCTTCAACGCTGCAACCTGAGCATCCCTGTCCCTCACCTTGCACTCCGCAACGACAGCAACGTTCTTCGCCTGTTCAAGCTTCTCGTTCATCTCCTTCAGCTCAACCTCAGCTTGGGCACCAACTTCAGCGACCAGACGAATTTCCTGGAAGCTCGCATTAACCTACAAGTGCAAGCAGAATTAGGCAACGACGACTAAGCAGAAACAAAGAAAATAACAATTATGGCAGCACTCACCAAGGCCAGCGCCGTATTTAACTTCGAGCAGGTGACCAACAAAGTCTGAGACTTCACAGCTCGAGCATCAGCTTCCAGAACGATGCCCTCATTCACAGCCCGGGCGACGCAGGGGTCGTCAATAGCACTGTCGTTATCATATACGACATGCCTCTCACCACGGCCGTCCAAATAGTCGAACGGCCCAGGACGAAACACAGATGACACACCCTTGCCTTTCTCCAAGGGCCGAACAACAGTCTTCCTGGACACAGCAGACATCTCAGGAGCTCTAGCAGACGGGGTAAGAGCAGGTGTCGGCACAATGGGCCGCTCCAACAGCTTCAGGTTACCTGAAGCTGACCTCTTCTTCTGCCCAGAAAAGGCAGGCAGTTTGGGAAATGAGGGCGGAGGAGACACGACTAGGGGGCTCGCCACTACCTCCACCTGGCGCGAACTATGACCAACTCTCTCCTTCTCCACAGGTCATTCCTTCTCCGACCTCCGAGCAGCGACACCAGACCGCTCCCTCTCAGCAGGCCTCGAGCTACCACCATCTCGTTCCTTCTCACCAGCACGGGAACTACCACCAGAACGCCCAGTCTCAGCTTTATGAACAGAAGACATATTTGCTTTCTTCAACAACTTCCTCCTCGCAAGCTCGTCTTCAACGGTTTTTGGACCACCTTTGGGAAGAAAATGCTCCTTCAGGTGGGGTAATTAAGAACTTTATCTTACGTTTGTCAGACCAGTAACCAAAGCAGTTCAAAGCACTCCGCAGATCGTTCTTCCTCACAAGATGATCGTCCCTGATCGCTGCAAAAAGATACAAAATCGTCAATTACGTTAACAAGGAAATCATCCTCATTTTCAAACTAATAACTAGAAACTCACGAGTATCATTCCTAGTCACATGACGCAACTGGTTACTCCCCTCAACGATCGACCCAGTAATCAGCATGGGATCCTTCCACCATGGCTCACTACTCACAGGATAGATCAAAGGCAAACGTTCTGGCCTAACTTGCATGTTATAGCCGGAAAAGTCAGCCTTTGAAGAACGTTTGAAGCAGAAGTGGTCCAACACATCCTTTACAATAATGTTCCACCTCTCAAGCTTATTCAGGTCGTCAATTACCCTCATATTTCTCCAGAAATTGCCATTCATCTGGCAGGGGGCTCGACCAATAGCATTCAACAGATCGACCACCAAAGAAGACAATGGCAGCCTCAGCCCAGCTCGGAATTGGGTTAAGGTAAAGACAGTCGAGAAAGGATTTTTGGGTCGATACTCAGCAGAAAGTAAACGATCTCCTAAAAATCTAATCTCCAAATGCTCAATCGACTTAAGCCCATACCTTTTCCTAAACGCAAAGTGCCTATTTACATACTTAAGGTTCACTACTCTACACATTGAACCGTCGTCTCCTTCCACCATCTCTTCATCAGACGAATCCTCCCCATGAGGGCCGCTACTCTGGGGGCTATCAGAGTCCACACCATGAATGGGAGACACGGCTTCAGAACGAGTCCCTTCAGACTCATACTCCTCACCACCACCACTCAGGTTATCATTTTGAGAGTCACTTGCATCCGACATTTCTCTCAAGCAAACAGAAAATAAAACAGAAGATGAAAGGAAAGAAAGACAAGAAAACTAACCTCACGAGCTCTCAAAGTTCTTCAGATCGCAATTCAAATGAAAGCGAGATAGGTAAACCCTTCTCAACAAAGCTACAGTTTAAATACTGCAGCTCGTGCAATCCCAGCCATCAGTTCGTAAAAGGTGAACGGCTGAGATCGAACAGACGATCCACTTCCATTGCAGTTATTTTCCACTTCATAAAAGATTCACATCCACCGTCGGATCAACCCACGTGTCACGCAACGACTATATCAGGCAAGACGTGCGCCAGTTGCCATAACTGCACAGCTAACTGCTCGAGGAAAATCTCCCACTTCCCCGTAAGAGCGCCATGATTACTACAGACAAGCCTGCATGACTGCCACGTCAGCAAATTCAAAAAGCAAGCTACAAATCAGCATCGATAAGAGTCCTTAGTCTTTTCAGCCCGACTTCTACAGCCGAACTAAAAAGAGGGGGCTTATGTAGGGGTACTACATACTCCAACCAATGAAAAGCAGCCACGTGGCACAGTTATTTATCCATCAGGTCGCCACGATCTCTACATGCTAGTAGCTTGTCCACAACAGCTCGACCTCACAACGAGCAGCGGCCTGCTTATACACACGTGCTCTCATTCAATGCACAGAATATTCTCGTCAGTTACATAATTAATTCACAGGGATGATCCACGCGCGTTACACAATCAATCCTCATTATGATGGCGGAGAATCTGCAAGATCCACGATCCACGCCCTTCTACATTCTATAAGAACAGAACTACGATGGCTTGATCTCTAAGTTCAATCCCCTCGAGCTAAGAGTACGTAGGCAATCTCGATCTCAACGAGGTGCAGCCACCCCGACCTAAAACATCCCCTTTGGTCAAGTCTCCCAGCGACCTGACCTAGTAGTGCATTAATCTAGAAATAGGTTAATACACAAATCATCTGCAAGTCCATTGAGAATGTAGTTTTTGCAGTCGAAATCTGCATTGCTCCATCTTCTTGAAAGATGAGATCTTGCTGGTTCCAATTGAGTGGGATCATTCTTTGGATCTGGTTGAGTAAGAACGAATGCAACCTTCATCAAAGATAAATAAAACATCATTTTCGCTTTCCATCTTTTGAAGTGTTGTCCTTCAAACTTGAAAGGTCGATTATGATTGTTGTCGTTTGAAGATGTTCGTGGAGGAGAATCCATAGTCTAAGAAACAAAATTATCTAAATTTGTTAAGAACAGCACAACGAATCAATGAATGATCACAGCTGAGGCGCGGACTAGGTCGCTTTCTTTTAGATAATTGTGTGCCTCTCAGACTACAATCTGATGCAGAAGGCTAAACACAATAATCCCTAGGATACAACAACTTTATCTCTTCTAATATCTCAAGAAAAATACTGCACTCTTTCTCAAGATTGTAATCACACCATAATCAACTTTGTTCTTGCTTCTTTTATAACCAAAAAGATGAAGTTAAAATAACTATCATCTCCTGATCGTGGGGAAAACAAATCTCCTATATTTGCTAACCACAAACGGATGAGTTTGACTGAATTCAAAACACATGCTACAAATATCTGATGACTTAGTCTAATTGAAACCATCTTAAAACGGGCCAAAAAGCTTGGTAAAGTCCCAAGAGATCCAAAGAGCCCAAGCGCCCTAAGGCCCTTATCATAGACTTTTAAACATGTGTTTGGACTAGGTTGAACTCCATGACCTCCTACATGGGGACCAATGTCCTAGCCAATTCAACCAATTTCCATAAGTGAAATATATTAGATAGTTTTATACTTACTTCATTAAAATTCCAACAGTAGTTGTTAGAGACTCGAGAAGATTTCAATCTATCAAATGGAATTCATTCTTACAACCCTTACCTTCACGGTTAGGTTTTGGAATATTGGACAACAAACCAAACCTAACTAAAGAGTTTTCTCGAAAAGATTTAAACATAAGTAGTGTTGTTTGTGTTTCATATTCCAAAAACTGTAGTAGTACTATAAAGTTGGAAGAAAAAGAAGATGATGATAAAAATCCATATTTTTTAGGGTTTATGTTCAAAAACAGAACTACTATTGTTTCTGGAATTTTAAGGTTATTAGTCATCACCTTTGATCAATTAGCTTCAGCTGCTTCTGGTGCAAGAGTAGGTGGCAAATGCTTTCCTTCTAGATCTTGAACAGCTTGCTGAAGTTGCAGATACATCCACCCCCGAAGGATTGAATTATATTTTGAAAGGTAAACATGATAATTTTGTTCATTTTCTTGTCAAGTACAAATCCTACAATATGAAAGTTAAGATTTCAATCAGTGAATGCCGGACCTATGCAGCCATAGACGCTAGATGCCAAGAGCGAACATACATAAACCCTTTTAAGTACTCCTAGGGGATAGCCTAGATGCCATCTAGTGTTTCATTCAACGCTCAAGGGATGATCCTCAGGCATAGACAACACCTAGTTGTGCTATCAACTGCATTGGGCAGGAAATTGATTTTACGGCAAAAAGGAATTGCAAAATGTAAAAATCTAGGAAATGTCATTTCTACGAAATGATTACAGTTTTTTATTAATCACAAACATCATTGGAAAAAAAAATCACTTATGCTTGTTGAGACTTTATCACGACTAATCCAGCCCCAAAGCCTTTCATATATGGTACTTTCTGTTCATTTATATGTAATAAAAAATGCTATCAACCAGGTGCTCAGATTCTTTTTCTCTTTAATTTGATAGTATTTCTCATGCACTGTTTTCTATTTTTGTTGCAGAGGCCACATTAGCTTTACTTCGGCATCCAGATTTTTGCATCTCCAGCTACTCATCTGTAAGTTTATTATCGCCAAACATTGTTGTTGATTTTAAAATCTTAAATGTAAGATCTTTTCTCTTTTGCTCTTTAGTAGGGTTGCAAACTTATGAAATATGAATCAACTTTAAAAGATTTAATTTCCATAAGCAATGAGCACCATGAGATGAGATGACTATGTTGTCCATCTGAGATGGACACTTTCATGACATTATTACAAGAATAACTTAATCACAATTCATATCAAATGAATGAGAACATCTTACTAAAACTAGAAACAAAGAGTACACGATCACTGGGGAGTCAAGTATCCTAAGTAACTTCAGCAGAAAGAAATGGGTCCGCCATGCTCTCCATATAGCTCCTACCATATACAATCCAAAGAAAGGATTAAGCCTATCTTCTCTTCTTCATCATTTTTATCTTTTTTTAGCTAAAACTTCTTCCTTTCGAAAGCTTCATCTACAAGATATGGATCTTTCAGAGTTTGAAGTTAATTGGAATCTTTCGTGTGACAAAGTAATCAATAGATCAGAGACTCAGAAAGAGCAAAGTGAAGCAGATCTTAATCAAGGTGTGCAAAAAACAACCTTTGTGGAGAAAATTAGAGGTGAGCAACCAAAGCATGTGGAGATTGCAAATCTCCCTAACCCAGTGATGAAAGGCAACATCCCATCAATTAGAGTTCCGAAACGTAACAAGTTGTTGAAAGAGGTAAGCTTTACTGCAAGCATTGTTTGGTGGGTAGACTCGATTTCAAAAAGATTTCTTTACCACAAGTGAAAGCAATTGCATTGAAATCATGGGGTCCTGAAGGGATTTGGAAGATCATTCCACTTGGGAAGGGTTTTTTCATGGTTAGGTTTGCAAATGAGGCAAATCTGATGAGAATTTGGACTGGGGGTTCCTGGAAATTTGGGGATCAAGTGTTAAGACTAACAAAATGGACCCCAGATTTTGATCCAGAGATCCAAAGATCAACAAAGATTCTTGCTTGGGTGAGATTTCCAAAACTCCCTCAACAATTTTGGGAGTATGAATGCATTATGTCAATTGCTAAAGGTGTTGGCTGCCCTATTGGTGTCGACAAGTTTACTGTGGAAAGAGACTTTGGTTATTATATATGCTAATGTCTTGATTGACTTAGATTTGTCTAAAACTCTTCTAAACCAAGTCTTGGTGGAAGTTGAAGATGGAGAGGAATTTCTTCAGTAAGTCGTGTATCCAATTTTGCCAAAGTTTTGCCCTCACTGCCAAGCCATTGGCCACTCAAAGGGTGAATGTAAGGGATTGCAGAAGGAGGTTGAGAAAGTAGACCCTCAGTCCAACAGAAATACTTACCAGGAACCTTGGAGGATGAGAAGATTTAAAAATAGAGGGCACATGAATGAAGGAACCACAAATTTGAGAACACAACAGAGGAATACTGAGAATGTTAATAGTAATGTGGCAAGTTCAAGTGGTGTTTCTTCCACTCATAGCCCACAGTTAAGCCCCACAATTGTTCCACAACAAGTTGTCACAGTCACACAAGAGCAGATAATTCAGAGGCCTACAAGTCATAGTCCAGTGAGAGCTCCAGGAAGTTTTATTGACACATCGGCAAGGACAGCCAGCTCACAAACAGAAAACAGTTAGTAGTAATTGTAATTAGTTAGGTTGTTATATTTTCAGTTAAGGATTGTAACAGATTACTCTATAAATAAGGTCTGTAAGTGAAGAACAGTAATGAATGAAATAAATCATTTTTCCTCTGTTCATTTATTTCCGGTTCATTCATCTTAACATGGTATCAGAGCTTGAAGCTCAACAGCAAGATCCTTTAATGGAGTTTTAGAAAACCTAATTTCAATTTCATATCTCAAATTCTCTATTTCATCTTTTTTTCTTGTTTATTTTCGTTGATTCATCATGACAAGAAACAATAATTCTGCTTCAACCCTAAATCAAGATCCATCAACACAACAATATCTTGTTTCAGATCCACTTCTGGTTAATTCTGGTGCTCCAACCTTGCACAATATAGGTAATCTAGTACCTATCAAACTCAATCGTAACAATTACTTGTTATGGAAATCAATCTTTCTTCCGATCTTGAGAAGCTATGATCTTCTTGATCTTGTCTATGGAATAGAAACATGTCCTTCTCAAACTCTACCAAATTCCTCAAATCTGAATCCAGCGTATGTTAGATGGTTGAAACGCGATCAAACCGTCTTGATTTGGTTCAATGCTACGTTATCTGAAGAATTGCTTCCGTATGTTGTTGGAGTTGGTTCAGCAAGGGAGTTATGGTTAAATTTGGAAAAACGATTCTCAAATCTCTCTCGCTCTCATGTGATTCAGCTTAAATCGAAGCTTCAATGTTTGAAGAAAGGTCAACTCACTATTTCTGATTACTTTCAACAAATTAAACAACTTGTAGATAGCTTGGCTGCAGTTGGATCACCTGTTAATGATGAAGATGTAGTGGTTTATGTTCTCAATGGTTTACCTGATGCTTATAGCTCATTCACTACTTCAATCCGTGTAAGATCTGATTCTGTTTCAACAGATGAACTTCACAATCTTTTGTTATCAGAAGAACTTGCAATTGAGTTGAAAGATAAAGTGATTTTGACTGCATCTTCTGAAGCAACAACTCAAGCTTTTAGCTCAATTCATTCCTCATCTTATAACTCAGATCAAAAGAATTCCTCAAGTGGCTCTTATAATCATGGCAGAAGTAATAACAGAGGTGGTTTTAATGGTAGAGGAAGAGGAAGAGGTCGGAGTGCTGGTAGATCCTCTAATGGAAATGGCTATATGCCCTGTCAGATATGTCATAAGAATGGTCACCAAGCTATAGACTGCTGGTATAGAATGAATCACTCATATGCAGGCAGGGTTCCTCCATCTAAGCTTGCTATGATGGCTCAAGGTACTATTCCGACAGGTGCCTCCTTGTCTTCTTCAGAAACTGACTGGTATGCTGATAGTGGTGCCACCAATCATCTTACTTCTGAAATCTCCAATCTTCAAACACATACTGAATACAAAGGCCCAGATAAAGTTGTTGTTGGCAATGGTCAAGGTGTGTCTATTCTTAACATTGGTTCTTCGACCTTTAAAACTCATTATAAATCTTTTATTTTGAGAAATGTTTTACATACTCCTCAAATATCAAATAACCTACTTTCAGTCCATAAATTTGTTACAGATAATGATTGTAGCATAACTTTTAAATCCTCTTGTTTTTATGTGAAGGACAATGGCTCAGGGAAGATACTATTCCAAAGGCCGAGTGAAAATGGCTTATATCCATTTAAAGCTCATTCTCAGTGTAAATACCATCCTACTGTTTTCTTTCATAAAATTTCCTCAAATATATGGCACAATAGACTTGGTCATCCTTCTTCATCTATTCTCAATAAAATTCTTCAAAATTCTAGTCTTTCTTTTCAAAGTTCTATTTCTAAAAAAATATCATGTCCTTCTTGTCCTCTTGGCAAAAGTACTAAGCTTCATTTCCATATTAGTCATACTTCAGTTTCAGGTCCTTTAGATATTGTCTATGCTGATCTATGGGGCCCCTCACATGTTAAGTCTATCAATGGCTATCAATACTATCTTAGTATTGTAGATCATTGGAGTCGATTTATTTGGTTTTTTCCCCTACAGTCCAAATCAGATACTTTTGCCAATTTCATGACTTTCAAAGCCTCAGTTGAAACTTCTTTTAACAGAAAAATAAAGATTTTAAGGACTGATTCTGGTGGTGAATTCACTAGTGATAAATTGGAAAACTTTCTCAAAATTAATGGTGTTACTCATCAGTTCACATGTCCCCATACCAGTGAACAAAATGGTGTTGTCGAAAGACGACATCGACAAATACTTGATGTAGGAAGAACTCTTATTGCTCAGTCCAATATTCCTTCCATATATTGGGTTGATGTTTTTTACACAACAGTTTTTCTAATAAATAGGCTTCCTTCATCTGTTCTGTCTTTTGTATCTCCTTTCGAAAAGCTTTATCGTCAAAAACCAGACTATTCCTTTTTAAGAACTTTTGGTTGTTTGTGCTTTCCATGGCTAAAGCCATACACACATCATAAACTCGAGTTTAGGAGTAAACCTTGTGTGTTTATTGGGTACAACAACATTCACAGAGGATATAAATGTCTTCATGTGTCCACTGGTAGGATTTACATCTCAAGACATGTAGTTTTTCATGAGTCCTCTTTTCCTTTCTCAAATAATTCCGGTGTCTATTCTTCTCCGTATGTGTCAAATCCATCCTTGAATGTTGAAAATCTTTCTTCTGAACATATCATTTCTGCATTGCCATCATCCACTCATGATTCTTCACAAAGCTCTCCTGAGATGCCACATTCAGAACAGCCAGCTCAATCATCTGTACCTGATTTGTCACCGTCACTATCATCAGACAACTCAAGCTCAACAGTAAATAATCATCACATGAAGACAAGGTCTAAGAATGGTATTGTCAAGCCTAAAGCTCTGGTCACATCTAAACATACTTTTCCTATTGCTTTGGCTGCAAGTATACAGAGTACACTTACCCCACCAACATCCTATGTGCAAGCTATGAAGGATTCTAAATGGAGAGCTGTTATGGTTACTGAAATTAATGCTCTACTACATACAAATACATGGGACCTGGTACCACATCAGCAAGGACAAAATCTAGTAGGATGTAAATGGGTGTACAAAATAAAGCAAAAGGCAGATGGTAGTATTAAAAGATATAAAGCAAGACTGGTAGCTAAGGGTTATCATCAACAGGCAGGGATTGATTACTCAGAGACTTTCAGTCCAGTAGCCAAACCAACTACAATAAGAATGGTTTTCACTGTGGCAGTTAACAATAACTGGCCTATTCGACAACTTGATGTAAATAATGCTTTTCTTCATGGTCATCTCAATGAAACTGTGTTCATGCAACAACCCCCTGGATTTGTTGATAGCTCTAAACCAACTTATGTTTGCAAGTTGAAGAAATCTCTATATGGTCTTAAGCAAGTTCCGCGAGCCTGGTACAATGAGTTACACAAGGTACTTCTTCACTTAGGTTTTCATACTTCACATGTCGATCATTCCATCTTCATCCAAAAATCTCCAAATTCTCTCATCTATGTCCTTGTTTATGTTGACGACATTATTGTCACTGGTTCATCCTTTACTGTTTGTCAAACATTGATTACAAATCTTAGTCAACAGTTTTCTATGAAAGATTTAGGTCCTCTTCATTATTTCTTAGGTTTAGAAGTCAACAGAACTAAGGATACTCTTACACTATCTCAGTCCAAATACATTTATGATCTATTGGATAAAGCTTCTATGTTAAATGCCAAACCATGTTCTTCTCCCTGTGCTACCACTACTCGTTTAGATAATGAGACTGGAGATTTGCTTCAAGATGTAACATCTTATAGATCTCTTGTAGGCTCTCTACAGTACCTTACATGGACTAGGCCAGAAATTTCCTTTCCTGTCAACCAGGTTTGTCAATTTATGCATAAACCCAGGACCCCACAGACCTTACAGCTGTGAAAAGAATACTGAGATATCTAAAGGGCACTATCACATTTGGTCTATCTTTTCACAAGGGCCCACCTACTATTACTTGCTACTCTGATGCTGATTGGGCAAGTTGTCCTATGGATAGAAGATCAATTACTGGTTTTGGTGTATATCTTGGTTGTAATCTTATCTCATGGTGTTCAAAGAAACAAGCTACAGTTGCTCGAAGTTATACTGAATCTGAATACAGAGCTTTAGCGCAATATGCTGCAGAGTTCACATGGTTATGTCATCTCTTAAAAGATTTACACATATCTTTCAAAGGGAAACCAGTTATTCATTGCAACAATATCAGTGCTATTTCTCTAGCCTCTAATCCGGTGTTTCATGCTAGGACTAAGCATGTTGAAGTGGACTATCACTATATCAGAGATCTTGTTACTCCTTGTTGATGTTCAATATCTGTGTACCACAGATCAGATAGCTGATATATTCACCAAAGGACTCTCTACAGCAAGGTTCTCTTTTCTGCGTTCCAAACTATCTGTCAGTCCTGCTGCCATCAGTTTGAGGGGAGGTATTGACACATCAGCAAGGACAGCCAGCTCACAAACAGAAAACAGTTAGTAGTAATTGTAATTAGTTAGGTTGTTATATTTTCAGTTAAGGATTGTAACAGATTACTCTATAAATAAGGTCTGTAAGTGAAGAACAGTAATGAATGAAATAAATCATTTTTCCTCTGTTCATTTATTTCTGGTTCATTCATCTTAACAAGTTTGACTCTAACAAATTCTTTCACGGCACTAGAGGGTGAACTGGATTTGGTGCCAGAAACTTCAGACCAGGAGGTAGGTAGAGAGGAAGGTGCTACTAGCACGAGAACAAGTGAGGAAGGTAATGTTTCAGCGACACAAGAACAAAGAACTCAGAGGTTTGATAGTCTTGTAACTGTTAGAAATTCAGGGAAGTCATTATCACGAGCCAACTCTTTTACTGCACTAGAGGGGGAGTTGGACTTAGTCCCTGAAACTCCTGATCCAGAGCAATTGGTCTCCGAGGCTGAGAAGCAAATTAGTAGATGGGGTTATGATGTGGATGAAGTTTCACCAATTCTAGAGCCTGTGGGCATGGTAGTGGTGGATCCAAGGATTGATATTCATTATACTAGAAGGGGTCCTGGTGCAAGTCCAAAGATTGGGGAAGGTACAAGTAGTGGCACTAATGTTTCATCATCTTCTGGACAAGGATCAATAATAATGAGGTCATAGTTATGCAAGAAGTTTCAGCAATCAAAGCTAGACTGGCAGAGCTGGAAGCCAAAAGAAAATCTATGCTCAAGGCAAGGGATGATAACAAGTCCCCTCCTAGCAAGGTGAAGAAGAAACAGGTTGACTCTAATGCTCCTAAGACTAGATCACAAACAGGTTTAGAGATAACATGAGGTTTCTCAAGTCCTTTAGAATATATGTTGACTAGATATGTTTTCACCCACCTCCTCCTACTGTATTCCCTTGTTTGTTTTCCTATTTATTTATAAACTTACTTCACAAAAAAAAAAAAAAAAAAAAAAAAATGAGAACATCTTGTTTCAAGCTCTAGCAAGCACACTCCATTTAGTCCTATAACCTTGGGCAATCAATCTTGGATCCATCATGATCAAATGAATGAGAATTATCCCGAGGTTCTTCTGCCATATCCCTTATCCCAACCTCAGAAAGAGGTGCTTCAATAATATCAGTAAGGTTCACCAAGTTCTTCCATTCTGAGAAAGAAATAATGGCATTCAAAATAGACAACTTACCAAGTGTCATATCACACGATGCCAGGCATGAAAAACCTAAATTGATACTGTATCAACTACCGAGGCTAGTTTTCAATGCCAGATATGACAAACCTAAATTGATAAATATCAAATGTCGTATTTTTTGGAAATCATAATTTGTAAAGTTCTCCCAATTTATTGGATTGTAACACCAAAGACAAGTCATGCATGTCCATAAAGTAGAGTTCACTCCCCTGTAGAAGAGAAACCCTTCTCTCTTCCAGGTGCCATCTACCATTGCCACCTCAACCTACTCTTTGTCTTTCTTATTTTGTAAATTTATTTTCTTACTTCTTTACTAATTTTGATGATAATATGGTCCTCTTTTCCTAAGTTGACCGAGCATATAGGATATAGACGTTTTCAGTATTGGTTTTGTTCCTAAGTTCAATACAATGTTGGGACAAAAAAGGTCAGTCCTTCGCAGAGATCTTATATACGTTCATATAACCCAAACCATGTATGCTGTCTAGCTTTGTGCTGGTTATGGTGGTAATGGGTGAATATTTCATGTTCCGGTGGGTCCTGAATGCACATTTTGTGTTTAGTTGATTCTGGATTTTTTAACTGTATCTGACGAAAAACAAGGCTTTTATATATTATGTATAACTCTTGCTGAGTTTGTCTTTTTAGCAACAGTGAAATTAATTGTGTTTTACAGGTAGATGTAAAAGAAAGTTTTGAGGATGGAGAGCAGCTTTTTGATCGACTGTCAATTGAAGAACGTGGTAAGTGTTGTGCCTAGCGGAAACTATTGCACCAATACCCAAAATTGAAATAGTGTATGAATTAAATAAAACAAAATAGAGAAGATGAAACTCCTACTACTATCAAACAAACCCACACAAAACACAAGATTTACGTGGTTCGGCTAGTATTGCCTACGTCCACGGACAAACAAATAATCTTTCTTATAGAGACGATTATACAAGCCCTCACGAAGAAACCAAAGTGTTCTTCCTCACAAAAGTTCTCTCAAACTCTCTAATGGCTTCTCACAATCTCTATCAAATCTAAGATTAGCTTTTTTCTTCTTCTAATTGGCTTTATAACATAGCATTACAATAGAAACCGAATTGGGCTTAAACAGGGCCCATATGCAGCAAACACAATGAGGACGTACGTACGCCCTAACTACGTACGTACGTTCTATCTCCTGAAAGTTATCTGTGATACAGGACGTACGTATGCCCTAACTACGTACGTACGTTCCTGAAAGAAAAACTTCCCTTTGTCCTCTTTTTCCACAAAAAACCCAACAATTCTCTACCTCAGCGAAGATTCAATAAATCTAAGCAGACACCAAGAATAAACCAAGTCCCAAACTCCCACACATGTCCCGAAGGACCAAAACGACTGCACCACCTCATGGTTGCCTACGTACCCTTCTCCTAAGGGATCAAACCTTCGTAGTTCACTCCACTGGCATCTATACGATGCCCACCATACCCCGAAGGGTCAAATTCCCACAAGGGGCCAAATCAAAACCAAATGTCCACCAATGCCCTATAGGGCTCACAAACAACTTCAACACAATGGGTCCAAGCTACCAAATACCATCTCCACCTCAACAAAGTTCTCCATCGAAGATGATCCAATGCCCCGAAAAACTAACCTCTCAAGAGTTTTTCCTATGAAGTTCAACCAAGTGGGGTACAAATTCAAATCACTATGCATAACCTTACAATAGAAACCGAATTGGACTTAAACAGGGCCCATATGCAGCAAACACAATGAGGACGTACATACACCCTAACTACGTACGTACGTTCTATCTCCTGAAAGTTATCTGTGATACAGGACGTACATACGCCCTAACTACGTACGTACGTTCCTGAAAGAAAAACTTCCCCCTCTGTCCTCTTTTTCCAAAAAAACCCAACAGTAAGTTTGATGAGGAGACACTTTTCAATGTGAACAACATCAAAAGGAAGATGAGCTCAAGAAGGCAGAGAGAAACGGGATCCAGAAATGAATACATTGTGGTATGTGTCAGTTTAGAAATCACTTTCAAACAATTTCTTTATTTATTGCAAAAAACTTGTTTAATAATTTAAAGGAGAAAAGATTATCAATTTACGTGATTATGGCAGAATTAGTAGAAAGATTAATATTGCACAGAGTTTATGATTGACTTGTGTTCGTGTTTTATCCCACTCACACACACATACATATTCCTGAATTGCAGTGCTCCTTTATATGAACAATAATGGGTTTCGTGTGTTTATCAAGACGCATTTTCTTGAAGCCGTTGCAGTCTTACCATGCAGTCTTTTTAGTTCTATTAGATTATTGACTGAGTGTTCTGCACACGCCTCAAATGAACCCGTGAAAAATAATTGATTTATAGCTCAATTTACGGTATTTCTAATTACAAAGAAGAAAGAAAAACACATCTATAACAGAGAAGTAATTAAATAATAATAGTATGAAATACTTTAAATCCTACATGTTTATATGCCTATTCATCTAAGGTATTATGTCATCATCAGATAACAATCCTGGTGGCTGCGGCTGGAGAACAAAAGTTTCCTCATATCAGTAACACTGCAGACTTAAAGGAGACCTTGCAAAAGCTGGGTTCCATCTCCTCCAGTAAAACTATGGTAAGTTTCCTCATACCACAAATAGTCGACCACTTTGTGTTTTCCTAAATACAATGTCTAATTGATTTCTATGCAGGCTGTTGAGGTGTTATGGACTCCACAGGAAGAAGATGACATGCTTTCTGAACAGGAATTGCTTGAAAAGTATCCACTCTTGAAGCCACTACACGATGGATAACTCAGTATTTAAGTAGAAAAATATGCAAACTTCTGTAGTGGTAAAATTGTAGGTAAACAAGTAGGAGATGACCAATTTTTAACAAAACCCCACTTCATGTTCCCTGACATGTTTATTTCCTGTTTAGTTTTGATAGCTGAAATGGAGATTTATTTTCAATCTGATTCAGTTGGTATTATGTCGTCTGACTTCTTTTATAAGCTTGATAAATTGAGTTATATGTTTAATACATATTGGCACCAGAAAATGCGAAATAGCTTGGGATAAATTGAGTTAGCCGTCTCTTACACTGACAATATAAGGAAGAAAAACAAATTAAAAAAAAAAATAATGAAATGAAATTGATCTCATTTACAAAACAAATTAAATAGTGATCCAAATCATCCAGGTCCCGTATTAAAAAAAATGGCCCCGTATTTAAACTTTTGCACAGGACCCTTGAATTGCACATAGAGACGGCCTAGTATCGATACTTGGTAGAGTAATCTTTCGGAGATATCACCAAACCACGACCCTTCCTAGCCCCGCGAAAAACCGTCTCAACAATGTCGATGAATTCCTGCTTGTTGTTGAGAGCCCAGTTTATCTTATTGTTGTTTCCAGTGCCCAGGTCAATCAAAATATGCTTGTTGCGATAAAAGAACATGACAGTACAAGGGTCATACAGCTCGTACATGGTGTTAAAATCAGGAACCTTAGAGATGTCCACAAGGTAGGTTACAGCAAAGTTCTTTATAGTTTCTGCAACAGAAACCAACACCTCATCCATCTGCATACAAGTTGTATCCCAATCATGCCCAAAACGGATTATTACTAGACGTTCTTCTTCTCGAACAATTTCTTGATCCACTTCCCATCCCGTGTTCAAGTGTTTAACTAAGTACGACATTGTGCAATTGTACCAGCAGATGCTTAGAAGCTTTTGAATTGATAAGAATATTAGGCTAGAACTACTAAGCTATTTGTACTACACTAGGTTGGGTATATATAGAGAAAATACCCCACATTACTACTTAAACAAGGATTACAATTTAAAAACCATGTAAGGCAAGTCATGTCCTGTTCGTATTCCAGTTCTACTGTGTTAGTGTTTCCTTAACAAACTTGGAAGTAGTTGATCCTGTACTAAGCAGTTCACTTCTTCGAATAGTAATATATATATATATATATATATATATATATATATATATATATATATATATATATATATATATCCAGTTGCGGCTTGTAGTCTGGTAGATTATATTCCTGCTGCTATTTTGGTGTATTGTGAATGGTGTGCAGGTCACAGGTGTATTAAACATAAACAACATTACATATAACAATGTTACAAAAGTCCAAAACTACTATACTAATGCCAAACATCATCGTTAACGAACCCCGTCAGGTATAAGAGCCTAAGAGCACTCACTGACACAGTACAATGAAAGCACACTGTCACCATAACACACCCAAGCAAGAATACATTCCAAGGACTGCATTACAAACCCTGCTGATCATGAACATACTCCAACCTGAAATCCCCTGCTGCTGCTGCTGTGCAGGGGATTTATATGGGCTTCATTTAAATTCTTAAAACCCAACTTGTAGACCATTAAACACTTACAAGCAAAACCCATGCCTGGTCTTAATTTAGTAACAACCAAAACCTATAAATTGCTGTTACAAAGCCAAAACCCTAAACCCTAAAAACTCCCTTACTCTTAGACTCTTAGTAATGGCAACAACACCTTCATTTCTCAAACCAATTCCATTAATCAAACACTCAACAAAACTTCAATCCTTTTTTTATTCAAATTCAAAATACAACATCAACAGCACCCATTTCATCATCAAGTTTTGTAGAAAAGATTCAAACTTACGAAGTCTTCAATGTGTTACAGATTCAAAAACATGTAGTATAATTGAAGTAAAACAAGAAACTGAAAAAGTAAGGAAGAATCATTGTATAGAGACTTCTTTTGCTAGGACTAGTCTTTTAGGGTTATTATTATTACTTACCACTTTGAAACCAGCTTTAGCTGCTTCTGGTGGAAGAATAGGTGGTAGCTCTTTTTCTTCAAGTTCGTCTTCATCGCGATCATCTTCATCATCGTCATATTCATTGGATTCGTCTAGATCAAGTGGGTCTTCATCATGGAGTTCATCTTCATCGCCTTCATATCATACATCAACAACTTTTGCTTATACACCTTCACTGCGAGTTGATGAGGATGTTGCTGGGGCTTTTATTTGTTGCTCTATTATTGGGATTTGTTGTGTCACTACTTTGGTATCAGAGGTATTATCATCTTCGTCAAGGTCTCGCGAGCTTCCATTAAAGCATCAAACAAGTGTTATTAAACTTCAGGTAACATAATATGGTTATAAAAGGGTACAATTTTTAATTAAAAAATGTTTTTCTTATTGATCATGTAATACGAAGTTTAATTGATTTTTGAAAACTTTGTTTGTGCAACTTGAATACGATTTGTGTTTGTCTAAAAAAAAAAAAATCAATTCAGTGCCCATACAGATCTGTTAGTAATTTTGGAGGAATTTTGTTTCTTAGGTTTGTTTGTTAGGCACGGCAAGGTCGCTGCAAAAAGATCTTGAACAGCTTGCTGAAGTTGCAGATACATCTAATTCTGAAGGACTGAATTATATTCTCAAAGGTAAAAGATGATGGTGTTCTGCATTTCTTGTCATTTTTATGCATTTCTTTTCACTCACCAGCATGGATTTTTGTAATTGCTCACCATTCACCAGTATTTACCAATACCAACTATATATATATATGTGTCACCATATATACTTTGTTGAGTTGTCTTTAAATTTAATGCCGAGCAGATTCTTCAAATATTTTTATGCGTTATAAGCACCGGAAAAGGGAAGGATTGTAAATTACCATGTCTGCGAACTATCACATTGGCCTATTGGTTCGGATTATAAATGATGTCATTTGTGTATATGTTTATAGGTCGTTCTCAATACATTATGGTTTATTGATAATAAGAAAATTCAAGCAATTTAACAATCCTTCTTTTTTAGCTTTTCAAAACAACCCTGTTTGTCTGCCATATAAAGTGAAAGGTTAAATCATGTCAACTTTCCTTTTTAAATGTCATCCCTGGGTTTTCTGGAAAATTCTGTTATCTGCAAACATACCTTTTCAATTCATCCAGAGTATTTTGTTGGGCTGATTATTTCACGCAATGTTTTGTTTTGTTTGCAGAGGCCACATTAATTTTGCTTCGACATCCAGATTTTTGCATCTCCGGCTATTCATCTGTAAGTAAATTACCTTCATAAATTGTTGGTTTCAACATTAAATGGTTAAGCTGTTTCTTCTGCACTTAAGTTGTGTTGTGGGCTTGTGGCTTATTAAGCAACTCCCAGAAGTAATGAGCACCATTATATGTTTATGCCGATCCTTTACGATATACCATATTGGTTAACTGGAGAGAGAGCACCAACTTAAATAGGGTTTACTAAAGGTAGTATCAGTCAACGACAGAGTTATGCATAAACTGATGCAGAAGGAAGAAGTGCTTTTTACCTCTAAATGGCCAATATAATGTAGCGCATTTTTGACAGTTAAGCTGGGGTTAGGCAGACCCCCATCTGTATTGATAAAGAACCTCTTACAAACGTGTATACAAAGTACCACTTGTATCATCATTTACATGTCTATGTAACCTTACATCAAGTGATGGTACAAAAGAAATAAAACCTTCCTCCTGTTTGCATCCCAAGCCAGCCAAGTAATCAGCTGCTTGGTTACATTCTCTGTAACAGTGCTGAAAATGTGTTTAACTGAACCCCTCTCTGAGCTCTCCTATTCCTCTTACCAGTTCCAAGCATGACCAGGGAGGTAATGCTTGCTTAGTAATAACCTGTATGGCCCATAAGCTATCTGAATTAACTAGTAGTTTATCAATCTGTAGCTCCCTGGCCAGTTGCACACCTTCAGCAATAGCTTTGATCTCCTGGAATATGATTTCCTTTATGCTCGAACTCCCAATGTAGGCTGTAATCACATTCCCATCGCTGTCTCTCAGCAAACCTCCATACCCTGCAACTGAATCTGTTAACGCCCCATCGGAATTAAGTTTGACAATCCCTTGAGCTGGTAGGTACTATTTACATGTCTTGATGAGTTTCCTTTTGTACTTTGTAGCAATGCCAAGTCTCTCCATCAATATTTTATTCTCAATAGAGTCCTGCACCTCGTTGAATCTGTTCTGAATATAGGCTTTTGTTTCTCTGATAGTTCTGTCTCTTAATACGAGGTTGGTATCATCTTTTCCTGAAATCTTCTTTGGTTCCTCTCCCTCCAAATGTAATAAACAGCTGCGCATGTGAAAATTTTGAGAATATCTGTGCCTAAGCTCTTCCCCTTTGTATTTTTTACAACTCTCTTCCATTCATGAACTGAATCCTGTACTGCATTTCCCAAACCCATGGCTTGCAGAGTACTGGCATTCGAAGAATGCCTTCCATTCTCATTAGAATTATTCCATAGGATGCACGCCGACTCATGGATAATTCCATTCTCTTGCTGTAAGTCTATCTTGTGTTGGAAGGCACCCTGTTAACAACATCCAACTAAATTTGAACCTTCTTAGCCTACTCGAAAAAATAACTTTGAACCTTCTTAGCCTACTCTAAATTTCTTTCTAGAAATTTGCGTTGGAGGTTTCTTTTTCTTTCTGTTTTTTTCTTTTTCTAAATGAGCATGTTGTTTAAAAAAAAAGAATGAAGTTACAAAAAACAATGAGCTCTCAGTCAAATCTATAATAGTTCACAAAGGGGAGGTTTCCGTTTGCCAGTAGACCACAGAGGAGTATCATCCTCTTCATTATTTTCCCAGCCATTTCCTTGAATTTTTGAGAAGGTACAAAATGTTCATAGTTGGATCCATAGTAGTAATGATGAAAGTTACAAGGCTTGATGAAGATTTTTTTAAGAAAATTGGTTAACTACAGAATGTACAAAATGTTGATACAAGAATCAGGGACGATACCCCATACCTGTTTAAAGCCACCTTACTACTACTATCTCATAGAGGAAAAAATCCATAATATACGCCAAAGGGAGATTCAATTATGGGCGTAAAAGTTGGACTGTCATCATCATGCATCAACTTGGGCCGTCGGATCTGCACTAAGGTGGGCTTCATGCCTGATCTGAGTCGTTCTTCATTCTTATATTTTCAAACATGTTAAAATCCTGCAGCGCTACCTAGGGATGATGGCCTGCACCATTGGGTTTTACTCCATCCACAAGTGCCCTATCCATTGTCACCCACAATCTCCAGAGCAATAAACTATAGCAATGCATCAATGTCAACATTTCTATTGCTCTGGTATATATCAACAACCATTGTGCTTAACAACTGATGTCCAACTGACAAGTATTCTAATTCAGCTAGCGTTGTACATTATATCGGTTGCTCAGTGTCAGAGATCACCTTAACTAGTAAGACTAATTTTCAATAGTCTCCTCCACATGCACAATTCTTGAGTGCTCTTTGGATACCTACCTATCTTGGGAAGCTTGCCACCCTTGTAGGTTTCATTGTTCTTCAGATGAAGTCGAAGACCTTCTGAAGAGGTGACTCGTATTACTTCCATGGTTGTAACTAAGGATCGATTCTAGTCACTAATGATGCACATTAGAGGAAAATATTACTAGATATATTTTTCTGATACCTTGTAATCTGAGCTTCACCAAGTTCTTCCTTCTCTCATTTGGAACCTCTGAGAGAAAAGTTGTGGCACAACAACTTCATGGGCATTTAAATATCAAAACATAGATATCACCAGGCTAAGTGACATATTGTAAGCTTCTGCTTGAGTTTGTCGGCACAAAGACACTGACAACGAGCAACATAATGGTACTAAACCTAAGTGTCCGATTTTGTAAAAGTAATGTCTTAGATCAAACCTTTTCGAAAATTGGTCATGTTGTAACCAGCTTTCTCTTTCCCGATTGAATTTTCTTTAACCCTCTATATACCATTTCTTTATTATTTTTTTTATGACAGTTCCAAGTCGAACAATCACATAGAATAGAGACCTTGTAGATTGTTTTGCTTCCCTGAGACCGTCTACAAAGTGTCTGTTTGGTGTGAACGAAAAGGCAAGTCCGTCACTAAGACCTGGTTCACTCAGACTTTCCATATGCTTTTTAAGGATTTGAAATGGTTTTGCTTCCTCCACAGAGACCATCGGCGAGGTCTTTGTTTGGTGTGACCATACATTTTACATATTGGTGGCTCGTGAATAAAAAAAATTCATTTTTTTTGTTTTATTGATGTCGGCCGTTCTGTCAAGCTTCATGAAAATAATATGATGACCCTTTTTTGGAGTTTGTCTCTCTACTAACTACGTAACACTTCATATATGACTAGGCTTTATGGATAAGAGAGAAGCTCAGTCTCACTTGGCACTAGTTATCGATACTTAAACTTCTGCGTGAAACCATCCTTTACAGGTTAATTTAAAGAAAAGCATGGAGGATGGAGAGAAACTCTTTGATCGTTTTTCCATTGAAGAACGTGGAAATTTGGATGAGGAGACACTTTTCAATGTGAACAACATCAAAAGGAAGACAGGCAAAAGAAGGCAGTCAGAAATCGTATCCAGAAATGAGTACATTGTGGTATGAGTCAGTTCTTTGCTGGTTTTATATAATTAATTTAATTTACTTCTAACGCAAGTTCTGAACTTATTTATTTGTTTGTAGTAAAATTATAATACTACGGCCCTATTTTTGTTCAAGTTGTCAACTGAGATTGCTCCTTTTTTTTTTTTGTTGACTGGTCTACAGTCTACTGACCTGAATCCAATTGTTTGCAATAGTGGCACTTCAAAGCATTAAACTTACAAATTATGAATACCAATGTTTTCTTCCTTTTTATCTAAGAGTTTTCCTCATGGATGAAATGGGAAAATGAGGAAAGGGAGGAAATTGTTTCAAGTCCTGCATGTTTCTTGCTTTTCATCTAACATATTGTCATCTTCAGATGACCATCCTGGTGGCTACAGAGGGAACATAAGATTTTCCTATTATCAACAGCAGTGCAGACCTGAAAGCGGCCTTGCAAAATCTGGGCTCCATCTCTCCCAAGAAAACTTTGGTAATATTCCAGAGAGCTGTCAATATACTAGACCACTTTCTGTTTTCTTACAGTGTCTTTGAAATGTTTGTGTACTCTATGCAGGCAGTTGAGGTGTTATGGACTCCACAAGAAGAACATGATACACTTTCTGAACAGGAATTGCTTGTGAAGTATCCATTCTTGAAGCCATTACATTGATAGCTAAATCTAACCTGATATTGGACTAAGACCTTTGTAGAGGTAAAAGTATAGAAGTATTGTAGGTTTCTGAGTGTCGAGACTCGAGTGGAAGAGAGTGGTGGCATGTGATGCCATTGTATTCTCCCTGTGGTCATGTTCATGTAAGTCACTTCTTTTGTAGGATGAGTTTAGTCTGTTGTGATTTTTTGGGGAGGGATTTATGAGACAAATAAAACACTGCCACGTATGGTTGATGTTAACCCGAGTGGGATCTGAACAAATTTTTTTGGTAATTTTATAGAGATTTGGCAATTTTTTATTTGTCCCACAAACCCAAACCAAAAAAATCACAACAGATTTAAATTTTTTGTTTTTCGTGTGACATGAGCTGATAAGTAGGGGATGGTTAAAGTTCTTGACGAAATGTTTCTTCAAAATTTTCGCTGCATACCGGTTAAAATGCGCTCATGGGCAACAAATTTCACCTTTGCATCTATATTTTCCAGGGTTAAAATGCGCTCATGGGCAACAAATTTCACCTTTGCATCTATATTTTCCAGGGTTTTTTTTTATCGACCACATGATGACATGAGTACAACAGTTGTGAGAGAGCTACTCACAAAGTAATGTCATATTCTCATTGATTACCCTAATCAAACCCCCATCTCAAGCTTCTCAGCCCCAGCCCCAGCCCAAAGCCATTAAGAACCCAATAATCCTGAAAGTAATAACATTAGTCTTATTTTTTTACAGATTCTACAAATTCCATATCTGAAAATCCCATGCACTGACTATTTTTTTTTTCTTGGTGCAACACTGACTATGATTCGTTTATGTTCATGGTTCCATGCATGAAGAGTCTTAGTAATGTAACAAATGCAGGTTGTGCAGCTAAGTACTTGGAGATTTGGTCTGGGTTGGGTTGATCCAAGTCTAATTAATCCATAGTATTTCTGTATCTGAATCCAATACGATATGCCCAGGATTTAATATGCGAATTCAATCTGCTCTGAAACTAAAAGAATGAAACATGATCCAGATCCACTCAGTTTGAAATTGCTAATTGTAAATACTTTGGAGTTTGGATGCTAACCTATGTGACCATGTCTCTTTTTAAACATTTTGGTCCAGACTTTGAGCCTTATGCCTGACTGACTGGTACTGTTTTCATGCCTTGTGAGCATAGATTTGTATAAAAGTGATATGTGGAGGTTACAAGTAATGGATTCCTATTAGAAATCGGTTTCCTTATTTGACAACAAGTGTGGTGGAATTCTATTGGGATTCAATAAGACTTTCTAATCTATTAGAAAGCTAAGTTGTTGTTGATTTAGGAATTGGATTAACCAAAGAGGTTATAAATATTGGTGTTGTGTAACCATAAGAATTTGAGCAAAGAAGAAAGTATGTGTGAGGAAACTTAAACTAAGGTTTCATTAGTTTTTTATGTAGTTCACTTCTCAATTATCAATAAAGCTATCTCTCTTTGTCCCGTGAATGTAGGCATATTGCCGAACCACGTATATTATTGTGTTTCCGTATTTCTGCTTTAGTTTAGATCTTTTGTGTTTGTTTCTTCATTAATCATATCAAGATCCTGTGTATTTATCATAACAATTGGTATCAGAGCCGAAGGTTATTCCTTTGGGTTGAAGACGGGATTTCGGAACGGTTTTATTGGGTTTTAGGATTCTGTCCAGATTCGACACCCTGTAGTAAAACGGCAATAACTTTGTGCTCGGATATTGAAACGACTATCCGTTTTTTGTGTTGGAAAGTAGACTCTTTAGGCTTTCTAACAGTATATGGTACATTTTGTGGTTCGAAGTATTCTGTTCTCAGTACTTCGTTGAAGTTGATGGTTCCGATTTTTCTTAGTTTGTTGAAAATCCAATCTTGGTTTTTTTTAGTGGTGTTGATTATTGAAGAGAAGATGATTGATTCGAATTCCAGCAGTAAGTACACAAAGGTGCATGGATTTGATATTATCAAATTCAATGAGAAGAATAACTTCACATCGTTGCAAACGGATGTGAAAGATATTCTTGTTAGTATGAAGCAGATTAAATCCCTAAAGGAGAAACGTGAAACGGCAAAGTTGCCAACAGGTTGGACGAATGATGATTGGGAAGAGTTTGATCAACATGCCTGCAGTACGATTAGGTTATGTTTGACGAGGGATATCACACACAATTTTGCCGGTGAAACCTCGGCAAAAGAGTTATGGGAGAAGTTAGAGAAGCTCTATCTTAGTAAGGACTTGACGTCAGAACTCTATCTATCTAAAGAGGCATTTGTATTCGACAAGATTTACGCCTGGTAAGTCTGTGATTGATCATATTAATGATTTTAATAAGATCTGTTCTGATTTAGCAAATCTTGATGTGATACTACCTGATGGTGAGAAAGCTATAATTTTATTATGTTCATTACCATCTTCGTGGGAAACAACAGTTGATTATTATATTGCAAACAAAAATACCACAAAGCAGTTGGTCTATGATGATGTTGTTTCGATATTACAATCCAAAGCCATTAGAAAAAAGGAAGCTGATGATGAAGTTCAGGCTGAGGGTATGCATGTTAGAGGTAGATCATCACATAGAGGTTCGTCGAGTTCTAAAAGTCGCTCTAAATCTCGAAAAAAAGATTTGAAGGATGTTTGTTGAGTGTTATTGTTGTCATAACATGGGCCATTATAGTAAAGATTGTCCTAAGGTTAAGGCCAAAGAAGAGAAGAAGAAGAAATCTAATCCGAACACTGAAGTTGCTAACATTGCTCAAAGTAGTGATGAGGTAGCAAAGTCTATTGGAGACAATGAGGATGAGGTGTTAACAGTTACATCAAATAGCTATTTAGCTGAAGGATGGTGTCTTGATTCAGCTGTTTCGTATCATATGTGTCCCGATAGAGAGTCTTTCATAACTTACAGAGACGTAAATGGTGGTAAAGTCTTTATGGGCAATTCAAAGGCCTGCAAGACAGTTGGTGTTGGTACAGTACGGATCAAGGCACATGATGGAGCTATAAGAACCTTGAAAGTTTATTGTGTTATGAAAATGATACGTTCTGACAATGGTGGAGAATATACTGAAGACCCATTGAAAGTTTATTGTGCAGATTTAGGTATCGTTAGACACTTCACAGTGAAAGGTACACCACAACAGAATGGGGTAGCAGAGCGTATGAATCGCACACTACTAGAGAAAGCACGGTGCATGTTATCCAATGCAGGTTTGGATAAGGTATGGTGGGCTGAAGCAGTAAATACGGCGTGCTATCTCGTGAATCGATCACCATCTACAGCCATTGATTGTAAGATACCTATGAAAGTTTGGTCTGGTACATCTCCTGATTATTCAGATTTGAAGGTGTTTGGTTGTCCTGCTTATTTTCATATCAAAGAAGATAAGTTAGGAGTCAGGGCCAAGAAAGCTATTTTCTTGGGATATCCACAAGGTATTAAGGGTTATCGTTTATGGTGCCCAGAGTTGAATAAATTCTAGATCAGTCGTGATGCGACCTTTAATGAGAAAGCAATGCTTGATTCAAAAAAGTTCACAGGTTGGGACTCTCAACATGAGGGTGATGATAATGACAGTGATGGTGACGATACCATGCAGGTGGAGCATAATGTTCCATATTCATCTACAATAGATAAGAGGTGACTGTTGTACATGTACCTACAAGTTCAGAGGTTACACAGGTAACTATAGACACATATCCACACACACAGAGTGTAGATGATGAGATTGAAGAGGAGATTCCTCTTGAAGATATTTTACAGCAACAATAATTAGAGCAGCATCATGAGTGGCCATCTTTAGCATCTCAACGTGAACCACGTTTGAGAAAAGCACCAGGTCGACTTGGTTTTGAAGATAGTGCATCTTTTGCATTATCAGTATTTTGTGATGATGAGCCTTCTACCTTTAAGGAGGCAATGTGGAGTTCTCATTCTCATGAATGGAAGTCAGCGATGGATAAAGAGATGAAATCTCTTCACAAAAACAATACTTGGGAACTTGTAAAGTTGCTTAAGGGTCAGAAATCGATTGGTTGCAAGTGGGTTTTCACAGTGAAAGATAGTATTCTAGACTCCAAAGGTACAACTAGTGGTGTACGTTACAAGGCAAGATTAGTGGCTAAGGGATATGCACAAACGAAAGGTGTGGATTATAGTGAAGTTTTTTCTCCGGTTGTTAAACACACTTTCATCCGAGTCTTGTTAGCTTTGGTGACACAGTTTGATTTAGAGCTCAAGCAACTAGATGTCAAAACTGCTTTCTTGCGTGGAGATTTAGAGGAGGACATATATATGTTGTAGCTCGGCGGTTATAAAGTTGTTGGTAAAGAAGACTATGTGTGCAAACTGATGAAGTCCTTATATGGATTGAGGCAAACACCACGACAGTGTTATAAGAAGTTTGACACATTTATGTTGAAGCAGGGGGTACTCTAGAAGTGAATATGATCTGTGTGTCTATTTCATAAAGCTTCAAGATGAGTCTGTTATATTTCTCTTACTCTATGTGGATGACATGCTTGTAGCTGCAAAGAGCAAGTCATGTATTGTTTCTTTAAAGAAACAATTAAGTAAAGAGTTTGAGAATAAAATTTTAGGAGAGGTGTTCACTAAGGTGGTTTTCGGGGTCAAGTTTAGGCATTGCCTTAACTTGATCAATCTCTCCAAATGTTGAGGCCCTTCGGGGTAGTAGCCCTTATGGGCGTGTGGGGGCAAAGATGAGATGACGCTTGTGTGGTACAGGAGAAGTACGTATGGGTTCATTATGGTCGATTCAGTTTTTTTACAATCTTCGCCGAGGTGGAGAATTGTAGAAAAGTGACATGTGGAGGTTACAAGTAATGGATTCCTATTAGGAATCAGTTTCCTTATTTGGCAACAAGTGTGGTAAAATTCTATTAGGATTCAATAAGACTTTCTAATCTATTAAAAATCTAAGTTGGTATTTGATTTAGGAATTGGGTTACCAATTGGATTAACCAAAGAGGTTATAAATATTGGTGTTGTGTAACCATAAGAATTTGAGCAAAGAAGAAAGTATGTGTGAGGAAACCTAAACTAAGGTTTCATTAGTTTTTTATGTAGTTCACTTCTCAATTATCAATAAAACTATCTCTCTTTGTCCCGTGGATGTAGGCATATTGCCGAACCACGTATATTATTGTGTTTTCGTATTTCTGTTTTAGTTTAGATCTTTTGTGTTTGTTTCTTCATTAATCATATCAAGATCTTGTGTATTTATCATAACAAGATTATATCGCGGAACATCTCTCAGTTATACTGCAAATCTTCAATTGTTAAGGACATTCTAAACCCAAAGACTACATGCCTATTAGTTTATGTAATGTCATTTATAAAACCATCACCAAAATTTTGGCTAATAGACTAAAAGTCCATCTTCCCAAGTTCATATTACCAACCCAAGGAGCTTTCACTCCTGGAAGAGCTATTGGAGACAATATTGGTATGGTGCATGAGGTTATTCATAAGATTAGAAGGTTGGGGAAAAGGAGAAAGGTTGGTTTGCCTTGAAGTTGGATATTGCAAAAGCCTATGATAGAATTGAATGGGACTTCGTGCTGAAAGTGTTTAAATGGTTGGGGTTTGATAACAAATGGTGCAACTTGATTCAATTCTGCCTCTCTACTGTTTCCTACAAGATTTTTCTCAATGGTAGCCCACTAAACGAGTTTAAACCTGGTAGGGACTCAGACAAGGGGACCCCTTATCTCCCTATCTGTTCATATTGGTCAGTGAAGCTCTATCCAGAATGTTAGCTAGAGATGAATAGGAGAAGAAGATTACTAGTTTCAAAATTTCTAGGAGGGCACCCTCTATCAGTCATTTGCTTTATGCAGATGATTTGATAATCTTTGGGAAAGCTACCTTACAAGAAGCAGGAAATCTGAAGGAAGGTCTAAATAGTTTTTATGGAGCAACTAGACAAAAAGTTAACTTTGAGAAATCGAAAAATTTTCTTAGTAAAGGTATACACCACAGACACAAGAGACTCATCAAAAGTATCCTAAAGGTGGGAGGCTTGGATACCAAAGACAAATATCTTGGTACCCCTCTAATTTTCTCCAGGTCAAGAATGCAAGATTTCTCATATCTTGAAGACCAAATGAAGAATAGAATGGAAACCTGGAAATCAAGTGTACTCTCTCTAGCTGGAAGGGGGTCATGATTAAGGCAGTAGCTGAATCTTTACCTGTGTACACTATGTCAACTTTTGTAGTTCCAAAAACCATGTGTGATAGTCTGGACAGGACCTGCAGGAACTTTTAGTGGAATGGAACCAAAGAAAAGAAAGCTCTACATATGTGTAAGTGGTCATATATTTGCAGAAGGAAGTGTGAAGGAGGGCTGGGATTTAGAAGCTTTAGGGAGGTCAATCTGACTCTAGTCTCTAAACTGTATTGGAAGTTGTTAACAGATCCAAATTCTTTATGGACAAGAAATAGTAGATATGGCAAGTTTTTGGCTTTGGACAGTGACCTTAAATCCCCACCTTGGGCTTCCTTTCTTCTGAAAGGTATCCTCCAAATGAAGGATATTATGAAAAATGGGTGTATCTGCAAGTGTATTGGAAATGGCAGGAAAGTTAACTTCTGGACTAACCCTTGGATCCTCTTTCTTGGGAAACCTACTCCTATTTCTTCTATCTGGCCTAGATGCCCTAAGGATAATTCTAAAGTAGCTAACTTTATCAATCAAAATGGATCCTAGAACTCTAGTCTGATGAGACATATACCTTTACCTCTTAAGGAGACTATTTTTAGTATTCATCCCAGACTTGGAACAAAAGACAAACTGATGTGGTTTCACTCTAAAAAGGGGAAGTTCACAGTGAAGTCTGCTTATTGGGTGGCCAGGAATATAAACAGGGCTCAAGCTTCTTCATCCTCTTCTATTCCATGTTCTTTGTATAACAAACTCTGGTTGTTTGATATTCCCCTGACCTCAAAGTTTTTCTTTGGAAGGTCCTGCAAGATATTCTCCCAACAGTTGAAAACCTCAACTCCCATCATCTCAATATTGATCCACTGTGCATCTTCTGTGGGAAGAAAAAAGAATCTATCCATCATGTTTTATTTCTCTGTCCTTGGGTCTCTAGAGTTTGGTTTGGCTCTCCTCTTAGCTATAGGATCTCTCTTGAATCCTTGAAGGTTTTAAATGGTTTGATGTGTTTTTAAACTTTGATAAAGAGTATGGCCATGAAACAAATCAATTTTCCATTATAGCTTTTTAAATTATGCTGCATATATGGAATGTCAGGAATCTCATTAGAATTGATAATAGACAAATTACATGGGATTACATAGTTGGAAAAGCTTTGTTTGATTCTGACCTTTGGTTAAAAGCTATTGCCAAGAGGTCATTACTCTTGCCATCTGTGGGATCACTATCTCCTAGACTAGGACACACAGATTCTAAATGGATGGGACCTCCGCCTAGTTGGATTAAGATCAACTTTGATGCTAGTTTTTTCATAAATAGGCAATTGGGAGCTGTTGGTGTTGTGGCTAGGAATGCAGATGGTGCACTTTTAGCCGGGAGAACTAAGAAGATTAAAGCAAAGGATGCAGAGGAAGCTGAGTTTATGGCTGCGGAAATGGCTATCAAATTTGCACTAGAGTTAAACATGTTGGATGTGGTGGTGGAAGGTGATAATACCAATGTTATTGCTTGTTTGAAAGGAGATGCAACCCCCCCTTGAACACTAGTAGTATTTGTTCTTTTATCTTGCAGTTGAGTCAGTTATTAAGGTCTGTGTCTTTTGTACACACTGGTCGTAGGTCTTGTAATATTTATGTCCACAGACTAGCTAAAAGGGCTTGGTCATCAGATGTTGTTGAGTGGAGGATTCATCCCCCTCAGGCTACTTGTTCTCTGGTTGAGTTTGTTAATGATTTAGAGATACCTGCTCCTTAGGCAGACATCTATTATAAAAAAAAAAGCAACCAAATGAACTAAGGAAGCCATGGTTGAGCACGTAAAGTTTTGCAACATACAGTATTTGTAGAGCACAAAACGGTCAACTTGGGGTCTGACTCTGAACTATGCCAGTAGGCTAAAACTAAAGCCAAGTCTTATTAAACTTTTATTGGTAAAATGATCAAAAAATACAACGTACTTTCACTTTTTTTTCACTTTATACAATGTACAAAAAATCACGTCAAAATATCAATGTACTTTGAAATTTTTTCCACGTTATACAATCTAAAACCGGCTTTAAGTTTGTTTGACATCAATTTTGTGACATTGATCGTCCTTGGTTATCTCGCCTTGATTACATTGTTAGGAAAAACTTTGTTGTACGCGCGTCATCGCGACTCCTTGTCTTCGCATCCCTAAGGTCAGCAAACTTTCATCGTGTTGAACGTACGTACCGAGTTAGGGCGTACGTACGTCAGTTTAGGCAGCAGGATTGTTTTTGTTCAGGACGTACGTACTGTGTTAGGACGTTCGTACGTCCAAGCAGGCAGCAAGCGTGTATCGTGTATCGACGTACGAACGTCATATCGACGTACGAACATCATATCGACGTACGTACGTCCAATATGGATTTCTTCTATTTCGGCCCATTTTCTGTGCTTTCCAACCCTAAGTATAAATAGGGTTTCTCTTCCAAAGAACAAGTTAGTTCTTTGGCCGTCCAGTATTCCTCTAGTTCTGGAGTTTTTAGTTTAGGTTTTGGTGTTGAAAGTGTTTTAGGTTATTGAACTCAATTCCCTTCCTTCCCCCTTCTCTCAATTCATAAATCTGTTATCTTCCAAGTTTCATTGTGAATTCGGCTTCGAGTCTTCTTGTGTGTTCATCAAGAAGTCGAGTGTCTTGTGCGTACATCAAGGTGCTCTGGTGAAGTCAAGGTGTTAGAGATAACCAGGAGTATCAACTCGCAGTGAGTGCAGGTAGTTGATAGGTTTGTACATCTCTTTTCATCTAGTGGATTATTTGTTGTCGTCAAGGCAACCGTGGACGTTTCCCGTATTGGGTTTTACCACGTTAAAAATTTCTGTGTGTTATTTACTTTCTGCGTATTGTTTGATTTGTTTGAATATTCAATTGTTATATTAGCACTATTTGTAGTTTTTCACAATCTGTCTAAAACATGCTAACGGACTGCAGACGTGGCTAATATTTATCTACGTGTATTTTTTCTTTTAAAATAAAGTTAAACAACATTTCCAACACATCAAAATGAGGCACATGTTTCTCATGTGATTGACTCCTTCTCTATTTGAACAATTCAATTCAACAAATCTGTAAATCCCTAATTCAAATCCCCAATTCTTCTCTTTTAATTCTTCATCATCTTCAAATCCCTAATTCAAATCCCCAATTCTTCACCATGTCTTCATCATCTTCTAGTGTTAATTCTTCTCGTTCTTGCAGTTGTGGAGCTCCTTCTCCTATTAAAATCGCGTGGACACCTGAAAATGTTGGGAGGCAGTTCATTGTGTGAACATCTTCTGTTACCACCATCAATGGAAACAATGTTTAATAGGAGAAGGAGCTCCACAACTGCAAGAACGAGAAGAATTAACACTAGAAGATGATGAAGACATGGTGAAGAATTGAGGATTTGAAGATGATGAAGAATTAAAAGAGAAGAATTGGGGATTTGAATTAGGGATTTACAGATTTGTTGAATTGAATTGTTCAAATAGAGAAGGAGTCAATCACATGAGAAACATGTGCCTCATTTTGATGTGTTGGAAATGTTGTGTAACTTTATTTTAAAAGAAAAAATACACGTAGATAAATATTAGCCACGTCTGCAGTCCGTTAGCATGTTTTAGACAGATTGTATAACGTGGAAAAAATTTCAAAGTACATTGATGTTTTGACGTGATTTTTTGTACATTGTATAAAATGAAAAAAAAGTGAAAGTACGTTGTATTTTTTGATCATTTTACCACTTTTATTTAATAGCTACCGAAACCTATAAATTGCTGCTACAAAGCCAGCCAAAACCCTAAACCCTAAACATCTCATTTCTCTAAAGAGCTAATTAGTGATACCCTCCCCCCCCCCCCCCCCCCCCGGAATTCAAGGCAACATAGCGATACCCCCCCAACTCTAAAAAGATTTGTGTCACCCCCCCAAAATTACTTTCCGGTGAAAAATAGACTTGAACTGCCATAAATACCCTTATGTCACATCAGACTTTTAATTTGACATAAACCAATGCTGATGTGGCATAAGGGTATTTATGGCAGTTCAAATCTATTTTTCACCGGAAAATAATTTTGGGGGGGTGACACAAATCTTTTTGGAGTTGGGGGTATCCCTATGTTGCCTTGAATTCCGGGGGTATCGCTAATTACCTCTTCTCTAAATTATGGAAACAACTCCATTATTCATCAAAGCAATTCCCTTAATCAAACACTCAACAAAACTACAGTCCCTTAGTTGCATTTCAACAAAAAACACCAATTTCATAAGAGTTTGTAAAAATTATTCAAACTTGAGGAGTCTTGTATGTGTTACAAATTTAAGAAAATGGAGTATAGCTGCTTCTGGTGGAACAATAGGTGGAAGCGACTTTGGTTCATCGAAATCATTGGACTCTGATTCATCGACTTCATGGACTCCATGGGATTTTGCTGATACATCATGTGATGATGATTATCATACATCAACAAGTATTGCTTTTACACCTTCAAATAGTACATGAACAAGTTATGTTGGTGGGATTATTATTGATGTGGTTGTTATCATAGTTGCCTCTGCTTTGTTATCCTCGGAATCTTCACTTTCATCAAGGTCTGGCAAGCATCCATCAAATCAAAAAACAAGTGTTGTTAAACTCATAGGGGAAAAAATCCAAAATATCGGGCGGATTTGCACGAATTTTGTCGGTTTTTGAAAATTTGGAGCGGTACAGCATATAAATAATAAACGAAACATAAACCTCCTCCATGCCGACCGGATTTTCACGAATATTCGCGAAATATTCGAAAAGTACGAAAAAATTTCGAATCTGAAATTAACACATTATTTTTAAATATAATTTTCACATTTATTTAATACAATTTTTCGAATTTTTCGTGAATATCCGTGAATATTCGAGCAATATTTCGCGAGAACCATTTTGCCAAACCTCCCAATTCCAACACTGGGGTCCGGATATTCACGGAATATACCGATTTTTCAAGGGTTGGATATTCAAGTTTATTCAAAATTTTCACCTATTTTCTCTCTTCGTTTTGTTTTCGATCATCATTGCTCTCGTTATTGGTTAAGATTGGCAACATCACCTTTCTTTTCTACTTGTTTCAGGCCATGTCTCAAATTTCCATGCACTGAAAATGATTTGTTTAATGATATGACATGAGTATGTTCGTGGTTCCATGAAAAGTCTTTAGTAATGGAACAAATACAGGTTATGCTGCTCAGTACTTGGAGATTTAATATGCAAAATCAATCTGCTCTGAAACTGAAAGAATGAAAGATGATCCAGATCCACTCAGTTTGAAAATTGTAATACTAAATGCTTTGGATGCTAACCCATTGTCGCTTTTCAAACGTTGTGGTCCAGACTTTGAGCCCAATGCCTAACAGGTACTGTTTTCATGCCTTGTGGCAGCATACATTTTTTCCGCGGAACATCTATCTGTTATCTCATGGGATTTTTCCCAATCTCATAAAATTTTGATCTGCCTTTTAATTTCTTTAAGCAACCCCATACTTGTCTTAGTTAAATGTCTAATTGACATCGCGACGCGTTATTTGTTCTTATAGCATTACTTTTGTGCTTTTGGCAATAAGGATGAAGCAGGATCATATCTTCCACCAGTATCCACTGAGAATTAATTGTGTTATAGGCATTAAGATCAATATATAGTAGGTTTATTTGTTCACTTCAGAAAAATTACATGGCTTCTACGTACGTACCAAATACCAAACAAAGAAGCCACATTTTTCAGATTGTGACATGCAAGCACAAGCAAATGAACTATAAATCTTATGTGGAATAACAAGTATATAGCAGCTTTCTGTGTTTTATCACATGAAGCCCTCTTTAGATTTGAAGTATAATAACTATCATGAGCAATGTGCAGGTAGAATTATAAGTACATGATGAGTCTGTATTTAATACACACTAATTTGCCTTTAAATATATAGAAAATGAACTAAACTTGTCTTAAGGAACCTCTTTCTTCAAAAGCTATAGATTTTGTAGTGGGATTTGAACTTTAAAAGTTGCTAGCTAACATGCAAATGCAGATCATACATACAGATTACTTTTGTAGGTTGAAGGCTGCATTGAAGAAAACTACCAACAATATTCTTTGCTATATTTGTCTACATAACATGCATGAACAATAAAGAATATGTGTTCATAACTTCATACTATATGTTAAACCTGTATTTTCAATTTCTCAAAGCATAAAACCAAAAGTTGTGAAGAAAAGCAGACCATGCAGTTGATAAAAATATCAAAGTGAAAACAACAAACATTTGATATTAATGATTCTATCAATACTTTGTTGGTGTCGGCCTCATGCAACCCATTTCTCTCTTTTGTGCTTAAGATTCTTTAAACTTGAACTCAAACCATTCTTTGTTTAGTTGATTTGTTCTTCTATCCAGACAACAAAGGAGTTGAGATGATAACCTAGTACAAATATATCTATCTGTCAGAAAAATCATTTAGTTTGGTCGGCCAAATTATTATTATTGTTCTTAATTTGTATTCTTCTTCTAATCTGTTTTTTTTTTTCGATGAAAAAATAGAAAAACAAACTTTATGTACCTACAATGGAACATTATTTGACAGAAGCATATTATGTCGTTCCATAGGCTCGTAGCGTCATTTTATTTTTATTTTCTTAATGCGCAAATTAATTTTATGCGATGATTATCCATTCCATTATACTTTTTAAGTCTAATCTTAATAAAAAAAAGATGATGAAGTCATTCACTAGTTAATGGTCAAGGACATGATGGACCACATAGTTAAAGTTGCAGAAGAGTCATTTTAGATGACAAACCTTAATTAAGAAACAACTTGATAGCGTTTTAACTTTAATCATCATAACTAAGAGGGTAGTATAGTTATATACAGGTAACTTTTAAAAGACCAAAGCAACCTCTCTTATGCAATATTTATATTATGGAATAAGGATAATGTTATTACTTTATGCTTAAACTCAATGTGATTAGGGCATCTCTAATGGTTGGGTTATAATAGCAGCTCCAGCTCAGCTTTTAGCAGCCCAAATCTTACACTTTACGTCTTCTTAATTTACAAGCTTAAACAGAGCCCAATGGTGAGGTGTAAAATTTTGCTATTTTTATGTATCGTACCGGTTAAAATTTAAAATAAAACCTCAAGAGAGTTACAATCTAGTGAAATTTTAATTCGAAACCGCAAGAGAGTTGTGGTGTGGTGCATTTATTAATGATATTGCAAAAAAGTTGCGATACGGTGGGTAACTTTGCCTTGACTTCATTCTGCTAGATCAAAGTGTATTTAACCATTGACTTAGCAGAATGAGACCGATGTTAAAAATCTGTTGTATTGATCATATTTAATTTGTGAGGTTGGTTAATACATTAATGAAATATATAGATAAATAAATGTGTGATTGACCATGATAAATAATAAACTAAATAAGACATGAACATTATTGTTTACGTGGTTCGACAATTGTGCCTACATCCACGGAGAAGGAGAAGGAGAAGGAGAAAAATCTTTATTATAGTAGTGGTGATACAAAATGGGAGCTCGATGATGAGGAGAGCTCAAGAGAGAGATGAGACCTGAGAGGTGGGGTCTCATCATGAGAGAGTGGGCAGACCATTGAGATAGTGTGGAGAGTATGAGAGAAATGAGTGGTTTGCCTTCATATTTATAAGCTTACAATGTAACTTCATTCCTAGCATTTAATGAGGTAATAATAAGAGAATATCTTTGTAGTAATTGACTTTAACTTTGTAACTTGTGTCATCAAGAGAGAGCCCATTAGATGATGATACATGGCACCATGATGGACGGTAGAAATGGTGCCACATGTATAGTGTATGTAGTACCCCTACATCTGTTATTATACAAGCTACCATTGGGGAGCAAAAAGTGTAAAACAAATGCTATTTTACATATAGCCCAACCATTGGAAATGCCCTTAGATGAAACTGCTTCATTCTTTTTTATTTTTTTATTTTTTAATCAAAACAAATTTTATTGATAAAAAATAAAGAAATTATACAAAGGTAAAGGACAAGCGCGCCACAAACTGCGCTGCAAGCCCTTTTTGAATAGCAAAACTAATCCTACGAAATACATATTCATTGGAACCCACCGTCATCACATTGTTATTCATCACTTTTTGTACTCTCCTTAGAAGTTCAACTGCTTCTAGTGCTAGAAACCCAAAAGTGTCAAAAGCAAAAGGAATGAAACAATGCTGGTTCGTTGCACATGCTCCCTCGTGTTTGTGTACCTTAGCTGCAACTTCATGAATAGCTGTCTGACCCACATATATTTATTACTATTTTTATCAAAATTTTGTACAAAATTACACTCCTGAATCATCACAATTAGGGTTGTTAAACGAACCGAACAGCTCGAGCTCGGCTCGTTAAAAGCTCGACTCGAGCTCGTTCGTATAGCTAAACGAGCCAAGCTTGAACATAAAATAAAGCTCGTATAAATTTTGGGCTCGGCTCGTTTATAAACGAACCGAGCTCGAACATACTAAAGCTCGGCTCGTTTAGATAAAATCCTACTTTTATGTGTAATTTAATCGAGTAGCTCGAGCTCGGCTCGTGCTCGACTCGTTAAAAGCTCGGCTCGAGCTCGTATAGCTAAACGAGCTGAGGAAGAACATAAAATAAAGCTTGTATAAAATTTGGGCTCGACTCGAGCTCGACTTATTTATAAATGAATCGAGGTTGAACATACAAAGCTCGGCTCGTTTAACACCCCTAATCACAATAGACAAAGCCAAATAAAATAACTTGATTAATATAATCAAACGATCCCTATTGGAATAATCAATCTTTACTAAAAGCACAATAACATCACTTCTTTAGTTAATTACATCGTTTTATATTTGGATTAACAAAATGACGGCTTGGCAATCTGGCTAACTATAGCCGGAGCTGAAGCCTGAGTGATGACTTGTAAATTTTTTATAGTAATATCCTATAGCTAATCAACACGCGGAATTTATGATGATCAGACATTTTTGTTTTCTTCGTGATTAAGTTAATCATGGGCTGGACCCACTAACTTTTGTGACACCAACAAACTCTCAAATGTTAAAAAAGCCCACTACAAGTGCCACATGACTCAAAAGTATAATTTTCAAGGACAAAAGAATCCCTATATTATCAACTTATTACTCCACTAATCACCTTTCTAGTCTCTATAAATAACATATTCCTACACTGCGTTTCTTCCCTTTCTCCCTTCTTCCTTCCTTCATTTCTAAGATCAGTCCATCAGATCTTCTTATTATTATTATTATTATGTTTTCTTCGGGTCTTTTCGATGATTCTTCGGTCTTCCACGATGAAGGTTTTACTCCATGGGAAACTCATGAAGAACTAATGTCTCTATTTCAACATCCAGTCAATCAGCATTCCAATAACTCTACTAACTCTAACTCAGGTTCAGACGAACTAACAACACGTCCAGAACCTGTTTTAGATGATAGAAAGACAAGACGTATGATATCGAATCGAGAATCAGCTAGGCGATCACGAATGAGAAAACAAAGACACTTAGAAGATCTTCGGAACCAGGTGAATCGATTGAGACTAGATAATCGTGAACTCGCAAACCGTTTGGAACTTATTAATCATCATTGTCATATTTTAAAAAGAGACAATGACCAACTTTGTTCAGAATCTACTATTCTCCGGCAAAGATTATCGGATATTCGTCGTATATTGATTTTTCGACAACTTCAACGTTTCTCCAATCCGTTGTTGCCATCATTAACTACCGTTAATGAACAACAACAACTACCGCAGTCGTTAATCGCATAATCTTAACTATAACAATGGCCTTAAACAACGTACCAATGGACTGTCTATCTGAATATTATGTACATATATGTTATTAATATATTAGGTGTAAGCAAGGAAATGGAGAATTTTGGTTTTTGGGAAAATTATTGGTACGTAGTTTGGAAAAAAAATTGGTGGTTTTGGTGAAAACCGGTTAGATTTTATAATAATTATTATAATTAATATTATTATTATTATTAATGTAAATGTTTGCAATTTTATTTTCTAATTTTTTTGTTCTGTATTTGCGGTATCTTGGAAATTTATTAAAATTGGGTTTATTGGTTTATTTTTGTGTTCTCGATTCATGTCTCAAAGTTTTGTCATGATTACATTCTAATCTCATCATTAATCCTTCATAAAAAAAAAAAAAAAAAAAAATTCTCATCATTAATCAAAATATTCTAAGGCACCATAATGCCTACAATGACTAAATTCATCACATCGCTAAAAATTAATGGATTATTGTTTGCCATTTTCGTGCAAAATTTGCATATTCTTCTTGTAGTTTTATAAAGATTCGATCGTAAATGTTTTTGTTTGTTTGGAATGACGGAAGATGGCATGAAATAATTTTATTTTTAATAAAATTTGATCATGGATAAAGTTAAAGAAGATGGGAACCCTTTAATTTAAATATTAGATTAAATTAATCTAATTTAATTAGTCTAATGTCACATAAAGTTTAAGATGTAACATAAAGTTATGAAAATTAAAAGAAATGATGTATGATCAATTGATCACTCATCTCATTTGGTTTTATTTATTTATAGAATCTATTAGTCAATTTCAATAACCAATTGAGGACACTAAGGTTAGGTGCAATGAATAATCAACACATACATTATGTTAAATTTGTCCTCTCTTAATCAAATTGAGACGACACATATATTGTATGGGGATACTTCATATCTTGAAAGAGAGATTTTTATTTCATTATAGTGTTTAGAATGAATGGAATTTAATTAAATTCTAATGTTGATGTTAATTAAGGGGTGCACTCATGAATTAAGTATGTGGATATATGAGAAGTGATGATTTTGCTAGTTGGGCTCTTAGGGCCATTTTAATTAAGATTATGTATGTAGATATGTAGCCCACATCAGATCATCAACTTAAGGGAATAAACACTCTTCTTGATTAACAAGTTAATCTGATTAATAAATTGTATAAGTTTTTGAATTGAAGACAACTAGATTGCATCACCTTAGAAAAAGGTGATTAAGACTTGATAAATTAGCTAGCTTTTTTCATAGATTTGATCACAGAGCAAGTGCAGCTTCTCCATGATTTGTGCTAATTAAAATGAGTATAATTATATAGTAGTTAAATTAATTACCACAACAGCATTTGATAGTCCTTGAGATAGTGTATTCTGAGATGTAGAGATCTCATCACAACATACTGTGATCACCATTGATGATGAAGATACTTCATTTTTTTTATTATTGAAGGCAGAAATAAACAATAGTAGTAAATAAATATGAACAAACACAAACTCTTGAAGAAATTAATTTTTTTTATTAAATATTATAAAGATTACAAGAATTAATCTTTACTCACAATATTTTTAAACAAAATAAACCCTAACTGCCTCGATATCGATCACAAAGATCACTAAACTATTCACACCTGTATCACCTAAACTATGATGTTATTGCTGGTCATGAAATGGGTGTTTCTTGCTGCATTTAGTTTGCTTGCATCTCCATGAAGTGATAGGAAAGAAAAATCAAGGTCTTAAGTAAAGGATATTCTTTAATTTTGTTTGTGAGATCTAATTATGTCATGAAAATGACTGGTGGAAATAAAATTCCACAAAGCTAACATACACACACTATCTTAAGTAGACCAACTGTCCAACTGCTCAAACAGTTCTAAGTGTTTCCAATTTGCAACAACATGTATATAGCAGTTTTGATTAGAGAAAATTGATCTGACTTCTGAGAAACTTCTTGCTCTAAATTCTCAATTATCAATATCAACGAACTTCCATATTATAGCTATTACATATACTTTTTGTTGAAACTATTACGTATACTTGATTTGAACAGTACTAGTCACTAGGAATGAATTAACACAATTAATTAAGAAGGCTAGTATGAGATATATATATATATATATATATATATATATATATATATATATATAGATTCAAGTAGTTAAAGTGGGATATGATAGATGATACATGTATACAAGTACAATGCACGGAAAAAGGAAGTGATGACTGATCACTGATGAGAATGAGAGTAGTGAAGTGCATAAATTAAAATGTGTTACAAAGTCATGTGGTATTCAATTCATCATTTCATGAAAAGCTAGAAATGTGGATATATAGGATATATACATATCACCAACATTGCATGTAATGTAACACGCTTTGCTAAATGCATGGTCCTAGAATATGTATGCGTTGGTGTCTGATCCTTATGGGCTACCTCTACCTATCAGTGATCAGTCCCCAGTCCTCATGCAGACAGTCTTTTCTTTTTCTCTCTTTCTTTTTTGCCTTGCTTTAACTTTGTGCATTGTTCATGCTTTTAATCACTGTTGGATTATGATGAGTGTGGTTTGAAAGATCTTTAAAGTTGTCAATTTAATTTGCTTTTGCTGTATGGTTTTAGTCAATATACTATATACAAGTGTGTGTTTTGATCGACATCTATATTTTGATTTTTGACTGAAATGATCCTTCAAGAATCTTTGAAATGCTGATTAACTTTACAAATGAATCTTTTGTCATATCATGTATGGTTCAATGAATCTAAGTTTTAATGTTGCAGTGTTAGCAAAAGTGCTCAAAATGACTGAGTGCAAAAAGTGTTTTTTAGAAGAAGTGCTAAGAAGTTATTCCTATTACTGATGAGAGATCCGTGTGTATGTCCGACAAGTGATCATGATCAAGCTCCATCTTTCGTAACGTGCCATTGTTGTTTATAGAAGCCATGTTCCTATTTAAATGTGTTGATCATCGATTGATCACTGGAGGTGCAATTCAAGCCAATCTTTAGTATGTTTAAACTCGCGCCTTGTTTTTAAATGAACCGAAGCCAAATCCAAAATAATTTTGACATTCTTTTTTTTTTAATTTTAAAGAAATGAACAAGTTCGAGCTGAGCTGACAACGAATGAGGTTGAGCCGAACCCAACATGCATGCTCAGCGAATTGCAAATCCTATCAATATAATCAATCAGTCTGGTACTCTGGTTAGTACCCTAGCTCTGTCTATCACTAGTCAGGTACTCAGGTTGAAAGTTGATCCCCAGGTTTGTCAACTGGCAGACCCCCAAATCCCATTAGGGCCCAAGACTAACTTTTACTAAAAGTCTAAAACACCCATATAGTTCAAATCATTATTAGCAAACTAGAAGGGTACTATAGTAAATATTCACATTAACGTTCACAACAAATATCCCGCTGAGCATTAATTTGAAATTGGGAAAAAAGTTTAAATTTGAACTTGAATCTCATTTTAAAAAAAAAAATGGAGAAAATCTGCGTAGCAATTAGGGTTAGACCTCCAACATCTTCAACCCAAATTAACAATCAAGACAACTTTAATGGAACTTATTGGAAGGTTGAAGACAATCGAATCTCTCTTCATAAATCACTCGGCACTCCAATTTCCGGTGTTTCTTATGCTTTTGGTAAGAAATTGTTGTATTTCTCTTTGATTTCTTTTAATTAATAGAGTAGAATTTGTTATATAATTTTTTTTTTTTATATTGTTTTCAGATCATGTGTTCGATCAAGAATGTACAAATTCTAGGGTTTATGAACATCTTACTAAAGACATCATTCGAGCTGCTGTTGATGGATTTAATGGTATATTTTTCATTTTTTTATTCCAATTTGAACACACTGATTCTTGTTAATTTTTTACAAATTGTTTAATTCTATTAAATTCAGGAACTGCATTTGCATATGGACAAACAAGCAGTGGAAAAACATTTACCATGAATGGTTCTGATAATGATCCTGGAATTGTTCCTTTAGCTGTCAAAGACGTTTTTCACAATATTATGATGGTATTTTTATTATTGTTGTCGTTTTGTTTGTGCAATTGTTGAATTGGATTTGGTTGGATACTTGTGTTTTGTTGGTTTTGATATTTTGTGGGATTTCTTTTTATTTGTAGATGACTGATAGAGAGTTTTTAATTCGAGTTTCGTATCTGGAAATTTACAATGAAGAAATTAAGGATCTTTTGGCTCCAGATGATCAGAAACTTCAAATTCATGAGAGCTTGGAGGTATAATTAGCAATGAGAATTTTGATTATTTATTAGTGAATATAAGGATTATTACTTCTATTGCACAATATATCATTGACTTGCCTTTATTATTTTTGTAGCGTGGGATATTTGTTGCAGGGCTACGGGAGGAAATTGTAAATAGTGCTGAGCAAGTGCTTGATCTCCTCCAATCTGGAGAAGGTAAGGTCTATTGAGACAAAACATTAAATCTATTTTTACTTGGGATCGACATGTTCTTCCAGTGTAATCAATAGTTATTTGTAGTTAATCGACACTTTGGGGAGACAAACATGAACGCTCGAAGCAGCAGATCTCACACTATATTTAGGATGGTAAGCAATGCAGATTCTCTAGTTTCGATGATCATTTGGATTTCTTATAATTATATGTAACAATGATTATGAACTAGGTTATTGAAAGCAAGGGCAAAGATAAAAGTTCCACTGCTGATTATTCAAGTGTTGATGCCATTCGCGTGTCTGTCTTGGTTAGTAATTCTTCCCAAAATTTTATTTGCATTATTAAAATTTTACAGATGGTTTAAATCTTGATTGAATCATAAAATTTCTCCTGGATTTTGAAACTCCCTTGCTTTAGTTGGTCTTAGCCATTTGAATATGTACGTTGGGTTTGGGTCAGCTCCTGATATGCGTATCATCTTTTATGACACTAGAATCTGGTAGATTTAGCTGGGTCAGAGCGAATTGTTAAAACTGGAGCTGGTGGAGTACGTTTAAAGGAAGGAAAGTACATCAACAAAAGCTTGCTAGTTCTTGGTAATGTCATCAACAAACTGAGTGATGGTGGAAAACAAAGGTACTTAATTCTTCTGAGTCTGTTCGTTATCTCATTTCAACCATTTCATATCTTACATTTTTAATTAGGTAAAAGGAAAATTGCCAGTATCGTTAATGAAATGAATGTTGATCCAGGGGACACATTCCATATCGTGATAGTAAGCTTACTCGGATACTCCAACCAGCTCTTGGTGGTAATGCTAAAACTTCAATTATTTGTACCATAGCACCAGAAGAGGTATCCTCATTTCTATCCTCTTTTATTTCACATTACTTTGCTTGTTATGTAAATTGTTAATGAACATAAGTTGGTTTTTATGATCACTTTATGTAGGTTCACATAGAGGAAACTCGGGGAACACTCCAATTCGCTAGCAGAGCTAAACGCATCACCAATTGTGCTCAAGTTAATGAGGTTAGTTTGTATATTTGAATTTACATTGACACTTCTGATGATAGAAATGGTTATTGTATGCTAGTACCTAAGTTATAACTTATAAGCTAATGTAGTACAGTTTAAGAGCAGAGTTCGTCATCTGACATGGTAGACTTGTAGCGTACGTACGATTTTCTGGAATCTAAAGTCAAGGAAAATCAATAATTCATACGAATGAAATCACTAGATATTGGTAATGAAATCGGAAAACAGATTCTGATACATTTGTAACTTCAAGGATCATGGTTTCCTTGTCTGAACTCTGAAATAGGGAACCAGTTACCACAACCAGTAGTATAAAATCCTTCAAGTGTTTTATCTTCCTCATAATTTCATCTTTCTTTGTCTTGGTATCTCGCTCATTTGTGTGCTCTCTCTCTTTCCAGATCATTCTCTATTCCAATAATGCTTTTTAGTTTACTGTAATCTGGATTCCGGAAACCAAACATAGCCGTACTATTGTCGTAGTGTCTCACTGAGTTTAAACGGAGAATGGGAATAAAAAAAATATCGCATTTGAAGAGCTTTAAAAATTAGAAAAATTTAGAAGTGGTCAGCAAGGCAAATAAAGGCAATTTCTCAAGATATATAAATCAGTTCATTTTGCTACGAAAGCATTTAAAAGGTTGAAATATAATGAAATATTAGGAAATTAGCTCTTATCCAAGGCACATAATTAAATGATAATCATGTCTTCCTATGAATTAGAAAAATGCCCTTTTATTTCTTAAAATCAAAGTTGGAAGTTATTGTATCTATGACCAAAGTAATCATCCTATTGGTTTGAGCTATAACTATGTCTACAGAAAAAATGCTGTAAGTTTGTCGCCATACTTATTTGATGCACTTCTTTAAACAACTCTGTCCTTTTGCATCATGCATTTTATCTTGTAAACCAAACACTTATATCTGAAGAAAGAAGTCTGTGCTACCTTCTTACCCTTTTCTTTGGACATTGTGCTGCTGTGATTTTTTTTTTTACTGGAAGTCTGGAATCAAATCAATAGTCTTAACGAATAAATGCTTTACTCCCATTTATCTTTAAGAATGGTAACATTATATTCTTTTTTATATGCTATTCTATATTTCGAATGAGTGGTTTTTTCCTTTTACAGATCCTGACTGATGCAGCCTTACTGAAGCGACAAAAGCTAGAAATAGAGGAACTCCGCAACAAGCTTCAAGTAATGCTTCAACTGGTTATGAATGAATTATAAAACTGTGATCCTCATAAATTCATTAATATTCTTTTTCTTATTTAGGGGTCTCGCTCAGAAGTGCTAGAGCAAGAGATCTTGAAGCTGCGGAATGACATGCTCAAGGTAAGCTAATGTTCTCTACTGTGCAATTTCAGATTTGTCATCTATTCATGACTTCAGGCTGTAACCATTTATTTACTTTGTGTTTTGTCCATCAGTACGAACAAGATCGTGAAAGGCTTGCCTTGGAGCTTGAGGAGGAAAGGAAATCACATAAAGAACGTGAACAGTGGATAAGGGATCAACAAATGAAAATTGACAATCTTAGTAATCTCGTTACGAGTTCAGATCATGAAAAAAATTCATTGCAGGTATGAATTCAGCAAAGTGAACTCCGTTTAATCTTTGTTAGCTTCAAATGATCATTTCCAAGGTTTCTAATGCCTAAATATTTTATTTTGTTAAATCCCACTTGAGCGTAGTTGTTTCATATCTAACTCATATGCGTTTTTTATCCCGTAGACAAGAATATTTTATTCTGTTCATTTTTAGTATGAGCAACTTGAATATGTATTTAGTTTTGTATTTATGCATCTTTCAGAAGAGAGTGATTGTCTTTGATTGGTCAGCTGGGAACCAGTCAATGCATTTGTTATTGCACTCACTTCCGCGTTCTAAATTCATATACTAATATATCATAAGAAAGTTTTGGTTGGTTGTGTTTGTTTATGTATCACTGCCTTTCATTTTAAAGAAGAATCTTGCTGAAATATATTTGCCAGAAAGCATTGATAAAAAATGTTCAAGTGCAAGGCAAAAGTGGTAATAGTTTCGGTAGAAGTGTAGGCCTCTGGCACTAGATCCTGGAACTTTTTACTACCAGCAATATTGACTATATAATCTTAGTGGCAGAGTTGGTTATAAATCTATAATGAGAGGCATCTAAACACTTTTTCCCCTTTAACACTTAGTCACATTAATTTATCAGTTTTCTATTGTACTTCAAATAATTTTTTTTATCTTTTAGCTATAATTTTGAACTTCGATGAAGTGCATTTTGTTTTTAGCAATTCATGGATTAAAGACCCCATGATAGAATATGGTTCCTCAGAAGCCATAATAAGACCACCTATTTAAGAACTAGATTCATACACCACTTCACATATTCTTTTGGCTCATAAATATGTAAATTTTTAATAATATGTAAATTTCAGACTAACTCATTTATATTTTAGTGATATTGTTAGTTGAATGTTAGTTTGGGTCTTCTTATCCAGTGATTGGTTGTCTTGCTTAAAATTATTATTTGATCCTATGATCTGTGTTCAGAAGCATCCTTCACTTAAGGTCCTCAAAAGATGTAAAGAATGATCTGATTGGAATGATTGCTATGCATTTGGTTTATTCTTTTGCGTTATTCGATTTTTATGTATTCCTTTACTTCTTCTGGTCCTGCATGCCTGGACAGTAAACGTCTTGATCTTATTGTCTACTCGCAGGAACATGTTTCTACAATACAAGGCTTTCAGGGAGAAACTACTGATAAACAACATATATGCAACAGGGATTCTTTCCACACTCCTAGTTTCAAACCTGTTCCGAGCGGATTTGTTGCAAGACGATCAGATTATTCGAGGCTACCAGAGTTTAGTCCTGTTCCAGTTAACCTTGGTTGTGTTGCTGATGAAGACATGTGGTTACAGATGAACAAAGGTTACACTGCTGACCTTGATTCTCTCCAAATGACGCCTGCAAGGAGAACCTATTCCTTGCCCTCAAGTGATCAATCTCTTGTGAGTTATATTCATAAATCATAACTACTTTTTTCTGTGTGTTTGAACTGGGTATGATTTAGTTATTCCAGTCAGATGAATTGGTTCTTTATAAGTGGAAAGATAGTTTTCCACCTTTTTTGTTGGAATTGCTGTTCTAGCAATTTTACAGGGATCATATAACAATTGATAAGTATGTATGCACTCTTGATGATAATTGAGGAGTAGAATAATATGAAACCAGAAGAAAAGTATTCGAGGTTTTGAGCATAACAGAAATGATACCTTAAGCTGCCATTATTTATTAAAGCCAACAAGAGATTTCTAGGCATCTAGCCAGGGCCTTAGGAGGTTACTTTAAATGCTTACTGATCGTTTGGTGTCTGCATTAATACATCAACTGAAGCCCCTACATGACTACAACAATTCTCACCGTGGCATCTGTATTCTTGTTATTTATAATTCGATTCAGTCTCCTCTATTGCCGCCATTGGTCTTGTAGATATCTTGGAAAAGTAAAACTTTAGCTTGATTGATAGATGATTACACATAATACTCTAGGCATCTAGTGTCCAATGATGTACATATAAGCTTTGGCAATGCATTGAAGACGATAATTATACTAAGTAGGAAAACTAATCTTTGCTATTGCTAGGACTGTTGGATCACACTGAGACAGATATTGAAATGTATGCATTAAACAGATAGTGAATATATGCGACCATCTTTTATGCAGTAAACTGCCTTACTCAAATATTATCCAATGACCATCGCTTGTTTACCTTTTTGTTGTAAGAAAATTTAGTAATGGAATTTGAATGCCATGTCAGTATTGGTGAATTCCCAATGTGGTGTGAGTGTAACAGGAAGATGTGAGCATACTTTTAATTCCCTATCACTGTGATACTATATATGTCGATATTTGACAGAAACGGTTTTGACAAAAATTTAACGGCTTCGGTGAAGATATCCACTATATGGTTTATTTCTTTTGTTTTGGTCTTTTGGACACCTGGAATAAAGCAATATGTTATGAGAAATATCGTGAAAATGTGATGCCATGTCCTCTGTTATCAGCCCTCTGTAGAACAATATGATCTTCCTGTTTTGCTTCCTACTAGTCATTTCACTTTTAAAATGATAGGTCAAATTTGGTTTCACTTATAAAATGATAGGTCAAATTCGGGATGGGTGGAAGCATTAGTTGTGGTGTAAAATGAAAATGCATTTAATTTGGTTACACATATTGATGTGTAACGTTTGGTGATCTGTAGTCTCATTTATATGCGGATTCTTGATAAGCTGAATACTCTTTTTATTGTTTTGGACTCTCTCACAAATTGACAGGATTATTTGACTGACGGTTCCAAAGAAGAGGTTCAAAATCTTAAGAGAGAATTAGAGGTGGCTCTCAGAGAAAAAAATGAACTTGAGGTTAGTAACATGATAATTCCTTTTCTGTTTCAGAGCAGATGCTTGACCAATTATCCAGTTAGTCTCCAAATTAAGAGGGGCTTAATGATTTTCTGTGGTCTGTATCATCCATTCATATACCCTCTAGGCTATACTAAAAATAGCTCGGTTGGTTTCTGTCTGGCCTAACTAATCTGGGAAAAAACTGCAGAATCTGGACGGGCTTGGTCCAAAAACGTTTTACACACAATCACACAACCTCTATTCTGTCTTGGTTATTGAAGTCATCATCTACTCGTATACCCTCAAGGCTATATTAAAAATAGCTCGGTCGGGTTTCTGGCCTAACTAAACCGAAAAAGCTGCAGAATCTGAACTGTTGATCCAAAACGTTGTACACACACACACCCTCTCTTCCAATATGTATAGTAACTGGTTGCATGTTTCTTGCATTCCTGAAGTGTACATACTTAAGAAATGTATCATACTTACATCTGTAAGGTTTTGAAATTTTTTTGAGGTCCGAACTTGGATGCACATCTTTTTTGGTCCATTTATAATGAAATGCACATCATCTTGTAACTGGTCATATACAGTATTTATTTTTTTCCATACCTGAAAATATATCATACTGACATAACATCTGTAAGGTTTTGAAAGTCTTCAAGGGTTGAACTTGGATGCACATCTTCTTTGTATGTCCATGAATAATGAAATGCAGATCTTCTTGTAACTGGTCGCATTTTTTTGCATTCCTAAAATGTGCATACATAAAGAAACGTACCATACTGTCGTAACATTTGTAAGGCTTTGAATTACTTTGAGAACTTGGATGCACATTTTCTTGTACATCCATGAATAATGAATTTAAATATACGTTGCTCTCCATAGACATCTATTTTTTGTTTTCTTGATTCTTCTAAAAGTTTTTAATGTTCATATATTTCAATTTGCAAAACCTTTTCTTAATTGGCCTGGTAGAACTTTATTCTTGTTTGTGCATCACTGACCACCTGCATGACCATTTTCCATCGAAGGTTCCCATCATCTTTATTAATACGTATTAAACTATTAACTTATGCATATATTTTCTTAATTTGATTAAAGGTAATTCAACTTCTGCCAAATGCCAAATTCTATCAAGGGCCCTTATCTCTAGATTATGTTTCACTGTTGAGTTCTCTCCATGTTTTTTCTTGTTTGTTTTGTATTCTTCAGATAACGCAATGACTTTTTCTTTTTGTAGAGAAATCATGAAAAGCAATTATTGTTGAACAATCAATTGATGGAGGAGATTAGTGAACTTCAACAAGAATCAATACGTATTCGGAAGGTTCCACAAATTTTGTCTGAATCAGTGGCAAGTTGCAAGACTATTTATAATGATATTTTCTCAATAATGCAGGTCAGAGTTGTGGATTATATTATGCTTGAGTATCGTTTATTTGTTTGAGGTTTTGTTAGATTCGATTTTCACATACTTTTACATCTTAACAGAGTTTTGTGGTTGATGAAACATCTTCGTCTGCAAAGTTGCTCTCTAGTTCAAGTGAGATTGGCATTAACTTATTGTCAAATCTTGAAGCTCATTACTCAGTGGCAGCAAGCACTCAAAGAGTTTTAACAGAGGAGAGTTTTGTTCAAAACCAGCGTGAAGAACTTTTAAAGCACGTGAATGATGCAATATCAACCTTAGTATCTTCCCAAGCAGTGCATGTTCAGGATATGCATTCCACACATCAAAAATGTGCCCCAAAAAATAAGGTAGCTGCTTGGTCTCACCTATTAAGACCTACATTTATTTTGTTGCTATTGTTTACAATTATATTAAGACTTTCTCTATATGTTTTTGATATATTGTGAAAGCATGTGATAATTTTCTTGGTAAAAGAACTGATTGTTTTGTCTATTTCTGATGCAAGATATCATTGCATATATGTTTTTTGTTTTTGTTTTTGTGTTTTTTTTTTCTTTCATTGCATATATGTTGTTGTCTGATAAGTCATATATGAAACTTGGTCAAGTAGTGGTTGTATGTCAAGCATGCCTTGGTAAAAAAAGGAAAAAAAGAGAAGCTTGATTTTCATTTGTGGAATCCATGTATTAAAACAAGTTATTGGAGCATCAAGCATAGACCTATTGTAGGAAATGCTGCATGAGCCCTAATTCATGTTTCTTTGTTATTAACAAACAAAGAGATAGGATGCTTTTCTTCTCATTTAATAAAATTTTCATCTAATGCATTCGATGAAGGGATCATGCTCGGGAGGAACTGATGAGTTTAGGAATGAATTGAATGCAATTATTGAAAGATACCAAGTCTTGGAGAAAGAATTCAACACCAATAACCAACTACTGGAGACAACCAAGGAGAGGTTCCATTCTTTGGAAAGAGAATGTAACCACATTAGAGAAGAAAGAAACTCCCTAATCCAGAAACTCAGTATTTCAGCCCAGAATCTTTCATTGGTTACTGACCAAAAGACAAAGATTTCAAGGGATTTGAATATGGAAATACAGAGGAGGAAAGATCTCGGAAAAGAAGTAAAACAGTTCAGCTTAGCTTTCTCTGAGCGGCAGCGTTCTTTCATTGCTGTCAACAATGAATTTAAGGCTAAGATAGAGAATTTGAGACGCTTGAATCCAGTTCAATACCCAAACCTCATGGGTACTGTAGAATAATTCATTGTAGTTTAATTTATATGTGCTTATATTATTATGTGTACTTCTGTTTAGCATTGATTAGCAATGTAGCATTGTCTTGTTATATGAAGCTGAACATTGCTTACCTATATTTGGAGAGTTAAATAATGCATCTCAGACCCAGTTTTTGCTGGTTCTCAACTTTTGTTTATCTGTACTTTTATAACTGGAGACATGAGAGATTTCAAACAACATAACTATAGGCCAGGAGTGTTATTATCTCTGTGGTCACATAGTAGAATGGGATGGATCGACTTTTCAATATATATAGCTACAAAGTAGGAAAGTTCAGTTTATATTTCACATTCTTCATATCAAAGTACTATTTGATGCAAGTTGAGTTCCCATCAAAGTTGATTACACCCACCAGATATTTCCTTGTGCACCCATTTTTCTTGTTGCGATGTGGTCTACATTCTATAAACCATCACAAAGATCATCACAAATGCACAGAAAGAGTTGTGTTAAAATCACTCAACAAAGGTTGTTTTCTTTTTACTAGTTTTCATGAGATGTTGAGGAACTGCCTTTTCATTCTCTTTACTTTCCATGGTAATGTAGGACTCTATATGTTTTCCAGCTAGCTTTCAAGTTCTCTATTAATCTACTGTGAATTCAGCAATCGCTTTACACTTTAGTTCTACATTATCAACTGCGATCTGTACATGGTATTGGTAATAAAGCTCTTCCAAGCTTATAACTTGGCTAATCTTTCCCTACGTTTTGTTTTATTGACTTAATTATACGAGTGTCTTTAGATTCATTGTATCTGAAGGAATGATCCTCTTAAATTATAATTTCTAACAGAGAGGATGTAAAACCTCATTACATTATTTATAATACACACTGCACACACGCAAGGACGAAGTCCTGCATCTCTCGTGCGCAGAAACCATATTAGGAACATTGGCCATGGTTCCAATACTAATGTACACATAGCTGACAACCAGCCATCACACTGAATTTAATTGCAGAGAGTTTAGCTATGAAAGAAAAGGGAAGTATCGCTGCAACTTTTTTATGATTGAAAGCAAAGTTTTAAGTCATATCCTTTGGTTATATGAATTAACACACCTTTCTCACCTTAACCATATGAAAACCTCTGATGATCCTTACCATTTCTTTAAGACCCACAATACCTCTGTAGGTGCACAACATATTCTATGGCTATAATCTATATATGCAGTATATGAACATGTTGGGGACCTCAGGCTCTAAGTGTATTTCCCTTTTAAATGCTGGTGCAAGACCTATAGTCAATTCCAGCAAATTTGGTTGGACCATTTCATATCTCCTGATCTATTGTCCTACTCTTGGTTAATATTTCCAAATTATAAAGTGGATTTAATCAAATAAAGCAATGCCAACCCTCCCCATCATAATTTATTGATAGCTAGGATGATGTGAACTCTCACAAATCATATCTTGATCTGATTTATATATGACCACAGCTTTGTAAATGCAAAATTGTATTATATCACTGAAATGAGTGATGTACAGAAAAAGATTACACTGATTGGAATTTGTTTTATTCCTATTAAGACACTTCACCAACTCATTAATCTGACCATACACTTTAGAAAACTATGTCCCCTTCTTAATTATTCCATAATTATTCTACTCAAATCTCTTTAGTACTGTCCCCTCTAGATCCATTAGAACCAATAGGCAGACTATACTTTAAGCAAACTTTAAATTTGCAAGTTCCTTCTTCATACAGAAAGGTATGTAACAAAACATAGAAGAAAAGGAGAGAACAACTTATCAATCACAATTAAGAGTCCCATAACAACCTCCATATCAATATCTATAATAAGGACCCAGTCTCATTATTACAACCTTAGTAATAGAATTTCATTCCATTAAGTAACAAAGCCAATAGCCCAATACCATAAAATAATTCATTGGTGATTGGTGGTTAAGAGTTGATAAAAATACATGAAAGCAAGCAGACAGAACAGAAGAGAGGAGAGGAGTTCTTGCAAGTCTGCATGGTTGGTACAAAAATGAAATGAATGTGTTTTAGATCCTAGAGAGACAGAGAGAGTTTTGGGAAATCATGGGCTTCCTTATGTAGGACAAAATTTGGCAAATTCATGCAAATAAAACATCCAATCTTCCATTGTTGTTATTATGTATGGGTACAATCACTATAAAACAAGATTATAGGGGACCATGAAGATATATATTTTATCTGTATTTTGGTTGAAGAAGGAGAAGGCCACACCTTTTTCCTACCAAACAATCTTCTTCAGAATATATTTGTTTTTAAGTCTTCAACTGCAGCTGCTGGCAGTTTGTCAATCAATTGCAATATGGCCTGGACTCAAGGTGACTTCTTGCTCTAGTCTCATGACAAGTGAATGGATTTAAAGCTCCTATTCCTTCCATCCAATCCTTTCTATTTCTGTCTCTCCAATCTTGTTCTCCTTCTATCTATCTTTCTGGTTTCTATTGTACAGTCCCAACCTGGCATATATATGTAATTTTGTCTTTGCCACTTAATGCACTACAACCTCATCTCTTTTGCTCCTGCAAGGCTGCAACCCCATATTTTCACACTCAAAGACTTCAACCTGATTGCCTGTCTTAATGGACTCTTCACTAACCAAACAAAAGCCAGTAAAACTGCTCAGTGAGCTTCTCCAAGAGCAACAAGAACCATTCTGTCTTGATGTTTATCTCTTGGAAAGAGGGTATCCAAAGAAAATACTTTCAAAGGGTAGAAATGGTGGTAGCAGCATTGGAAATTCAAGCAAGGACTTGTCCACATTGAGCAGTCATGGTCTGAAGAGAAGAAAAAAGATTTCACCATGTCCAAAGATTCTGAAAACAGTACTTAACAAGTTGATCTCCAATAACATCCTTGTTTCTTGTAAGGATGAACTCAAGACAGCAAGTTTTGATGCTAGATCAATTCAAAATGGGAAAACTAATGTATCTATAAAGGGTAAGATGAATTATCATGCTTCAGAATTGGATCGATTTTCCTCAGCTAGTAGCATGACAATATGTGATTCATCATGTTCGGAGAGTGATATGGAAGACGAGTTTTCTCCACCACAACAGAATCAAATCTCATCTTCCTGTACATCTGCATCTCAAACCTTCAAACCCTGCCAATTGACAGACCATGAGGTAGGGATTTATTCTCAACCTCCTATGTGTTACTACAGGTTTTTATTTCAGATGGCTTTTTTTTTTCTTTTTGTAAAGGTTAAAATATATATTTAGATTCATAACAGTTACTTACTTACATAATGCAACAGAATGCTATACAACAATGTGGATGTTTAGAAGAGAGTAAGCAGCATAGCCCTGTCTCAGTACTAGATGAAATACCATCTCATGAAGTTTCTCCCTTCCATAGCCACAGTCAGTCTTTCTATACTTTTCTCTTACATGATATTTAAGTGTTTCCAAATCTTAATGTATTTGGTTGTTTGAATCCAAAACAGTAAGATGCTGCTCAAGATCAAATAAGGAGGAGAACCCGTCAACTTCAGGTTTTAATCAATCAAAGAGAGTTACAGAAGAGTCGATATTATCAGCTTCTTTATGGGATTTACTAGCACGTTCATCAGTAGACAAACAAGGTAATGTTGGAGTAAGAGAACTAAGAAGACTACTTGAGACTTCTGCTGCTTCTTCTTCTTCTTCTTCTCAGTATAAAAAGACTAAGAAGGTATTAGAGCAGACAAAACAACTTCTGTTTGATTGTGTAAGGGAAGTGTTGGAATCCAATGCTATAAATGAAGAGAGAAATAAGTTGTTAGGAGCTGAGCAGATAGGGAAGATTATTTGTGAGAAAATCTGTGTTTGTGCTAAGCAGTCTGCAAATGTAAAAAACATAAGTCAACTGATACTTTCTGATTTTGGGGAGTCATTAGAGGAATGGAATGACTTTCAACCACAAACAATGAAGATAGGAATAGAGATAAGTAACGCCATAGTTGAAGATATGGAGTTTGAGATTGTATTAGACATCATTGAAAGTTGTAGAAAAAAGAAAATGATGAGCTAACAACAATATGTAATGTGGCATCTTTTTGTAAGATCGACCTTTACATGTTATTCTTTCGATGTTGAATTAGTTCATAGCCACATTCTTTCTTGTGCTTTTCATTCCTAGTAATACTGTAATACAAATCACAGTATGTCAAAGGGAGTATATGTTATACTATCAAGTAAAATTTAGTAGTCATAGTTGGCCATATCATGTAATAGTTGAAACTTTTTTTAAACATTTTCGTATGGAAAAAGGTTCAATTACAACCCTGATCAGCATACACATCTAAGTGCATCTCCAGGTAGAGAAATTAAAACAAATAAAGATACACGATCCTCGAAACATAGCCCTAATACATCCAAGAAATAAAACCCTGACATATAGACTCCAGGAAAAAAGAAGCCTGTTCCAAGTGAAGATAAGTGCCTGATGAAGAATTAAAATATCATGGGTGAAAGTGGTATCCTCTCAAGATCAGACAAATGTTTTTTGCGCTACGAAATAAGTTTGTTTTGAGAATCGGTTAGTATGATTCAGGATGCTGATAGTCTATTCTCAATCGGTTGTTACCACTCGTGCTTTAGCCTCTTTGGCAACTGCATCGCCAGTCCTTTCATGACATGCACCAGAAGACCAACCATTTGCTTTTCTGTCAATGAGACCTAGCTACTTAAGAAAGTAATCAAGGGATATATTGATCATCAAAATGAATACTACAGGTCGTCAAAAGGATAGTGATGTTATTGTTAGCAATCATAATATTTGAGGCTGGCAATATAATTCCACATACCAGTTCATGATAAGGGTATAAAGTTTGTCATTTTCAATTAAACTTGGTAACCCACACAATATTGCATTATATCTTTCATTAACCATATACAATCTCAAACAGGGTACATTTTGTTAAGTGGGTGAACCAAACATTTAAGAAAGCTTAAAGCAATGTCTCAGGTTAGCCCCAACAAATTATTTGAACGGTAGGGTGGTTGCCCCATTTGATATGTGTGTTTCAGGGGGAAATCAGTTGAGCAGATCAACTAAAAGGTGAGAAACATTCCTCATCATCAACCTAGCAACTAGTTGAAAGAAGGTGAAAAATTAAAGACAATAAAAGCAAAAGATCTTCTTTGACAAAAGGCAGAATAGAAAGAACGTTTAGGTATTCCTGCTTTAGACTTTTATGAGTGTGGTAATGGCAATATTTACGTGTAGTATGTACTATATAGCTATCTTCATTTTGTTGTCTATGAGTCTGTATGCAGGAGAGAGAGACAGACAGAGAGATATTAAATGCATGTAAGCATCGAAATGTTAGCCACCACCCCAGTCCTTAAGATAAGGAAACAGGGATGGATCTAGAGGGTGAGGGCTGAGGTGAAATGTCGAAAATTTTCCATCGCGATTATAATACTAAGACTCCCACCAAAAAATACTAAGATTATTGAATAAATATAAGGATTACTGTAAGTTACATATAAAATAATACTAGAAGAATTATTGCATAACACAAAGTTTAGACTTCTGTCTTGGAAGCTTGTAAATTTCAGACATAGTTCAGGACAAATAGTAGTACATGCTGTACATATATCAACAAAACAATACAAAAACTGTAGTGATTAATGCAATCTGTATCCATGAGGATTGACAGTGTAGTTTACAGACTCACAAGTGTTCATCAATTTCTACCAACTAGATTTAACCAGATACATATCAGAGGCAGAAGGATAAGAGACATATAAAGTCAGGTCCCATTTGGAAATTGGAATACAAGGAGATGTCAGTTTCAGGTTCAGCTTGCTATTTAATTTTGGAAGTTAGAATCACTACCACACACACGTGGGTCAGCCAGCAAGTCAGTCAGTCACTTGGCTTTTGAGTAAGCTTTGCTCTGCTTGGCTACTGACCATATCACTAGTCTAAACATCATTGTCATATTAACTAAAGACCACATCCCTATGTAATTGTCCACCAAATAACTCTTCTTGCAATTCCAGAGTTATTCATTCCTCTAAATGTTTCCAATCAAACCTGTTATCACCACACCAGCTAGTATTACATATGTGCCAATTTCCAACTCCCTACTTCTCAATTGATGACAATATGTAAGTTAAAGCTAACCACTTTAAGGTGCTCATAACAACTTTTTGGACATCAACCGTCACAAAGTTGCTTCTTTACACACTGATACTATTTCAGAGGTGATGATTAAGATGGAAGACGAACAAACAAGGGAGCTAACCATAAATAATGAAACAAATAATGCAGGCGCATGTCCTCTTTAGGGTACAAACTTCTGCGATTAACACATCTTGGCAAAAAGAAATATCATTTATCCCTAGACAATGACAATATCAATAAATAGGAACTAACTGACACCCACCCTTTTGAAGAAGAGAGTTTTGTTGAATCCATTGCCATTTCATATTTTCACAAAACAGCAGGTGGGGTTGTTCAAGCCACATTCCCGGAATAGGATGAAGCCCTTACCAAACCTAACAACAAAGAGCATCACTCAGACTAGAGGAATGAGCCATCTGCAGCGTACTCATATGCAACTTGCACTGATGACAATTAAGAAATTTTCTTTCTGCAAATTTCAAAACAACCAGTGTGCCTTATTCCTAGAGGAAACAAACTTCTGGTGTCATTACCATACTTATACTATCAATATTCAAACATTAACATCTGCTTAGAAGCTTGATATAAATTTGAGGGTACTGAAAACATCAAATCCACTTATGCATACTTGACAACAACAAATGCCCCCCTCCACCTTGCCCACAACAAAACAAAAGGATGAAGCCCTTTGAGGACATCCCACTTCTCCTTTGCTATGTTGTTTCTATCTTTGCCTGATAGTATTGACTTGTCACTATAAATATTTCTTTCAAGAATATGTGCATGAGCTACAGTGATTTTCTAAAGTCAACTTTTTATTCCATCAATGCCCCTATACCAAATTGAGATATCAAAACATTACTAAATCAGAAGAGTACATTATAGTAATTTAAGTTTATAGAGACCTACCCGTCTAAAACTTAACTTGGTCAATTGTAAGTTTTTGGTTACTAGGTAACACATCAAATTATTTGTATCCTGTGCAAATGACTACCATCACATATGCACGAGAGAGCAAGCATAAATTCTCATCTTATAACATATCAAACATTATCAATGTTCAAACTTAAGTTCTGACAGTGGCAGCAAAGTAGTTCTCTTATAGCTTCGCTGCTGTCAACGTACCATGTCGCACTTCTCACAACTCATTAATGAATTTACTAGGAGACTGGAAATCAACAAATATATTTGCACACTATCAGATTATTATAAAGCATTTAGAAGGGGGAAAAGAAATCAACTTTCAGTAGTGAAACTAGAAGCTTAAATTTCTACGATTTTTTTCTAAATAATGTGCCAAAAAGGGACATGTTAAACATGTGAGATGAAAAAGAAGCTAAAATGTTACTTCTTTCTTACATATTGACCACAAGGATAAGGACAAATTTTCTCACAAACTAATGACAAGAATATATACATTATACCTTAGTGGACCTTTTATGGGTGTAACAACTTGTTCTATATGCCTGAAACAAAAGCCTCAGAATCCAAAAACCAACATGTTTAATAAGAGAAGAGTTGCTTATCAAGAAATCTTATAACCCTCAGAATGCTGGCACAAGAAGGAATAACCTTTTTATTTTATTGTTAGTTTGTGAAATTGTGTCAAGCGTTTCACCCTAACAATAGTCCGTTATGGTCATTGCTGATACATTTAAGTGTTGTGTCAATTGTATTCAAAATTATTTTGAGATATATAATCATCATTCCAGAAAACCTAAGTTTAACATAACCGATTATCTCAATTGTAACTGATAATAAACTAATCATTTTTTCTTTAAAAATTTACTTCAGCCTTTAAGGAGCATATGCAAAGTACACAAAAAAAAAACAGCAGAAAGTCTGTCCTACGAAATTATCACTTCAGAGTTGATAAAATTCTGATCTTCTGAGTTCAAAAAGTTTGAATCTAGTATTTTTGGCTGATTCTGAAATTTCTTATGTGTCATAAACTAGAAGCTGTTCTCTGTGAACAAAAGAATAAAGATAGAAGATGAAGATTAATCTTTTGAAATCCGTATCTAAATCAATTTGGTGTAATGTGTTTTTGCGCTATTACAACTTTATCCCAGAAGTAAGCAGTTAAGTACTGATATACTTCTGAAAGACAGTTTAGAAAAGAGACTTACCAAAAAAATAACAATTAGTAAGAACATTTAAGGGAACTACCGTATCTCTCCATCCTCTCCAACTTCCCCATCTTCAAGATCCTCATAAGCACCATTTCTGCGAGAACTATCCCTGTGGTCTCTCTTATGCCTCTTATGCCTGCTTTCAGTATCAGATTCAGGTGTGTATGCGTGCTGCCAAGGATACAGCATGAAAACTTATATTCCCCCTTGCAACTTAACAATAAATCACAAAATAAATCATTGTTACATATATAGGCAATAAAAAAAATTTGATTTCAATATATTGCTACCTTCCTAGATTTCCTGCGGTCGCTGCTATGTCTGCGTGATTTTTTTGAATCCTCCTTCTCATCCTTTTCTGAACTCAAGTCATCTGCAGCACTTTGGTGCCTTTTTCGATGCTTTCTATCCCTATCCTTTTCTTTTCTTTTTTCCTCCTTCACATCAGTAACATCAACACTGTCATCCTCATTTTCATCCTTCTTTGAACGCTCTTTTCCCTTCTCTCTTTCGCGTTCTTTCTCTTTCTCCTTTCTCTCCTTCTCCTTCTCTTTCTCCTTTTTCTTCTCCTTCTCTTCTTTCTCTTTTTCCTTCTTTACCTGACAAGTTAAGAATCGCAAATCAACCAACATATTTAGAAATGCTATTGACAATCAACTGGAGGAGAAACAGAAGGATTATATACTTTACTCACACAGATCACTTATTTTCATATCTGGGGAAATTTTGTTTCACATGAAACACCCCCCGAAAAAAAAAAAAAAAAAAACCAGCGGATCTTAACCCATAGAACAAAAAATAAATCATCCAGTTACCAGCTTGATATCCTAATAATACTACTATTTATATTACCTCCCTACCTGGGTCATAAAAAACTATTTTATAAGCAGTAAGAAAAAATACAGAGAGAAGAAGAAGGGAGAAAGGTTGTAATCAATGGGAAACTACAAAGCTTTTTACTTACTACATCTCTTTTGTAGTGTTTTGTATTTCTTGAAAACATAATTTGTCTTGCTCCCAGAACAATCTTTTATTATTGATTCTAACATAAATTAGTACAATAACAAAAATAGCCAAGAAGATATACAAATCACAAAACAAGATATACCTGCATATTAGATTAACTGAGATAGGTTAGGACTTCACAGCTTTGAGTGCAAGGCTAACAAAAAATAGTCTATGCTTCGGTGACAAGTTTTCCATAAACACAAATTACACTCCCTTTCGTGATTTCCCAACAATACTATACACTACCTTTAGGTTTAGTATCAGAATGAAGAAAAATGCTAAACCATGTTTTCCATGATCAAATATACCCATTGATTACAGTCAGTAATTATTTCCTTAGTAAGGTGATAAATCTTCGAATTAAGGGTTTTGTATTAGATATTATTTTAACATAATTTCTTGCCTGGAACAGAGTGACAGTGCAACAAAGTCCTGAAACAAACAAAATCTTAGATACCTTTTCTTCCTCCCTTTTGAGCTCCTTTTCTTTAGCCTTCTCCAGCAGGAGTGATATGTATTCCTCAAATATATCTCTCTTTAAGCTCTCTTCTCCAATCGATCTACACGTTGATAAGCAAAATAATGATTTTTATTGTAACTGTCTGGATTTTTATACACAAATAAAAGAGTTCTAATTTCTAAACAATTGACAAGCCATACCTGTACTCTTGACTATCTTCAAAATATTGTCTAGAATCTTCCCATATTGAAGATGCAGTTATTTCCTACAATGAAGCCAATACAATGATTGAGTTCTCCAGATTATAAACCAGAGATCATTCTGCCGTGCAAGTTGCACAGGTAAAACATAAACATCCCTTTTCAACAAAAAATCGCTAACCTTGATGGAGTATAAAAGATCAGTAAAGTCATCAGCTAGACGTTGTCGCTTTTTAGCTTCTTTCTCCTCTTTCTCCTTGATTCTTTCGAGCAGCTCATCATATACAAGCTACAAACCCAATATAAGACCATCTTCAAACAGATAAACTAGAAAACACAAAAATAGTTGCAAGAAGACCTGCGTATATATGACAGCGGTCCATTATACCTTCTAAAAAAGTCACACCATTATAACTTTTCCCATATATAAATGATGATTTGACAAAACCAAGTGTCAATACTAATCGTACTAAACTTATTCATGCCACATCACTTGGTTACAACATAATACCCATTAATAATTATCAGTATTCGAAACAAATATCTAGTAACTTATAAAAAATTCAAGAATTCAAAGAGCTTAACCCATTTGAAATTCAACTTTAGTGAAGTCCCTAACTGCAACTTGACGAGTATGAGGCTTTAACTAGAAAACCCAAAAGTTAATATCTAATAAAATTTGAAATCTCCCTAACACATTTCGAATTAGACTTATGCTAAGTCGTTAATTGCAACGTGAGGTATACAGGACTTCAACTCCAGAGAAAACCAAATTTGTATGGCATTTTCCACTCTCTTCATTAGGAACCTCCCACCAATTCCCAGGCTCTCCTTGTCTCCTTTTGTGCTCTCGCAGGCTCAAAGGAAGAAGAGCTAATTTGTTACAAAACTTCGAACTATCTAATGGGTTAAATAAAGGCTTTCAAAGAAACACAACGAATTATCATCTGGTGGAGGTAATATAAAGATTATCATTCCCAATTGAATTCAAAATCACTTATAACAGAGTTTATAACTCATTTATATAAGAGCGCTGTACCTTAAAATTAATATTTGATATTTGTGGGGAGCTAACTTCGTCGGAGATAGCATCCTGGAGATCTTCCAAAGTCCAGGTCGAAGTCAACGTAATCTGATAATGTACAAAGCATTAGACGCTAAAGGTAATCCCATACATTGAAAAAATAAAGTCTGGATAAGAAATCACCTTCTTCAACTTAATAGAATCTTTGATCCGATATTTGTCATCATGGTACTGTGCAAAAAAGATAGAAAAATTTATCATTAAAGGGTATTCATTGAAATAACAAAAATTGCATCAAGAAAAAGATAGGTAAACAGAATGACAAGTAACTAATCTTACCAAACCCCAAAGACTCCCCCCCTACCTAACCCCCAAAGCCCCTTAAACCCAACAAGATTACATCGCGATAACCACACTTATTGATTGGTAAAAAGATACATATTGATTTAACCAAAGTAAAGACTAAATCATCAATAAGATATAAAAAGATACTGATAAAAAATTGGTTCCATCCCCAATTGCAAAACCCTTCCATTTATCCAAGATATAATATACGACCCTGAGCCCCCTAGGGCATAAAAAACTTGACAACACCATAATAACCACCCATGTCTACAATCTCAACCCGAAAAACGAACTCCCGATATTGCGTCTGTCCCCACCAGACTGCTGTCGCGATTATTGTAAGGCTGCTGTCCTCATCCTTCACCACAGGAAACCCATAAAACCCAATTGTGCAGCTTGCAGTCGACTATCTTCAACCAACTCAAACATAAAACTGGTGGTTATGTAGCTTGCAGTCAGACCTACCACATTTGTAAAATGAGGCCAATGTTAACTTGATTTGCCACAATAGCTTGTCCCCTATTCTAAAAGCCGGCCTAGGCAGAGGCAGAGGCACTGTGGTGACTTATCTAGGCCCTTAGTCAGTGGCTGGGCCGATTAGTTGGGTACTTGGGTTAGGCGGACGGTCTTGGCGGATGATTAATCACACTAATCAATACCCTCAAGCAATACAAAAGCTCATTAAAAACCTACCTAAACGTAAAGGCCCAATATATCTTAATCCCTTCTCTCAAACTATGAAATAAATCTCTAAGATCATAATTAATTACATTATCACGCACACACAAACGTGACCTCGGCGTCTCACATTCACCACTTTCCACCACAGCAACACATTTGTTGGTCTCCTTCTTTAAGGTAATTTTTTGTTTGTAAATCAATTATTATTGAGTGTAGACTAATGGGGAAATAGACTTAAACTTCGATTTTCTTCAAAAAAAATTTGATTTTTGGTTGCACTGTTGTAGTTTTTCTATATGCACTTTAAGTGGCCTGATGTAATCTGGACGTCTGGGCGTGTTATGAATATCTTTTGATTATTACTTACCTTTTCTTCACGTTTTTCTGTCTCTAATACAGAGCTTTGTTCTCTAATATAGTCTCTAATTTCAATACAAGAATTCCCTACATGCCTTTTCTTCTTCTTTTTACCCTCAAATGCTGATTTCTTAAAGGAGTTGAAACATCCATAGCTGACTTTATATCCTAATAGGATCCAATTCCACTTGTTAAGGATATACAAAAACATCATATATCCAACGCCTAGACCCAACTTAGTTCTTCATGAGTTCATGGTTTTTATTACAATGAGTATATATTCATATTTCATAAGAAATGAACGGCTTTTTGTTTTAGTGTCTTGATGGAGACACATGGCAACAAGAATAGACAACCCTAGAAAAATCTGGAAGTCTTTAGAGTCTTTAGTGTCACTATTGTTTTATTATAGTCAAATAGTCAAGAATGTCTTTAATTAGTTTAGTCTTCGTAAGTGTCTAGAGAGTTGTTATAATTGTTATGGAAGGGTAATAAGATTTGAAAATTTTCTAACAATTTGCTACTAAGGATTGTGTGATGCAATCTAAGCCTTGGTGTGATGCCTAGGTCCTTAGGAGTGATTCCTAAAACCCTACTAGTATGATGCTAGTAGTTTTGTCAACCTTACTAGTGTGATGCTAGTAATTTTTTCCTATATAATTCTCTCTTTCTATTCCCTTAATTTCAGCCTTCAAATAGTTTTAATCAACTTTCTCAAAGTTTTCCCTTATTGTCCTACATCATGTCTCTAATGCTTTACTTTGAATAATGTAGATATGTTAATCAATTAATTTTACTTCAGGCAGGTCTGAGCGAACCCCTACCAACTGTACGTACTCTTGGTTGTATTGAGCTTATTATCAATAAACTTCAAAGGTCAAAAATAGATACGTTTACCAAACGCAAAAGCATATATATTCATATTTAATACTAGACCTAGCTTGTTACACAATATGGTACTATACCAGATAGTCGAGACACAATGCAATACAAGTTATACACTTCTACTGCTTCATAGTAATTTTCAGTTCAGACATGGTTCAAAAGGCAATAATGTAATAAAAGTGTTCACTTCATTAAATGAGAAACTACAATATGGGAAATAGACTGGAACCTGTTTCTCAAGATCTTCAACAACATCTTCAAACAAATCCTTTGGTGTTGAACCAGAGGTGTTTAACGCTACTGCCATATATTCTGGTGTTTCCTTCACCTAAATTCCATAACAACAGTAATAGATTAAATACAATGCTAAGAACATATATGACAGTGATGTCGATGTTATGTTCCAATTTTTATGTGTCTGTCAAATTAAATGATATGAAAAGCAAGTTGACCTTTATACAATAGTCACGCCAATGAGTTTTAGCTGTGAGGACTCCAGTGGCAACATCTTCTTCCATCAATTTAAGAAAATCATCGCGATTTTTTCGCTCCGTCCGTCTAACTTTTTCCTGTATATGTCCGTAGAAGATAAGAGTAAGAATAACGGAATAAGACCCCAAAATAAAAAGAGGCTGCAGAGGATGTGATGGATAATGATAAACAAGGATAATCCATGCAATTACCTTATATATCTTCTTTTGCTCATCTTCTTCTTTCTCCAAATCTCGTATATATTCCTTTTAAGTTTTTTGCATATGTCAGCATATCGTCCCCAAAAAACTGTAGACATAAAAATGACACAAACACAATTTACCTTAAAACCTTCCAAACGGTCAATTTTTTCAAGTCGTGAGCATCGTTCATCATCTTCTAACCGATCCTGAACTTTCCGCCAAAGGCTGTCTACCTGCAATAAGAAAGGAAAATTTCCATTCAGGCATCCAAATAAAAGTAAAAGGATCGTCCAACTCAACAGTTAATCTGGAGGCGACCAATAGAGGGACTAGGAGCCATATTTGGCATAAATGATGACTTTCTTGAGATAAAGAGTGTCTAAGCTGTGGAAACTCGCCCGTAGTATCTACTTGTCCACTCATTCTAATTGTCAATGAAAGCAAATTACCCTTGGAAATGTGATGGTGAATTGGTTGAAGGAAACAAAATACAACTTAAAAGCCGTTTTTTAGACATTACATCTTTTTTATAAGCATTCTTACATAGACCAAAACGAGGGAATATGACACCATTTTGAGGTATTGGTATGTTGGTAGATGTCATTTTGCTTAAGGCGACTTTGTCAAACGCTATGTGATGTAGGAGATCATATCCAAGTATCACTTTCTTACATAACATTCTATTTTACTAACAGGTTTATTATGATTTCTAATTTATTTTGCTTAGGGATCGTCTCTTGTAATGGTGTTTTTCATGTTGCTCTCAAAATTGTGTGTGGCGGTTAGTAACTTGCTAAGCCCACATCGCATGATGGGAGGGGTTGTAATCTCTTTATTTTTTATGGAATACCTTTTGATACAGGTGTATCCTATTAGGAGCTTAGTGATCCTCGAGATTGGTGTCTTGAGGATAGACATTTGCCACCCTACGACTTGGTCGTCGCGAAGCGACGACGCTGCGGGTCCAGGGCGCAACGCCTGGCTGGGGATTCTTGGGAGTTCTAAAGATAGATTTCCTTATTCCGGGTGAATAGGAAATAGGTTTCCTTGTATGATTCGAAGTCGTCCAAGGTCTATAAAAAGGTGTTTTGGCCAAGGCCAAAACATAAGAGAGGCAGCTAGGGCTTAGCTTGTCTAGAGAGTATTGTGAGGCAGAGATTCTTGTAATCTTCATAATATTCAATAAAGAAGATAGTTTCTTCAAGATCTTGTGTTTTGTTTATCTTATTTACTGCTATTGTTTAATTCCGCACTCAATAGTATATTTACCTAGTAATTTGTATCACCTTTTTTCGATATATATATATATATTTTGCTTAGATTATAATATTTCTAATTTTTTCCCTTAATGTTTAGGCATTTATTAGAAGTGTCTAGTCTTTTATGAGTTCTAATAGGTTTAAAAAGTCCTTTTAATGTTCTACATGACTTAGGATACAAGGTTTGTTTGATATTTTAGTTGATTTTTTAGTTGTTATCAAAGAGTTATTTATATAAAGAGCTCCACAGAGAAAAATTGTAATCAATCAACTTATTATTCAATTAATCAGAGAGAATTTCTCGAGATCTTGATGCTTAAGTTCAAGTTCTTATCAAATCTATTGATTATTTTTACGCTTCCACTACGTTAGTATGAGGAGAACATTCAATCTTGTCTGGTGATTTTCAATTTTGATTGCTTTGCTATCAGTACTGTCACTCTAGATAGTCAACCTCAAATGGTCTTAAATGTAGATGATTACTGCTGCTAATAAACATGACTTCCCTCTTTAAGTAAAAAACAACAAAACAATATATTATGGCAAACCTTTATGAAACCACAGGACTCCAGAAAACGTCTATACTCCATTAAGTTCTCCTGATGCTCTTCCTGTGCCTTTTCTCTCTCCTGCATAAAGATGAACAATACGGAAAGTTAAATATGTGCATTTAAACCTTCCCTTTGAGCTAGAAATACAGAAAAAATGCAAAAGAAAAGCTCATATAGAAGGTAGAGAGAACAAACTTAGATTATAAGGAATTATTAGATGACTAACAGAACGATTTTCTATTAGTTCTGTTAAGAAAAAGAAACAAGGTACAGCCATAAATGATGCGACCATACAAAAGATGCTTCCAAGATTCGAAGAACATTCAGAGAGGTAAAGGGTTTCATCACTGGAAAAAAATATGTAATGTGAATGTTTGATATATATAGTCTACAGAAAGGACAAATCTGATCACTCTCAAATTATGAAAAGAATAGAACTGTAACTTTCAGTCACTGCCTAGAAATTAAATATTCATTAGAAAAAGAACAAATTTCGACCTTTGGCTTTGGTACATGCTTCAGTTATTAGTTCTCCGTATATAAATACAAATAATATACATTCTTATGTTTCTTACTCCAGGTGAAACTATGAATCAGGCCATCTAATGAAAATTCATATAATGTTGTTCTGACCTTTTCATTTGAATCATGATAAAGTGAGTATAAAATCAATCATTTATTTTTTATTGGTAAAACAAGATTTTATTAGTGGTTGTGATAGAGAGCATAATCCACAAAGCAAAAAAGTTTACAAGGTTATCTGTCACATATAATATTATCCCATCTTGGTACAAAAGAGTCAAACCCCACACTTCTAAGTTGAGGATAGAATGACACCCAATTCCAGAGTAGTTTTTACGGAGATGATCATCTGTTCTACCATTGAAGCTTTATCTTCAAATATCCGACAAGTTCTCTCCCACCACAACAGCCAGACCACTGCATGAAACATGACCTTCCATACAACCAGCTGACTGCATTGCCCAGTTCCATATGCTTTTACAGATGATGCAGTCCAGAAAGAGGTGCTGCCAACTTTTCTTCCTCTTACATAATAGACACCTATTAGCTAGGCTTTGTCCCAACATTTTAAGTTTATCCAGAGTTAGACTTCTTCCCCATACCATGAGCCACATAAAAAAGTTGACCTTCGAAGGAGTCTTTGGATTCCAGACTTTGTTAGTTGGAAATTCAGAATCGTACAGATCTAGGTCAGAAGTTCTACTCGCCTCTAAGCATTCATCCATGGAGTTAGCAGAAAAACGACGGCCCCCTCCATTTCCTAGTATCCTACTGGTTTAGTAAGAGTAGGACTTGGTAATGCAGCCAAAGAACTGATCTAAGTGAGACATCTCCCTTTCAAAGAAGCCCCTACGAAACCCGAAGTCCCACTTATACTGGCCATTATGTTGCACAACCAACTGGCTGATGTTACCCATCTTCTTAGTGTAATTTGCATAGACATCAGGAAACAAGTGCTTGATGGGTTGATTTGAACACCAAATATCATCCCAGAATTGCACTCGAGTACCTTCACCCACCTGAAAGCTAGTTTCCTTAGTAAATGCCTGCTTGCCTTGCATAATGTTTTTCCATAATGAACACCCATGAGGAGATTTCACATCTTTAGAGTACCAGTCATTCCTTTCCATGTCATATTTAACCCTAATAACCTGTTTCCATAAAGCGTCACCTTCCTCTGAAAGGTTCCAAATCCATTTGCACAACAAGGCCGAATCAACATCGACAATACCACAAAGGCCCAATCCACCCTTGCCTTTGTACATACAAACTCTGTCCCAGCCTAGTAAGTGATATTTCTTAGAGCCTAGCTGAGTGCCCCATAAACTTACACATAGATCGCTCCAATCTATTTACAATATTGAGAGAGAGAGAGAGAGAGAGAGAATAGATTTAATATGAATTAAAAGTTGCCCTTCTGACAGGTACTTTCTTCTCCAAACAGTCGGGCCTTTTTTCAACTCTTTCCACCACTTTAACTATAGCAGAACTTGCGATTAAATTTTTAGACAGCCTAAATAGGAGGTAGGAAAAGTGCCAACACTGCAACATATTAAATCACCAAACTGTCCCACTTCATCCCCCAAGTGACATCATCAGTATCAACATCTTGAGGTTCATGTCTATCACAAGACAAGTGCCTAGCCGAACTGTATCAACGTCTTGAGGTTCAACAATTTATAGATAGTGAATCAATTAATATTATAGAACACCAGCATTAAATATATTAAAGTGGTTTTCTTTTGCAGGGTGCTTACTGGAAGAGGATCCAAAATATTGAGATATGACAATATGAATAGGACAAGGATGGATTAACTACTCCATGCACCGTTTGTAAAGGGCACTAATGATGTTGTGAAGCATTTACTTATCTTATACCCGTTTTCAAAAGTGTGTGGGGTGCAATTGTCATTTCTTTCAACAGCCCATGGGAACCACCGAATAATAAAAACGACAAATTGGAGAAGGATAGAACACATTGTTAGCAATTATATCAACCACATTTGGAAGAAAAGAAATTATGAAGTCTTTGTGCAAGAGTAGATGGATCCAGAAAAGATAAACCTATATGTCAATGAGGGATTGAGGCAAATTGCTGGAGCTAATCCTTAATTTAGAGGGCTCAAACATCAAGAAATTAGTTCAGAATTGGGATCCCTAGGTTTTGTAATTTGGTTGGGACATCATGCTCTACTGGGTGGAATTGTGGAGTAATTTTAAACTTTTCTACCCACAAGGATCTTGCAATGGGGAAAAAAAGAAACTTGTAATCTTTGGGGGAAAAGAAAGGTAAGACTTCTTTATGTAAATTAATGTGGAAGCGTCAACAAACGAAAGAAGTAACACAATCAACAAAAAGCTTAAAAACTTGTTAAGAAAATCTATTTTACAAAACCAATTTCATTTCATTGCAAAAGCAGTAGGGTTGGGGGTTGAATGTTGTATTTTATTTGGTTGTGGAGCTTGCAGAGAGGAAAAGGTTTGATGAGTTTGTCTTTATGTAGAATGTGGCAATGGGGGTGTAGTTGTAGTTAAATGCTTCTGGCCTTACATGTTACATCTATTAACATCAATAAATTTTATTTATTCATTTATACGAGGAAATTTAGGTATAGATAATTAAAATTGTGGCTTAAAAATGCAGGGAATTGTTGATAGGCCACATACCATAAGACCTACATAACCAGAACGCACTGGATGATATTATGATAATTGTCACATTAAAAGCAGAGATGACAAAATCATGGGAGAAATATAAAACAAATAGAAGTTACCTTTTTCTGAAGTTCAACAATATAGCTTTCAAAAAGATCCTCGCGATCTCTGGGACGTTCAACGGCCTTAAACCGCTCATCCTCCTCAAACATCGATATTGCTTTGCTAGATCACAATGTAACATTTCAGACATCAATAACAAAATCAATAATATCATTAATGAAATATTAACAACAAATTTTACTTGTATATAATTCAATCGAATCAAAATTTAGAAAAATCAGAAAGCAAACAATTTTTTTTTTTTTTTTTTAAACCTTTCAAGGATCTTTATAAATAAAGATTGTTAGTTGCAAAACCAAGTAACTAGGCTGCTGAAAACTTGCTTTAGAAAATTAATATAATTATATAAAAGTACAAAACTCTTATACAATACCACTGACAGTATATACTAATGCACTATGACTTGACTTCAAGTTACAAAAGGCAAAATTTTATACTTTTCAAAAGTCAATATGAAGGAAATGCTATATAGGGGAACTTAACGAACCTCCATCTTGTGGATGAAGTAAGCTCCTTGGACTCCTGTTAAGAAAAGGTATCAATCATTATGGCAGCTTAGGATCAACGTTTTCTTTTCTATTGGTAAATGAGGGTTTAAGAAGAAGTTAATAGCTTACTTCTAACATTTTTGTGAATTCTTCTCGGGCCTTTTTCTGTTTTATGCGCCTCTCCTCAGCTTCCTGTTTCTTCCTTTGACCCAAGTACTAGAACACAATAATGTATGAGAACAATAATTAAATCTAGTAATGATGCATGTACTAACAATATAAACAACACCAAAGAGAAAAACATCAAGGAAAATTTAATAAAGAGATAATTAGCACTCATCGTTGTGAAAGTGTACCTCATTAAACGCTTGCTTTTTCTCACCAAGTGTTTTCAGGGCACCATACCTTTTGTCATTCACTATAATTCTCATAGCCTGAAATGCTTTGTATTAATATCAAATTAACATAACTAAAAACTGTAATACTGTGAGTAGTATAATTACTTGATCCCAGCTCCAGTCAGACTCAACATTTGCAGATTCCAGGAGTGCTTTAAATGCATTTTTCGCTTCCTGAAAGAAAGAAAATAAAAAGGAAGTACTGTAATTAAGCAAAATAGAAGGGTCTACGATTATAAAGTTTCCAAGAAAATAGAAGGGTCTACGATTATAAAGTTTCCAAGAAAAGACCTGTTTAGAAGGATAAGGAAAAGGCTCATCGTCAACTGTTTTGTCCTCTTGTATAGTAACATTGACTTTTCCTGCAACTGTCATGCCCTTCTTGGCTTCCTAGGTATAAGATAAGCAACAGAATGCTCGGATCATGAATAAAATCAACAACATTAATGATTCATACAGAAAGTGACACAGAGCAGAACAACAAGATATTGTGACACCAAAGAACAAAATAAAAATTATAGCTTCCTCTGTCCGAAAAAAAAAATTGGATAGAAGCTCCATTTGCAGAATATTTATATACTGTACAAATTAACTCGGTGAAAACTCTGCTAAATGTTACAAAATTAACACAATGAAAAACAATGACATAATTTATATGACTGATAGGGCTAAGAATTAAGTTGTGCACCTCCAGATCCTGGATAGAAGCTCCATTTGCAGAATTTGGAACATCTTGAGAATGTACATTGTCAGACACATTCCTGAAACCATTACAAATATAAAGCAATGAACCAAATTTACTGTAAGACCACTATTTATGTGTATTACTCCATAATCAGAAATTTCATACATTAACGTAGCGCTAGTGGCCAAATCAGCAGGAATTCCAGTTCCAGTGACGGAAGCATGTGAAGGAGTGATAGATGCCACGGGAGAGTGACCTCCAACAAAATTTAGTGACACAGAAGAAGTCGAAATGGGAGTAGACTGTGATCCCAATGCCACCAAGGGGAGTGAATTTGCAGCAGGTACAACAGGTGTCACTGAGACAGGGCTAGATATCACTCCAGACATTGCAGATGCAGAAGTAGAGGATACTTCGACTGTGGAAACATTGACACTAACATGAGCTTGAGAAGCCACAGCAGTATCCGTGTGTGTTCCCTGACTAGACATTTTTTCTGCTTGCTCACGAGCCAACTGGCCAAATTTACCGAGGAAGTTAGAAAGCATATCAGGGAAAAAGAAAGAAACTTGACACAGTTGGTAGACAATTTGTAACCTTTAGTTCTTCAGGAATTGTCCACTTAGATTCCTTTGTATCTTTATTGTAATAATACCTGCCCAACCAACCAAAACGAAATAATCATAAACATGTTGAAATCATACATTTTACTCTAAAATGTAGATTGGATACGAAAAACAAAAATTAAATCATCACCCACTTCCTTCCATCCTGGGTCGCGAATTCCTTCCAGACAGTAGATGCATCGGCCCTCTGACACATTCGAAATGAATGAGAAGAAGATCAGTTATACATTGAACCATAGGTTTTCTGATTAGGAGTTCAAGAAAGAAACATTGGTGCCTTTTGTTTTCTTTTTTAGTACAAATTTCAGAGAGGATAATAATAAGTATCAAAAGGCTTATAATAAGATTATGAAGGTTAGTACAAACTACAAACCAAGATAACAAGGTTCACTATGATTCAAAAACACGAACAAGGCACTATAATGTGAATTGTACAGAAATAGAATGAGAATCCAACGTGCATACTACTGATTAAACTAACACAAGAGAACCTCAAGACAGTGTTCTTCTCAGAGGCCTTTGGCGAGTCTCAAGGCTTGTGCCCCATTGTGAAGAAAATAGCATGCTTACAAATGCCATATGAATAAATTACCCAAACAAGCATAAACTTATTGAAGCTATAAGTTTTTAAGTAGTGGCTATTGCCTCTTTTTTTAGTCAAGTGCTGATTTGAGGCTACAAGTTTTATAATCTCATCCGATGATTTTAGTTGAATCAAAGAAGGGTGCTAAGAAGACTGTAAGGAAGTAATATCAATTTCAGAAGAGTTTTGCGCTCTCTCTATGAGCAAATTGTTCAAATCCTTGAAACATATGCATATTCTAACAGCCAACACATTATCTGTGGCTTATACTTATACAGTAGGGAAAGATTCCTTTCCCGGTTAAAAATATCTAGGCACATGTAAAGTATATGAAGATGATAGCATCAAGGTCCACCACCTTCACTCAAACAGTAGACCATGTAAGACATGCCAGTTTGTCTATGAAATCAAAAGTCCCTATACACTTGGATTTTGGGAGAGCATTCCTAGTATATATATTTTCTCTGGCTAGATATAACTTTTTTCCATTTGTTTGTAGAAATACAGAGCCAAGGATGGCTGAAGGTGAAGGAGAACCTTACTCACAATCTACAAAATCAAAAGATGACAGGAAGCAAAAAAAAAAAAAAAAAAAGAAGTGGAATAAAAACAAAAAAAAATAAAAAACAAAGACTTTTAGTCTATCTCAAGTGGTTTGGACTTCGTAACATACTATCCTAAACAACCTCTTACAGAAATATATGTAGAGGCCAAAAATGCCTTCTAGAGAGTAGCGACTTTTGAGAGATTCTAAACATCTAGAGAGTACCAGCTTTAAACACATTAACGATGGACCATATCAACATCCTAACATAATGACCCTTGTTCATGTGTCCATTGCACTATGATTCTAGGGGACTCATTCGATCACATTACAATCCATTGTCCAGTCACCATCTTAAATTGGGATTATTTCTCGGCCTGCTTCCATATCTTTGTTGTGTCCTAAATAAGAACGAGATTGAGAGGCAATTGTGTATTAGAGACACACCAGCATGTACTGGAAGCAGCTAAATCCTTGCAGGAGGCAGAAGGCATGTGGAAGGCCATGCCAAGATGTCTTTAAAAGAGAAGATAAGCGCCAGGGTAGATGAGTATGATTCAAAATTTGGAATCTATGGGTAAGTGTAAAAGGGAGTGGTGTACAAACTAGAATATATACATATGTAAAGATACTTGTACAAAATTTCGCATGTATGATCTCATCAGATAACAGTTTTATTGGAAACGACCATGATCGATACAAAATTGATTCTCAATCACTCCGAAATCTAATCCATACATTAAATTACCAAAGCTTAAATAAGTGAATAAAAGTCAAAATACCTGAGACATTTTTATAATTTTTAAATTCTCTACAATATAAATAAAACATGTGATGCAAGTGGGCATATATAGCTTCTAATATATCCAGTTGATTTTGTCATTAAACTCCATTTTCAGGATGATAAGGCGACGTGATTTTTTCATGTAATAACACATATAAGCATACTATTCTAAGTAGAAAACAATGCATAGAAAAAAAGCAAGACAGCTGCATATCATGCCATAATCAAGAAGAACATGTTTGACTTAGACTATTATCGAAGACCACGCAGACATGTAAGCACTGATGCACTGTACACCCAACCCCCACCGCCTTTCGACACACAATTGGAAATACACCACCAAAACGTGAGACAAGATAGGTAACAATGATTGGCTGCTCTGAGAAACATAAACACAGGTTTTTGGCATCAAAAGCAGTCGTATTTTTATCCTAACTTGCCAACACATTTACAACCCATTGGAATAACATTTCCAGAAACACACTAAAGCAGAACAATGATAGCCAAATGAGAAAACAAAAGCACTCTTGTTGTGATATACAAGCCACAGTATGATTAAATGACAGAAGACGCCTTCAGTTATGCAAACAATTCAATCAAATAATAATACTTACTTCAAGGGGTGTCATCAATTCTACAGGCTTCTCCCAGCTAGATTGTCTCGTCTTCTTGTTGTAATAATATCTGAAAATATTAGACAGTAAGAGCACATGAGAAATTGACAGCGTTTACAGATGTCATGAATGACCAACTGATACAGAAAATTTTAGTCCCAGTTTACTCCTAATCAATTACTACTATCATGTACCTTCTCCCGTCAGCAGCAGTATGTTCCTGCCAATCTGATGATGATGGAATGCTGGGGTTAGTTTGTGAATGTGCGGCCTGGAAATTGAGATAAACAGAAAAATTGCAAGCCAAAAAAATTCACATCAACCATAGCAAAGAACCAGACATATTTCACTTCAATAAAAATACTGTAATAAGGCAGGCGAGACTACAACATATCAGGGGACTCTTACTGAAATTGTGGAAACCATAACTGATGGTTGCTGGCCAGTCGGCTGCTCCATATGGGTGGCAACAGGTATACTCTGGCTTCCCGAGGACAGCCAAGGTTGCCCACCAACAGGAATTACAGATGCATTCATTTGAGAACTTGGTTGGTATTGAGCTGACATATTAATGCTATTTGGTGGCTGGCCATAGGGAGATGGTGTGAACTATAATAAATCAATGAAAAGAAAAAGGAGAACGTAAATAACATATTTGAAAGACACAATCTACCAATACAAAGAAGTTAAATCAGTTAGAAATAAATTAATACAAAATCTTACAGTATATGAGGAAGAAGGAGCCATTCCAAAGCCACCTACACCTTGGGTACTATGTTGAGGCTGCGTTGAAGCAGCTGCTACAGGCATGTTTGGTTGACCGTAAGACATTGAAAATGCTTGTGATGAAGGAGGTCTCAAAGGTACTTGTTGCATGGTTTGCGAAAAGTGCATCTGTTGACCTTGAGCAACAGGCCGAAACTGCTGGGAACCAGCTGGGATAAATGACTGTGTCTGCTGTTGTTGTTGTTGTTGTGCAGCACCAGGTTGGAACTGTAACAAATAGACAAGTAAAAAACACATGGATTAAAGGAAATAATACGACTAATGAGTCCAATGCTTAAGTATGAAAAATTCATACCTGCATAAAATTTTGAGATCCCACAGAACCAACCAAAGGAGGCCGAGGTACCTTGTTAAATTGAATTTCCCAGTCGTGATTAAAATAAAGGACCAAAAACACGCCACATAAAACAAAGAAAAGAAAAAAAAATGTCATTCTACCTGAGTACCAGAAGATTGCGGATTACTGGACATTTGTCTCTAATTGGGCAAAACAGCTTACAAATCTCCAAATAAAAAAAAAAGACCAGTAATCAGTTTCTTCTCTAATGCAAACCCTAACAACAAACTTAACACCTCTAAATTCAAACAAATTACAACAATAATTTTTCCATTAGTTCATGGTAATGAAAAAACCAAATTACTTTGATTCTTACATTGCGAATTAGAAATTGCAATTAATTTTAACTTAAATCAAACAACAACATCATTAATTAATTTTTGAAAATCTTCTTCTTCTTCCTTCTTCTACTAACAATGATCCTTAAACCCTAGCTAGGTAACAAAACCCTTAACAATGAAGAAGAATATTGAAAAAGAAAGCAAGAGATTCAAGCTTACCAGAAGAATTGGGAGAGAATGTTGTGTTTGGTTGTTCGCTCTTTCTAGTCTTCTTCTTCTTCTTCTTCTTCTTCTGCTGCTTCTGCTTCAACTGACTTGTCAGAGACACAGATTATAACAGTAAGTAAACCAAACACGCCCTTTGTATGAAACATTGCTTTGGGCTGTTAAATGTTAGGCCCAACGGATCTGGGTTTAGGACCAATGGATCTGGGTTTAGGCCCAATGGATCTGGGTTTTATTTACTGTATAGAAAAAAGGCTGTTTGATTGATTCAACTTTCTTCAAATCTTCTTCTTTCTTCTAAACCTGCGCACCCTTCGTTTTCACTTCATCTTCTTATCCTACGCACACCAGGTACGTTAGTTAACCCCACTTGTTTTGTTTTTTCTTCTCATAACATAAACCTTATTTAGTAATATTGAATTCTCAATTTTTTATTTATTTGGTTTTATGTTCAGAATCTCTTCAATTTCTCTATTCAATCATTATTTTTATTTTTTTGTTGATATTGGGATTGAGTATTTTATAAATTTGATTATTTTCATCCATTACATTATTAATAAATAAATAAATAAATGTTGAAATTATTTACCTAATTACTTTTTAGTTAAGTTGTTTTAAAATTTAAATGTAATAGATTTGCTTCAAAAACAATGTCTTGTGCTGTGTGAGTTTGTTCAACTTCACCTAAAAAAACAAAAATACAAAATAACACAAGTTGTTTTTGTTTTGAATTTTGATCATGAATATACAATATAGGTGGTGGTGTTTAATTTGATCATGAATATACAATAGGGAGAGAACACAAAACCCTAGAAACTAGAAAAGAGGGGAAGAAGTTTAAACCTGCCTCCAAAACCACATGTTACTTTCTTCAAGGAGTCAATTGCAATGGTTGCATTGGAATTTGCTATCTTATGGCAGATATACCAATTTCAATTAATTGTAGAATTCTGTTTTTGCATGTCATCTGTATGCTGAACTTATTACTAGAAATGTTTTTTGATTTTTTTGTTCCTTATGTTATCATTTGATTACTAGATAGTTTGATTTTCCTTTTTTTTTTTATACTAAATATAATTGCATTCATAATAATTGATTGCTTGTCCCGCTGCAATTTGCCGCAATTATTGAGTTTCTCGTGACCTCATGATTGTGTTGTGGTATACTAGGTTCATCTACCCTGCAGCTTCGTCAGCATTTGTTCATAATGACGAGTGTTTTTGAACCAACCACACCTGTTTCTTCGCAACGAAATCCAGTCAAAGAGAATGCTGCACCAGGATCATCCACCCAGGCATCGCTTTACGTTCTTGATCTTCATTCTTCAGTGACAGAAACTGATCTTTTTGGTCGAGTTGGTACTGTTTTATCGGTGAAAGTTTGCACAAATAGTACCACCAATGTCTCTCATGGTTACGGTTATGTCAATTACAGTGATTCAAAAGATGGTTAGTATTTTAAACTGCTCTGTTTGGGTTTGTGATGTACCCCTTTTTTATGTTTATCAATTTGCATGTTTATATGCTCTATTTATTTTGTCTGGAAGTTATGGATTGATCATCGATTTGATGAGCGTCTAGTATGAGAGATAGATAGATTGATTAATATTTGGAACTTCACCTCATAATGAATTAATGATGCTCATGGCTGTGGGGAGAATCCCGCAGTTAAATCCTGGGCCTATTTCTATCGTACTATATATGTTTTCTTATGCTTCCTTTTAGTGTATTTATGTGGGTGCAGATTCTAGCCTGGCAACCGAGTTATAGTCATTATATATTGATATCTTCATGTTATTATTATTATTTTTATATTTTTTGATTTGCATGGGGGGATAAGGGAACCCCTACCCCTTTAAATACGTGTGCAAACTTATATCAACAATCAGTTGTTGACGTGTTTCGAACCCACAACCTCTCCACTTTGTGAGAGGGGTGCTAACATTGAGCCACAGGCTCATTCGCCTTCATGTTATTATTATTGCATCATTTGGCCATTATTTGATGCATCTCTACAAGCATCACTCCATTAGTTAGAATTGGAACATATTGGGTTTATGTTCAGTAATGGGATTAAGTTTACACCTTTAGACACAGGTTTTAACGAGGCCAGAGTGCACTGTATGTTGCAATTCTGTTTTCCTCTTAACATGGAAACAACAATTTTTGGGGTTATTAGTGATTGCCCCTATATTTTCAATGACAGTTAAATTACCCCCAGACTAGAATCGTTCTACTCCACTTTTGATTTCTTTTTCTCATAACACCTAAACTACCCATGATATGTCATCAAAATAAACCGACTTCCGTAAGTGGATTTTACTACCAAAACCGGTTTTTCTTAGGACCATTGATGTAAGATTCATTACATTCGAGAACAATCAATGGAAAATATGCATTGATTCATGTAAAACTGGAGAAAAACTTTTGATCCAATTTTTTTTAGAGAAGATATGTAATTAGTAGTTGAGTTTCCATTTCTTATATTAGGGATTAAGAATTGGGGTTTTGTTTTCAAGTGGAGTCTAATCCAAATGTTAATTCTTTATATAATATGGCATCTTTGATTATTCCATCCATACCCATTTCTTGATTTGAACTATATTTTTTATGGTTAATCTTTAAAGAATATCCAAAGAGTGGAAGTTATGGCTTTGTGATGAATGAACAAGAAAGAAAGAAATGGGTACTGGCAATATGATATCTATAATTTCTTAGCCATTGTTTCATTGACTTGCCAACAAAATTACAAAAAGTTGAGGCTTTTAAGGAGATATGATGTTTATTATTAGGGTGGGGTGTATGTACCTCAAGATATGTGTAATCTATATCTATTGTTAGAACAAAACTACTTATGATGATGAAGTTGCAAACAAAACCACCAATAAGGTGCAGGCAATTATATAGTTTCTATGTGTGATGTGGCATAGGCAAAATTGGTATTATTAGAATAGAAAACCAAAAGTGGGATGGGGTAATAAAATAAACTATTTGAAATCGCAGGGGTAGTTTAACTTTCAATTCAAAATCTGGGGGCAATCACTGGTAACCCTATATATTTTTGAAAATCTGTCGGATTGACAAACACTTGAAACATGTGCCAGACTTTTTTTATCGGTACAGAGTTTTTCAATCATTCGTGAAAGAGGTTGTAACCATGTATACAGTTTCATATAGGAAAATTGTTCTTATCTTTTCTGTGTTGTAAGCTTTTGAATAGTGTATAAATAGATATTGCTAATATAAAGACGTAGATGTGTTGCTGTGGTTGCATTTGTTTTAGTTATTTGTTGTTTATAATTTATATCTTTGGACCAAAGGTATTTTGTCCCATGATCAAATAGAAAATATAATCAGCCACAAAATATTTAGAAAGTACATAGAAATTTTCTTCTCATTTGTTTTTATACAGTCATGATTTATGAAAGAAGTCAAAATCTCAATAAGCTATGGGGAATTGACACAATCATATAGAGTAATTCTAATGATAGATACAGAATCATGCCTATTTTGAAGTAGCTAGATATCGTGTTATTTTCCTTTTATAAAAACTATTTCTCTAGGTTCTGAGATAGCCAATCTTTACATTATCATTTCAATAATATGAAATACACTAGGTATAGTCGGGTGGTAGAGACTGTCTAGATGTTAAGAAGTCTCTTTCTTGAAAAAAGGTACAACTTATGAAAATTACAGAAATAAGACTTGTGTCAATTGGATTTGGAAATCCTCTTTGGATGTATTTTAGGATATTGAGGTTTCAAATCGCTTCAAAAGGCAACATTTCCGGACCAGAAAGTATAAACCATAAGGGATTAAGGGAACCTTAGTTTTGTATTTTTTTTATTTTTTATTTTTCCAAGTAAAATTATTTTATTGACAAGCTCAAAGAATTACACAAAAGTTACTTGTGTAATATGATCTTTACTAGGTAAATGAACATTATCACCTAAATAATATCTTGGATATTCTTTTTGTACCAGTTACTTGCGTTGAGTGCAAAATGTAAAACCACTACAGTGCAACCAAAATTAAATCTTATTTAATCAAGTTCAAAGTGATTCTTCATTAGTTTGAGGTTATGGATGGATGATGTAAGCAAAATAAACAAGATATGGTTTTTACTTTGGCAGTCGAGAAAAGGGGTTTCGAAATTTTAGGCTTTGGATCAAATGTTTAGGTTGGTTGAATGGGCTTTTGCATCTGTGAAAGAGTCAGTACACAACGTCTGGACTGCAAACCGGATAATCATCTTTCGTACTTATCAAGAAGCTCAAACACAGTAGAGAAAAGGGGTTTCGAGATTTTAGGCTTTGGATCAAATGTTTAGGTTGGTTGAACGGGCTTTTGCATCTTTTAAGAGTCAGTGCACATCGTCTAGACTGCAAACCAGATAAATCATCCGCCTAGGACTAGGTGGACGTTGAGAACAGAAACACATTTTACATCCTTGTCAAGAAGCTCAAACATAACTTTTAAATTCTGTTTCTCCCTTTTGAATCCAACAATTTGCATATTTCTGCAATGGCAGACCCATGGGTTTCTGGTTATATGGCAGTTTGTTTATACAAAGTTAGGTTTAATATAATAATTGTCAAGAAGCTCAAACATAACTTTTAAAGTCTGTTTCTCCCTTTTGAATCCAACAATTTGCATATTTCTGCAATGGCAGACCCATGGGTTTCTGGTTATATAGCAGTTGGTTTATACAATGGTAGGTTTAATATAATAATTTCAATGCTGCTTTGTGTTAACGAAGCTCTGTGCCTCTGTATACTATATGGTTTTTACCTGAGAAGTTTTCTGCGCCACTTTGGAATTATGGTTAAAAAGGTTTCCCTTCAATTTTGTTTAAACTCAAGATGATCTTGTATATATTTGTTGAAACTGATCGTTGAATTGTACATTGCAGCTAAAAATGCGATGGACTTATTGAATGGTGAACTTCTAAATGGCAAACCTATGAGGATAATGTTTTCAAATCGAGACCCTAGCAGTTGGAAACTTGGTGCTAGTATTTTTGTCAAGTTTTTTGATAAAAGCCTATCTAGCAAGTATTTGGATGAGGTCTTTGCTTCCTTCGGTAGTGTTCTCGCTAGCAACTTTCCCACGCGGAGCAACGGGCTTTTGGAAGGGCATGGGTGTGTACAGTTCGAACAGGAGGAAGATGCGCAACAGGCCAGAAGATTGGATGGTATGTTGATGGGAGATGGGCAAGTCTTTGTTCGTCCTTATCTCTCCAAAAAAGAGAGAGTGGAAAAAAAAAGGGAAAATTGTCTCGCAGAACAGAGAATCTCGAAGCTTAGTAAAGTAATTGTCAGAAATTTACCTGAAAAGGTTGAGATTGATGAATTTGAAAAAAAATTTGATTTTTATGGCCCGGTATTTTGTGCTTCTATAGTGAGGGACAAAAAAGGTTGTTCTAGAGGTTTTGGATTTGTACGTTATTTTCGTCGAGAATGTGCTGCTCGTGCGATTGCTAGCCTGAATGGAACCCCATGGTATGGAAAGACCATTTATGTTGAATATGCTAAGAGCAAATTTGAAAGGAGAGTTGAGTTTGAACTGAAAAGAAGCTGTAGATTTGAAGAATTACAAGGTACTAAATTGTATATGGAAAATATTGATGATAGCATAAATGAAGAAAAACTGAAGGATTTGTTTTCTGAATTTGGTAAGATAACAAACTGCACTCCTCTTGTTTTTTTCCCAGGTCTGGCGTTTCCAAGTGGTGAACATCGGCCGCGGTTTTGTTGCATTTTCTAACCCAGAGGATGCTACTAAAGCAGTATGTAATTTTTATCCTTCTATGTAAACCAAATACGTTCATATTACACAAGTTTGAAATCTTATTAACTGGCATATATTTCATAGATGAAGGAATTGAATGGAAGGATGATTGCGCGAAAACCTTTATATATTTGTCCCCAAATAGAATGGAAGGCGATGCCGCAGGTAGGAAACTGTAGATCTTAGTAATTTATGCCTGAACTTCTGTAGACTAGTAGATTTCATATTGATTTTGGACTTTGGGGCTCTAGTAGAATATATAAGACCAGTGTTTTGGACAATGTAACATATGTCCTCTTTAAGTAAGGAAATGTTCCGTCCTTTCTATGGGGGTCCATATTACTGCAACTGTGGCAAGAAAGAAATCATGGTTTCATACTGGAAAGGGCTTAAAGTTCCCATGCAAACTTTTCTGTTATAGTATTTAGAGAGTTAGTAGTTCTACCCATTGTGTATGCCTCCTTATTAATTGCAATTGTAGCAAGAATAGATCTAGGTCTCTTAGTAGAATAGCTTGCGTTAAGGACCCATGCAAACTTTTCGTGCCTTGTCAGGAGACTGTTTCAGCAAAGGCATACGGCTTATTTCATACTCATCTTAATTGATCTTATTATTTTCTTAGTTGGCTAGACTGTGGCACTTATTCACAATGGGTCCAAAATCCATAGCTTGAAGTTCCTATTTGTTCTTTCAGATTTAGTCAAAACTAGAAAAACAAACTGTTCTGTAAGTTCATCGGAAGTTCTCGTGCCTGAGGGAACTGGGATAGTTTTCTTTTTTTACAAACTAGTTCAATGCGGTTGTTCACACAATTCTCATAAAATTCTTATAGATAGACTTTTTCTTGGTAATTCTGATACTTGTACACTAATTTTTTATTTTTCTTTTTAGGTACATATTCCTCAAATTCAAGCTCCAGTAGTGCCATCAGGACTTGAGCATGGGAGGAACTCCACGGACCAAGGACAGCCTGGACAGCAAATGGATGTAAGCATAGGAGGAACTCCACAACAGATGCTACCGGATCTGGTGCGTTAATCGATTTCTTTTGATAGTTGTTTTTCCAATTTTCTTGTCGCAGGATCCCATGAGATACCAGTACCTGTAAATATACAGTATAATGTGAAGGATCAATTGATGTCAAATTTAAGTAATGCTTGCAAATTATCTCTTTGCCATCCAGTATAATGTTTTGTTTCTTTCAGCTGGTGCAGTGTCATAGTTGCAGAAACATGTCAAAAGCAAGGAAGAGGATGGACCCATGTATTGTGCCACAGTGTCCTATGAGTTCAACTTTGCCATTATCATTTCAAGAAGTGGCCATGGTGCCAGTTGATGGGCAGCAGTCTGAGTCAGTACAAAGTTCAACGTTTGGCCATGTCTGCAAGCGCACAGAAATGGCACCAGGTACATTATATCGTTTTTCTATTCGCGACTGTTAATATGGCGGTATTATTTGTCCTTCATACTACATGTCCGCTTTGGAACTATAGCTTGTGGATCTTGATAAAGTTCACCTATATGCTTAGTTTTGGATCTAAATACATAACCGCAATCATTGAAATTTTTAATCTGCTACTTTGTAATCTGTCCATTTTACAGGTGTTTGGAGAGAAGCTATAGATAATGGTGGAACAACTTGAATGTGATTCAATTCGTACGCTGAGGATGGGAATGCTGCTGGAGGTAGATCATACACAGGTGCATAGTCTTCAGATGTACAAAAAAGGGGTAAAGGCATGGATTTGTCCAATTAGCCGACTGGCAGTGCAGCTTTGCCCTGTGCTGCAGATTAGTTTTCTGTTCACTGACTGAACCAGATGACTATTTAGTTTTGTTAATGTTGGATACAACTTCTGGAATCAAAGATAGAAGATGAGAGATTCTACTTAAAGCAGAATAAAAGTACAAAACGATGAAACTGTATGATCAATTTCCTCTTTATTTCGTAGCAAATAAAAGTACTACTTAAAGCTTATGATTTCAAAGGCACCAACAAAGCATATGATTTTAGAATTTATACCTATACTATTAACCTCACAAAAAACCCAGTGAGTGAATGTCATGTACTTTCTGTTAACCCACCCAAACTTTTCTTCAGGAGATTAAACCCCCAGTCAAGTGTTTTTTTTTAGGAGATTCTACCCCAACATATACCTAAAAAAGTCAATTCTTAATTCTAATGAAAATTAGTTTATTTTCCCATTAACCCTATTCTCCATGGCTATCTTTCAGTCTATGTTTCTGCTGCTGCACTTACTATTTGTTGATACAACATCCTAATTCAATCATTTCGTATTGGGGTTTTAAGATAGTCTTCGTCATTGGGTCTATTCATTGTTGGTTACACGGGCATAATCCAATCCAGACCGTGCATTACACGGGCCTAAGCACTAGTATGTATAGGAAGATGAGATGATCCAATCCAGACCGTGCATTACACGGGCCTAAGCACTAGTATGTATAGGAAGATCAAATGTTTTTGGACTTTGTTTTACCCAGTATGTCGTTGGACCAATTGATGTCTGACAACAATATCTATATTGACAAAGCATCTATTGAACATCTAGAGAAAATTGGGATCATCTGTCGGCCCAGGACAAGTTTCTCAGACAAAAATAAGGTATATACACACCTGTAGATCTGTGTTGGATATCTAGGGGTTGAAGCATGAATAATTCTATGGGGACAACCAAATTAGCACTGACACCAAAACCAGACTGACGTGTCTGGTGATGTGGTTATTCCACATCAGTCTCTCATGAACGGCTTCCTCTTCTCGACTCTATTTCCTTCTCTCTTTGACTCTCTTCTTTCTGCTACTTCTCCATTATGTCTGTTCCCACAAAATAAGAATTTCAGTTGAATCTCAGATCGAGAATATTTTAACAATCAAAATTAATAATTTAAATAATGGTTATTAAAGCTTCAACTAAAATTAAACAATTGCTATAGCCACCATGGACCCTAGGCTAATAATTAAGTCTAATTTTGAAAGCTTGTTTCTGCCCTCGAGTATAAAATAATAACAGCCTCAGTAATGTTAGTTGCATCAACAAATTGCTCCACTGTGGGGAGTTGTTGAATGTCAACATATCTCAATGTGGTTCTCAAACCCCTTTTCTAGACATTGCAGAAGAAGTACTAATTATAAAAATTCATTAAAATCTTATCCTATTCAAGAGGGTCTTATGAGCTATATAGCAACCCTTGGCTTGAAGTCTAATAAATTTTAAATTATTAATTAGAGTTAGGTTATGCAAGATGTTGAGATTTTTAACTTAGGTGGGCAAAATAGCGGTGATGAAATCCACTACTTTATCTTGTTGGGGTTCTTACCCTTATCTAATATTTTATGCAAATGTTAAATTAAATGCGCAATATACTACTCAATTAAAATAAACTGCTAACTTGGGCTTCGCGGTGAGAAGGTATACTTACAGGATCTGGCCACTAAAGATGAATTAGTGTACGAACCCATACGGAAACAAACTAGTCATTGTCCATGAATATTTGTTTTCCTTCTCTATCAGAAAGTGAATATATACAGACTAAATGCAATAGTTGAAACTACGATCTACTATAATTTAATTGTTAAATAAAATTGAATAGAAAACAAGTATCTATAGAAGAAAACAAACTCAATATGGAAGATGAGAGGGTTAGGTGGGGTCCCAATAGACTGTCGATCAATATGATGACGTCTTTTCTTTCTTGGTTCGATTCATTCTTATACCGGCAATGTAACGACGCCATTGAAAGATCGCGAAATAGTCGTTAATTAGATCGTATTTTTTCAAATGCCTTGCTTTGACTACCTAAAACGAGTATAACTTCAAGAAAGGTTATCGAATCCTCGTCTAAGAGAGAACCAAGTTAAATGAAGGGAAAAAAAATCATTTTTACTGATCTAGAGAATAAGGGGAAATAATTTTATACGGTATTGGTGATTAACTATTACATTAGATAAATATGATGAGAATTTCAAGAGATTTGATCCACCAATTCAATTATGTAATAATTAATATATATATTTATCAAGATTAATTTGTAGATAGATAGTCATTACACATTAAGATAATTCGAAATGCATAATGGAAAGGTATGACATTAAACACTTATTCTATCTATATAAGAGTCTATCAATTATATTCTAGAAAATCAACGATACTTCTTACCATTAAAATGTTGGTGGCAAAAAAAAGTACGTTCGTCTTTCAGACCATCACTCAATGTGTCCCCAAATAGCTATATCAAAGTGTATATTCCACCTACTAAAAGAATTTAAAGAACTAAGAAGAAAGTAAATAAACACCGTTATATGTTACATTTCACAAATAAATCATTGCAATTACTTACCTCTAACCTTCTCTCGAAGCGCTAGATCATTGACCTCCAGAATTACTCTAATGGATTAAAGCTTAATAGATCATATATTAACTACTATATAAAATGAAAAAGACGAACTCTCCCTTGAAAAAGGGAGATTAGCCTAGCATAATACTAAACTAAAATATATTAAATAAAATGACATAAAATAAAAACTAACTAAATTAAAAGAAAAACGAGAAAAGAACTTTTATTAGAATGAGTTTTTGCTCTCAACTCTTGATGATCAATACAATAAATAGAGCTCCCTATTTATAGATCCATAGGGGGCCTAAAAGGGAAATCACAAAATATTACATAATATTTAATTTGATTGATAATGAAATCAATTACTAAACATTTGTGGAAGAAAATATCAAGAATAACATCTTTGAATGATTGTGGTCAAAGATTAATGAAAAACATGTGTTGAAAATCAAATCATTGCCACCATTGTTGCCAATTTTGCATAAAATTGCCATATATAGTGAAATTCTAAATGATACTGGCAATCTTTCTTGGATGGCCGAGTTTTCTCAATATTCTCCATATTTTACACATGCTAGAATCATAAAAATCAACCTTGAAGTGATTCCATGCTCAATCTTTTATTTAGTAGTTTCACTTCACTAATCTCCTTAATGGGCCTCTCTTGGACTTAAGCTTTGTAGATAATTTTATGGGCTCATTTAGATTTAATCCACTAAGATTCATTCAAGGCTTTGACGATTTGGATCCATGACTTTAGGCTTCATACTTGACTTTTCTCTCTTTGTTCTTTTTATATCATTTTGTAGGTTTTTTCCTTGATTTATTCTTTTCTAGGTTCTTTCCTACAAAAATACCAAAACAATAGATATTACTCTAATTCAAGTTCAAAAGTGAGTTCTAACATCATACTAATTAGGGGTAAAAACTACGTTTTTTTATACTTATCAGCTGGGATTTGGACCACCCATCTTGGACATAAAGTCAAGTCCACAAGACCAGTCTAAAAGGTGCCCTCAACAACTGTGCGGGTGCAAATAGTGATTTCTCTTCTTTGTGCAAACAACACTCTTTTAATGGCTTAATCTTGCAAAAAAATATATATCTTTTAATGGTTTTTCTTGGCTTTTGGCGGGGTTTAACACAATATTCAACATTTGGCTTATGAAACCTACACAAATGACAAGAAAACACTAATCGATAGATATAACACAATAATATAAGTTAAGTGTTATGCAAACAAGGTGTTGTTCGAGGGATAAATATACACTTAGAGGACTTATTAAATATCATGTTATAACTGTAGTTCACAATGATAACATCATGTTATCAGTCTTGTATTTTATTTATAAAAAACTTAATTAATGCGGATAACATCATGTGATTATTTATAAAAAAAAAAAACAAAAAAAAACTACCACAGTGTGGGTGTTTTTAACCCTAATGGGATTTCAACAAGTTACCCACTAAATTTTAATGAGACAACTAAAACACTACAACATATGGGTGTTGTTAACCCTACTGGAATTTGAACAAATTATCATTGTACTTATCTTTGATAACATCATGTTTTCATTCTTGTCTTTTATTTGTAAAAAAACTTAAAGTTGATAACATGATGTTATCACTATAGTTGTCTTTGATAACATCTTGTTATCGATCTTTTATATTATTTATAAACAACTTAAAACTGATACATCAAGTTATCACCTTAGTTGTGTTTGATAAAACTTTATAAGCTTTCATTTTCACAATTACAATACGCAACATCGGTTTTAGGCGAAAGGAATAAAATTTGGTAAGAAATCAACAACCCATGGGCAATTGCATCAAACATTGCTTGGTTTTTCTATTGGGTAATGGTTGGTTATTATTTTATTTTTTTATGTTTGGGATCTTCATTATTGTAATCCATGTTTTCCACACAATGTCAATAACAAAAGGAAAGTTCAAATCCACAAACTCAATCTAAAGTTTCTTTGAGTTGGTACTTGGTTGAATGAGAAAACAAAAGACATAGAGAAAAGAAATTGGTAGTGGGGTATAAATGGGTATTCAATTGTGATGTTATTAACAAAGTTTTAGATAATGTAATGAAGTTTCCAACTATAATGAAAGAAATGTAGATGAATTTGGTGAATATTCGACAAAAACGAGATTTCAGTTTTCCAAGAGAAACCCATTCTTTTTCTATATCATTAACTTTACTTTTTTAATGCATAATTGAATCTCTAACAAAAGAGTGAAGAAAAATCAAATTAAAGGGAAGAAAGAAAAGATAGAGAGATAAACAAATGAAGAAGAAGGGTAAAACTAAATTATAAAATATTATTAGATAAGAATACTAAATTAAAAATATTATTAGATAAGAATTCGGGCAGAAATTACGAGCATGTCCTTGGGCCTAAGCATATCTTATGTCCTTGACATAAGATCCATAAGTTTGTCCTTTTGACAACCACTTTTTTAAGAACGTCCTTTTGACCAAACAGGTTTGGAATTTGGTCTTTTGGCCCAATTCTTACAAGGTGTTAAATTGTATTTACAAAATATTGATGATAGCATAAATAAAGAAAAACTGAAGGATTTTTTTTCTGAATTTGGTAATGGATTTGCTCTCTTGTTTTTTTCTTTAGGTCTTGCATAGTTTCCAAGGGATGAACATCGGACACGGTTTTGTTGCATTTTCTAACCAAGAGCATGTTACTAAAGCAGTATGTAATTTTTATCCTTCTATGTAAAACCAAATATGTTCATAGGACATAAGTTTGAAATCTTATTAATTGACATATATTTCATAGATGAAGGAATTGAACGGAAGAATGATTGCGCAAAAACCTCTATATATTTGGCCACAAAAAAAAAAAAAAATGAAGGCGATGCCGCAAGTAGGAAACTGTAGATCTAAGTAATTTATGCTTGAACTTTTGCAGACTAGTATATTTCATATTGATTTTAGACTTTGGGGTTCTAGTAGAATATATATGACCAGTGTTTTGGACAATGTGATAGATGTCCTCTTTAAGTAAGGAAATATTCTGTCCTTTCTACGGGGGTCCATATTACTGCAACTATGGCAAGAAACAAGTCTTGGGGGTCATATCTATTCTTTTCCGGTAATTTAATTATCTCTGGATCTTCTTACTTTTATGTCATAAAGCCTACATTTTTTATATTGGCGTTGTTTAGACACCAGGCTCTATTTTGTCAACTAACTTGTTGATTGAATTGTAATGACAGAATTCTGACACAGATATTGGGGCATCATCACTTGGCAGAACTCAAATCCGTTGACTACTCTGAATTGTGGCAAGTATTTTTTTCGACTCTAGAACTAATCTTCATCCATCTGACAAGACAGAAGCTAAAACGATAATTCGACAAGGCTGAGTTTGCATTTGAGGCACGCAAGAAACCTTCAAAAGATATTGGGCCTCGAATCGTTGGAGAAACACTTTTCATAGAGTGAATGTTATTAATGAAGTATGATTTTATATATTATGCATTGTGGAGGTGCAAAAAATATGTTGGGTATTAGCTGATTTTAAATTATAGGCAAGTGCAAAAATAACAATTGTAGCTGATTTTAAATTATAGCTGATTTTTCCCGCCCGAATCAAACAGACCCTTAACTAAACAAAAGTGGTAAAATATAAGATGCAAGTAATTAAAAGAAACACTAGGATATTTTGGATTTCACCATCACAATGCATATCCGTCTAAACCTATTCTCCACTAATTAATCCTTTTCTATAACTCATATCATTATCATAGATGAATAATAATGATACGGAAAATACAACGTTCAAAATTAATTTTTAAATAAAATCAAATAAGTTTAATCTTCTTTGCTTTCAAAAACAACAAATCTAAGAATTATGTATCAACATAAGTATAAACCATCAAAGAATTTAATCTAAGTATGATTTATCAAACGGAAGTATAAATAATCAAAAAAATTGACTTAGAAAATTATAAAACCAAACCTTATGATTATATCAAATGAAGCAAGATTAATAATCGTTAAAGACTAAAATGAAAAGAATATAACTAATGGAGAATAAACTTTAATCAAATATTCATAATGATGGTTTCCTCCTCAATCCTAGTTAAATAATTTAGCTACTCATAATGGAAGAAAGAAATACAAAATAACATAACCTCATTGATAAACCTATCTTACAAAACTAGCTACTTTGTATCTCCCCTCCTTCTCTTCCAAGCAAATGGTATGCATGTCTTTATATAGGCAATGAGATTCATGTAAGCAAGTATGGTCTTCTTCTTCATTTAATAGCCACTCCTATAGCACCACCTATAGCCACTATTTAAGACTTCAACAAGTAGATAGCAAAGCTTTTCTCATGTGTTTTTCAATGGTTTCAATTGATTTGGTAAGTGTAATAGTGTAATGTTAATGGAATAGTTGTCTTCGTAAAATCAATGAAAGAAAAATGTGAGAGATTTGGTTTGCTAAGGTGATATGTAAATAGCACTTTATACTATTTATTTGTTTGGAAAAGGGGCAAAGTTTTTGGAACATTAAACTGTAGAAAGAAATGAGTTATGGACTTTGGGTACGTTGAAATCAAAGTTGAATGAAAATAGTTCCAATGGTCCAAAGTATGAATGGTGGTTTTAATGGGATATGGACCATTGTATCAAAACCATGAAGGTAATGATATTTTTAACTGCCATGATTCTTGTCAATATTTCTCTTTCCCTTTCATGTGGCCATATGTCCATGTGGTATCCATTTCAATTGGGCCAAGTCCAGTAAACACTGAAATGAATGGGCTTTAACACGAATTTCAAACCCGCTTCATTATGCACCAAATCACGATCTTTCTGCTACTTTCATGGAATAAGCTCTTATTCCTATCAAAACATAAAAATACCTTATTTAGATCAATTATAATAATTAAATAGACTGACTAGTGTAAATAGGGATGTAATAATTATAGATATTATGTGTTCATCAACTCATACAGTAGACCATGTAAGACAAGCCCCTATATAACATGGTATCTATGAAATCAAAAGTCCCTATATATTTTCTCTGGCTAGATATAACCTTTTTCCATTTGTTTGTAGAAATACAAACAGAGGCAAGGATGGCTGAAGGTGAAGGTGAAGGTGAAGGTGAACCTTACAATCTAGAAAATCAAAAGATGACAGGAAGCAAAAAACAAAGACTTTACTTTGGTAACTGTAAGTCTGCTCCACAGCTTACACCACGAAGTCTGTCAAGACTGGATGCTCACCTAGTTCTTCTTCCTGTCCCTGCAAAACACACCAGTGTTGATGCCGGTGTTATCACTCCAACGCTCAAGTTAGTATCAAGCTAGGAGGAGAAGAAGACTTAATGTAACAGTGTAGAATAAGTGAAAAAAACATACCTTAACCTTAGGGTTTTACCTATTTATAGAGTGTAGCATGCATGCTCGCATGTCCGTCAGATCGGACTTAGATCCAACGGTTCTAGTAAGGTTACGTGTAACCTTCCTAGCCCTGGGTTTGGTCTTAGCTATATTCCATGATGGATCACGTGGAAGTCACGTGATCTGTACACCATGTCTCTTCTGATCTATCTGGTACGCCTATTCTTAATTCATTTTCTGTGACACTTAGCAACCTGAGTGGCACGTATAGGCTGGTATAATAACGCACTTACATTGCCCCCTTCTCTGGGCTGATGGACTTCAAGTCTTGTCGGCCCAGAGAATTATCTCTTCTACCTGTCTGTTCGAATTTCCTGCCTAATTGTTGATTTCGAATTTAATAACATTAATTAGTCACGTGTCGATCTCTTATTGGTCGTTCACCACGTGATCGCTGCTTTCCGAGGAGTAATCATAACTATCACTATCTTTGCTTACGTCAGCTACCTTGGGATTCTGATCCACCTCGTCGGTTCATTTTTTCCCAGTTTCCTATATAACGTGGTTTTTAACACGATTCTTCAGTTTCCAAATCCTTACTTTCTTCCTTCCTCTTTAAGTTTCTGCTTTGAGACAAAGGGCTCGAAACTTCAAGCTTTTTCCTTCAATTTTTGCTTTGCGAACGACGCTTCTTGCTAGTTTTCAACTCGAATTGTTTCCGGTAAGTTTTTTCCTCAGATTTATGTCTACTTCTTTATTAGAACTGTTGATTTTCTTGTATACTAGATGTTAGAGTGTATTTTTCTAGAGCTCCTTGGTACTCTCTGTAGTTTCTAGTGCAAGGTTTATGGAATGGGGTTTGCATGTTGTTTCTTGTCTTAGATTACCTGACTTCTTGCCCTCTCTTTTGTTTTTTGTTACCGCTGCCTTGGTCTTATCACTTCCATTCTTGGTTTGGTAAGCACACTGTGTTGCCCCCTTTTCTTACCTCTTACGAAGCAATATAGTTTTTGTATTAAGGTATTGCGTCGAGGAACGGCAAGCAAAAGAATCTTCACATAGAAGACAATGATGAAGTAGCTTCATCATCTTATTTTCTAGATAGGTTTGTTCCTGAACAATATGAGGGAAGGCCCATGTTGTCTGTATTCTGCCCTGTTTACAAAATCCCAGCTAAAATAGTCGTTCTTCACTATGTAGAGGAATTGAGAGGTGCCCACCATGACTTTGGTGATGAAAACAGTATAATGGTAACCGCTGGACAAATTGTGTCTGGTCTGAGATTTCCGTTAACCCAGCTTGACCGTGATGTGCTAAATTTCTATCGTCTTGCTCCTGGACAAGGCATTGGTAATTTTTGGAGAGTTCTCTTTGCCCGCAATACTTTGAACCGTGATGAGAATTATGGAATCACACTCTGTGATATCCGGAAGCATTATTGTATTCGTGCTTCAGCAGGTCCACCTCCTCGTTATACCACTTCAAGTGTAGGAACAAGATGACTTCCGTTATAGAGTCGATTAGGAATACTGATAAGTCTTGGCATGACTTCCCTCTAATGGTTAACGGTCGGTTCGGTGGTGTCGAAGATGGGGTTAGAAACATATTAAAATTTCTTCATTTCAATCTTGGAAGTGAGATGTGCACTGTTCTCGCTTACTTGCATTAGCTGAATTGTTTGTAGCCTTATCTGCCTAATACTTACTTTATATTTCTTTGCAGTTGTTGTTACTGACAATTTTGGGTTTTTTATGTGTTGCTGAAAGAACCATTGGATTTTGAGGATTTACAAACTCGTACTCGAGTGGACCGTGTTGGAGATCCTGAGCTTGTGACTAACGGGGTAGACATTCGTGGCACCCTTCCCCCATTATTTGTTCCCCTTGATAGGCAGAAAACTTTGAAAGGAACATCATCGTTCAAGCTAGTGAAGTCGATCAATCCACCCACCCTGTCAACTCTTCCTTGACTGAAGAAGAAGAAAAGGAATCAGACCATCTTCCCTTAATCTGTCATAGATCCAAGAGGCAAAGGGATAAGAAGGGAAAAATGGCACATGATGGAGATATGAATATCGATGACTCAGTTTTTTATGCTCTTTTTGACGATGATGTGCAAGTTGTTCAACCCAATACTGATGTTCAAGCCATTGACATTGCTGACTTGTCTGATGGGAATTCTAACTCTAGAAAGAGATGTAGAACTGAAGAGGCTGGAAAGAATGCTACCTCCGTGAATGCTGGGTTGACTATACCTATTACTCATGCTCCCTCTGCTTTTACTGGAACTTCATCCGCCCCTGGTAAGTGCATTGTCCCCCCATCCCATAAAGTATTTTCATCATCCTTAGCTGTGAAATCTTCCAAATCAGTTGTAGGTGAAACAAGCTCGAACCAAACAACCCCTCTATGAAATCCTATTTTTTGATTTTGAGGTCAGATGCTTACTGTGAACGACTCATGTACTACCGATGTGATCAATGCCTACAATCTCCTTTGTCACTTTGTTCACCCTGTTGATCGGGAAAAATGTAAGAACATGGATCTTGCCAGTCTTCACGGAAGAAACTTCCTCCTCATGGCTGAGGTGAGCCGAATGATCCATATCCATATTTTCTTTGTATTAAAGCTTATTTTTATTCGTCTTACGTTCTCAGTCTTTGGAGCTCGTCGCTGTTAACATGGATCTGAACGTTCCCATTACCAGCATGCTGGAAGAGAACAAGAAGTACGGGAGATCAGAAATGGGAGACAAGGCCAAGCAGGCTGAAGAGTATCACAAGAAGTACATCGATAAGTTGAAAGCGCACAAGGATTTTGTTAAAAATCTCAAGGCCTAGTTGGAGGATCAAAAGAAGTCTCACGAGCTGAATTTGGAGGAGTTAGATAGGAAACATGTCCAAGCTGTCACCATTTTACGGTTGAAGTTCACCGATGATCATGGGAAAGCCTTGGCCGACTTGTCAGCTCGGATGGAGAAAGAAAAGGAAGATGTTGTTGCTGCCATGCAGCTTGGAAAGTGCAAGTGCCCCAGATTGTTAAGAAGCAGGTAGACCGAATCTTGGCCAGGAAGTCTGGCAGGGTTGATTCTGGAGCTACTCAACCTCATTATTGAATTCTTCTTTCTCCTTTCCAGAGTGTTGTGAGGAGTTTACTTGTTCGACACAATTGTTACTTTGCTTTTTGCTACGTCGTCTTCACGAGGCTACCTTTTGTGTGTTGATACCCAAGATATATTATGTTTTTCCCTCGGGAAGGCTGACCTTTTGCTTCTCTTACCTTATCGGTCACTATTTTGTTACTTAGGCCTGGGTTTCTCGATCCGTGGTGGACGAGCATGCCGTTTAACTACCTTAGCGCAGATACATATATATTTCTATATGCATGACTTTCTTTCCATGTGTTGTTGATATTGTCTGGTTTCTCAGTCCGTGGTGGATGAGCAGGCAGTGTAGTCTGAATGCTTACATAGAATCCGAATGCTCTTATTTCATAATCGTTTTGTATGAGCGCTAGGACCTTTTGAGTGTTGAGACTCATTGTCATTCGATCCCGTTACAGATGTTAGCCTAACCCTGTCGTCATAGAGGTTAGCTTTACTGTCGGCCCTGACATGACTGACCTTTCGGTCCTATTCCATTCCGAAAGGCTTCCCATAATGATGCAGTAGCAGCCATTACGAGGTGTGAGTAAGGGGGTAAGAGCTGCTAGACAGGGCTAGCGTCCTGCTAAGACTTCTCTCTTACCAGCCTTAGTAGCCCCCAAGTGTTGAACTTGTTTCCTAAACAGGGTGCCCCGACAAGACCTTTAGCATGGCTCTTGTTGGGATTGCAGTTATGAACCATAAGTGCATGGGTTGATACAAAGCATGTATGCCGGAGTGCAAAAACTTCAAGATAATTATAACATATATAATTGAATCTCTTGTGCCGGAGTGCGAAAACTCCAAGATAATTAAATCTTTTACAACTCAAACATGTATGTTAGAGTGCGAAAACTCCAAGAATCATCTCCATTATAACTTCTCCAAATATCACCTGTAATTGACAGCTTACACGGAATTCTCTAATCTCAAAAGGAGTTTTTCAACTTTTCATTTAGATAAAATATTTCTTTAAGTTAGAAATATTCCAAGGCTTAGTGATAGCCTCTCCATCAACAGTCTTGAGGTAGTAGGATCCGTTAGTTCCGACACGGTCTACAACATAGGGTCCTTCCCAGCTTGGACGTAGCTTAAAGGGTGTGGGGTATTGCCTGCATAAGACTAGATCGCCTTCATTGAGAGTTCGTGGTCTGACTTTGCTGTTGTAGGACCTTTGCATGCTTTGTTGATAACTCTCGATTTTGGTTCTTGCCATGTCTCTCTTCTCTTCTGCGAACACCAACTCTCTCTCAATGATTTCACCATTAATTCCAAGGTCTACCATAGTTTTTTCAAGTTGACGGTGTTATCATTTCTGGAGGGATGGCTGCCTCCATTCCATAGGTTAGAGAGAACGGTGTTGCCACAGTTGACCTTCTTGGTGTAGTTCAATATGCCCACAACACTTCCAATAGCTGCTCTGACCAGTTCACACCTCCGTTTTCTAACCTCTTTTGAATTGTTTCCAGAATAGATTTGTTTGTCGCTCCAGCTTGGCCGTTAGATTGTGGATAGAAGGGTGATGCGAAGTATTGCTTGATTTTGTAACTATCAAGGAACTTTTTCACCACCCCGCTACGAAATTGCGGACCGTTATCAGTTACAACTGCTTTTGGAAGACCGAAACGGCAGACTATGTATTCCCATATGAAGTTTTCCACCTGCTCTTTTTTGACCTGCTGGAGCGGAATTGCCTCCACCCACTTCCTGAAATATTCAGTAGTCACCAATAAAATTCTAGGCCCCTTCCTGAAGTTTGCAGTTTGCCGATGATGTCAATTCCCCACATTGCGAATGGTCAGGGACTCCCGACTAGATGCAATTCTTCAGCTGGAGAATGGATAAGTCTGCCATGGATTTGACAACCTCTGCACTTCTTGGCATATTCCACGCAATCACGAAATCGACGGGGCCAGAATTACCCATGAATCATGACTCTGTGAGCCATTGCCTTTCCAGGAGAGTGACTGCCACAACTGCCACTGTGAATCTCTGCCATGACCTGTTCTGTGAGATCTGGGTGTACACACTTCAAGAGTGGAGCATGGTGGGATTTCCTGTCCAACTCTCCTTTTAGTAGATTGTATCTTTTAGAACTTTAGATGATTTTTCGTGCATCTGCCTTCTCGAATGGGAGCTCTTGATTTCTGAGATATCGGACTATGGGTCCATCCAGCTTGCCCCCAGTTCAGAATTAACGATCATTACGGTATTTGGTTGTTCGAGCATTGATTTTTCCCTTCTTGTCAATGTGATAGTTTTTGTCTCTGCATCACCTAACATGGATGCGATATAGGCTAGAGCGTCTGCATGCCACTTATCATTCCTGTAGAGGTGGATAATGTCCACAGTAGTAAATTTGAGCATTACTTCTTTCAAGAGCTTAAAGTACGCTGCCATTTTGGCGTTTGTGGCCTTGTAGCCGCCCCCAGTCTACTCCACAACCAACTTCGAGTCTGTGAACACTGTTATCTCCTTCACACCGAGTGAACTCACTATTTCGAGCCCCAGTAATGATTGCTTGGCAAACATTCGCCATCTTTTAATTGTTTCCCATTCTCTTCTGCACTCAGTCAACTTTTAATCGGTCACTTCCGCATTTAACGGCATCTCGGACACCTCTCCAACCTCATCCACTGGGAAGTCTACCAAGAAATCTGCTAACACTTGAGATTTCTCTGCCTTCTTTTGTTCGTAATGCAAATGGAACTTGCTGAGTGCGATTGCCCATTTCTCCATTCTGCCTGCTTTTCTATTTTTGAAAGAATAAGCTTTAGTGGTAAGTTAGTGACAACAATAACTATATAAGCTTCGAAGTATGGTCGTAAGCGCCGTGATGAAAATAGTAATGCTAGACCATACTTCTCTACTCTATTGTATCTCGTTTCTGCATCTGTCAATTTTTTAACTTAAGAAGTACACTGGATTCTCATTCATTCCATCCCTGCGGGTGAGAATAAATTTTCACCTGGTGTCGGTTTTGCCAGAATTGGCGGCTCACTGAGGTACTGTTTCAAGGTTTTGAAGGCGCTTTCACATTCATTGTTCCATTCGAACTGCATATTCTTTCTCAGGAATGTAAGGATAGGCTTACATTTATCTGTAGAGCGTGAAATGAACCTTCCTAAGACCGTGATCCTTCCTGCTAGGACTTGAACTTCTTTTCTGGTGGACGGAGATGGCATCTCAATTAAGGCTCTGATTTGCTCCTGATTCACTTCTATCCCTATTTTCGTCACTATATACCCCAAGAACTTCCCTGATGAAACTTCGAAAGTGCACTTCTCAGGATTGAGCTTCATTCTGTACGATCTGAGAATGTTGAAAATGATAGCTAGGTCAGCTAGATTGTCACCTGCTACCACATATTTTTCCAACATATCATCAATGTACAATTCCATAGTATTCTTGAGGTGATCTTTGAACATATGCTCCACCAATCTTTGGTAAGTTGGTCCAACATTTTTCAAACCAAACGACATTTTTGTATAACAAAGAGTTTTACTCCCGACATAGAAAGTTGTCTTTGACTGATCAGGCTCATGCATAGCAATTTGGTTGTAACCAGAATACCTATCCATAAATGGCAATAATTCATATCCGGCAGTTTTGTCAACGAGCTCATCTATCCTTGGCATCACACATATCTTTCGGGCATTGAGGTTCGTGAAGTCTATGGAAACTCTTACTTTCCCATTCTTCTTTGGCACTGCAACTATATTTGAGTCCCATTCTGGATATTGCATTTCTTTCACTATGCCAGCATCAAGCATCTTCTAGATCTTTATCTTAATTACTTCCGCCAAGGATGGACGTATAATCCGTACTCGCTGAGCTACAAGATTAACATCTTTGCTGTAAAACCCGTTTATATTATAAATTTTTGTTCGTTAAATTTTATTGGATTATGAAATTTTGCATACATGTCTTTAAGGGTTTAGAGTTAATTTTCTATTAAGTTAAAGGATGATATATTAATTATTAAAAAGAAAAAGGTAGATGGAATTGGGTTGGGTAGCAGATTCAATTATGGTCCTAAAATAAAGCCCATTAACTTCTCCATATATTTATATTAAAATCTTAGGGTTTTCATTCATTTTTTTATAACACCATATTTGGGAGAAGAAGAAGAAGAATTGGAAGAAAGTTAGAAGAAGATTTGGATTTTTATGCTTATACATGTGAGTAGACGTTTTTGTTTCTATTTCTGTTTTCTGTGATTTCAGATTTTTACTCATCTTTGAAAAATCATAGAAAATTTGTTTGAAAAGTTTTTTAATTGATTCCAAAAAAACCCTGAACACTAGATTGAAATGTCTTCATTCGATTAGTTAAGACCAATTTACGAAAGTTATTTTAATTTGGTGAAAAACGACTTGCAAGTATGACAACCGTTGCAGTTTTTTGGTTTTTGTACCGTTTTAGTATCGCAAGGTTTTGATCCTTCTAGACTTAATAATATTTATTGAAAATTTTATGGTAGTTAGAATACTCAATATATAACACCATATATAAATTTCGGAATTTACTGTTGGGTAATTAATTCTAAATAATTTATTTAACGTAGTTATATTCAGATATCCAGTATAATTTTACTGCTACCTTTCTGTTTGCGTGGCTATCATAGAAAAATCATATAAGACTCTTTACTCAACATATCTTGATGAATTTACTTGTTTTAGAAAATAGACATTATGAACTATAATTTATATGTTTAGAAATACTTTAAATTATGAGGCTAATATGGTGAAACATGCTCGGGAACTCTGACGTAGATTGTTTTGGGATTTCTTTCTGAAATCTGGTAGGATTGAGTAAAACAATTGTTTAATTATTTTCTATATATCGAAATGATTCCATATTTTTATTCCAAGTAATATTTTCATTGTAAAAGGTTGTATTAAAAATTTATGAGATTTGAGTAATTATTTTTAGATGTGTGAATTTTGAAAGATGAATGTTATTGTTTGGCAGATTTATGTAAAAAGTTTCTTTTTAGCATATATGTTTTCTTTTGGGTTTGTCCTTTTGTTTGATTGTCAAGTTGAATTAGTCATGTACTAAAAGTATTCTTAATATTGAAGTGGATTAGTATATAATGGCATGTGAGTTGATTAATTATGTTTAAAGTAACCTGGAAAGTTATATTGATGAACGCCTAAAAATGGCTCCATAGCAATGGATGGTATATGAATAGAAACGAAATAAATACTGAACTTTGGATTTAATTATGGAATGATTTGGAATGGTTTGATACCATGGACGGTATATATTCAATTTGGGAAATAAGAACGGAATACGAAATGGACTTGGAATTTAATTGTTTGACAAGGGTTGTGTGATTGTTTGATTAGTTTAGTTGTTTTGGTAGTCGCCCAAGCATTAGTACATTTGCCGCACCTCTGAAATTAGGTTAAAGAAATTAATTATCACCCTAGACGGCTTAGCCTGCGGGTTGACTCTTGGATTATATTTGGGTATTTCCTAGACGGCTTAACCTGCGAAACTGACCCTTCAGACCTTCATAGCCTTTGGGGTTGGTCTGGGCGCCACATTAGAAAGCTCAAGGGAGCTATTAGAGATCATGAGTTAGGCATACGTCGAGGCTAGCCAAAGCTTGCAGGTGAGCACCCACTTGGGTTTTGGTTTCCGCGTAGAGGTTCTTAACCATGGTCAAGGCACACTGGTGCAGTGTGGGTATGGCAAATGTGTGGAGTGCATCCTGTGGGAGGTGTACTAGTGATTGGGCATAGGTTGTGATTTTATGATTATTAAACCCGAGCACCGGCTAGAGGCCAGGACGAGGTTTTGTGATTTTGGATTCGTTGTTTGGTAGTGTGCTAAAGCTTATGGTATTGTAGTGCTTGGTGTTAATTAATGATATGGGTAAATTTTATACTTTGATTATGAACCGGAGGTAACTATGATTATGTGGAAGAACTGCGATGTTTTATTTATTATGGGTATTAATAGTCATAATTGGACTTGTCATTTTGGTAGATTATAAATTATGAAGAGTTGGAATGAATCATTATTAATGGTTTGAATGAATGGAATGTATTTTCGGGTTGATACAAAGTATTAGATAACACGTAACGTGTAGCCGTGTAGGTGATTTGCTTTATTTTAATTCTATTTGTGTATTATGTATTAACTTCATTTTGCAGGTGGATAAGTCAACTAATTTATTTTGTGCAGGTGGATAGACCTATCCTTAAAGACAGTTGTTTCTTAGGTAATGTATTTGTATTATCGATCAATTAACATCGTAAATAGGTAAATTAGAAGTGAATAATAGAATTAAGCATGCGATTATATAATGGAGAAAAAGTTTATATATAATGGAATTGATATGGTTTTTGGCGTATGCTTATTTTCTTAGCATGAAAGAATTGTTCTTGAAGGTTAATTATGTTGTTAATCATATGTCAGAACTTTATATTTATTATGTTATTTTGTGGGAATAGATTTTCCCGTTGTTTACTCATACCGGCTTTTATGCTGACCCATGTTGCTTTGTTTTGCACGTGGGTGTGTTCCATTTGGATTTCCATTTGGAATGCAGGCAGGAGAGGTTAGAGCTATGGAGCTGTGACAGACCGCTTGTTGGGACCAGTAGAGATCTTTAGATGTTTCAGTCATGTATTTTTTGAAAGTGGTATTCATGTATTTTATTGGCGTAAGTTGTGTTGTATAATAGGATGGAATCAGGAGTACTTTTATCGTTTGGATTTTTCTTCACTGTATTTTATTTAAGATTTTTGTTGGACCTGGTTTTTGAGTTAGAAATTATTGCGGCCTGGGTTTATTTTATATTTTTTTTAAATTCGGGTCGTGACATTTGCAAACATTCAATTTATGACAAGTTATAGATGGATCTATTCCTGGCATGCCTGACATACTCCAAGCAAAAACATTCTGATTATCTTTCAAGAAATTTATTAGATCAGACTTTACCTGAGGGTCTAGCAGCGTACCAACATGGGTGATTCGCTCTATCCCTTTTAAAGAAAGATTGACAGGCTTTGTTGTTTCAACGGTTTTAACAACTATCTCGGCCTCCTTCCCGTTATCTTTCCCCTGTAGTTGCTATTTGTCGGTGTTGTCAGACTTGTCATCCTCATTTGCTTGTCTGCTCATGAGTTTGATTGTGTCATGACTTGTCATCTTTGAGAGAGCCTGGTCCCTCGGATCTCATATTGCCCTTCTTCTGTTGGGAAGCACACCTTCTGATACAGAGTGAATGGTATAGCCTTCATTGCATGGATCCAACTACGACCTAGTATAGCATTGTACTCGGATCCTGCCTCCACAACAACAAAACAAGACATAACGGAGTTTTCTTGTCAACACAGACTGGGAGTGTGATCTCACCTAATGGAAAACTTGATCCTCCGTTGAATCCGTAGACGTTGCCCTTGGAAGGGGACAAGTGAGATCTGTCTAGCTTCATTTGATTGGGTTTCCTGGTGTAAAGAATATCCATTCTGCTTCCGCAATCAATAAGGACCTTCCTGACTCTCCAGCTACCAATATTTATGGTAACTGTGAGTGCATCATTGTGTGGAGTGTCAACTCCGCGAAGATCGTCATCAGAGAAATATATCGGCTTTGTCTGGTGCACATGTTTGCCATTTCGCATTACGGGAAATGCAATCGGAGTATCAGGACTTTCCCTGTGTTCACAAACTTGATGGACCTTCCTGACCTTCTGCTTATTTTGTTGTTAGACTCATGAAAGTTTTCAAGTATCATGTTAACAGTTCCAATTACCTGGAGAGGTTGAGGCAGGGCGACAGTCTGTCGGTCTTTCCGAGGAAAAAACTCTTTCAGATGACCATCATCTACTAACCTTTTCAAAAATCTTTGGAAGGAATAGCAATAATTTGTTGAATGGTTATGAGCTTGGTGAAAATCACAGAAAGGCTTACCTCTAATGCTTGCATATTTGTTAACTGGGCTATGAAAATACCTTCTGTTCTTAATCTTTCTGTAAATCTCTGACAGGCTTGTATTGAAACGTGGAATGTCTCTTGATGGTGACGGCCTTCGTGGTAGCGACCGCCTTGGGGAAGTGTCCTTCTTACCATCTCCTTTTCTCCTTTTATCTGAGCCTCCTCTGCCTCTTCTGCCATCAATGTCTCTTGGGTGTTCAGCCTTACTACCCTTAGAAACTCTCTTGCTGTCGGATGTCACTGTGTTGATGTTATCTTGGCTTGTCGGAATCCCTATTCTTGCCATTGTTTGCTCTAGTCTGATATACTTTTCCACCTTAAGGTAAAGCTCTGATAAGGTATTCATCTATGAACAAGCAACAGTCTTGTGAGCTGGAGAATCTCTGTGAATCCCTTTCTAGAATGCTACTATGGCCGTCTTGTCCTCGATCTGATCTAGCTGTAAGACTATGATTTTGAATCTTGAAACGAAATCCTTGAGTGGTTCATCCTTCTCTTGATGCAGATCAAACAGTGAAGCAATGTCTGTGACTCTTCTCTTCTGGTGAATGTAATGGGTAAGAAACCAGTTCAGTGCGTTGGTTTTCAGACTTTGAGGGTAGAGACGACACCACAGTCCGTCATAATGATGATCATCCCACACCGCCATCTACTGTTTGTAATAGGTGAGATGATCACTTGGGTCAGTAGTTCCGTCATTACCATCAAACTTTGGTGGAGAAAACTTGCTTGGAAAAGCATAAGTGTAGCAAACATCTGCTAATGGCTTCTTCTCCAGTCGTTCCATCTCTTTCTTCACGGATGTGTTTGCTTTAGACTCGCCTGCGCTACCTGAGTTTGCAATGCATGTACCATCTACAACAATTCTGCTAAATTTGGAGTTGCGTTGCACTGAGCTTGATTGTCATTCTCTCCTTCTGTCTCATTCTCAGCGTTGACGGTGAGACCTCACTGTCAACTGGATCTACTTGGTTCTGCTGGTGTGGAGCCCTAGGCTGTCTGCCTTGCTGATTTTGCTGATGGCCGAGTGGTGGGGGTTGTGGAAGTTCGTCTGCTTGACCCTCCTGTTGAGGTTCTTGGTCTGGAGGGTTCTCCTGGTTGTCAGCTCTAGCGCTTCCTGTTTTCTAAGTTGATTGATTTCTGCTTGGAGTGCCTTCTCTCTCCCTTGAGCATCGCGTAACTGATTTTGCAAAGCTTTGTTTGCTGCTTCGATCTGAGCTCTGTTGGTTCTACTTGCTGCCATCCTATCACAACAGAAAAGGAAACAAAACAAATAACAAGCAAGAAAACTGTGAAAAACGTGTTGCGAAAATAAAGTATGAACAAATCTTAAAACAAAATAAATTAAAATGAACAGATTTGAAATCCATAAACGAAAAGAGAACATGTAGATAGGGATGTCTACACGTAGATCTAAAATAATGCGAACTACTCTGAATAAATCTACAACATGTAGATCTACAAAATAAAGAACTAAATGGCTTGAGTCGTGGAAATCCATGGTGGGCGCCAATATGTAAGTCTGCTCTGCAGTTTACACCACGAAGTCTGTCAAGACTGGATGCTCACCTAGTTCTTCTTCCCGTTCCCTGCAAAACACATCGGTGTTGATGCTGGCGTTAGCACTCCAACGCTCAAGTTAGTTTCAAGCTAGGAGGAGAAGAAAACTTTATGTAATAGTGTAGAATAAGTGAAAAAACATACCTTAACCTTAGAGTTTTACCTATTTATAAAGTGTAGCATGCATGCTCTCGTGTCCGTCAGATCAGACTTAGATCCAACGGTTCTAGTAAGGTTATGTGTAACCTTCCTAGCCCTGGGTTTGGTCTTAGCTGTATTCCCTGACGAATCACATGGAAGTCACGTGATCCGTACACCCTGTCTCTTCTGATCTATCCGATACGCCTAGTCTTAAGTCCTTTTCTGTGACTCTTAACAACCTGAGTGGCACGTATATGCTGGTATAATAACGCACTTACAGTAACATAGTATTCTAAACAAAATTTTTGTCCACTCAACTGACTTGTCAGGTCAGACACACAAATCAGAAGAGAAGAGAAACAAACACTAAGGTGCTGTTTGTTTTTACCTCTTATAAGAGGTCGGATTTAATAGAGGCTCTATTAAGAGGTGGACCACCAAAATCATGTGTTTGTTTTTTACCTCTTATAAGAGGTTACTAGAGGTTTGCCTCTTATAAGAGGCTGATTTTTGGTAGTGGCCTGGACCTTCCTATTAGCTTCTTATAAGAGGTAGACACTTTTATAATACTCATCCTACCCATAATCTTTACAAGTTATTCATATCCCTAGTCCTTTGTATATAAACATCATAAACCCTTCTCTCTTCTCATTTTTTTTCTCAAGTTTTTTCTTTCAAGCTTGAACGGCTGCACACTTTTTCTCTTCATTGTTGTCAACGTCAATTTCAGGTAAAAAAATGTTCTTTTTTTTTCATCTTTGTGATTAGAATCATTAGATTGTTGAGAATATATTTTTTGTATCATTTTTTGTTTTGGTTTGGTTTATATGTTCATACTTTGATGAAATGGTTTCTTTTTTTCATTTTTGTGATTGAATAGTTGTTTTGATTCATTGTTATTTTATATTTGTGTTATGTTTAAAGTGGGTATTTATTGCTTTTATTAATAAACCCTAATAAACTGATTTGAGTGATTAATTGTTTGTTTTCTAATAAAAATATTATGTGAAGTATGATAAGAGCATTATCTGAATTTTGAAAAAAATAATGCTTAAAGAACTTGATCTGGTATTGATTTGCAAGGTCTGTGTCTCCTAACTTCCTAAGACATTACCATATCACCTTCATAGGACATGCAATTACCACTAGCAATGTACATATTACATAAGACTATGAGGTATTTGATTTTAACAGCATCTGCAAATGAAAACTTCGTATTTACAACTGCCATAAGGGTTTATTTGGGGACTTGGTAGTTCTCAAAAGAGTGATAGGGTGAACATGCAAAGTTTTGAACTGAGAGGTATACATGAAGGCTATAATGTTGAACATGATCAGGTAGCGTTTCAAGATATTTTACCATTTTTGAATTCGACTTTAGCATGGACTTTATATCATCTGAAATCTGTCAATTTCTTTCCAAATTATTAATGTTTGCAAAATAGCACAAACTTGAATTCTTTTGTAGATGACCGTTCAAATTCTTTTGATGCCCCATTTGATGGGTCTGTTTTCTCCGGAAGTGGTTAGTAAAGCTTCAATCTGAAAGTGTACTTATATTTTTTTGTGCTCTATTGTCAACAAATTTATACATTTATAGATTGGTAGTATTTGCTAATCATTATAAATATTGTTTGTATTATAGGCAATAATGGAAGATTTTCAACAGTTGTTCGACTTAACTATTCTAATAGTACTAATTGTGGTCAAGAGAAGAGAACAACAAATGACACGGAGAGTTCGTCAAAAGTTGTGCATTTCTTCTATCACCGGTAAGATGAAAATGCAAGAATTATTGGATGGTCATTCACAACAACTTTACGAAAACTTTAGGATGGGAAAGTATGCCTTTAAGTTGTTATGCGATCATTTTCGAACACAAAATTATTTGAGTAGCAGCAAACACATTGATCTTGAAGAGAAAATGATGATTTTTTGAATATAATTAGTCACAGTCATTCGAATCGATATATAAAGTGGGTATGGCAACATTCAGCACAAACTATTTCAAAGATTTTTCATGAGGTTTTAGTTGGAATGCTTAAGTTTTCGCAAGAAATGATAGTGCCACCTGTATGGGATGCTCATGTAGGAGTAATTAGAAATCATCGACGTCTTAGAGAAGGACCATTCAAGGGGGCTGTAGGTGCATTGGATGGCACCTTAATCAATGCTCAAATTCCACCTAACCAAGCTACTCCATTTAGAGGAAGGGGTGGAAAAGAATGTTGGCAGAATGTGATAGCTATATGCGACTTCGATATGAAGTTCATATATGTTGTTGCAGGATGGGAAGGCACTGCCCATGATATGAGGGTCCTTACTACCTCTGTGCGGAACCCAACTTTTAGATTCCCCATTCCTCCTCCAGGTATCATACATACAAGAAGCTTATATTTGCATATTGTTATATATTTATAATTATTAATATTTTTTTTAAAAATGTAGATAAGTACTATCTCGGTGATGCAGCTTATACACAGACCAAAGGTTTCATGACTCCTCATCGTCAAACACGCTATTGGTTAGGTGACTTTAAAAAGGGAGGTCGTGCTAGAACACCAAAAGAAAAATTCAACCATTGTCATTCGATACTAAGAAATGTTATTGAACGAACATTTGGTGTGTTGAAAGCTAGGTTTCCCATTCTTAAGAAGATGCCTCCATATGATTTCCCTACTCAAAGTAATATTGTGGTGGCGTGTATGGCCGTACACAATTTCTTGCGTCGAGTGACTCTTAATGATCCATCGTTTTTTCAATATGAAATTCCTAGTTTGCAGGTGAATAATGTGATTCCAATGGATGTTGAAGATAATAACAATCAAGAAATATTCAGGCCTGAAGATCAAACTTTCATGATTAACTATCGTGATCAAATTACAACAGAGTTGGCGAATGGAGCATATGAAGCAGATGATGAAGATAATGATGATTAACATTCATATTTTGTTTTATTATCTTTGTTTATTGTTGGTACATGTAATATGTGGATGGATTATGGATTTTTAAAGTTGGTGTATGTGTTATAAAATATTTAAGTTGGGTTATGGATTGTTGTTGCAAGTGATATATATAAATATTTTCCAAGTTGAATGTTTATATATATGAACGACAATTGAATATAAAATGGGTAGAGTTGTAAAGTTTACCTCTTATAAGAGGTTTTAAAAAGAAACAACTTACCTCTTATAAGCTCTTGCAAGAGGAAAAAACAAACAGTTTTTGTGTGCCTCTTACAAGAGGCAACCTCTTACAAGAGGTACCCAAAAAAACAAACAGCCCCTAAACCCAAACACAACCTTTGTATGTGAAAAGAAATTGCAATGTGCTGTTTAGAATAAGGCCCAATGGATCTGGATTTGGGTTTAGGACTTGGTTTTAGTTGTTGTGTTATGTACCTTTTAGGCAGTTTCAAAGTCCATTTTTTTTACAACAAAGAGAATAATTGGTTGCTTAGGGCATCTCTAATGGTTCACCAAATTTGATGGGCCACATCAGCAGATTTGGTACCGATTTGATGGACCATTTGATGAAAAAAACTTTAGTTTCTAATGGTTCACCAAATTGAGGCGGGTAATGAAGTGCCACTTAAGTTGGGCGGGCTTTGAAGAGCCACTTAAACGAAAATTTTAGTTGAGGCGGACATCCAAGTGCCACTTAACCCAACAGTTAGTTGAGGCGGGCAATGAAGTGCCGCTTTAAGAAAAAGCTAAATAAGAATTCAGTTGAGGCGGACATCCAAGTGCCACTTAATTGAAGTGGGCTTTGGAGTGCCACTTTAAGCGGCAGTTCATTAGCCGTTTAAGTGAAGCGGTCTTCTCTTGCCCGCCTCACCCCAATATCAAACCTTAAGCTTTTCGTCAAAATTTCATCAAATTTGACGAACTTTTGATGATTTTTGGCAAAATATCAAATTTGAAAAACTTTTGATGGTCCATATGGAGTTTTTTTCACTTTTTCGTCAAATTTGAAACATTAGAGATGCCCTTAGTATCGTAAAAAAATCGGTGTTGCGTTGGTCGACCAATTTTCTTCGTCTCCAACTGGTTCTTCCGTTTAACCTAATTCCTCTCTCTCTCGCTCTCTTTTGTACCCTAGATCTGAGCACGGTTGAAGGATTTATATAACAAAAGGTTGTTTGATTGGTGAAAAGAATTTTCTTCTTCTAAACCTGCACCCTTCGTTTCCACTCCATCTTCTTATCCTACGCACACCAGGTACGTTTGTTAACCCCACTTGTTTACTATATTGAATTCTCACTTGTTTTATTTGGGTTTATGTTCTAAATCTTTTTAATTTTTGTATTGTTGTTGTTGATATTTGGATTTAGATATTGAAGAAATTCAGAGTTTTTTGTAGTAAGTTTTTCTAGTTCTAATAATTGAAGGGTGACTGATTTATTCTCTATTTTTCAACTACTTATTTGAGTTTTTCTAGTTCTAATAATTGAAGGGTGAATGATTTATTCTCTATTTTTCAACTACTTATTTGAGTAGTATCTTATAAATTTGATTATTTTCATCCATTACATTATTAATAAATAAATAAATAAATGTTGAAATTATTTACCTAATTACCTTTTAATTAAGTTGCTTTAAATGTAATAGATTTGCTTCAAAAACAATGTCTTGTGCTATGTAAGTTTGTTCAACTTCACCTAAAAAAAAGAAAAATACAAAATACCACAAGTTGTTTTTAGTGGCTATACAAAACTTGTTTTTGTTTTGATCATGAGTATACAATAGGTGGTGGTGTTGAATTTGATTAGTAGGAGAGATAGTGTCAGTCTGTCAGAGTGGTAACAAATTTATTTTTATTTACCTATTATAATTTATAAGAGGCCCATTTATAGTAGTGGTACGTTTCATGCCGTTAACCTCTTGTTATTTCCAAGTTTCCGACTAACTTTGTGAAATAGTAGTCTTCATATAAAACCTGTGGCTAGGAACAAATATAACTACATTTGTGAGCCTATAAGCCTATTAATAAGAGGTAGCATCGAGCCACTGTCTTGAGCAATATAAAACAATAATAATGTTTCCTGGAGGGTGGATCATTTTGGTATATGGAACGCGATACGGTGGGGGCATACCTCTTCACCTACCATTTGTTTTAGTGTATTGCAGAGATTTTTTTTCAAATCTTGACCATTCATACTCACTAGCATTTCTCATCAGGGAAACACACAAATCCAAAACTTCGCTTATGATCTTAGAATTGAGAATCTCTCCAGTCTCCATAACCACCGACAGCTTTCCCAACAGTAATCCCTTGCAACCCCACTTATGAAACACCGGTACTCATCATCTGCAGAAGTTTGAAACTAAAAACGGAGAAAGGGAGAGAACACAAAACCCTAGAAACTAGAAAAGAGGGGAAGAAGTTTTAACCGGCCTCCAAAACCACATGTTACTTTCTTCAAGGAGTCAATTGCAATTGTTGCATTGGAATTTGCTATCTTATGGCAGATATACCAATTTCAATTAATTGTAGAATTCTGTTTTTGCATGTCATCTGTATGGTGAACTTATTACTAGAATTTTTTTTTGCTTTTTTTGTTACTTATGTTATCATTTGATTTACAAGGTAGTTTTCTTTTCCTTTTTTTTGATACTAAATATGATTGCATTGATTATAATTGATTGCTTGGCCCGATGCAATTTGTCGCAATTATTGATTTTCTCGTCATCTCATGATTGCGTTGTGGTATACTAGGTTCATCTACCCTGCAGCTTTGTCAGCATTTGTTCATAATGACAAGTGTTTCTGAACCAACCACACCTGTTTCTTCACAACCAGATCCAGTCAAAGAGAATGCTGCACCAGGATCATCCACCCAGGCATTGCTTTACCTTCGTGGTCTTGATTCTTCAGTGACAGAAACTGACCTTTCTTATCTTTTTGGTCAAGTTGGTACTGTTTTATCGGTGAAAGTTGTGAAAGTTTGTACATATGATATCAGCAATGTCTCTCGTCGTTACGGTTATGTCCATTACTGTGATTCGAAAGATGGTTAGTATTTTAAACTCCTCTGTTTGGCTTTGTGATGTACCCCTTTTTTTATGTTTATCAATTTGCATGTTTACATGTTCTATTTATTTTGTCTGGAAGTTATGGATTGATCATCGATTTGATGAGCGTCTAGTATGAGAGATAGATAGATTGATTAATATTTAGAACTTCACCTCATAATGAATTAGTGATGCTCATGGCTGTGGGAGAATCCCGCAGTTAAATCCTGGGCCTATTTCTATCGTACTATATATGTTTTCTTATGCTTCCTTTTAGTGTATTTATGTGGGTGCAGATTCTAGTCTGGTAACCGAGTTATAGTCATTATATATTGATATCTTCATGTTATTATTATTATTTCTGATTCGCAAGCTGGGATAAGGGGACCCTTACCCTTATAAATTACGTGTGAAAACTTATATCAACAATCAGCTGTTCATGTGTTTCGAACCCACAACCTCATTCGCCTTCATGTTATTATTATTGCATCATTTGGCCATTATTGGATGCATCTTTATAGGCATCACTCCATTAGTTAGAATTGGAACATATTGGGTTTATGTTCTGTAATGGGATTAAGTTTACATATTTAGACACAGATTTAACGAGGGCGGAGTGTATGTTGCAATCTATGTTGTCAGAAGCATCGCCTTAGCGCTGCTTAGGCGCTAATTTCACAGAGGTACGCTCCGCTCTACTTAAACTACCGCTTAAAACGCACTGGGCCGCCTGGGCGGCGCACATGCCCAACGCTCAAGAAGAAGCGGCCCAAGACATGCGTTCTGGGACGGCCCAACCCAAAAGGCCCATAAAAAAAAAGAAAAGAAAATCAGATCGAAGTAGATCTAGATCTAGTTTTTTATCTTCGTCTTCTCTTTTCTCTACTTTTTATATCTTCTTCGGCATTTCTGGACTGGTGGTTCTTTATCTTTTTCTTCTTCTTCTTGTTATTCTTCTTTCTTCTTCTCTCCTTCTGTATCCTGAACTTCAAGAAATTTTTCTAAAGCAAAAAATAGTTACATGGAAGAAAGAAGTTCTAAAGCAAAGAACAACATCCCCTCATCTCTCTCTCTTTGTTTGTTCTTCTTTCTGGGCAAGTGTTTCTTTAGGACACCTCATGACACGTGTCTATTCAACAATAACATCAGTCCTACACCTGAAAAATACTAAATTGCCCTTACTTGAAGAACATATATCTCTTAAACAGTTCATGACTCTTTCTCAATCTGTTCTCAGTTGGCGGCGGCGCCTAAGCTCCGTCTGAGCGCTAGGGGAAGTAGTAGTAATTCTTGGCGCCTAGCGCTTCGCTCCGCCTCTGACAGCATAGGTTGCAATTCTATTTTCCTCTTAACAAGGAAACAACAATTTTGGGGTTATTAGTGATTGCCCCTATATTTTCAATGACAGTTAAATTACCCCTAGACTAGACTCGTTTTCCTCCACTTTTGATTTCATTTTCTCATAACACTTAAACTACCCATGATATGTCATCAAAATAAACCGACTTCCGTAAGTGGATTTTACTACCAAAACCGGTTTTTCTTAGGACCATTGATGTAAGATTCATTACATTCGAGAACAATCAATGGAAAATATACTTTGATTTATGTAAAAATGGAGAAAATCTTTTGATCCAATTTTTTTTAGAGAAGATATGTAATTAGTAGTTGAGTTTCCATTTCTTATATTAGGGATTACGAATTGGGGTTTGTTTGCGAGTGGAATCTAATACAAATGTTAATTCATCATATAATATGGCATCTTTGATTATTCCATCCATAACCATTTCTTGATTTGAACTATATTTTTTATGGTTAATCTTTAAAGAATATCCAAAGAGTGGAAGTTATGGCTTTGTGATGAATGAACAAGAAAGAAAGAAAGAAATGGGCACTAACAATATGATATCTATAATTTCTTAGCCATTGTTTTATTGACTTGCCAACAAAATAACAAAAAGTTGATGCTTTTAACGAGATATGATGTTTATTATTAAGGTGGGATGTATTTACCTCAAGATATGTGTAACTATATCTATTGTTAGAACAAAACTACTTATGATGATGAAGTAGCAAACAAAACCACCAATAAGGTACAGGGAATTATATAGTTTCCATGTGTGATATGGCTTAGGCAAAATTGGTATTATTAGAATAGAAAACCAAAAGTGGGGTGGGGTAATAAAATAAACTATTTGAAATCACAGGGGTAGTTTAACTTTCAATTCAAAATATGGGGGCAATCACTAGTAACCCTATACTTTTTTGAAAATCTTTCGAATTCACGAACACTTGAAACATGTGTCAGACTTTTTTTATCAGTAAAGAGTTTTTCAATCATTCGTGAAAGAGGTTGTAACCATGTATACAGTTTCATATAGAAAAATTGTTGTTATCTTTTCTGTGTTGTAAGATATTTTGGATAGTGTATAAATAGATATTGCTAATATAAGGACGTAGATGTCTTGTTGTTGTTGTATTTATTGTAGTTATTTGTTGTTTATATCTTTGGACCAAAGGTATTTTGTCCCATGATCAAATAGAAAATATAATCAGCCACAAAATATTTAGAAAGTACATAGAAATTTTCTTGTCATTTGTTTTTATACGGTCATGATTTATTAAAGAAGTCAAAATCACAATAACCTATGGGGACTTGACACAATCACATAGGGTAATTCTAGTGATAAATGCAGAATCATGCCTATTTTGAAGAAGCTAGATATCGTGTTATTTTCTTTTTATAAAAACTATTTCTCTAGGTTCTGAGATAGCCAGTCTTTATATTATCACCTCAATAATATGAAATACACTAGGTATAGTCGGGTGGTAGGGACTGTCTAGATGTTAAGCAGTCTCTTGCTTGAAAAAAGGTACAACTTATGAAAATTACAGAAATAAGACTTGTGTCAATTGGTTTGGAAATCCTCTTTGGATGTATGTTAGGATATTGAGGTTTCAACTTGCTTCAAAAGGCAACATTTCCGGACCAGAAAGTAAACCATAAGGGATTTAGGGAACCTTAGTTTTTTTTTTTTTTTTGGAGAAATATGATCTTAACTAGGTAAATGAATATTATCACCTAAATAATATCTTGGATATTCTTTTCGTACCAGTTACTTGCGTTGAGTGCAAAATGTAAAACCACTACAGTGCAACCAAAATTAAATCTTTTTTAATCAAGTTCGAAGTGATACTTCATTAGTTTGAGGTTATGGATAGGATGACGTAAGCAAAATAAATAAGATATGGTTTTTACTTCGCAGTCGAGAAAAGGGGTTTAGAGATTTTAGGCTATGGATCATATGTTTAGGTTATTTGAATGGGCTTTTGCATCTGTTAAGAGTCAGTGCACCGTCTGGACTGCACACCGGATAAATCATCCGCCTAGGACTAGGTGGGTATTGAGTTCAGAAATACATCTTACATCCTTATCAAGAAGCTCAAACTCAGTCGAGAAAAGGGGTTTCGAGATTATAGGCTTTGGATCAAATGTTTAGGTTGCTTGAATGGGCTTTTACATCTGTTAAGATTCCGTACACACCGTCTGGACTGCAAACCGGATAATCATCTTACATCCTTATGAAGAAGCTCAAACACAGTCGAGAAAACGGGTTTCGAGATTTTAGGCTTTGGATCAAATGTTTAGGTTGGTTGAACGGGCTTTTGAATCTTTTAAGAGTCATTGCACACCGTCTAGACCGCAAACCGGATAAATCATCGGCCTAGGACTAGGTGGACGTTGAGAACAGAAACACATTTTATATCCTTGTCAAGAAGCTCAAACATAACTTTTAAAGTCTGTTTCTCCCTCTTCAATCCAACAATTTGCGTATTTCTGCAATGGCAGACCCATGGGTTTTTGGTTATATGGCAGTTGGTTTATACAAAGGTAGGTATAATATATTAATTTCAGTGTTGTTTTGTGTTAACAAAGCTCTGTATACTTTATGGTTTTTACCTGAGAAGTTTGCTGCGCCACTTACGAATTATGATTAAAAAGGTTTCCCTTTAATTTTGTTTAAACTCAAGATGATCTTGTATATATTGGTTGAAACTGATTGTTTAATTGTACATTTCAGCTAAAAATGCGATGGACTTATTGAACGGTGAACTTCTAAATGGCAAACCTATGAGGATTATGTATTTAAATCGAGACCCTAGCAGTTGGAAAGTTGGTGCTAGTATTTTTGTCAAGTTTTTTGATAAAAGCCTATCTAGCAAGAATTTGCATGAGACCTTTGCTGTCTTTGGTACTGTTCTCGCTAGCAACTTTCCCACGGGGAGCAACGGGCTTTTGGAAGGGCATGGGTGTGTACAGTTCGAACAGGAGGAAGATGCGCAACAGGCCAGAAGATTGGATGGTATGTTGATGGGAGATGGGCAAGTCTTTGTTCGTCCTTATCTCTCCAAAAAAGAGAGAGTGGAAAAAAAAAGGGAAAATTGTCTCGCAGAACAGAGATTCTCGAAGCTTAGTAAAGTAATTGTCAGAAATTTACTTGAAAAGGTTGAGATTGATGAATTTGAAAAAAAATTTGATTTTTATGGATCGGTATTTTGTGCTTCTATAGTGAGGGACAAAAAAGGTTGTTCTAGAGGTTTTGGTTTTGTACGTTATTTTCATCCAGAATGTGCTGCTCGTGCGATTGCTAGCCTGAATGGAACCCCATGGTATGGAAAGACCATTTATGTTGAATATGCTAAGACCAAATTTGAAAGGAGAGTTGAGTTTGAACTGAAAAGAAGCTGTAGAAAAACTGAAGGATTTGTTTTCTGAATTTGGTAAGATAACAAACTGCAAGGCTCTCTCTCTCTCTCTCTCTCTCTCTTTCAATTCTCTTGTTTTTTCCCCAGGTCTGGCATAGTTTCCAAGAGGTGAACATCGGCCGCGGTTTTGTTGCATTTTCTAACCCAGAGGATGCTACTAAAGCAGTATGTAATTTTTATCCTTCTATGTACACCAAATACGTTCATAGCACACAAGTTTGAAATCTTATTAACTGGCATATATTTCATAGATGAAGGAATTGAATGGAAGGATGATTGCGCGAAAACCTTTATATATTGGTCCGCAGGTAGGAAACTGTAGATCTAAGTAATTTATGCCTGAACTTCTGTAGACTAGTAGATTTCAAATTGATTTTGGACTTTGGGGTTCTAGTAGAATATATATGACCAGTGTTTTGGACAATGTAACATATGTCCTCTTTAAGTAAGGAAATGTTCTGTCCTTTCTATGGGGGTCCATATTACTGCAACTGTGGCAAGAAAGAAATCATGGTTTCATACTGTAAAGGGCTTAAAGTTCCCGTGCAAACTTTTCTGTCATAGTATTTAGAGAGTTAGTAGTTCCACCCATTGTGTATGCCTCCTTATTAATTGCAATTGTAGCAAGAATAGATCTAGGTCTCTTACTAGAATAGCTTGCGTTAAGGACCCATGCAAACTTTTCGTGCCTTGTCAGGAGAGTGTTTCAGCAAAGGCATACAGCTTATTTCATACTCATCTTAATTGATCTTATTATTTTCTTAGTTGCCTACACTTATTCACAATGGGTCCAAAATCCATAGCTTGGAGTTCCTATTTGTTCTTTCAGATTTAGTCGAAACTAGAAAAACAAACTGTTCTGTAAGTTCATCGGAAGTTCTCGTGCCTGAGGGAACTGGGATAGTTTTCTTTTTGTACAAACTAGTTCAATGCGGTTGTTCACACAATTCTCATAAAATTCTTATAGTGACTTTTTCTTGGTAATTCTGATACTTGTACACTACTTTTTTATTTTTCTTTTTAGGTACATATTGCTCAAATTCAAGCTCCAGTAGTGCCATCAGGACTTGAGCATGGGAGGAACTCCACGGACCAAGGACAGCCTGGACAGCAAATGGATGTAAGCATAGGAGGAACTCCACAACAGATGCTACCGGATCTGGTGCGTTAATCGATTTCTTTTGTAGTTGTTTTTCCAATTTTCTTGTCGCGGGATCCCATGAGCCTGTAAATATACAGTATTATGTGAAGGATCAATTGATGTCAAATTTAAGTAATGCTTGCAAATTATCTCTTTGCCATCCAGTATAATGTTCTGTTTCTTTCAGCTGGTGCAGTTTCATGGTTGCAGAAACATGTCAAAAGCAAGGAAGAGGATGGACCCATGTATTGTGCCGCAGTGTCCTATGAGTTAAATTTTGCCATTATCATTTCAAGAAGTGTCCATGGTGCCAGTTGATGGGCAGCAGTCTGAGTCAGTACAAAGTTCAACGTTTGGCCATGTCTGCATGCGCCCAGAAATGGCGCCAGGTACATTATATCGTTTTTCTATTCTCGACTGTCAATATGGTGGTATTATTTGTCCTTCATACAACATGTCCGCTTTGGAACTATAGCTTGTGGATCTTGATAAAGTTCACCTATATGCTTAGTTTTGAATCTTAATACTTAACAGCAATCATTGAAATTTTTAATCTGCTACTTTGTAATCTGTCCATATTACAGGTGTTTGGAGAGAAGCTATAGATAATAGTGGAACAACTTGAATGTGATTCAATTCGTACGCTGAGGATGGGAATGCTGCTGGAGGTAGATCATACACAGGTGCATAGTCTTCAGATGTACAAAAAAGGAGTAAAGGCATGGATTTGTCCAATTAGCTGACTGGCAGTGCAGCTTTGTCCTGTGCTGCAGATTAATTTTCTATTCACTGACTGAACCAGATGATTATTTAGTTTTGTTAATGTTGGATACAATTCCTGGAATCAAGTTAGTCCGCCCTGAAATGTTTTTGGTATTTAATCTGTTATACTCTATTAAAGCAGAAAAATACCTCTTAAGAAAATGTCTCTGGTACTGTCATGTGTCCCGTGTTCTTGTATCTTGTATGTTAACTAGTGCCTTAGCCGGCTATGCACCGGTTAATTTTAAGTTAACCATGTCTATTAGCATTAGAGTTTTAAGTTATTAATTTTATTGAAGCGGGGAGTAGTAACAGTCCTATTTGAAGCGATACTATCTTAAGGATACAATTCCTGGAATCAAGTTAGTCCGCCCTGAAATGTTTTTGGTATTTAATCTGTTATACTCTATTAAAGCAGAAAAATACCTCTTAAGAAAATGTCTCTGGTACTGTCATGTGTCCCGTGTTCTTGTATCTTGTATGTTAACTAGTGCCTTAGCCGGCTATGCACCGGTTAATTATAAGTTAACCATGTCTATTAGCATTAGAGTTTTAAGTTATTAATTTTATTAAATATTATAAATTACATTAATTTATTAAATCGTATGAAATAATCATTTCTTCTTTCTTATCTCATTGTATTTTGTTAATTTAATTTTTTAATTTAATTATTGGACCTTTTGCTTATAAATAAAAATCTAGTCCATAAATAAAAATATGTTAAATTATGATAAAACTATTATTTAAAAGGTATTATTCAAATTTATTAAAAAATCATGACTAAAAGGGTATTTTAGTTAGTATTAGGTGATAAAATTCTAAAGCTAAATTCTCATCAAGACTTACCTTGAATTTTATATGGGTTTATAGTAGTAGTATAGATTGGGTTTTACTCATGGGTCTAATAATACCCAATTTAGACCTGTTTAAGCCTTAAATTGTTGTATATTAATTGGGTTTTACTTATGGGTCTAATAATACCCAGTTCAGACCCGCTTAAACCTTAAATTGTTTCCACTCCTTTGATACATTTTTCTCTCTTCCTCCAAAGTCTCTCATCTTCTATCTTCGATTCTGTGGAATCCTTTAGGGCCTGTTTACTTGGGTTCCATTTTTCTTTTCTATCTCTAGTTTTCTTTTTCTAATGAAAATTTTGGAAAATTAGAAAACGTGTTCACTTGATTTTAAAAATTAGAAAATTGTTTTCTGTTTTCTATTTTTTTTAACAACTTTTTTTTCTTAAAATAATAACTTTTATTGATAAACTCAAAGAATTACACAAGCTTGAACGTAAAAGACATATAACAAGCTTGAGCGAGATTCCATTAAATAAATTGTACAAATCATTTTTTCAAACCAAAACAACAATATAAACATAATAAAAAGAACATATTTAATAATATACATGTCCTCCACGAAATAGGTTGTAACAAACTACAATTCACCGTATTACAAATTCAACATCCTGTAGTACGTAAATAGGTTGTAACAAACTACAATTCATCGTATTACAAATTCAACATCCTGTAGTACATAAAAATGTTGTAACAAACTACAATTCATCGTGTTACAAATTCAACATCCTGTAGTACATAAAAAAATCAACGACGATTGTAGTCATCCCATATCTCATTTGCAATAACATCTCTCACTGCAGGATGCATAGTGAGGAAATCACCAATCTCAGAGCCTTTTCCAGTTGACTGCAGGATGCATAGTGAGGAAACAATCTCAGAGCCTTTTCCAGTAATACAACTAATAAGGCCTTTAGGAAAACCAGCCATGTGAAAGCAATGCACCATGTGCAGGGCAGCTACTGCACCCTGTAAAAAATATGAAAATTTATAGCAGTTGCCTAATCATAGTGAATCTACATTGTTAACCATATGCTGGAAGCCAGCCAAAAGAATCATCTTCCTCTTATCAGTTATCAATTCTACATCTCTGATTCATGTCCATAAAATTCGGAATGGTAGGCTCTATTTAGTATAAACGTACACCTGAATATATGGATGACCTCATATCACTCTTATATATTACAAAATTAATGAGAAAGTCAGCTAAAACAGTATATACCTGAGTTGGAGGCTTAAGCACGTCACAAGGGCATTTCCAGCAATCAAAGCAGGAGCAATTTTAGAGACAGCCAAGTTAACAGGATAGTTGAAGGGTGGGATTGCAAGAACAACCCCGAGAGGAATCTGCGATTGAGTTCAAGAATAACAATCAATTCTCCATTTTATGAAAATAAACTCAACAAATGATGCTTGCTGATAGATGTACCTTTCTTTCCATGATTCATATAAAGAAAATACAGAATTCATTTTTTTCCTTTTTGTTTGGATACATTTGCAATATATTTTTACTTGAAAAATTGGGCTTTAAACACACATATATCAGGAGAAAGGAGATGAGTCACAAGAATCCAACTTTAAGGTGGCGGAATTTACAGAATGAGCAAAGTGCATAACTAATGTCAGATTGTTGAAAGAAATAAAGATTATAAATTTAGTTACTAATAAAACAAAGGATTACTCGACCAGCTAACTAAACTTGGTGGGTGCTAAGTTTGTATTGCTAGTTGTCAGTGCAGTAAAATGGCAGAACAAACATAGATTCTAAACGGGTAATTTCTGAATCTATCCTTCACATCTACGAGCTGCATTATTAAGAAAACAAGCTGCAGGAACGCTACTACGAGTATAATAATTTGATTCAGGTGCAATGTTGAAAAACACCAAAGTAAAAATGTGAATTGTGGACAACCTAATGTTTCATATGATCATCAACAAGAGGATCAATACGCCTAACATTAAATTTCACATACATAAACAAGAGCATTAAAAAGAATTTACCTTGGATACCATGCAGAACTTGCTCCTTTCATTTCCAGGAAAACTATCAGATGTAAGAAATGACCCCTCTGCCAATACTCTCACTCCTTCTTCAGCACAGTAAGAAACAAGATCCCCAGATCTCACAACCTTTCATTAAATCACTACTGTAAGTAATTTCCAAAACCAAAAAACTATTACCGAAAAGCGTTTTTTTATCAAAAAAAAATATAACATTACCATCACTCAAATTCGCAAAAAAATTACATACCTCCATAACCCCCATTGCTTAAATTGATAAAAAAATTACACCCCCACATCATATTACCTCAGTAACAGCATCTTTAGCTGGTTTTGCAACTTCTTTAACAAGGCATTCAGCAATGGGGTGTTTGTTTTCTTTCAAAATAACATCAACTTTGTGAAGAAGCTCAACTCTTTTCCATAATGGAATTTTAGCCCAATTTTTCTGAGCAATCTTTGCACTCTCAAGAACTTTGTTTACTTCTTCTTGTGTACAAGCTGTTCCACAACCCAAATATTACTCATTGATATACATTCAAATAAAATTTCTAAGAGATATGATGGATTGGATTGGATAACCTTGTATTGTGTTTTTCTTGTAGTGGGGTTAATGATTTCGTCAGATTTTCCAGATAAAGATATCTTCCATTCTCCTTCTGAATAGTATTTATAAACTTCTCCATCGAAAATTTCAGCAAACACTCCACTTATATTTCTATTTGCAGTATAACAACAGATCTACTTTGCAACAAATAACACCACACAAATCTCACCTTGATTGAAGATTGTAGAAGAAGGTGATTCCAGATCTCGAACAACTCAATATAGATCTATTACAGATGAAAGCTATAACAAGAGAGAAGAAGAAGAGATCCAGACCGAGAAGAAGAAGAGATCGATGTTTTCCTTTCGATTTTTTTTTTCTTATGTTTTGCTTCGCAACCCGACGTTTTCCAAATAGAAAACTCTAAATAGGTGTTTTCCAACTTTAAACTTAAATCGGAAAACAGAAAATTTTGGAAAATTAGAAAATTGTTTTCTAACTTCGAGAAAACAACGCAAATAAACACGTTTTCCAATTTTCGTTTTCTTTAGAGATAGTTTTCCAGAAAACTGGAAGAGTTTTCCACAAGTAAACAGGGCCTAATTCCTCTTATTCTCTCATTAATTTTACCTTTCGAAAATTGTACAAGTCCAAATCTAGTTCAAGGAAGATAGAATAGAAGATGCAGAATAAGTACAAAACGATGAAACTGTATGATCAATTTCCTTTTTATTTCGTAGCAAATAACTAGTTAAAGCTTATGATTTCAGAGGCACCAACAAAGCATATGATTTTAGAATTTATACATATACGAGCCCGAGTCGAGTTGAACAACTCGTTAAATTATTACTATATGTATGGTTTTTATTTTATTTTATTTTTTATGAAAAATTAATGTGTAAATTGATTTATGTTTTAGAATTTTTTGATCAATATCATTGTTGTAACATATATTTTACATTGGTGTTAGATCTGATCTATAGCTTTATGGAGTCAGCCTATTCGAAACAAGTCGAAACGAGCCGACTTTGTGGAGTCAGCCTATTCGAAACAAGTCGAAATGAGCCGAGCTCGAGTTTTAAAGTTGGCTCGCGAGCCGAGCTTGAGCTCATAATTCAGCTCGGTCTTCATTTTGAGCTCGACTCGGTTAGTAGCGAGCCGAGTTTGAGCCTACCCTAGCTCGGCTCTTGTGGCTCGAATTGCACCCCTATCTGTATGTTTGTTTGTCTGCAACACAGTATATGTTGATCACTTAATGCACTCCTAGCATGGATTAAAATTTCAGTTATTGTACACTTCTGTTTAATTATTTTTTTGGTTGAAATATTATGATTGTTCCGCTAGAGTCTCTATATGCATATGTTGTTTCAGAATTGAGTGAGATAATATTTTTTTTAGAAGCTGTCTGTGAGCCTTTTCAAATGTGAGTGAGATAATGTATCATTTTTGAAAGATACTGAAACTCTGAAAGAGAATTTTCAAATGTGAAGCTTTCTGTGTGCCTTTTCATCTCTTTGCCAGCAAAGAGGAACAACAATCTCCCATTAAAACCATTTTTTTTGTGTTTTCTTTTTAAATTAGTGCTAAGATCTATCCCTATCTATAGAAGAGGGGTGGAAATCAAGGCATCGATCTGAAAATCAACTCTTCTTCTTCCCTTCAACTTAAACAACAATCAACATTCTCTATTCGAAAATTTCAACAATGGTCGACGAAGCGAAAGTCAAAGGTAACGCAGCTTTTTTATCTGAAAAATTCGATGAAGCAATCAAATTCTTCTCCGAAGCAATCGATCTTGCTCCCGCAAACCGTGTTTTATACTCAAATCCGTTCAGCTTCTCATGCATGTCTTCATCAATACTCAAAAGATTTAGAAGATGCAAAGAAAACAATTGAATTTAAACCAGATTGAATTTAAGAGAAGGTAGCAAAAAAAGTCTGTTCTTTTCCTAAATCTAAATCTAAATCGTATTCATCTTCTACTTCTATCAAAACCCCCTCTCTTTCTCTCTCTCTCATTTTTGATTTCTGATGCTAATGTTGCGAAGTTTTCTATGTGCAGTGTTTTGAGTTCCTATTTCATCAGATCTAGCAGAAGAAGAAGAAGTTCTTAGAACGACTATAAACTATCATTCCCTTGAGATTTGTTGGTTAATTTTCCAATCAATTTAATCGTTTTTACATTTTTATTTATTTAATTTTATTGTTTTTTACGGAAGCAATTTGATTTATGAGTAGAATTTATAGAAATTGGTTTAGAAAATCATATTACTAGAAATTGGTTTATAGAAATCATACTACTACAATAAACGTTTTACAGTGCACTTCTTAACTGTTATTGCTAGAATAAAATGTCAGAGAAAGCGATAGCTTTGTTTGAAAAAATCAGTGAACTAAAGTTGTTTTCCCCCATCTTTTATATAACATTTTCTTATTGGAAATGCACAATCTGCACTCAAAGAACCTTATAAACTGGATCAATCATCTCTTGAGCTTCATGTAAGGTTTCACGTTTTTATCCGTTTTCAGTTAACACAAGTTTCAGTTTTTATCCGTTTTATTTTTTGAGCATAATAGCATATTACCAACAATATTTAGCAAGGAAAATAGCTCGAAGAGATGACAAATGGAATCCAAATATCAAAAGGAATGTTTTTGCCATTGTTTAGTGTATACAAATAGTAAAGAAAAAAGATCCCTTCAAGGAAAATACTGTAATAAGTTCCCAAACCTGCAAACTGATAGATAATGAACTGCATGCATTTGAATATTGATTTGTAGTGTTTTGGTTTTTAGGCAAGAATATGAAGGGGGAAGAACTCCTAGGATTTAATATAGAAGAACTGCACCAATTAGAGAAATCTTTTGAAATGGGATTGAGCCGTGTGCTCGAAACTACTGATGTGGATATTAATGTTAACTTGGAAAAATATTGCAATTGTTCTTTAAGCAATTCTATTTTGTGTGTATTTTGGAATTTAGGTCTTTTCCAAAATTTTCGGAGATTGTTGTACCAGAAGATATTTTCATGAGAATTGCTTCTTCACTGAGGGATGAAATTAATCGCGCCTTTACAAACTTCAAAAAATTGATTTCTTATGATCAAACACAACATTTACAAAGCACTAAAAAATAAGACAATTTAGAATCAACATAGAAAATGTGTCGATTTACATGTCATGTATCATGCATGAACTACATCTGTCTATACACACCACAACATATATATTCTTGCATGAATAACATATGTGTGCAATTCTTCCTATCCATGTCACTAAGCTTCCATTTGTGTCCAATTGTTGAAAGTAATCGGATTTTAGCATATTTGCATTGGGGTAAGGAGCACACATGTGAAATTATATTAGAATTATCTTCCCATTGTTTTTCACTTCCATTATATCTCTAATCCGACCTAATCGTATTATCTCGCTTTTTAGGTGTTGTTTCTTTTCCAAGTTTGCGTTTTTTATAGTGTTTGATTGTTATCATGAAATTAATTTAGTGAATTGGAATATTTCTCAATCAATTGTTTGTTTTAGTGTTTGATTGTTGTTATATTGGGTATTGTTTTATCATTTTATATACTATGTTTTCCAGATTCTGCAATCTTTCTCGATCTAGAACTTTTTTTTTTTTCTTTTCCAAGGGGTGTTTTCAAATGTTGAGGAAACAATATGGCTTCTCTTTAACACATTTGACAAACTGGAGGAAGAGGTGAATTTAATTAGCAGTTAATTTTGTTATTATAGATGCAAACTAGAAAATTCTAATCAATTTGTATTGATATTGAAGGCATTAGTCTGAAATTCTATTTGATATTTGGATTATAAGATACTGGAGTAATTTTTTGTGCGCTTTTCTATTCTAATTTAGTATCACTTATTTCAGTTCAATTCTCTTAACGAGTTAATTTGTGCCGTAGGTAGTGAAGTGGACAGTGAAGCAATGGTAGGAGAAAGTGATTTCAATCAGAGCAACTGTGCCCTCCATATACATGAAAATGGTCGTAAGTCATCTAAGCCTGCCCCTACATTGAATGGCTAAACACAATTGGTACTGGGTCGGTGGTGTATGTATCCTTTGGAAGTGTAGCTAAAGTAGGAGAAGACCAATTGATTATATGTCTTGAAATGAAATAGGAAAGAAGTGACTCGCGGGTTAGGTATGATACTTAATTTTTAGTTAAACGACATATTTGTGTAATATTCACTCTCACCACCAAAATTTGTACGAACTGGAGAGAAGAAGAATAAAGAAACAAATCTTCTTAGATCAACAACTCCTCTTCACACTCCATTATCTCTCTCTTTTTGTTCCACAGAAAATGTAAAAAATGTAAAAGTTGATTGATCATGGATATATTAGGGGTGAACTTAACCCTTTTGTTGGTTATAATTCATTCATCTTTTTGATACTTGCAGAGAGTTGTGGAGGAAGAGCGATTCAGAGATGTAGTTTATATTAGAGACAATGTTGGCGAACAGTATGACTTATTGTAGGTCTGTATGAACAATATGCCGATACCTGTAGGAGTATTTTCAATATTATGTTTAAATTCATGATAATATCCCACACAATAACACAATTTCCTAAACCCTTCTTAATTAATATTTTAGCTTCAAATTTTCGCTGGGTTCCATATCTACAAATGATAAGGGAAGATCATCATATATCAAAAAACCCGCGTAACGGATGGAGTTCAATGGGTATGGTGGAGGGTAGTGGTTCAAGAAATTCACAAGATGCACCGATAGATGATACAGTTAATTATGATTTCTCATGGGATTTTTGAAGGGTCGTCTTTGCATCAGCAAATTTCTTTCCTAGGATCTTATTTCAATATTTTTTAAAAATCAATTTTATTTTATTTTAATATTTGATTCATTGAAGGTAGAGTTTTTAATGGTAATAATGTATTATTTTGGGGTGCATGAAATCTTGATAAATGGCCAATTTTCAGGCCCTCAAAATCGGTTTTGTTACCAATGATAATTTGATCGTCAGTGTTTTCCATAACTTGGATGAACCCTTCCTTCTCTCTTGGTATGAAAACACACCCAAATCTTTTTACTAATTCCTTTCTATTTTTATTTGATTACTTCACCAATGTAATTTGTTGCCCTTTTTTCCCTAATTTGATTGTCAGTGTTTTCAATAGCTTGGATGAACCCTTCCTTCTCTCTTGGTATGAAAACACACCCAAATCTTCTTACTAATTCCTTATATTTTTTATTTGATTATTTCACCAATGTAATTTGTTGACCATTTTGGCCTAATTACTGCAATATTTACTTATTTATGTATGACAGTCTGAAAATAAAATGTAAATATTAAGGACATGATTGTCAGATGCGGTAATTGAATTAATAATAAAATCTGTGTGTGTGTGTTTTGTATTTTTTATTTTATTTTTTAAGCTATAATGTCGGAGTGGTTGGATTCTGTCTGTGCCCACATGCAGTTTTGTTCAACTTGGCGTACTCATGAATTAAGGTTTGTTAGCCCAGATCTTGAATAATGTTAGATTCTGAGAATTATATCTCACTTCTTTATACTGTTATTTCAATTGATCACATAATCCTGATTTGGTACACATACATATTATTCTGTATAAATACCTTGGTCCAGTTGCATTAATAATATCTTTTCATGCAGGTGATGAACAACAAACTTGCAGAAGTACAATTTTCATTTTTCTCCTCTATGCAGCTCCCATGTACAGATCAATTTTTTTTTTTTTATAATTTTTATACAGGGAATGCAGCTTCTTTGCCCCTCTATGCAGCTCCCATGTACTTATGAAACCCTTTTTATATATTTATTCATGTGTTTGAATTAATCAAGATTGCAAGGAATTTGTTTTAAATCTTGAGTACTAACAAACTATATTTTCATGTGTGTTTGACAGGTTAATTTTCAAGAGTTTACATGTGTCCGATATATTTTTGCTATATTGAACTATCTCTTATATACTTGGTAGGACTTGCTTGAATGGCATAGGAATTCTTCTTGAATCCTCCTTCATTCCCATCTACCTTTGGTTTGCATCACCAAGAGGAAAGGTAACTAAGAAATCTTCACATAAGGCTTAGCTTAATGATTACTAAATATTTCTTGAGTTTATTTATTTTTTATTTTGATGAGTACTTTGTTCTGATGTTTTGTTTCCTTTTCGAAAATTGTTTTTTTTATTTTGAGCAAAAAACGCTCAAAAAAATCCATTAGTTAAGAAACGCATAATTTATGTATATTGTTTGGGGGTGTGGATTGTCAACCGCGTTATTTGTACTTCATTATAACACTGACGATGAATCGGTTTTATGTATCTAGAGAAAATGTTTAAATTGCCGTTAGAGATGCAGCCAAGTCAAAGTAAAATGTGCATGGGGATTAAGGGGTGGGCAACACTTCACTATGCTGCCTTGACATGAAACTTAACTTCAGTTCAGAGTATTATTGGTTTTTGTGGTTAAAATGAACATTGCAAGCTCTTTTTGGTTAAGAAAAGATCACATGAAATTTTTCTTATCATTGTTAGGCCACCCCCCTTTTTTTTTCAATATCTCAACTCATTTTTGGAAAAATCATAGCTATTAATTGATCCTAAATGTGGATGTGTTAATTTTGAAGGCTTTTTTATCCTTCTAAATAGTATTCATTACCCACCTGTTTGTGTGCAGAGGATCGAATGAGACCTGTATCCTTTTATGGAATTATGTTCCCAATTTATCTTCCCATATGCTCAAGTTAAAGGAGACAATGATAGAAGGTATCGATTCACAAATTCAGGCTTTAAGTTGCCATGATATTGTTCAACATTGGCTACGGGTGAGTGTTCTAGCTAATTATCATTACCAATTGCCATGATATTGTGGTCGTTGATCACCTTGATGGAACTTTTTCTTTTATCGCTTTTGATGCGAGTCATTGCCTTGGTAATTCTCAATTTTGATTTTTTCTTTAAGGGGTTATCATTTTATGTCGATTTGTTTTGGGGGTTTGTTTAATTTTTTTATTTTTCTTTGTCACATGATTGGTTTGTAGTTGGGTTTCTCTTTAAAAATTGCGATATCATTGCATTTTTTTTTCTACTATTTTACATCTGAATGCAAATGGAATTTTCAGAAAGGGGGCAATTATATGAATAGGACATAGTCAGATAATTTCGAGATTAGTTTGTTGAAATTTTAGGTTTAGTTGAGAAGTTTGGGAAAAACAGACTTGTCTCATAATGAGAACAAGTACTCTATTTATACTGAGATCAATAGTACAGTTATAATAATACCCTTAAAGAGATAAATAATAAATAAACCCTAATTAAGTATTCTCTCTGTCAATACTCCCCCTCAAGCTGGTGCGAAGATATCGACTAAACCCAGCTTGCCAATAGAAGACTGATGCATAGTTGGTCCAGTAGATTTAGTGAGAACATCAACAACCTGCTGACGAGAGGGGACAAAGGTTGTTGAAAGTACTCCTGAATGTATTTTTTCACGAATGAAGTGAACATCAACCTCTACATGCTTGGTCCGCTCATGAAGAACCGAATCTGAAGCAAGAAAGATAGTAGACTGATTATCGCAAACCATAGTTGATGCTTGAACAACATCAAACCCCAAATCATGTAGAAATGATCTTAACCAAAGGACCTCACACGCCCCATGAGCCACAACTCTTTACTCAGCTTCAGCGGAAGACCGAGATACTATTGCCTGTTTTTTACTTTTCCACGATATGAGATGTGATCCACGATAGGTACAAAAGCCCGATGTTGAGCGTCTATCTGTGCGATCCCCTGCATAATCAGCATTGGTATAGCATTTCAACCCAGGTTTAGTGCGAACCTTGTCCGCATGAGTATAACATTTCAAACCAGACCGAGTGCCAGAAGAGTAAAACAATCCCAAACCAGGACAAGACTTCAAATAATGCAAAATGTGATAAACAACATCTAAGTGTGGCTTGTGTGGGGCATGCATGAACTGACTAACTTTGCTCACAACAAATGCAATGTCGGGTCTAGTGTTAGTCAAATATATAAGCCTGCCAACAAGGCGTTGATATGACGATGGGTCTGAGAGTGGTTCTCCCTGTCCAGCAATAAGATGAAGATTGGGATCCATAGGAAAGAGTGCAGGTTTACATCCCAACATGCCAGTATCTTCTAATAAGTCAAGGACATATTTTCGTTGTGACAATGAAATGCCCTTTTTAGACCTTGCAACTTCAATGCCCAAGAAATATTGAAGAGCTCCAAGATCTTTCAAATCAAAGGCTCTTTCCAAGTCAGATTTCAAGCTTGAAATACCACGAGCATCATCACCTGTAATGATTATGTCATCCACATAGACCAAGAGAATAACACAACATCCTTCTTTTCTTTTAACAAAACAAGTATGGTCTGACTGACATCTTTTGAATCCCAGAGACATAACAACATTACTGAACTGTGTAAACCATGCGCGAGGGGACTGTCTCAAGCTATATAATGGTTTTGGCAAGCGACAAACTTTACCAGCATACTCCCCCTCACCACGAAAACCAGGTGGTGGGTCCATATAAATAGTCTTTGTGAGATCACCATGTAAGAAAGCATTCTTGACATGAAGTTGCCAAAGAGGCCAATCAAAAGATGTAGCCAAAGAGATGAGAAGTCGAACCGAAGTCAACTTCGACACTTGGGAAAAAGTGGCAACATAATCCTTACCAGGAACCTGCGTAAATCCCTTAGCAACTAATCGTGCTTTATATCTGTCGATAGTACCATCAGAAAGGAATTTAACATTGAATACCCATTTACACACAACTGTCTTCTCCCCCTGTGGTAGAGAGACCAAGTCCCAAGTATGGTTCCTGTGCAAGGCATCCATCTCAACTTGTATAGCTGTCATCCAATGTGGATCTCTCATTGCTTGAGAAACAGAGCGTGGTATTGTGACCAGAGAAGTAGCTGCCAAAAAACAACTGTAGGATCTGAAAATACCCTGATAAGATACATACTTAGAAATTGGATGAGCAGTCGAACAAGTATTAGCATAGCAATCAGGAGGATGACGGTCTCGTGTAGGATATCGTGGTTCAACATTAGGCACATGAACACTAGTAGGTAGTACCATTGGGTTTACCTCCAATGTAGGAACCTGAGTACTTGAAGGAGCCGAAGACTGGGCAGGGGGGTTACTCGTGTGAAGGCGACGAGAATAAACCTGAAGGGGTCTTGGTGGTGGAGTACTCTGTGTTGGTGGAGCATAAAAAATTGGCATTGGAAGGACTGGGGGCGAGATGGGTGAATCTGCAACTGTAAAGGAGTCCTGCAACATAGAGTTTGTACCGAAAAAAGGTATATCTTCCACAAAGGAAACATCCAAGGTATGATATATACGACAAGAAACGGGATCATAACATCTGTATCCCTTAGATAAGGAAGAATACCCGACAAAAATGCAGCGAATAGCACGATCATCAAGTTTTGTTCCTGTAGGACTTTTATTATGCACAAAACAAGTACATCCAAACACTCTGGGAATGACCGGAAAAAGAACGGCTTTTCTTAATGGGGACTTAGAAGAGGAAGAACTCGATCAGGATAGAGTAAGTGGAATGGTGTTTGCCCTGGAAGACTTCGACTAGGCACTCGATTAAGAAGATATGTAGCAATCAGAACAGCCCAATGCCAATAGGATTTAGGGACATTCATCCCCCTTAAAAGACACCTAACAGTTCCCATAAGACTCCGATTCTTTCGTTCAACAACCCCATTTTGTTCAGGGGTATAAGGACAAGTAAGTTGCTGAAGGATACCTTTTTGGTTTAGTTGAGATACAAACTCATTAGACACATACTCTTTTGCATTATCAGACCGTATCCCTCTGACTACCGTTTTAAATTGTGTTTTAATCATCTGAAGGAAAGAAATAAAAGACGAGAGAACCTCAGATTTCTTTTTGAGTAAATACACCCAGGTACACCTAGTATAATCATATCAATAAAAGTCACATAGTATCAGACACCAGATAAAGCAGTGACTGGAGATGGTCCCCAAACATCAGAATGAATAAGATCAAAAACATGTGGTGAATGATGCATGCGAGGCACATAACTAGAGCGAACATGCTTGGTCAAGGAACAAATAACACAATGAAATTTATGACGATTTCAAGCTTTTATTAACTCAGGAAATAAAAGACATAAATATTGAAAGTTAACATGACCAATACGACAATGCCACAATTTTAAGGAATCTAAGGAAAAGTTATAAGAGGTTGAAGGAGGCAACACTGAAGCTTGCAAAACAGATGGCGGTGAAGGGTCTGGAGGATCGCCAAAGTAGTACAATCCATTTCTCTCATACCCCCTGCCAAAAATCTTTCTCGTACTCAGGTCCTGTAAAATACAACCATTGGCAAGAAATGTTACTGCACAGTTTAAGCACTTGGTCAAACGACTGATAGATAAGAGGTTAAAAAGCAAGACCGGGCACATGCAAGACTGATCTCAAAGTGATGGATGGAGATAAAGTGACATCCCCTTTGTTCGAAACTGGGGTAAAAGACCCGTTTGCAAGTTTAACATTATCTGTAGCTGGAGAAATATTGGATGTAAAATGCTGAGACGTACCAGTCATGTGGTCATTTGCCCCTGAATCAAGAACCCAATCCTGGGCAGTATGACTAGAGTGAACATTAAGTGCAGTAGTACCTGTAGCTACCATGGCTGTAGAGGAGGATCCTGACTGCGTAGATTGTTTGAACATAGCAGTCAATTCATTCAGTTTGGCGTGAAGGCTACTAAGCTCAAACTCTGAAGATGGGGTTCGAACTACTTTTGCCATTGTTTCTGCTGCTGCTGCTGTACGAATGGGGACACGAGACTTGCTTAATTGAAATCTTTTTGGTCTCAACTCGGGATAAAGCTTCCAACAACGCTCTTTGACATGACCAAGAACTTTGCAATGGGTACATTGAGTGGAGCCAGACTGAGGTTGTGAATGAGAACTAGACGAGGCAGCAAATGCCAGCTGATCCATCACTGGAGAGGTCTCTGAACTAGGAACGGAAGATTTGGTGACCAACTTGGCCCGACACTCAGAATCTTCAATCATGGCATATGCATTCCCAAGAGATGGCAGTGGATCGGTTTTCAGAATTTGGGTGCATAATCCTTGAAACTCTGGACAAAGTCCCATCAAGAATTGGTACAGGGAACCTCCTCACGTTTGTGAAACGCCTTAGCAACTTCTGGAGTCGTCCCCTGGATGGCTGCCAGTGACTCGTGTTGTTTGAGCTCTTCCCATCGCTTTTTTAAGTACCCGTAGTATACTTGAACAGAGTCACCCTTTTGGCTAGCCTGTGCAATCTCTCGAAATAACTCAAAAATCCGTGTAGAATTACGCGAATGAGCATACATCTCAGTCAATGCTGCCCACAAGCCCTCCACAGCATCATAAAACATAAACATCTCATAAATATCAGACTCCATAAACCCGAATAGCCAACCCAAAATAGTATAGTTTTCTGTCTCCCACTCATCCACCTTTTTAGTGTCAGTTTCAGCGGGTTTGGGATGACGACCAGATATCCATCCCAACTTAGCTTTTCCTCCTAAGAAAACCTTGATAGCTCTTGACCATGACGCAAAATTGCTTCCATTCAAAGGTGGAGTTGCAATACGTTGAATAGGGCCTTGGGCAAAATTAAAACTATGTAATGGTGTTGGTGGTTCATTCGATGAGGATTCTGATGTATTCTTTGTTCCAGTCATGGTGAAGAATTGAACTCCAACAAAGAAATAGGATTCAGCAGTGCAAAAAAGGAACAAAAAAGTTCAAGAGCCAAGAACAAGAGACTCAGAAATATCTACTGCTGATCGTATAAAGAGATTAAAGAAGGTTAAATTTAGGAATATCTTCTGATCATTCCATTAAAAAGAACCCTTAATAATGGGTATTCTCCAGACAACACCTGCCTGGGCAGAAATAGATCTCGGAACACCTAACTTTGTAGGCCTAACCTGTGTTGATGAGTGGCTGCGAGATAGATGTTCTCTAGGGATATATGGTGGTGGTGGTGGTAGAACGAAGGAGCAAGGGAGTTAGAACGTGGCTTTGATACCAAGAAGTTTGGGAAAAACAGACTTGTCATATTGAGATCAATACTACAGTTACAATAATACCCTTAAAGAGATAAATAATAAATAAACCCTAATTAAGTATTCTCTCTGTCAATAAGTTGTACAGGTTATTTGATTAGTAGTTATTGATTGATGTTTGTTTTTGTGAAGGAATTGAAAAGTATGTTAAGGATTGATAGTGGAAAAATAAGTGGGGATTATGAACCTCATGGAACGAAAATTGTTTTTGTCAAAGATAATGTCACAATTCATCCAAGAGAATGCATCTGAGAGAATAAGTGGCCGATTGTGATTGATTAGTGTTTTGTAGTTTTTAGTTATGATTTGGTGATCCTGAAATTGATTTTTGTTGTAAACAGACATGGATTCCATATAAAGAGAAAACCAATTCTACAGTGTCGAGCTCGAGCGCGAATACAAAGTTATCTGAGAGCTCAAAACTCCACACACACACACACACTCTCTCTCTCCTTTCTTGAAGGTAGCCATGGGAATGTGGTGTCCCAAATTTTTTTTTGGTAAGTAGATTAACATCTTTCAATTGGGGTTTTACTTTTCTTTTTTTTAGGTGATATCTTCTGAATGTGAGTATGTAGCATATTGTCATTTTCGTTACAGATATAACAAGGACATAGATCAAAGTTTCTTAGGTGGTCCCAAACTTAGGCTTTTTCTATGTGCATAATGGAATGTTCCCACTCTCTAGAAGTTCATTCATGCATTCCCAGAAATCAGCCTAGGAGTAGACACGACGTCAGTTTAATATTTTTGCTGCAAAGGCATCCACAAACAGCCTCTCAAGTTTTGGACCTGAAGGGTGCTTTGGCTTTGATTCATTTTCGAAGAAGTAGAAGAATAATATTTTCCAAATCATTTAAGAAAGAGTGTTCTTCGAAGGTAGATCCTAATCTGCACAATAAACTGCTTAGTTTTGCATATTTTGTTCCTGTTTTTCTAAAATAAAATTTGGGTTGTCTAAAAGGGTTTTTCAAACAACAACGTTTGGTTATTCATTTTTGTCTTTTAATAGTTTTAAATGTAGATGCATATCCAATATTATAAATAAAAGTGTTACATCAATTCCTTCTATGTTGATTGTATTGCAAACATATAAGATTTTTCTTTATGATGTGTATTCCCCTTCTATAGTAAGAGACTTTTACCGTACGTTGCCCTTTGGTGATGCTATTCCCTTTGATGATTTCAAAGTTACTATGCATGGATTCCCCGTATTTATCAATTCTTTTTCTATCACTCGGGCATTGGGTATTCCACTCCAATTGCGACCTGTTTATTCACATCCTGATTACTTCCTCTCCAACCATGTTGACATGTTGGATAATTACCTAGATCACTTTGGCCCTTGCACTTTTTCCTTCCAACTTGAGAATTATGCTAATGTGGCACCTACCACTTGCCTACCTGCTAATGTAGCCACTGCGGCTTTATGGGTCATGAGGAATTTATTAGGTGCAAATTGGTCAACTAATTTACCCTACTGCTATCTGTAACATAATCATTCGTACTTATCCTAATTGGAGGAACAAGTACAATGGTTGGACTCACCTCATCCTATGGATCCTACACATCGTTTTATCAGGAGAAGTCACTTATTCACCTGGTGGCCTAACACTGTATATGTAGAGTATCCAAATATGCATAGAAATGATAATTTTATGGATAATGGTGAAGGGTCTTGGAATGTGGTAAAAGAAGCATTGACTCTGTGGCGTGATGACTTGGATGGTTTGCCAAGAGAGGTTGTTTGAAAACAAGAGTGTAATATAGGATTTCCTTTTCTGTTTTGTCAGTCCTTTATTTCAGTTGTGTCATAGTATGGAATTCCTTATAATCTCTATAAGGAGATAATTTTGTTTAACAGGAATTTATAAAGCGGTTTGAATTTTTAGTACATTCATGGTAATATCTTTCTCTCTAACCTATATGCTTAATATGAGCCTTGGGACAAGGCAATCTCTATTTGGGGGTGGGGAAGTATTTCAAATCCTTTTTGCAAATGATTTTCAAACTCCTTTATCCATACTTGTGTAAAAATTCAAAACATTTTGAGAAAAATCAACAAAAATCTTTCTTACAAAGACTTTTTCAAAAATAGGATAAGTTTAAGAACATTTATTGCTTCATCAAGTAGTTGAGTCTTATACTATATTTGCATGAGCATAAACATGACATTCATCTGCATTTATTATAGATTACATGTGCAAATACAACTACATTTGCATGAGCATAAACATGTGCATTTATTATAGTCTCATTTTCATTTTTATAGTTAGCCTTGAGATGACATCAAGTGGGTGTAATATAAACTTGGGTCTTGTAGTTTATTCAAGATGTGATCACCATATCAGTACTTAGAAATGATACAAAGACATTTAGATAAACCATGTTTACTTTAGCATACTCTGATGATATTTTATCCCTTGGAGCATTCCCAATGCAAGGTGGATTTTGGGGGTGGGGTGGATAAATCCACTTTGAAACTCAAAATAATGTCCCAAGGGAAGGTGGATTTTCAAAATTGGATTTTCAAGGTGGATTCTCCCACCTTGAAATCCACCTGTGGGTGGTAGAACCGGACGACATGTCACATGCCATCCGTTTTTTTTTTAAGTTTTACTCTATGCTGTCAAGGGCGGAGCGGAGCGCCAGGCGCTCAGATTTCTGGGAACCGCCTCCACCGCTCAGACGGCGCTCCTAATTGGGGGATTAACACTTGATTAGAATTTGATTAGATTTGAAAAATTAAAAAAATTAAAAAAAAAATTTGAATTTGATTAGATTTAGATTTGATTAGAATAAGATTAGAAGAAATTAGAAGATTTGATTTAGCAGTAGCCGGAGAAAGAAGCAGTAGCCGGAGATGAAACCAGAGAGAACGTGAGAGAGAGAAAACGTGAGAGAGAGAGTCCAGGGAGGTGAGATTTTTATTTTTATTTTTTGGTTTTTTAACTTTTATATGGGCTTTTTTAGGTTTGGGCCGCCCTCAACGTGTTTGTATGGGCCGCGCTGACCAGAGCTTTGGACCTGAGCGCCGCCCAGGCGGCCCAAGGCGTTTTAGGCGCTGTTTTTGCCCAGCGGAGCGTCCTCCTTTAGAAATAGCGCCTAGGCGGCGCTGAGCGGCGCTCAGGCGGCGCCCCTGACAGCATAGGTTTTACTTAGTGTTTTAAAGCTTCTGGACTCTCGGACGACATGTGACATGCCGTTTCCTTATTTTTTTGCAAAAAAAAAATGGGACGGCATGTGACATGCCGTCCGGATTTTTAAAAAAATCTACTTCCTATAACAAAGAGTCCACCTTCCCTTGGGAACTCTCCACCTTGTAGAGTTTCACCTTGAGTCAACAAGGTGGATTTATCCTAGTGGCGTAAATACCTAGTCCATCTTCTTTTATGGGAATGCTCTTAGATTAACCATTTTGAGCCTTTTCTTGTTACTTAGCCTTTTTCTTGAGCCCATTATCCTTGCCTAACTTTATTGTAGGAGTAAATACCTTTAGAATGTTTTAGGTCCTTTTACCCATTGTTTTTGGAACATGAGGATGATTGTTTATGTGGTTACAAGAAGAAAGGAAAAATACAAAGAAATCTCCAAACTAGTGAAATGAACCAAATATTGAAAACCAAAAAGTTTAATGAAATTTCAAAAAAGGCAGAATCTTCCAAATCATTCGAAATCCAAAAAGAAAGGAAGATTCCCAAATAGGTTAGAACTTCATTGAAATTTTCCATAATAAGATGAGAAATACTTCTTCCAAAAGAAAAATTCCAAATTTTTTTCCATGTGCTGTTATTACAAATCACAAGTATTGAAGGCCCGAATGTTCCAAAAATGTTTCACAAAAGCCTTTACCATTTCTAGCCTGTCGTAAGCCAAGTTACAACCCATTACTGTCTTTTGTAGATCTAAGCTGATATGGTAGGATTAGGGGTGGCAATCAGGTCAGGTCGGGTCAGGTTCAAGTCAGGTCAGTCGGGTTATCGGGTCTCAACCCCTAAACCTGAACCTGACCTGATGAAGGTTTTTTCTAAAAAAATGAAACCTGAACCTGACCTGTCAGGTTATCAGGTCAGGTTCAGGTCGACTTGAAAACCTGAATGCATTTTTTTTAGAAAACAACACTAATACTATACAGTACTGTACATAACTTTAACAATAACAGAAACACTGAAACAGGTCAATCAAATATATTATACTGAATACATTATATATTATACTCAATTCAAACTTCATAAGATCTCTCAATCAGCCAACAGGAATCACATTGGCTCTCTCACGTCCAGGCATGATTGCTGCACAATTTTTCTGAGGACTGCTGATAAGAACAGATTCACAGATTTGATCCTCATGATCATATGCAACAGTGACTGAATATGAACCAGTTGAGTCTGTGAATGCATCACAACTGAAAACTGGTTGTAGAGAATCCCTGGTTTTGCTCACTACCCTGACCTTAGCACCTGCAAGTAGAAATGATCACATTTAATTCTAATTGATACTTATAAATCAGCCTACTACTAATATTAAATATACATTCGTTACGAATTTACACTGCACAAAGGTTACTTGAAAGAGTTTCCAAACACAGAAAGCTTCATTTCAAAAAATACTGCACAATCAACAAAAAATACTGCACAATCAGCCCATGATAAGGATGTTGATGCTGCCCACTCAACAAAAGAGTCTACCCAACAGGGTCAAGAACAAGCCTCTGGATTCATTCATCAGGTTAATTCTATGTTTTAACAAGTGATATTTATGGATATTTCCCAGTTCATTATTTTCTGATGTTTCATGTTGTGCAGACTAGCGAGCAAGTGATGAACATGGCCCATGATGCAATGGACAGTGTGAAGAGCACACTCGGAGTGGGAAGGATAGATTTCTGCTCATTGCAGTATATAATTGTTAAGTACGAGTTATGGTCGTTCACTTGAATTTTTCAACAAAATTTGTGAAACAAAGAAATCATGAATAGCAAAGGCCTAAATATTCCCTCCGCCCACATCTTTTCCCTATTTTATTTCTTAAACTTTTCCAGTAATCTTAAGATCGTCTTGTTTCCATACAAAATCAAGAAAATGTGCAAAAGGATTTAATCAAACACACTAGCTCGTTAAGTCCCGGACACCAAATTATCATGCATAATAAATATATTAATTAAGTTTACCTTCAAACAAGAGTATTTGAGTTTTGAGTTGATTCTTCCGCCTTCCTGAACTCCTCTAGTATGTCCTCTGTAAGCTCTTCATACGTGGGTTCCAATTTATCTAGACAAACACAAAAATAAAAATGAATAAATAAATTCAAACATTGGTTCAAATCATACACTAACAAACAAGTGTTAAAAACATACACTAATATATAAAAAGTTACCTTTCTTTCTACACATCCAATCATTGGTGCAAATCAAAGCTTCAACATTTTCGGGTAAAAGTGCACTACGATATTTATCAAGAACTCTACCACCAACACTAAAGGCAGATTCGGAAGCGACAGTAGACACAGGAATAGATAACAAATCACAAGCCAACCTTGAAAGTTCTGGATACCGAAACTGGTTAGCTTTCCAAAAGACAAGAACATCCAACTTGTCTGATATCTTCATTCTTGGTTCCGCTAAGTACAGGTCCAACTGACTTTGTTGGGTTGTAGAACTATTATACCCCTCACTCTCATGAAAGCCCTACACCATAAAGATTATAATTATATTTTACATCAAGAACAATAATAACTAAAAAAAAATAAAAAAGACAAATAAATTAATTATACCTGCAAAAAACTGTTCTCGTGTATTGTGTTGTCGACTTGAGGTTGATCACTTCCGTGTGTAACAGTAGGTTCTGAGATAGAATAGGCTTTCACATACAAACCGAAGAGGTTAAACAAAGACTCACGAACCAACTGCATTTGTCGAGAGTTAGGCCCATAGAGTCGTGTATAACAAAAGTCGACAACATTAAGTTTGTATCTTGGATCCATAACCACACAAATAGCAAGAATCTTATTATGGTCAGACCAATACTTGTTAAACTTCAATTCCATATTCCTTCCCATCTTACTCATAAACGTATACGGGTCATTTACCGCATTTTGAATAACTTGTTGAATCTCACAAACTTGAGGAAAAAACAAGTTGGAAGTGGGGTACAATGTCCCGGAAAACAACTTAGTGACTTTTGCAAATGTGCCCAAGAACTTACAAATCTTTTCAAGTTGTTCCCAATCATCCTTAGAAGGGCATTCTACATTCGTATAATTTGTATCTGGGCTCAAAGACAAATTAATAAAAGCCAAACGGTAGAAGATTGCACTATCAAGCATATAATAAGTGGAATCCCATCGAGTAGAAATATCTTGTCTCAACCCTTTGCTAGTAGGCCTCCCTACTGCCTTCACACTCTCATAAAAAGCCTTCTTCCTAGCTTGTGAACCTCTAAAATATTTAACACTCTCCCGAACTTTAACCACCACTGGATCAACATCTTTCAAACCATCATGTACTATCAAGTTAAGAATATGGCAACAACAACGAATGTGGAAATATTCTCCATTAGATACAAGTGCATCTCTAAGGTTAAGTTGACTCCTTAGCAAATTAACACATACATCATTAGAAGATGTATTATCTAGAGTCATTGAAAACAACTTCTTCTCAATGCCCCAATCACACAACAATGAATATATTTTCTCACATATAGCTGCACCAGTGTGTGGGGCAGGCATGTACGAAAAGCTTAAGATTTTCTTTCGTAAATTCCACTCTTTATCAATATAATGAGCAGTTAAAGTGATATACCCATCATTTGCAATAGAAGTCCACAAATCAGAAGTCACACATATTTTACCACTAACTGAATGCAACAACTTCTTCAGGTTTACTTTTTCCCTAACATATATCTTATTGATATCAGACTTCACTGTGTTTCTAGACTTCAGCCTGACTAGATTCTCTGAATTAGCTAAACTCGCATATTGAATGAGTTCTCTAACACCTTCATACTCGACAAATTAATATGGAAGATCATGTCTAACAATTGCCATACTCACTAGCTCACGAAATACGTCAGGGTTAAATTTGGATGGATTAGTAGTACACAAGGTTACATCAGAAGTGCCTATACATATTTGGCCTACATCACGATAAGTGGTTTTATGACACTTTCGAGTATGTCGTGTGGCATTCCCCGTTCCTTGACTACTATCAGCTCTAAGTTTATGGCCACATTTTTTACAAGCCGCCATTACATACCCACTCATTCACTCCAGGTAAAGTATTATAATGATCCCACGCTTTAGATACAAAAGTACGAGTTCGTTTAGTGGAACTTTAACCTGTTGAGGTTTTGGTCTTCGACATTACCTTCCATATCAACATCTATGAGATCGTTTTCCGAAAGATCCACAACGTCCTCCATCTGAAAATTCAGACAAAAAAAAAAATACAACTTAATACATGTATTAATAATTTAAAAATGAATCAGATTACATTGCACAATGCAACTTAATACATGTATTAATAACTAGTTGAACTGAAACCAATGCTCAAAGCCTCAAACACTTGCAGTGTGTAGTTTGCCAATAATAACGAACTGAGTGCAGTATACCGCACCAACAGACGCACTTATGGTCAGCGCGTCGCGCGTGCAACAATGTGAACAAAAATGTGAATAAATTCCATAATATAAATTTTCAAAAAAACCCCGATTTTTTTTAAAAACAAAAACATACCAATCCATCATATAAATTTTCATCACAGTAATATCCCTAATCGATTTAATCTGAGTTTGACAATAAAAAAAATATAAATTCACAAAGGAATTTTACAGAGTAATTAAAAATTCAACAAGAATTCATACTTATTCATATTAATGATATAATAATTCTAAATCTATAAAAAAAAAAAAATTATTCAAAAAAACTAATCTAGAACAAGAATTGATAATTGAAGAGAGTAAGAATCAATGGAATCAACAAAAAAAAAAAAAATCTATACATTCAACAAGAATTTATATAACAATTGAATCTAGAAAAAAAGGATTCAAAAAAAAAAAACCCTCTTACAATGGAATTGGTTCTAAAAGAGTGAGAGAACTCAAGAACAAGTTGAAATCCGAAGAAGAAGGAGATGAGAATTGAGACCGGCGAGTGAAGAGGGAGAAGAGCTGATTACTGATTTGTGATTTAGTTGAAATCCGAGAGAGAGAGAAAGCCGCAAAGAGAGAGAGAGCCGCAAAGATAGAGAGAACGAAATGAATGTATGCAGTATGCTGTTACTGTATGTAGAATAGATACTAAAAATTAGGTTTTTTTTTTTTTTTTGATCAGGTTTCGGGTCGACCCGATGGGTTTGCAATGAAAACCTGAACCTGACCTGATTATAAATCAGGTCAATCAGGTCGACCTGATTAGCCAAAAAACTCTAAAAATTCAAACCCAAACCTGACCCATATCAGGTCGGGTTCAGGTCGGGTTTCGGGTCGCCAGGTCTGATTGCCACCCTTAGGTAGGATAGCCCGACATCTCAAACAAGGTTAATTTTTCTATTCTTTGAGACTAAGTTTATTCCATTACACCAGTCTGTTCTTATTGATATATATGAGATGAGTGTCCATCTTCTTTCCTCACATAGAGGTACAATGATAAACACCATGTCTGAGTGATTTTATTTCTGAGTGTATGTCTGTGAGGTAGAAGTCGAAGCGACCCTCCAAAAGGTGACTTAAAACCCGTGGTAGTATGGGTACATGCTTGTATTCGATGCATTTGAGATCGTTATGCTTGGTTTATATTTCATATCTTATTCATGCATTGGTAGTATATTATCTCATATGAACGGTTTTGCAATACTTATCCTTATCCTTGATATGACCATTTCTGAGGTACATGGTAGAAAATTCTATTCTTGAATTAGTTATTGTAGTAAGTTTGTTGGTATCTTTTCTGGAAAACACTCAGGAGACTATAACTCCTCCATCTGGGAAATTCTTGTGGTTAAAAGCCTTGATGCATATGGTTAATGCAATTACTTTAGTTATACTCCTCTTTTGAGTTTCTTATTCTCTATTCTCATCTTTACTTGAAGACAAGCAAAGTGTTGTTTGGGGGTATTTGATTGGACCTCAAAAGTGTATATTTATCCCCCGAATAACACCTTGTTTGTATAGCACTTAGATTATATTATATCTATTGATTAGTGTTTTCTTGTCTTTTGTGAAGGTTTCATGAGCCGAAATACGATTATTATGTAAAAGCCCGCGAAAAGTCAAGAAAAGCAAGCAAAAATGTGTTATTGGCACATGGTAAAGAGAATCGATATTTGTATCCACAAGATCTGTTGAGGGTACCTCACGGTCAGCTCTCTTGACATGACTTAAGGTCAAATTGGGGCGGTCCAAATCTCAGCCCAAACTGGGTCCACTTAAGCCCACAAGTCAGAATTTCTATTTTGGGTCTTATTTAAGTCCCTACTAAAAAGGGTCCACAAGAAGATCCAGAACTCTGGTTTGGGCGCATGAGCTATCAAACTGAAGGTCTTAGCCCAAGCTATAACTTAAGCCCAAGGGAATTAGGTTTTCCTGATTACCTAATCCCTCTAGAAGACCAACAGCAGCAGCCACGAATTTGACCTAGTTTGGAAGTCTTTCATGCAAGCATTCTACTTTGTATTTTTTATATAAGAGAAGTTGTAATTAAAGCTTAAATATCTTTTAGTCTCCTTTTAAGATCGACTTTCATTGAAGAAGAGTTGATCTCCTTCTTCATTGTATTCAACTCATTATTCAATATCAATTCCATTACTATTCCATTATGATGTATTCTGATTTACTTATTTATTCCTTATGGATACCAACTTCTCCCCCTATGTCATCATATATATTCTTTTTATATCTTTCATATTCTTAAGTTGGGATTTACTATTTATTATTGCTTGTAGGAAGTAGAATCAATCATCAAAACTTATTAATGATTCCCTTGGTGTTTCTTAATTATTATTTTTTTTATTGTGTTTGAGCTAAGATCTCCCCCTCTGAGGTGGGTACGACCCTTGCTTGTTACTTGTCTACTTTGATATCCAATTTATACAGGCACAAGAAGGAACTTCAAGTTAAAAATCTAATTTTTTGATAGATGGTGTAAAAGTCGTCTATCAATGGTGCATAGTTATTACCTTGTAGATCCGGTTGTTCATTGCCTTGTCATGCATAATGTAGACTTTGACATTGATCTATTGTCCAAACCAATGTTCTTCTAGTTTTTGTGCCTATCTTTGAACCTAAAGACCATGAGGCCCTTGATTTAGATTGTTGCATGGATTCTAAGACCTAAGTTGAGACTATCACTCCACATCCTGTTACTCTGAGTCCTCTTCCTCCTGAGCTTAAATATGGTCATCTTGATTCAGACGGTAGTCACCCTGTTATCATTTCTTCATCTCTTACTACCGAATTGAAGAGTCATCTTGTGAAGTTATCTAAGAGCATCGTTATGCTATTGCCTGGTCTATCCACGACATCAAAAGCATTATCCCTTCTGTTAGTTCTCATCGTGTTCATCTTGAGGAAGATGCTAAAACATCTCGTGAACCTCAAAGACGTCTTAACCTTCCAAAGAAAGAAGTTGTCCCTGCTGAAATTCTTAAACTTCTGGATGTAGGTGTGATATATCCCATTGGTTCTGTGGTAAGAGTCCATGCCTTTATATGGAAGTGAAGTAATCTGTCTCTTCGACAGATACTACAAAGAAACCAGAGCAAACATCATTGGTGGAAATTGAAAGTAAACAAGCTGATCCAGTTACTCCAGGTATAAGCCTTTTCATTCCTTGAGAATTTTCAAGAGAATAATATCTCAGATAATTAACTTGAATGGAAAAAATGTCAAAATATAGTTGTGGGCCGTTAGATCTTTCGTTTTCCTTGAGATTTGTTAAATATCACCCACAAGTACACGAGTCCAATGAGTTAATGTCAATGGCTTTATCCCATTTTTCTATTTTATCTATAATTTTTATTTTACTTGGGCTAATTAGAATCTGGTCCAACTTAATGTGTTTATTAGGTTTTAGTTGTACTTTTTGTGTATAGAGATGGTTTGTTTTAAAATGTAACCACTATGAATAATTGACATCCACCTTATACTATGGTCAAAGTACACATCTCGAGATAAAAGGAGGGCTAGAATCGAATAAAAGCATTAAGTTGGACCAAAACCTAACTAACTTATCATTAAGAGGACCAAAACTTAAATACCTCCTTTTCTTATGAGCTAGACCAGACACGAAAACTGGGTTTTAAAGGATTGTTTGGTGCTATTCATGAGAGGCATTGCTTTTAAACCACAGTATCTGTAACACTTCGTTATGGTAATGTTTTTTTTTTTTTTTTTCCTTTGGGTCGTTCACAAACCTTTGAATAAATACCTAATAGGTTTGCTTGATAAAGCAAGAGCTTCCTGAGCCAATTTGACCATCTCATCTCATCTTGTTCTTTTTTTCCCCATATCGCAGATGTGACTGAGCCATTGTTATCATCACTTGACTGGTCGGACGATATTGTATCATCTAAGATGGCGAAAAATCATGGTGGATTAGAGGATGGCAATGATTGCTCAAAATTTATTAGAAATTTCAGTCGTGAATTCGAAAAGGAGAGACCACAACAATTCTCATATGGGCAACTTAAGAGTTTTACATCAGATTTCAAATTTGAAATAGGTAGGGGTGGTTTTGGAGATGTCTACAAGGGTGAGTTTCCCGATGGTGTTCAAATAGCTGTCAAGGTATTAAAGAACAACCCAAGAGATATCATGGAAAAACAATTCAGGTCTGAAATGGGTACATCGAAATTTAATTAAATTGTATGGTTACTGCAATGATGCCAATATATTAGCACTTATCTACGAATGCATGGAGAACGGATCGTTTGATAAGATTTTGTTTAAAAACCACCTTGATATACCATGGGTGCAGTTGTATGATATTGCAATAGATATAGCAAAGGGCATCTGGTATTTGCATGAGAGTCAAATAATTCACCATGACATAAAGCCTGGTAATGTGCTTCTTGACTTAAAATTTTCTTCCAAAGGTTATAGATTTTGGATTGGCTCGAGTTAACAGAGAGGTGAGTCAATTTAAATTAACCGGATTCCGGGGAACTTGTGGTTATGCTGCATTGCCCCAGAGATGTTTATGGGACCACAAGTAAAAATAACTTATAAGTCTGATGTTTTCAGCTTTGGCATGATGTTGTTTGATATTATAGGGAGCAAGAGAGATAGGGAAAGTCAAGAGTGGTTACCGGGACAAGTTTGGAAAAATTACGAGAAAAAACAACTGGACAAGATTGTTACAGACTGTGGCCTTGGGAAAGAGGAGGAAGTAGATGCAAAGACATTATCTGTAGTTGCATTATTGTGTGCTCAACACAATCCCCAAGATAGACCTTCAATGAGTACTGTGCTGAAGATGCTTGAGGGTGAAATAGAACCTTGGACTACCACCGTTAATCCGTTTCCTTATTATGAGTCTCAAAGTGAAAGCAGCACGAAAGGTGGTACCACACTACCACAAGGAGTATCTGTCGTGGACCATGTAGAATGGTCTCTTCTGCCTATGACGAACGGTAACACTAGCTAGCTTGCTATGAAATTTTCCTTTCCAGAATCAGTTTTAGATGCTTAAGACTCATGTTGGTTTATGGGTGAGCAGTTGAGGTTGAGCATTTAATGTCGAGTTCAACAATGATGTAGTGTAATTTAATATTGATTGGACACTCCTGGAAACCAGTCTGAAATATTAAATCTAAAGCAACCATTGTTTAAGCTTTCTCAAGTTAGTTTGAACTAACGATTGTAAGATTGATCATATTGATGGTTTCATTTTCAGCCTACATGAAAAAAGCTCTGACGTGGATAAGCATACAAAAACATCTTCAAGTTCCAGTTCTACATTTCATTTGCAAAACACTCCCGTTGATGTTGATCAGAAAAGAAACAGTAGTGTCGAAAGTGATTGGGGTAAGAGCACTTCAAAACTTACTCGAGCAAATCAAGAAGAGCTGAAAAATCATTTTGAGAAGGTCTCTGTTTCTCAAATGTTAGTAGTAAAGCAAGAATCAGAATTGTCACTAGCATCCTTTGAGAAGAAGTGCCCTCCTGGAGGCGAAAATTGATCTGTTATTTTGTACATTGCTACTTGTAAAAATCAAGAGAGCGTAAGAAGTGTTATCTGCGATTATGTCCATGGAAGACTACTAGCACATAATATTCAGATCTCCGCGCGAGACCTTAATGGGGATCCAGGCTACTTACAGGAATTTTTTGACCTATTTGGTGATATAGAGGTTCCTGTACTGCTTGTGAAAGGAAGGTTGATAGGTGGAGCTGACGAAGTGTTGATGTTGGAAAAAGAGGGTAACTTGATTAAATTGTTTGCTGGGATTCCGAAGAACTTGAACAAGCCCGCATGGTCATCAGAATGTTTGCTTGAACAATTTGAAAAAAGGTGCCCTCTTGGATTGAAAAATTCTGTCGTTGTTTTCCTAACTAAATGGAGAAACAATAAGGCCTCTGAAGATTCTGAGCAGGTCCTTTCCGTTTTACAATCAGAACAAATTGAGTATTTTGTCCAAGATGTTTATGCAGATTACAGAAACTTGTTGCAATTAAAAAACGTTTTACGGAAGAATGATGTAGAAATTCCTGTAGTATTTGTGAAAGAAGGGTGATAGGTGGAGCTGATGAATTGTGGAAGTTGAAAGACCAGGGTAAATTGCCAATTTTGTTTCATGGGATTCCGAAGGTGCCAAAGAAACATTGGTGGCTTTAGGCTTCTCAAAACAGACGTTTTTTTTTATTCTAATGTTAATACAAACTAGTGTATTATATGATTTTATTCGTATATTGTTAGGATTTGAGTTTTAAATTATTAATTAAACTTGTAAATCAACATAAATAACAAATTAAGTCCATTCATTAAGTTAAATTACATATTGTACAAATAAGAATATTGCTGAAAAGTTCCTTGAGTTCTTCTGGGGTGTTAGGCTGTGCTGCGTCTACTGGTCTAGGCTTGTCATATACATGGTTTGCTAAGGGAGTTGTATGCTGTTGGCTGAAGTTGAGTATAAACTATAAAATGCTGAACTGTGTAATGTGTATGGATATTCTCTGTTACAGTGTAACTTAACCATTTCAAGTCAGAAGAAAGATGCAATGCAAGAGAATTCTTCGTTAAGTTGTTCATTCTCTGTTACAGTGAACTTGGAAATAGGGTTGGGCACGGTTCGGTTCGATTTTGGTCAAAACTGGCAACCGAACACCTAGTAGATGTTTTGTAAAAGCTAAAACCGAAACCGAACTGTTTGATTTTTGAAACCGAACCGAACAGAACCGAATTTTTTTTACTAAAACCGAAACATAACTAAACATGTTATTCAGTTCGGTTAACCAAATAAAACCGAACCGAACACCTAGTAGATAGGCTGGACTGTTGGAGTGTTGGACAGATGGGCTGGACTGCTGGAGAGATGGGCTGGACCGTATACAAAACTATATGATGGGCTGGACTATATACATAATTACATGTTCAGTTCGGTTTTGGGTGTTCGAAAATTTTCGAAACTGCAACCGAACACCCAAAGTAGGTGTTTTACAAAATTAGAAACTGCAACCGAACATGTAAACACCTTATTTTTGGTTCGGATCGATTCGGTTCGGTTCGGTTTGCATGTTTCGGATCGGTTTTGCCCAGCCCTACTTGGAAAAGCATATTTACTCTTTGCTTGATTTGTTTTGTTAATGGTTGTGAATAGTTTTTTTTCCTATACCTTTCTGGTGGTGAATAGAAAAAAAGTATGGCTGTTAATATCATGAGTCTTCTTTATATCACTCTGAAGAAAATCTCTACATTTTAAAGGAAGAAAAGATGAACAACAAACTGAGAAATTCCAATTTTCAACCATATTAATGTCTAAATCACCAATACAAAACATACCCAAATCACTAATTCATTTTCATTACAAACCCAAGTTTCTTTCTTTCTTTAATTTCTTCTCTACAGCTGCAATTTCTATCTCTCTTCACCACCAATATCCATTTCATTTTTATCAATTTCTTAAAAACCCCATTATGTTACCTTCAAAAGCCAATTCATTTTCAACCCCAGAATCTCTTTTTCATTGGCTTAAACCTCGTTTACCTTCAGACTCATTTGAATCTTGGGGTATGAAACCTGGTACTAAAAACATTCACAATCTTTGGCTTGAACTATCCCAAGGTGAGTCTTCGATTAATGTCGATTCTGCAATTGCATCACCCATTCGTACTGTTCATGTAGTTACTGTGAAAATTTTGAATCAAAATAGGGGTGTTCTTATTGAAGCACAACAAGAATTATCAGATGGAACATTTCGAGAACGATTTAGACCATTATCAGAGAAAATGAAGCCTGGTGAGGATGTTGAGACTGCGGTTATTAGGGCAGTTAAGGAAGAACTTGGATCAATTATTCAAGGAGATATTGGTAGCATTGTCAGAATTGTGCCGGGTTCTTATGAGAAGAAAGTTGAAGAAAAAGAGTCGTCGGTTTCGTACCCAGGTCTGCCTTGTTGTTATGTATTGCATTCAGTAGAGGCATGTGTTGATGGATTGCCGAATGAGGACTTTTGTACAGAAGAGGAAGGGGAGTATGAAGAATGTAGTGATGGGAAGGTAGCTGACAAGGCTGTGTTTGTGAAGAAGCATTTTTGGAAATGGGTTGAAGCATCTACTTCAACTTGAGCTTTATTGTTTTACAAGTGAGTTAAGCTTCCACTTTATTGTACCAAATTGATCTCTGCATTGCTTTCTGTTATATGCATTTTATTCTATTATTTGTAAACAGTTTGTAACAATGATTCAATAAAATAGTAAGAGAGTCTATTCCATAAGCTTAACTTGCTATCAATTGCATTGCTAGTTTGCGACCAAGTTATCACGATTTACAAGAATATATTTATACTGCTCAACCCTGGGGGAGTCTTTCAATACTAGGTTATTCTTAGAATGGCCGTATTTGGATATGACTTACAAAGGATCATAATGCAAAAAAATGTTTGCCAAACTTGTTACGAAATTATGCATGATATATTGATATATAAGGTGCATTATGATTAACTTTTACCTAGTCCCTTTATAACAATAGTGAAATTTCTACGGCTTAAGATTCAACATCCCTTTTATGTAGTTATTTCCATTTTGTTGGGAGCCTTGTGTGACTGAGTCAGCCTGTAAATTCAAAGAACAATCTGGAAGAAATTAAGGAATTGCAAGAATGATTAGAATACTGAGTAAGGTATTTATTCGTGTGTCCTCCATGAGAGTTTGTTAATGATTGTTCCACAAATTCATGTTTGGATCATCTGTTTTTAACTATTAATTTGTTCTTAATAACTTACTACTAAACTTGCGTCCAACCTATTGTGGACCTAAATACAGTGGTAAACACCAAACCTAAAAATTCCTGACAGTTGAGGTATTTATTCAGCATAAGCACTTGTCTAAATTCAGCCAATTAATCAACACAGTTTCCCTGTAATATTTTAAGCTCTTTGATCTTGAAGTCTTGATAGGAAAACAGGTAAGCACTTGTATAAATGTAACTTGCCTGTTTGTTATGCATCATTTTTCAATGAAATGAATATACACCAAAAATACTCAATAAATCAATGGACGTACTTTTCTTATACTAGCATTTGTCATTAAACACTACCAATACTTTGTTGCTCTTTCCTCTGTTATTTGATCGAAATTAGAAATTCTTTGTGGTGCATTTGGTGTGGATATGATAATAACATATCATTTTAAGAAATGTACGTATTGGTCAGACGAATAGACTCTGGAAAATGTTTTTGGGGAAATCTTCATCTAATAGAAGCTGATATCACTCCACTTATATCTTCATGTCCTATTTGTATAAGATACATATATTATTCAGCAGTGGTAAACACAATGTTGACCAGATGAAGATGCATTTTCCTTGTTCCTTCAGACCATAATAAGTGATTTTTTACATGGTTGTAAGATCACCTTACATGTCCAAGGTTTTCCCAATCATTAGTAATGCTTGAGTTTTGTGCTTGTCAGGTTCTAAGTTTAAAACTCAATCAGTGATGGTTGTTCTATGTAATCTATATAGTCTTGCTACATGAGGGAATCTATGTCCACCAAGTGTAACAGCCTCATGCTGATAGTAATACGAATGTATCACTATATGACCGTATGAATAGTTCAGAGTAGCATATATATTATGGTGGCAGAATAGTTCTACGATATGAGACAAGAGGATACCAGGCTCAAATTCATGGAGCACTCCAAATTTGATGTGCTTCAGATGGCCATGTGCATTGTTCTTACCTCAGTGCAATGGCTGGTCATAGATAAACCCAAAGATTGTGTGAGTTCAACACTCACGGTTTTGATTGGAAGGGTGCAATTGGGATCTATTTGTAGTCTGGGGCACCGAGTTCATTTATTTTCAAGTTTTTAAATCATCTTTAATCATGTCAACTCTAAATTAGGGTTTTTCTTTAGCTACTTTTTCTCGAGTTGTTGAATTGTGGATTATGTACAATGGTAGAGGAATGTTGATGAAATCGTTAGGGTTGAAGTAAACTGAATACCAACTGAGGTGCAGTACTGTACGTCTGTACATTTCAAACTGGTTAGGCTAACATTTTCCTTCTTTGTGGTATTTTATTTGATAAACAGTACTATGATTTATAAGTATACAAATTTGATGATTTTAACAAGGTTTTAACTGTCTATGGGGATCTTCCTTTTGTTGATTGTTTGAACTGCTCGCTTGGAGTATATAACTGATTTTCCTGTGTTTACACTTGCGTAAGCAAGTAGCACCTCAACCTCTCGAGTCTTAAATTGCACGAATAAATTTGCAGAAATAAAGTTTACTGCCTGTCTCTGTTCTTGAACAATATTATTTGGTGTATCCATGAAAAGTGTACTTGGTATTTACTTTTGAACTGCATATGCACTGCTCTGTCTCTGGCTTCTGTAAACTCTTGGCCTACCACGACCTGAGATTGCATATAGGCCTTTGTCCTGTTTTCTTTGTTGTAAACAATGCTGGCAAATTGGCCTCAGTGCTTAAATGTCCTAAAATGGTTTTTTCCTCCCTTGGAAGAGGAACAGTTTATAAACATGCCTGGGGCTCAAACTAATGACTTCCTTTGCTAGAGAACTCAAAGGTTATAACAGATAAACTTTTCTCTTTTTATATTTGCAGTATTTCACATTTTTTGCAAGTCACCCCTGACGTAATCTTACTCTTCTCTAGGGGTGGGCAAAAAAACCGAAAAACCGAAAACCGAACCGAAAAAACCGAGTCAAAACCGGTCAAAACCGAATTGACTGAAAACCGGTCAAGACCGGACCGAAACCGAACCGAACTATATAGCTATCGGTCCGGTCTCGGTTCTGGTTTTTATAGAACCGAGAAAACCGAACCGAACCGAAATAAATAAAAAATATTTTTTTTAATAGGAAATTACTAAACTAGACATAGTAAATACTAAACCTAAAACTTCATTCAGTCCCGCCTCCTTCAGTCCTCTTCTCCATTCCGCCTCCTTCAGTCCTCTTCTCCACCACCACCACCACCGCCACTTCCTCGTTCCTCTTCCTCGTTCGATCGAAATAGTTAATACAATACGAAAACCGAAAACAATTCGTTCGTCGTCGTGGTAGAGAAATCGATTAGAGTTTTCGATTCGAAAGGTATTCATGAAACCTTAATTAGAGTTTTCGATTTCAATATGTGTAGTTTGATTGATTGATTTGATGAGTTTAGATTTGTTTCTGTTAAAGAGTTTATGTTCTTTTGCTTCTGTTAATGTTTAGTAGTTTCTAAATTTTTTTATTTTTTTTCTGTTAGATTAGATTAGATTAAATTGAATCTGCCTCTTTGAGTAGCCATACGAGTTTTATTGTTATTGGTGGAGTTTTTCTACCAAACAATCCATATCATATGGCTTAGTTATGAGGCAAAGATTAATAGATTTCTTTTTCAACTTCAATTTCATTGATTTTGATTTCGAGATCCTCTTAGGTTGTTTGAGATGATTTTTAGATATTAAAAATACTTCTAATTGTCTTTCAAACGACCTTGAACATTTGTTTTTGTTTTTTTTTTTTTTTGATGAAATTAAGATTGCCTTAAAATTACCGAATTGTGGAAGTTTAGAGACCACATTTGGTCCAGACAGAGGTATAGAATAAGAGATGGGTATGTGTTTTGCACATTACCCGTCTTTCGAATTGGTTTGAAGGATAGAAATGATGGGAGTTTCTGTTCTAGTTCCTCTCTTATATTGGAGAAGAAATGAGGGATTTTCCATCTCAGTTTCTATCCTAGACAGATTCGGATATTTTATTCTTTGAAAAGTTTGTAGTTTATCTTAGTATATGATGGATCAAGCAAATGATTCTTAAAAGTGTTGAAACTAGCAATGTGTTCTTATCAAACCTAGCAATGGATTGTAGTGAACTCATTTACTCATCATCATTCATGCCATGAAAATTTACATACTACTAGAAATAGTCTTGAATTATTATCCAATATTTTCTCTCATTATGCATGTGAGCCATCGATGATTGTCCTGTTTTTTTTTTTTTATACATAGATTGACTTAGACATTATTATATGTGAAATTCTGCTAATGAAAGACTTAGGAATGTATTTACATTTTGGGGCATGTAATATAGGGGAAGTAGATGCTTCCAGATGTAGAAACACAGTTCTAAATCACAAAATTTGCAATCGTTATTGCTGGAAATAAATAAATAAAAAAATCTAAAATTGTAAATGGGAGAGAAAGAAAGTAAATTTGTGACTCGTGGCAACTTCGTTGCAGACTTAGGTATTCTGGTCAGTGTCGAATACACTGACACTTGACACATGTGTCCGGCACACAGAGACACATGTCAGACACTCATAAACTGATACAATGGTTGTTCTGAGGTATGATAGACTTGTTTAAGATTTGTAAACGTCCTGAAACAATAATTAAAATGGATTTAGTATTCGTCCAAATTCAGCTTTCTTTAAGGAGTAACGTTTACCTAATCATGGAATATCTCCTATCTGATCCAAATATTCTGCCATATTATCTTATTCTTGATCCTATGAAGTTTCATTAGTTTTGAAATTTGGTGACCTACTGCTGATATGGGTTAACATGTTGAGAATAGTACAAGATGAAACATAAAGTTAAACTTTTTTTGTTTGATTCATCTTCCTATCTTGTAGGATTTCTGCTTGTTTGTGCCAGCTTGAACTTTTACTATAATGTAGATATATGGTGAGGTGTTTCTTGGATTAAGTAATGTTTTTGTATCTTACACTAGTATGTTTCTCATATAACTTATAAGCGTTGTCATTACTATTGTAGTAGATAGTTGCATGATTTCTTAAGTTAGCGGTGGAAAGAAGTTAACATGAAATGAAACCTCAATTTAATAATTAGTAATTAATAATTAGTTGGGTGTTAATGTATTGGTACCTTGTCCAGTCTTTGGAGTCTTCATGTATTGATTATATGTCATGTTTATATACTCTGTTTGAGTTAAGTTAAACATAGTTCTTCTTCCTCAATTAGTCTTTGTTTCTTTATAACAAAGCTAAGGTGAATAAAGAACAAGAGTTTCAATTCATTGTAAGGAATCATGGAGTGGACATTGACTTATACAATCTGGTCATGTATATGATTAGGACTTAGGAGTTGTTTACTCTAGTTAACTACTATGGTTATTGTTTATTGCTAAATTGTATGTTTTTATTGTTCTGTTGCTAAATTGTATGTTTTATTGTTCCGTAGATGGATTGCCCAAACATGCCAAGTGGATGGGCTTCTACCACCTCATCTGCAAGTGCAACATCACCTTCTCCATCACCTTCTCCATCACCTTCTCTACCACAAACACCTGAACCAACAACAGTACCAAGTAGTTTGCCACCCTTACCTCCATCTGCTTCCGAGAAGACTAAAGCAAAGAGGAAATGGTCCGAAGTATGGCAACACTTTGATGAATTTGATGTAATGGTTGATGACAAAAATAACACCAACAAGGATGAGACTAAAAACACAAGAGCAAGGAAAAAGTCTAAGTGCAAGTATTGTCCGCAAGAATATTTCACTGATTCCGGCACTAATGGCACCTCACAAATGAACAAACACGTGAAAGTTTGTCCGAAATTTCCTGGAAGAATACCTGATAAAGGTCAAACAAAGCTCTCTTTGGATAGAAGTGGACAGGTAGTGAGTAGAGGAGCAACACAAGCTGATTGTCTAACCTCTTGTGTTGAAATGGTAATAATTGATGAGTTGTCGTTCAGTTTTGTTGAAGGTAGGGGCTTTAGAAGGTTTTGTGAGGTTGCATGCTCTCATTTTCATGTGCCATCTCGTAGGACACTTGTGAGGCATTTCTTGACCATGTATCAAGAGATGAGATTGAAGTTAAAAAAAGACTTAGCCTCACGTAGAGTGTGTCTCACAACGGATACTTGGACAAGTTGTCAGAATATCAACTACATGGTGATTACTGCTCACTTTATTGATGATGAGTGGACGCTTCACAAGATAGTCCTCAATTTTAGTGTCATACCTAATCACAAAGGAAACTCAATAAGCAAAATTCTTGAGCAATGTTTACTAGATTGGGGTGTAGAGAATGTGTTAACTATCTCAGCTGATAATGCAACTACAAACACGGTTGCAATTGATTATATAAGGAATAAAATGAAGTTTTGGACACATGCAAAGATGTTGCTCGGAGGGAGGTACATGCATGTGAGGTGTTGTGCTCACATTGTTAACTTGATTGTGAAGGAGGGATTGAAAAAATTGGATAAGTCCATTTTAGCTATTCGGAATGCGGTTAAGTTTGTGAGATCCTCACCTCAAAGGTTGGAGTACTTCAAGACTTGTGTGGCTAAAGAGAAGATTGAGTGCAAGGGGCTTGTAGTGTTGGATGTCCCAACTAGGTGGAATTCCACTTATTTGATGTTGAGTGCGGCTTTAAAGTTTGAACAAGCTTTTGCTAGATTGGAGGAGGAGGATGAAAGCCCTAGTTATTTGGCATGGTTTGGTGAAGATGAAGAAGAGGAAGATGATGGAGAACATGAGGAAGCACATGTGGGAGCACCTAAGAAATCTAGGAAGAGGGTAGGACCACCAAAGTCTTGTGATTGGCGCAATGCAGCCATTTTTGTAAGTTTTCTAAAGGTTTTCTATGACATGACCCTTAAAATGTCATTGACCTTAAATCCATCGGTGCATGAAGCTTTTCATGACTTGATTTCCATTGAGGGGGAAATAAATGCATTATGTGGGAATGAAGATGATATGTGGTTGGATGGTGAATATAACAAGGATTCGGATGAGGCAAAGGCTAGAAAGGTGTTAATGGAAATGTCCGAAGCGATGAGAGTGAAGTTTGTCAAGTATTGGGGAGACTTGGACAAAATAAATCAACTCTTGATGGTTGCACTTGTATTAGATCCAAGATACAAGACGAAGAATTTGGCTCATGTGTTGGAAAAGTTTTGTTACATGGACAAAATTTCAGCCGCCAAGAAAACAAATGACATCAAAACCATCTTAGTTAAACTTTATGAGGAGTATGCCATTCCTACGAGTGATACTAGTGGTTCTATTGCACGTGATGTCATGGGTACTACTAGTGTATCTAGTATGACTAGTACATCTAGAGAGCCTAAGGGAGGAAGGCAAAGAGAAGCAATGACTAGAAGTTGGATGGAAGAGGCCGGGGCAACCAATGTTGTTGTCTTAGAGCATGAAGTGGATAGGTATCTAGAGGATCCTCTTGAGCTTACAAAGACTAACAATGACTTTGATATTTTGTGTTGGTGGAAGCATAATGGAGTTAAGTACCCATGTTTAGCAACAATTTGTCAAAGACATTCCAGCCATACCTGTCTCGACTGTAGCTTCAGAAGCATGTTTTAGCACCGGAGGAAGGATAGTCAATGCATTTAGGGCTTCTTTGACTCCAAAGATGGTGGAAGCATTAATTTGTTGTCAAAATTGGTTGAAGGCCGGAGATATTGCATCTTTACAGTTTGCACCAACTATCGAAGAAATGGAGTTTTATGAAGAACTTGAATCAGGTTTGTTTAATATTGCTAATTAGTCTGTTTTTATGCTTTTGTGTTTGATTTTTTGATATACATTGGTTTGTTTATACTTCATTTGATTTTTTCAGATTTTGCGAACACATCGTCTTTGAAGAAAACTGCCCCTGCAACTTACTGTTAAAGAGGTTAGTTCATTTAATTTTTATCTAAAAAATGGCATCATTTAAGATATAATTATGCTGTGTAGTATAATTATTGTTGTAAGCAGTATCATTGCCATCTGAAGATATAATAAAAGGTTTTGCAACATTTTCTAAGCCTTAACAATAGATTACAGTCCATTGATAGCTAATAGTTTGGTAGAATACCATTCCTCACAAGTTCATTACTCTGACTGCTTCCTGTCAGATATTGATCAACTTTTGCCTTGCATTTCCTACTCGCAGAGTTATGGTTATACCATCTCAACTCGTACGATGAGTTTTACTAGAACCTTAACCTTAACCTTGACCCCTTGATTTTTCAAAAGCGTTGAATTTGAGAATTTTGATGATTGAAATTCCTTTTGAAATGTATAACTTGATTTCATTGAGCCGTATTGGAAATTTGGAATTCCTATTCTATGTTTGCTCTGTTAATAATACAAATGAGAATTACTTTTGGCTTGATTCTATGGGTGAATTTTATCCAGAACTATCAATATGTAACCTTAATGTCACGGTGACTGTTCACCAAACTGTTGTTGGCCTTGGTTCTCAATTTAATCTGGGAAACATTTTGAATGAGGGTTTTGATGTGTTGTATGCTGTGGATGCCTCATTGTGCAAGGAATGTGAGGATTCTGGTGGTGCTTGTGGATATGATAGGGATACTGCCCAGCCTAAGTGCTTTTGTTTTGATGGTCCAAGCGATAGAAGGTGTCTTACTAATCGGCCTGCTTCGCAGCCTACAGTGCAGCCTGTAAACAGTAAGTACCATTTCTAAATCTTGAATTTAATTTCTTAATTAGTTAATCAAACACAAAATATTATTCAATTTTGAGTAGAAAGTCAGATAGTAACAGTTTCTAGCTTCTAGCATAAGTAATTGGAATGCTTCTTAGATCTTTACATTGTTGTAATGAAGTACATTCAAAGGGACGTCCAGCAGATGTGATTCACTCAACAAATTTCCCCAAAATGTGTTCCCTTTTTTTTTATTCATTCAATCCCTTTGTAACTCCATCATGTGATTCTTTTTGGCAGGTTTCAAAAGAGGTTTGGACTTTATATCACGAAAGTTTGGTGGCTCGAAGGTTATATGCAAGTGTTTTTTTGCAATTTGATCATTGTCGCGCTTGTTGTTTTGAAGGAACTTTGGACTTGTCACGCTTGTTTGTACTTTTAAGAATTTTTTGTTATGTATTTGGAGCAACTTCTATGTATTCGGAGAAACTTTAAACTCCAAATTGATTATCTTTTAAACTTCTATGTATTTGGAGCAATTTCTATGCCAGAAGTACTTTTTAGATTTTCCTTGCTGCAGTATGATGTAGTGGACTAAAGGCCCAAAGAAAAAGCCCAGGACCGAGTTCGGACCGAAACCGGACCGATTGTATTTGGTCCGGTTCGGTCCGGTTACATTCACCAAATTTCGGTCCATGGAACCGAAACCGAACCGATACAGTCAACTCGGTTTGGTCCCGGTCCTATTACATTACCGGACCGGACCGGACCGTGCCCACCCCTACTCTTCTCTACATATATTATGGTCAAAATCTAGCCATGACCATATTCTCACAGACCTGGGAATTAGAAGTCCAAGTATATACATTTGGGTCGATTTCATGGATGATATTAGAGAATTATTCTTATATGATATGTGTGATATTCGGAAGATCAGCTGCATTACTTAGTGTAGGTTGCCTTGGCTGAGGTTGATGGGTAATGCTACAAGCACCATAACACAGTGCTGATAAGATGACAATGAATGGACTTACACAGGATCGAAAGTACTGTTACCGTGTAGAAGCTTGCATGCACATGTTTAACTCTGTATAACAATGGATGCAGCATCTGTTGGTTCTGGTGCGGTGATGTCTTCCTTTGCTGAACTAATTCCTACACTCTGAGAAGAGTTGGTAATTAAGTCACTTACTGTAGTGGTGTTTGGGAGTTTGGTGATTGTCTAGTGCTTTTCCACATTGTACGTTGGTACTCACTGCAAGTCTCACTCCAAGGAAGTTATTAATTATGAAGTGAATCAAAGAAGAAGAACTTGGGTCCATGCCACATGCATGCGCCGAGATTAGGGACAGTAATATAGATTCTCTTCTGAAGGTTTGCAACGTTGCTAATTGTTTCTCACTATCAAACTACACTTAAATTGATCCAAAGGGCAGCTGGGTATGTGTTGCTGAAGACAAGGCAATATGACATGGGACTATGGAAGCGATGTTCAGATGCACTTGATCATAACTGTTGTGCATAGGATCAACTTATGTAGTAGTTTCTAAATCCTAATAATTCTTGAACTTTTTTCTCTAAAAATTCTAATCCTTGTGGAATTCGTAATACATTGTGGTATAATTTCTATATATAAATCCAATACATTAGTAGTAATCCAATTACAACAAAACCATCTTCGAGAGCTAAAGAGTGAGAAAGTAAGCTGATATGTCGTACTTACTACGAAAGTTAGACTCAGCATGGAAAGTGGATCAAGCAATTGTCCAGGAAGAAGAACGTCTCGTCATCATCCGATTTGGGCATGATTGGGATACAACATGTATGCAGATGGATGAGGTGTTGGTTTCTGTTGCAGACACTATAAAGAACTTGGCTGTTACCTACACTGTGAACATTACTAAGGTTCCTGAATTCAATATCATGTATGAGCTATATGACCCTTGTACTGTTATGTTCTTTTTTAGGAACAAACACATTCTGATTGATCTTGGTACTGGAAATAACAATAAGATTAACTGGGCTCTCAAAGATAAACAGGAATTCATCGACATTGTGGAGACAGTTTTTCATGGGGCAAAGAAAGGTCGTGGTCTGGTGACTTCTCCTAAAGACTATTCTACCAAGTATCGATACTAGGCTGTTTTGCTAAACTTCAAAATTAGAACATGCAGTATTTTGTATCAATAATAAATTTGTTTTGTTAATGAGATCAACTTTTATTCATTTATTTTACTTAATTTTATTTGTTTTTCTTCTTTGTGACATAATTTCAGATTGTTAAATAAATAATGTCAATTGAGAGTGTAAGACTGACTAAAACAATTTATACATACCAAGCTATTTCGCATTTTCCGCGCTAATAAGGATAAACCTATAAAGAGACCAGTAATCGCATACAGGAGGTCCGTCAGATTTCATATCAACTCAACCAGATTGAAAAAATAAATCTCCATTTTCACTGTAAATCTCACTGCAATGAAGTCGATCAAATTTACAGATAATTGAACGGAAACGAAGAACAACTTGAACAACATTTGGACAGTATTATATAGTTTTCTCTTCTGAAAACCAAAAGAAAAATAATTAACTGAGGCAGCTTAACTTCTTCTCCGTAAAATATAAAATATAATGATCCTCTCTCTTGAGTCTTGAGCTTAGAATACATCAGGATGGAAGCGTCCTGGAATAGAGCTGCTTCTTTGTTGAGCTTGTCTCAAATGCATAGTTAGTGACTTTTATTCTTAATTGGGATTTTCAGAAAAACTGCTGCTCAATAGATCACCTTGTCTAGTTTATAATCTCTGGTTTTAGTAATCTGTGGTTTATTAACAATTAGTTTGGTTCAATAAATTAAAATTTATGGGTTTTGATGGTAATAAGGTATGTTCAAATTTTTGTTCTATATGAATCTGTTGGTAAAGGTGAAGGTCTAGCAATTGGAATTGATTTTGGAACAACATACTCATGTGTTGGAGTTGGAGTTTCGCAACACGATCATGTTGAGATAATTGCAAATGATCAAGGAAACGGAATTACTCCTTATGTTGCATTCACGGATCATTGCAAATGTTCAGTTTGGAACACTGCAGTTCCATACTAAGTCAGGTTCTTCTTATGGACTTTGGTGCATGACAGACTCCAAACTGCGGGTAAGTTGCTCGCGAAAGGTATCCATGTTAATCCTGTATGTAGCATGTCTAACTCAGCCCAAAAGACGTCCTTACACTTGCTTTTAAACTGTGTTTATGCTCGGCGAATTTAGAGGAGATTACCTTTAAGTTAAGTACAACCTTGTAGACTTGTTGGACAGAGTTCGGAACACCAAAGATCTATTCACAAAGTGGTATGTTTGTAGTGGAGTTTCTCTTGATGACAAATTGTGGAATGTGATGCACTTTGCTATACTGTGGGCATTGTGGAAACAACAAAATGATCGAGTGTTCGGGAACATTATCTATGATGAAGACAAGTGCATTTTAATGGTTAAGGACTATTCTATGGAATTGGATTGGCGGCAGCAGTCTTAATAAAAACTGGCACTACCAAGATCTTCTTACAAATTAGGTGCCACATAAAAACAAATGTTTTTACACCGTAGTCCAAGTTTCTTTAGTTCTGGTGATATATAGTAGCTTTTATCAATGGTCTGTTAAAAAATATTGGAAAAAATATACCTTACCACCTTGAATCTATGGTCCTAGCTTTTGGGGTGATAAAACTGGTTTTGTATTCAATCTATGGTCCTAGCATTTTGGACCAACATCTCATGGCTGCTGCAGGTGTAGATAGGTTATTGGATGATGCTGATGTCGCTATAGAATCCAAGAAAATGTACTGCAATGTTGTTGAAGACGCTGACTGAGATGTTTTGATGAAATATTGCTGAGAGTTGCTGAAACTATGTCTAGTAATATAACAATTGTGTATTATGTATGGTTTTGTTTCTGTCACTAGGGGCGGGGGCATTTGTGTTGAACTATGTATTTAAGAGGGATTGTCCTCTTGGGTTTTCATGACAATGTAGTTTTTAACTACATGCTGATCTTTTTATTGTTCATAAAGTGGATGAATGAAATTTCCTCATAGCTGTTGATACGAGCGTGTACTAGATAAAGAGATAAATTTTAATATGATAATCAATTATTATTTGGTTGATTAGTTTATTAATCAATTAATATTGAGTTGATTAATATACTAATCAACTAAACATAAAAGAACGTATGATTTTTTTAGTTGATTAATGTATTAGTCAACTATAATTCTAGTTGATTAATATACTAATCAACTAATTAATATAGTAATGAACTAAACAGAAAAGAAATTACGAATTTCTTAGTTGATTAATGTACTAATTAACTATTGTTTTAGTTGACTAATATACTATGCAACTAAACTAAGAAAATAATGTACTAATCATCTAGTGTTTTAGTTGGTTTATATACTAACTTCTTAGTTGATTAATATGATAATCAACTTTGTTTGAATTTGATTAGTATATTAATCAACTTCAGGTTGAGTTTATTAATTTAATAATATGATTGTTATTGACTGATTAATGTGATAATCAAATTATTATATTAATCAGATTATTATTAATTAATATATTATTTAGATTGTTATTGACTGATTAATGTGTTAATCAGCTTAATTGATTATTTCATTTAACCAATTTAATCATCTTACAAGTTAAAATGACTACCAAATTATTTTTTATTTTAAACAAAAAGTAAATTTTTTTTTTTCAACAGTTTATCTCTTTATAATGAAAAGCAAAATTACAGACATTCAACTAAAAGAGAAACCCCAATTTTCCTTTTTGCACATTTATATTTAATGGTACCATCAAATGTAAAACCTAATTTTCTTCTTTAAACAACCAGAAGTCATATGTAAGAGAGTTTGAACCATTTATTTGAACCATTTAGTCTAGAATCTCATATAAAATGTATATGAAAAAAGAGAAGAAATTAATTGATTGTTCGTAGAAGAAGAATTTGTTGCCTAATTGAGAGAAAGAGAGAAATTGGAGAGAGATTACAGAGAAAGACAGAGATCACAAAGAGGGGGATCGTAGAGGGAGAGAGAAAAATTGGAGAGAGAGAAATTGGAGAGAGATTACAGAAAAAGACAGTGATCACAAAGAGGGGGATCGTAGAGGGAGAGAGAGAAATTGGAGAGAGATTACAGAGAAAGACAATGATCACAAAGAGGGGGATCGTAGAGAGAGATCGCAGAGAAAGAGATCGTAGAGAAAGAAACTAAAAAGAGACCGTAGATATAGTTTTTAGTTTGATTATACTTAGGGATATCTTCGTCATTCTATTATTTTGTCCTAGAATTGAAGAAAATGTTTGTATTGTCCTTGGGCTATATAAAACATTATATTTGGTCCTTCGGCCCAAATAGCTGGTATTTTTATGTGATAAGTGTGATATTTGGAAGATCAGCTGCATTACTTAGGTATCGTTTGTTTTTCCTTCAGTTAAGCACTGAATACTCGTTAAGTTCTGAAGATCACTTAATACATTCAGTCATTAAGTGATCCATTCTGCCAAATTTGATGTCTGAATGACTTAACTGAACTTTTAGTTGATGAAATAGATTAAGTACTTAATGGTTAGTATAAAACAAACAGTCTGAAGACTGAATACGGTGGTCCACCCACTTAAGTTCAGTCATTCAGACTGCTGAATGAAAAACAAACACCACCTTAGTGTGGGTTGCCTTGGCTGAGGTTGATGGGTAATGCTACAAGCACCAAAACACAGTGCTGATAAGATGACAATGACTGGAATGACACAAGATCATAAGTACTGTTACCCTGTAGAAAGCTTGCATGCACATGTTCAACTCTGTATAACAATGGATGCAGCATCTGTTGGTTCTGGTGCTGAACTTCCCGAGTGTTTCTGAAAAGAGTTGGTAATTAAGTCACTTACTGTAGTGGTGTTTGGGATTTTGGTGATTGTCTAGTGCTTTTCCACATTGTACGTTGGTACTCACTGTCTCCAAGGAAGTTATTAATTATGAAGTGAATCGAAGAAGAAGAACTTGGGTCCATGCCACATGCATGCGCCGAGATTAAGGACAGTAATATAGATTCTCTTTTGAAGGTCTGCAACGTTGCTAATTGTTTCTCACTATCAAACTACACTTAAATTGATCCAAAGGGCAGCTGGGTATACTTAAATTGATCCAAAGGGCAGCTGGGTACGTGTCGCTGAAGACAAGGTAAGGCAATAGGACATGGGACTATGGAAGCGATGTTCAGATGTGCTTGATCAACTTATGTAGTAGTTTCTAAATCCTAATAAATCTGGAACTTTTTTCTCTAAATTCTAATCCTTGTGGAATTCGTAATACATTGTGGTATAATTTGTCTATATAAATCCAATACAATAGTAGTAATCGAATTACAACGAAAGCATCTTCGAGAGCTACAGAGTGAGAAAGTAAGCTTTTATTTAATTTTTTGTTGACAGAAAGTAAGCTGATATGTCGTACTTACTACGAAAGTTAGACTCAGCATGGAAAGTGGATCAAGCAATTGTCCAGGAAGAAGAACGTCTCGTCATCATCCGGTTTGGGCACGATTGGGATTCAACATGTATGCAGATGGATGAGGTGTTGGTTTCTGTTGCAGACACTATAAAGAACTTGGCTGTTACCTACACTGTGGACATTACTAAGGTTCCTGAATTCAATATCATGTATGAGCTATATGACCCTTGTACTGTTATGTTCTTTTTTAGGAACAAACACATTCTGATTGATCTTGGTACTGGAAATAACAATAAGATTAACTGGGCTCTCAAAGATAAACAGGAATTCATCGACATTGTGGAGACAGTTTTTCGTGGGGCAAAGAAAGGTCGTGGTCTGGTGATTTCTCCTAAAGACTATTCTACCAAGTATCGATACTAGGCTGTTTTGCTAAACTTCAAAATTAGAACATGCAGTATTTTGTATCAATAATGAATTTGTTTTGTTAATGAGATCAACTTTTATTCATTTATTTTACTTAATTTTATTTGTTTTTCGTCCTTGTGACTTGATTTCAGATTGTTTAAATAAGGGGAAAATTGGTCAAAACCCCCCATATTTTGACCGGGTTTAGCGTAAACCCCCCAATGTTGTCCAACGATGGCGTTAACTTCCGTTAAGTAACCCCCAAGTTTTTGTCCATCCAAAGTTTGTTCACCCATTATAACCCTAATTTTAATAATTTGTCTAAACCCCCCCAAAATTTGCTTACACATTATACCTCAAATTCAAATAATTACTGAAGTTAGTTTTGATATACAATTTTGGGGGGTTTAGACAAATCATTTGAATTAGAGACCAGTAATCGCATACATAAGGTCCTTCAGATTTCATATCAACTTAACCAGATTGATAAAATAAATCTCCATTCACTGTAAATCTCACTGCAACGAAGTCGATCATAAAAAGCTCAAATTTAAGCTCAAATTTATAGATAATTGAACGGAAACGAAGAACAACTTGACCAACATTAGGACAGTATTATAGTTTTCTCTTCTGAAAACCAACTGCCATATTCAGTTGCGATTTGTTGAGATGGTAATGAATGTCTGCAAGGTTGCTAATTGGTTTTCAGTATCAAACTACAATTAAATTGATCCAAATGACAGCTGGGTATGTGTTGCTGAACATCTGGGTGGTCTGACAAGGTAAGGCAATAGGACATGGGAGCTATGTTCAGATGCAGGGACAACACGGGATAAATTGTTGTTATTCTGAGCTCTGTTGGTGAAGGCTTTTATACTGTGAAACCCTGTCAGAAATGCTGCTATTCACAGGTAAGCTGCTTGTTCTAAATTAAGGTATATCTTTAGCTGCTTGTTCTTATGTTGTGGAATTGTGGCTTATAATGTATGTATAATGGTAGAGGAATGTTGATAAAATCATTAGGGTTTAAGTAAACTAAATACTAACTGAGGTGCAGTACTGCACATTTTAAACTGGTTATGTTAACATTTCCTCCTCCGTGGTTTTTTCTTTTATAAGCAATAGTATGGTATATATAAGTACACAATTTTGATGATTTTATTAAGGTTCTGACTGTCTATGGGGCTTCTCTTTTTGTTGATTGCTTGAACTGCTCTCTCGGTCTCTCGGAGTTGCATAAGCAAGTAGCACATCACCTCTTGAGTCTTGAATTGCATACATAAATTTGAAGTAAAAGAAGTTCACTGCTCGGTCTCTGTTCTTGAACAATGTTATATGTATGTGTATCCATGAAAAGTGTACTTGATTTTTTACTTTTGAACTGCACATGTACTGGAACAAGTCTCTGGCTTCTGTAATCTCTTGGACTGCCAGGCACTGGCAGAGTTCCTAACTTAGAAGTCCCTGATAGAATACAAGAGTGATGAAAGAGAAGATGAAAACTAATTATATTTCTCTGATTAAAACCTCTATTACAAAGACCTTTATATACACAGGTCTGTTGATATGACAAACTCTAACAGATTATCTAACTAATTACAGTTGTTAACTGTTGCTGTGCTGTCCTTCTCTGCTGATGTGTCACTCTTTGCTGATGTGTCAATACCTCCCCTCAAACTGATGGCAGTACTGACAGAAAGTTTGGACCTCAGAAAATTAAATCTTGAAGTAGATAGACCTTTGGTGAATATGTCAGCTAGCTGATCAGTAGTACATAAATAGTAGATATCCAGTAAATTCTGAGTAACAAGTTCTCTGACATAGTGGTAATCGACCTCAACGTGCTTTGTCCGAGCATGGAACACAGGATTGGATGCAAGAGAAATTGCACTAATGTTATCACCGTATAAAGCAGGCCTTCCTTTGAAAGTGATATGAAGATCTTTTAAGAGATGACATAACCAAGTAAATTCTGCAGCACACTGAGCAAGAGCTCTATATTCAGACTCAGTTGAACTTCTGGCAACTGTAGCTTGCTTCTTGGAGCACCAAGAGATGAGATTAGGACCAAAGTATACACAGTAACCAGTGATGGATCTTCTGTCCATAGGACAGCTAGCCCAATCAGCATCAGAAAAGCAGGTAATAGTAGAAGGTCCTTTGTGAAGAGACAGTCCATAGGTAATAGTACCCTTAAGATATCTCAAAATCCTCTTTACAGCAGTAAGATGTCGGATCCTGGGTCTATGCATTAACTGGCAAACTTGATTAACTGAGAAAGATATTTCAGGTCTGGTCCAGGTAAGATACTGTAGAGATCCTACAAGAGATCTATAACTCGTAACATCATGAAGTAACTCACCGGTTTCATTATCTAAGCTGGTGGTAGTAGCACAAGGAGAGGAACAGGATTTTGCTGATAACATGGATGCCTTTTCTAACAAATCATGAATATATTTAGACTGAGAAAGAGTGATGGTAGTGGAAGAACTTTAATAGCTCAGTCTTCTATACCATCAGTCTATTGGGTTGATGTTTTAAACACTGCAGTTTTCTTAATAAATCGTTTACCTTCATCTGTTTTGTCTTTTGTTTCACCATTTGAAAAACTTTATAATAAAAAACCAGATTATTCATTTTTAAAATCTTTTGGATGTCTTTGTTTTCCATGGTTGAAACCTTATACAACTCATAAGTTAGAGTTCAGAAGTAAGCCATGTGTTTTCCTCGGTTATAGTAATCTCCATAAAGGCTACAAATGTCTTCATGTTTCCACTGGTAGGATTTACATATCCACGCATGTTTTGTTTCATGAGTCAGTTTTTCCCTTCTCCACTAATGTTTCCTCAGTGTCTAGTAATGAAATACCACCATCAGTCAACTCTCTTCCACACAATGTTTCTCATCTGTCTTCATCAGTCGAGTTTTTAGATCCTGCAAACAATAAAGTTTTAGTTCCTAGTATGGTTGACGCCCCTTTAGCAATGAATAAAGATCCAGCTACTAGCAAATCCGATGTTCCTTCAGCCAAGTCTCCATTTACTACAGCAGAGAAGGACAACACAGTCACTAATATTCACCAGATGCAGACAAGGTCTAAAGATGGTATAGTTAAACGAAAGGTGTTGCTTACCTCGAAACATACTCTTCCAGTAGCTTTAACAGCTACTCTTCAAGCAATTCCTTTTCCACCTACATCTTATATTCAAGCTATGAAGAATCCAAAATGGAAAGAGGCTATGGTCAAGGAGTTCAATGCCTTACTTCATACTAATACGTGGGACTTAGTGCCAGCTCAGCAAGGTCAGAATTTAGTGGGATGTAAGTGGGTATACAAGGTTAAACAACGAGCAGATATGAGTATAAAAAGATATAAGGCAAGGTTAGTAGCTAAAGGTTTTCACCAGGAAGAAGGAGTTGATTTTTCTGAGACTTTCAGTCCAGTTGCCAAACCGACTACAATCAGAATGGTTCTTACAGTTGCGCTTAATTGTGATTGGCTTATCAGATAGCTTGATATTAACAATGTTTTCCTTCATGGTCATCTTAATGAAACTGTGTATATGCAGCAACCACCTGGTTTTATTGACAAGTCGAAACCTTTCCATGTCTGCAAATTGAAAAAGTCTCTCTATGGTTTACGCCAAGCTCCCAGGGCTTGGTATACAGAGTTGCATAGAGCTTTGTTACAGTTAGGCTTTCATACGTCTCATGTCGACCACTTTGTTCATTCAACAATCAGGTTCTTCTCTGACTTATATTTTGGTATATGTAGATGATATTATCATCACAGGTTCCTCCATGTCTACTTGTCAAACACTCATTCAAAATCTTAGTCAAAAATTTTCCATGAAAGATTTAGGTCCTCTTCATTATTTTTTAGGCTTGGACCCCAAAGATCAGCATAGACTATATCCAAAGGACCAGAAACTACAGTGTTATTAGCAAGAAATGGTAATTTTGTAATTTTACCTAAAGGACAATGCGAACAAGAAAACGTTTTAGAAACATGACCTTGAGTAGGAAGACTTTCTTTTTGTAAAATTTTCTGAAAAACTAAAGAAGATGGATGGCCTAGTCTTTTATGCCAAACATGTGGAGAAACCTTGGTATGAAGAAAAGCTTTAGAGAAATATTTACATTTATTATTTACCGGAAAGGGATATAGACCATTCTTACTCGGCCCGTGGAAAAGTATCTTCTTTGATCCATTGTCCTTCACATAGAAATAAGAAGATGCAAACGTTATACTACAATCATTATCTGTAGCAAACTTGTTAACCGAAAGAAGATTATTGGAAATTTGTGGAGTATGTAAAAAATTCTTTAAGAGAAAATATGTGTAAGGTGTTTTAAGAATAGAAGTACCAGTTTTATGAATAGACACACCTTGGCCATTTCCAACAACAACCTTATCAGGTCCTTTGTAATCTGTATAAGTGTCAAGCTTCGCTAATTCAGGGGTAAGATGATTAGTAGCTCCACTATTAGCATACCAGTCACTGTCAGACGTACCAGATGTAGAACCTGTTGGAATGACACAATGAGCCATCATAGCTAATTTTGAAGGTGGAACTCTACCAGCATATGAGTGATTCATACGGTACCAACAATCAATTGCCTGATGTCCAGTTTTATGACAAATCTGACAAGGCATATGGCCGTTAGAATTTCTTCCACTATTACGACCTCTTCCTCTTCCTCTGCCATTAGAACCACCTCGACCATAATTCCTGCCATGATAACTTGATCCAGAACTACCATGATTATTTCGACTTGAAGTGTTTGTACTATCTTGGCTAGTAGATGAGGAATGTATTGAACTGAAGGCATGTGTTGTTGTTTCAGAACTGGTGGCCAAGATTGCTTTCCCTCTCAAATCTAAGGCAAGTTCTTCAGAAATAAGAAGATTGTGTAGTTCATCAGTAGTAATAGGTTCAGTACGAACACGGATTGAAGTTGTGAAAGCACTATAATCATCAGAAAGACCATTGAGAACATGAACAACTAAATCATCATCACTAACCGGAGATCCTGAAGCAGCCAAACTATCAGCAAGTTGTTTAACTTGATGAAAATACTCATCTATAGTAAGCTGTCTTTTCTTCAAACACTGAAGCTTCGACTTCAATTGAATGATATGAGATCTTGACATGTGAGAAAACCTTTTCTCGAGATTTAACCAAAGCTCTCTTGAGGAACTGATTCCAACAACATACGGTAACAATTCTTCAGCAAGAGTTGCATTAAACCAAATTAAAACTGCTTGATCTCTTTTCAACCATCTCAGGTATGTAGGATTGATATTTGTCGAATTAGGTAAAAATTGAGAAGGACACAATTCATTACCATACACCAGATCCAAGAGATCATAAGCACGCAAGATAGGCAGAAAGAGGGATTTCCATAGCAAGTAATTATTTCTATTGAGTTTGATAGGGACGAGATTACTAATATTATGCAAAGTAGGAGCATTGGAGCTTGACATTAATGGATCTTGTTGTTGATTTGCAAGATCTTGTGCACTATTGATCCGATTAACCATGATTTCTTGAGAAAATGAACAAAAAAGATTGAATTTTGAGAAACAAAAGAAAGAAATTGATAAATTGTAAACCTAGGGTTTCAAAACCACCATTAAAGGATCATTGCTGTGAAGCATACGGCTCTGATACCATGATAGAATACAAGAGTGATGAAAGAAAGAAGATGAAAACTAATTATATTTCTCTGATTAAAACCTCTATTACAAAGACTGATAGAATACAAGAGTGATGAAAGAAAGAAGATGAAAACTAATTATATTTCTCTGATTAAAACCTCTAATACAAAGACCTTTATATACACAGGTCTGTTGATATAACAAACTCTAACAGATTATCTAACTAATTACAGTTGTTAACTGTTGCTGTGCTGTCCTTCTCTGCTGATGTGTCACTCTTTGCTGATGTGTCAATAGTCCCTAGTATATACAATTGGCTCGGTTACCCTCTGGTTGGCCCTGATGACAAATTAGAAGTCCCAAGTATATACAATTGGGTCTGTTCAATGGATAAAATTAGATGTGATATGTGTGATGCTTTGGATTTGGAAAGATCATTTGCACTACTTAATGGGTTGCCTTATCAGAGGACTGAGGTTGATGGGTAATGCTACAAACCCCAAAACACAGTGCTGATAAGATGAGCAGATGACAATGAATGAACTCCAACAAAATCAAGAGTACTAGTATCATGTACAAGCTTGCATGTCCATGCTCAACTCTGTATAACAAATGGATACATCATTTGTTGGTGCTGGAAGACGAAGAGGACTTGTCAGCGCCCCTAATAAAGTATGGAATGGAACTCGGTTTCTAAATTCTAATCCTTGTGTAAATTGGTATTTATATTTTTTTCTCTATATAAATCCATTTGTGAAGACAAACGTAGGTAGTAGTAATCGAATCAGAAAAAAAAAGCATCATCAAGAAAGCTAGTGAGATACAGTATGTCATACTTATTACGAAAGTTAGACTCAGCATGGAAAGTGGATCAAACAATTGTGCAAGAAGAAGAACGTGTTGTCATCATCCGTTTTGGCCGCGATTGGGATACAACATGTATGCAGATGGATGAGATGTTGGTTTCGGTTGCAGACACTATAAAGAACTTGGTTGTTTTTTACCCTGTGGACATCACTCAGGTTCCTGAATTCAATATCACTATGTGAATATGCACGCACCTGTGCGTGACTAAATCTTTCATTTTGTATGGGTCGGGTCGAGTTCTGTGGCTTATAAAATTTATCAAAGCCCAGCCCAAAAAAATGGTTTATAGTGATACTTTGATTTTCATATTTAATGGAATCAATAAATCCTACTTAGAGCATTCCCAATGGTAGGTTTTAGCACACTTTTAGTGTAAACACTTGCCAATGGTAGCTTTTAACACATTTTTCAAGCAAAACACTTTTAACCCCCTGGCAAATTTGCCAAGGAGTTAAAAGTGCCACGTAGGAATCCATCTGCCATAATTAGTGCGGTATGGATCAATCCGCCACAATTAGTGCGGTATGGATCCATACCTCACAAATAGTGCGGTATGGACTCATCTAAAGACTCATCTAAAGGAAGATCCATCCGCCACAATGAGTGTGGTATGGATCCATCCGCCACAATGAGTGCGGTTTCAATAATCCACCATTGGAAACACTAAAACCTTTTTTTTTTACTAAAACCATTGGAAACACCAAAATTCCTTAAAACCATCCTATGTGGCACCACTAAAAGTGTTTTACCATTGGGAATGCTCTTAAAACAGTTTAAGTACAGAGTGATTAAATGGGGTAAAGATGCATGTAGCAAATAAAGGGACATGTGGCAGGGAAAATATGATTTCACAGCAAATAGTACTCTTTATCATAGGTGAAAATTTCAATACATTCCGAATATCCGACACGGAAAAAACCGGAATATTTTACGAATATCCGAACCCCAATGTCGGATATGGGAGGTTTGGCAAATTCAGTTGTATCGGAATATTTCGCGAATATTCGCGAAAAATTCAAAAAATTGGGAGGTTTTCTGTTATTTTCGTGTTTTTCTTCTGGTTTCAATGTATAAACTTATAATTAAAAGAAAAACATACATTGCAAATTAAACACCCGACGAATCATACAAGGAAGCTAAGACGGAACTATTACACAAGATAGTTTTACTCATAGGTGAAGAAATCGTAAATATCGGACGGATATTCATAGAACTTTTATTTGTTTCTAATATAAGAACTAAACACAAACAACCTCATAACAACTCAACCCATAGTTTTATTTTAATAATCAAAATAACAGACATGCTAACCCTAGAATGATAGACGCCCCATGTCAAACCGATGAGCTTCGAGTCGCATACGTGTGGGGACGAACTCAGTAGTACTATGCACAATTGAACCCCATCCCAATAGAAAGTTTCCAAACGTCCAGTGCCTTTTGGACCATTTTTTGATAACCTCATCGAAAATTCTAGTTCTGGGGGAATTAAAAATAAATGTGTTAATTTCATAATCGAAAATTTCAAATTTCGTAAATTTCGGTTCTTGCCGAATATTTCGCGAATATTCAATAAATTCCGAACGACATGGGGTGGTTTAAATTTCGTTTATATTTCGTATGCCGTACCGATCCGAATGGCCAAAAACCGGAATATTTCGTGAATATTCGGGCGACAAATTCGATTTTTTCACCTATGCTCTTTATTATAAAGAAAAAAATAAAAAACAAATAGTACTAAAGGTGGGAAATGATGTGTCGAAATTTGGTTGGTTGTACCACAGTCGAACTAGAAAAATAATATTTTTTAATTTTCTATCCAATCAAAAACTGCCACATATAATATTTACTATTGTTAAGGTCGCTTCTAAAGTAGTAAAGAGGTATGAGCTGTATGACCCTTGTACTGTTATGTTCTTTTTTAGGAACAAACACATGATGATTGATCTGGGTACTGGAAATAAGAATAAGATTAATTGGGCTTTCAAAGATAAAAATGAATTCATCGACATTGTTGAGACATTTTTTCGAGGGGCCAAGAAAGGTTATGGTTTGGTGATTTCACCTAAAGACTACCAAGCATCGCTGCTATTAGGCTGCTATTTCAATGGCCCTAGGCAAGGCCGGCCCTGAAATTCGAAGAGTCCAAAGCCACTTGTGGGAAATGTGGCCTAATCCTTAGTTATGTAGTTGAAAGGAAAAAATAATTTAATAGAAATTGGGGAAAACCTTAAAATTTGGTTGTAATGGAAATTTTGGAAGAAAAGATAATTAAGATCGAGAAAGCTATCAATCTTTTAATAAGAAAACATAAAACCCTTTATTCATTAATGAAATTCAGTGTATTATTAAAAAACAGACAAAAAAGAAGAAAATAAAAGATTTTACAATATATTTATTCGAATTTTATTAATTAATACAAAAAATACCTTGTTATTTTGAGAGATCTTCCATTAAATAATTTTTTGGACTTAGTAACTTTGTGACCAATTTTTTAAGTTATCCCATTAACTAGACTCCTAAGAGACAATTTTGTAGATTTTCACAGTTTTTGGGTAACGGTACTCATTTCATCTTTGGCCCAAAGCAGTGGTTGATGCTGCTTGTGCTGAGGGCCGGCCCTGCCCTAGGCTGTGCTAAACTTCAAATTTAGGGCATGCAATATTTGTATTAATAATGAATTTATTTTATTAAAGAGATCATCAGTTTTTGTTTATTCTTTTTCTTCCTTGTCATTTAATTTCAGAGTGTAAGACCATCTCCAACGATTCCTTCATATTTTTCTTCATATCTTGTCTTTTGGAGGTTGAAGGGGAAGGAAATCGGTTTTGGTTTTCAATTGTTTCCTTCATGTTTTTTTCCTCCAAAATCAATGAAATGGAGGAAGATTATTGAGGAACGGTTGGAGATGGTTTGCCCTCCATTATCTTCATTTTTCTTTCCATTTTTACCCTCGTTAATTATGTGTGTTTATTTAATTTTTGTTGTAGCATGTCTTTGTTCTTCTTTTTATTTTTATTTATAATAAATTATATCAAGTTTAACTATTTGTGTTATTTAAGTAGTATTAATTATTTTTTTTTTGTTTTTTTGTTTTCTAATTTGTATGTATTTTACTTAAGTTTAATAACACAAAGTAAATTAATTATAAAATTTAATTAATAAAATTTAAATTAAATATTAATTAATTAATATAAGCACATTATGTAATTAATATATCTGAATTTTAAATTTAATTAGACGTTTAAATGGATAAGGGTAGATAGGTATTTCGTCACATTTAATGATTACGACACACTTTATCACATTAACCAAAGAAAACAATGATTGAGATCCCACCAAAAAACTATTCCCTCTATAAGTGGAGAAAAATTTGATAAATAGAGGAGAATCTAATGGAGGTGGAGGATTATTGGACATGAAAATTGGTGAACAATGTATGTTTTATGGAGGAATGGAGGACCAAGGGAGCTCCAACGGTTCCTTTATAATTTCCTTCATATCTTGTCTCTTTGAGTTTGAAGTGGAGGAAAAATGGTTTTGGTCTCCAATCGTTTCCTTCATTTTTTTAATCAATGAAATGGAAGAAAATTATAGAGAAACGGTTGGAGATGGTTTACCTTCCATTCTATTCACTTTTCTTTCTATTTTTACTCTTGTTAATTATTAATAATTATAATGACATAAGTTTTTATTTATAATAAATAATTATTTGTGTAATTTAAGTAGTATTAATTGTTTTTTTATTTTTTTAATTTGTATGTATTTTATTTAAGTTTTAAAACACAAAGTAAATTATAAACTTTAAGTTAAATATTAATTAATTAATATAAATATATTTTGTAATTAATATATATATGAAGTTTAAATTTAATTAAATGTTTAAATGGATATGGGTAGATAGGTCTTTTGTCATATTTGATCACTAAAATATAATTTATCACATTAACCAATGTAAACAATGATTGGGACACCACCATATATGCTTCCTCCATATCTCTTCCAAATGCCACTATTCCCTCCAGTGGAGGAAATTTTGAAAAATGGAGGAAAATCTAATGGAGGTGGATGACCATTGGACATGAAAATTAATGATAGAGATGTTTTATGGAGGAATAGAGTACCCTTGGAGATGGTCTAAGAGACTGACTAACTCAATATATAAAATTCAATTTTTATTTGTTGGATCGACGGTATACTACAATCTGAGGCTACAACATCCAGTCCTTGAGTTATACCAATTATTAACTATGACAATAGTACCTAACAATAAGTTAGGTGTTATTCATAAACAAAAAAAAAAAAAAAATATTAACTATGACCTCGCATTTGTTTTGGTGTTAGAAGACAAGAAAATATTTTTTAGAGGACAAAAATAAAAATTCCCGAATTTCGTAGTAATGTTAATTTTTTTAGATTTTTAGAGTAATTTTGAAAAACCTTTAGAAATCATAATGAGGTTTTTTTTTTTTTTTCGAACCCAACTTCTCAGTAAAAAAAATATGAAATTTTAAATTTTTATGAATATTTGAATTTTTATAAAAAAATTATTTGTAAAATTTTATAGTCATGTGGATCTCGTTTGAAATTTGAATGACCTCGTCCCAACCATATACACTATGTTCATTTTCGATTTTTAAATCCCAACTTATGAATTTTCAAATGTTAAAACCAAAACGTTATACACTAACTATTTTTTTGTCTTTTTCACTTTTTTCTTTATTTTCTGAGTTTTTTTTTTTTGTCTTGTACTGACTTTGGAACTATAAATCATAGCCTTAAGCCCTAAACCCAGCCCTCAAAAAAGCACATTTGGCCTTTACAACTCGGCCCATACAAATTTAACGGTCGGGTCAGCCCGACCCTTTAGTATTTAAGGGGCGGGCCAGGGTTTTGATTATTACACCAGCCCTAAACCTAACCCTAATTAGGCCCTATTTAAGCCTTTATCTAGCTCTAAAATTTAATAAATATATTTTTATTTATTTGTATGTATTTACTGCTATTGTCCTTAGGGTTTTTGCACATAAAGTAAAGAATGAAGGGTGTATTGTAACTACAATGATATCCTCAAGTAAATCCTCGCTTTTGAGAGGGGGCTGTCATAACATTGGAATATAGGTATATATCTGTCAAATATTATCACCAAGGCCTTTTGAGCTCACCTGGTTCCAGAATTCGAAAGAACTCCGGAGTTAAGCATGCTCGGGTGGGAGTAGTCTTTGGATGGGTGACCTCATGGGAAACAGGCTGCTGCCCATAAAACCTAACACTGTCGGATGACCGCAGTGGTGAAGTGGGGACAATATCAGTGGTGATATAGGTCGGTTCACTACAAATGGTATCAGAGCGCATCGATGATGGTTCACCTGTCGTGGGTAGGAGAGTATGTTGGAAAGGCGCCTAGCCCAAGAAGAGGTGATGGTTGTGTCGAGTACTCCTCTCAAGAGGGGCAAGAAACGCCAGAGATTTGGAACTGTATATTCCAGAGCCGAGGACGACTCAACTCTAAGGTGGTGGGATTGTAACACCCCGGATCGGCAGATGGTTTACCGAGGGGTGGATCCTACGGTTCTTGAGAGAGGAATGTCCTGGCATTGGAATATAGGTATAGATCCGTCAAATATTACCACTGAGGCCTTTTGGGCTCACTTGGCTCCGGAATTCGAAAGAACTTCGGAGTTAAACGTGCTCGAGTGGGAGTAATCTATGGAGTTAAGCGTCCTCGGGTGGGAGTAATCTCAGGATGGGTGACCTCCTGGGAAGCAGGCTGCTGCCCATAAAACCTCACACTGTCAGATGACCGCAGTGGAGAAGTGGGGACAATAGCGGTGGTGATATAGTTCGGATCGCTACAATAGCATGAATAATAGAATATATAAGACAAATGTAATATCAACTACAAGTATACATACCCTATACATATGCTTTCTAATGTAGGTTTATGATGGAATTTGAAGAAAGAGATGCAAAAATCTCTTAAAGACAAGGAATCGAAGAATTTAGGCTAAGGATTAGACGAAATGGATAATAGGTTAAGAAGATTGATGAATAATAGTTGAACGATTTGATAGGTTTTGAAGAATAATATTTTGATAAAATTGATTGAATTAAAATTAATTGAGAAATTGCATCTAAGGATTTTTATATAGATAACCCTTACATAGATTTCCTAATATGACTCAAATACCTAAAACTTGTACCCTAAGGTATCAAATATATACCTTTTAGGCAACCCCTAAGAACACTAAAATAACAATTCTAGGACCTTCAAGAAAATACCTAAATAATAAAAATAAAATTAATTAAAAATAAGTAATATACCCTAATTATCCCATATCACTTTCATGACTATAAAATCTTAAGATCAACACTTGTAAGATATAAACAAGGGTGCATAAAAATTAAGAATCATAAGATGTTCAAACTTTGTATACCATATAGAAATAAGACAAAGATTCTTTGTATGATAATCATGGTGGAATTGCATACTGAACCCAACCTTATTATTTTTACTTATTATTTTCATTTTTTTGTCTTTAACGATGACTACCACGATTACCCTGAAGTAGTGTGTTATTGGGTTATAGAATTATCGAAGGCAAAAGTGTTCCAAGTGATTACAAAGTGATGTGGTCCTTTCAAATAGATGCCATTTTGCTTGAAACACTTGTTGCTTTCAATGAGGCAGGCGGTTTTCCAAAGAAGTCTTGGAGTAAGCGTAACGTACACACTTAGAAATCTAGAAGAAAGTATTTGAAGTCACATCTATATCCCTGTTCAATGTAACAAAAAGATGTTATCCATTTGAAATTATATAAACTATGTATTAGACGAAGAAGTTTTATATTTTTTGAATTTTTAATCTGTGTAGTACACTTATTACTGTTGTCAAACATAATTGCTATATATGGAACAACCAAGAAGGTATCGATGGAACCTCGATATGGATATGCACTTGTGTGGAAGGTCGTTAGATCTTACCATAGCCGGGGTTCCGATCAGGCACCATCAACTTCATGAAATCGCCGGTGACATAAATGAAAGATCTGTTTGGAAATGCCCAATGAACATGTTAGGAGTCGAATGAAAGTTTTGAAGAAAGAGATGGTTGAAGTACGCGAATTGTGCAATAAATTGGAATAACTGAAGGATACGAGGTTATGGCTAACGATGAAACATGGGAAACTCTACTTAAACAAAATCACGGAAGCATGTGGAAAAAGTACAAGACAAAGACCATCCCAACATTTTGGCATGTCTCCTAATTTTACTATGTAGTGGTGTTTTTTTCTTTTTATTTATGTTCCGTCGAAGTGTTATGTGTTTGATAACAATTTTTTCATTAAGAATTTGTCCAATTTTCTTAAGAAAAATGTTCAAATTTCTTGGAAATATTTTATTGTCCAAGCGATTAAGATTTATTTTTTGGGATTTTTAGACTTAACCCCCCTTATTTTGTATCAGATTAGATTAAACCCCCCATTTTTGTTCAAAGTTTGACATAATACCCTGCCGTGTCTATTCCTACATTCTGACCAAACTACCCCTTAGTTTAACTATTAGTTTTTCCACTCATCAATTATCTTTTAAGGAAACTCTTTATCTCTCTTGAGCAACTTTCTTTTCTTCTTCTTCTTTTCTCTTCAATAATCTTTGTGGCCATAATTATTCAATCAAGGTCGCTCGTATACATAAGATGATGTCATCTTTCTTCCTCATTATATCAATCCCAACTGATTCAGTCTACTAAACTCACTCGAAATCTTAATCTTTCAATTCCTTGTGTTTCTTCAACTATGGATATTGTTACTGAATCTTCTATAAGCTATGGCTGTAGTTAGAAGAATCGGTATAATAATAATAATAATAATAATAATAATAATAATAATAATAATAATAATAATAATAATAATAGTTCTTCTCATCAAGCTTCGACAATCTGCGAAAAATCATAAAATTTCGTTTATTTTTTATGCTATTTGTATCTCTGTCCGAGTTGATTGATTTTGTGGAGGAATTTGGTTCAAAACCTTGGGTATTTGTTTGAAGTCGAAGTTAATTGGAGTAGTTTTGAAGTAGGATTGGGTGCAATTGAATGATGAAGATGTTGCGGTTAGCGATTATATGTTAAAGAAAGTGACTTCGTGTTCTTCAAAGTTCAAAGTATTCATTTAAACAAGTTGCTTCCTTTTTATAAGCTATAAGAAGCTTGAGTACTTCCTTTATTTAATGGAGTAGATGGAAGTGTTTGAGTATTTACTTTTAGTTAAAGAAACAGACGGAAGTGTTGTTGATTTATTTACGGATTTTGGTGTGGAGAGAATTTGAGGTTGTCCTAAGTTGAGGAATCCATCTTCGGGTAAAGATAGAGAGTTTATTATGGCTGGGGGCTTGGAGCTACAATTGGGATAAGAGAGCAGAAAAAATTGAGGTTAGCTTTGGGGGTATTTTGGTCAGCATATAAAAAGAGAGACGACAGAAGAGACAAAAGGGAGACGGAGGGGTGTTATGTCAAAATTTGGACAAAAGGGGAGTTTACTCCAATCTGTTACAAAATAGGAGGGGTTAAGTCTAAAAGTCCCTTATATTTTGTATGCCTGCTTGTGTTCACCAATATTTTTATAAAACTGTCCAAACAGTTCTCGTGTGCTTTTTGAGATGCCATTGATGCCAATAACCCCAGATGATCCTTACCTTGTGTATGTAATCAAGAAATGGAATATTGTCAAGACTTTTCGGCAAGTAATATTTTTTTTTACAATTTATTGTGTAAACTGTTAAACTTTTACATGTACATGTGTTCAATCTATGCGCTCGTACCCACCATTTATCATTTCTTTAGTACTTTGTTCAATTTACATGTGTAAACTGTTTAATTTCTTATGCACATGTGTTCAATTTACGCAATCAAATATTTTGCTAAACAATTTTTAGCACTAGATTAAACTTTATATTAGACTAAACTTTACGCGATCATACATGTGTTCAATTTACGCGGTCATTTAATTATAATTTATGTCATGTTTTTTTTATTTATTATTATGATAGTAGCCTTTCCTTGTGCAATTCAAAAACCACATCCATCACCAGCAAGATGCGCATCTGTGGTATGGCGTAGAAGATTTTGATATGGAAGTGATGCATGACAACAATGACCATTTTCAGTTTCGTTACACTGGGTGGAGGAGGTTTGTGGAACACACCTAGCTGCAGGTTGGTGACATAATACTTTTAGAGCTGACAACTACGTCACAGTGGGGCACAAAGTTTGAAATCCAGATCGAGAGAGCTCAAGTACAGACACCACCATCTCATTCACCCCAGGAGTTCAGGACAACCACCGCTCAGACATGGAACCCATAGACGAGGGTTCCACAGAACTATTATTAGGGTTTTCTTTCTTCATTGGGTTCATTTGATGTTCAGATGATCGACAACAATGATGAGAAGTACGTGAGTGACTACGAACCAGGTTCTCACCACAATTCCATTGTCCTTGACTGATTGTGCCATAGTCATTTTTTTTTTTTTTTAGCCTTGATCATTTTTATTGTGCATATTGACAAGCTAGGATAGTGTTTTTTGTGAATATGGGAAGGTCAGGAGGGTATGAAAATTAATCACATACATTTTGTCTAGTGCGTCGGAAGGTCTAGACTTGTATTTTGGCAGTTTTTTTTGTTCATGTCTAGTCTAGACTATTGTGAAGTGATTGGGATACTTGAATGGATATTTCTTTTTATTTTTGTTGTGTTGAATTTTTTTTTCCTTCAGCTAGAAGTGTTAATTTTTTTTTATTTTATGGGTAAATGCATTGGGTTTGGACTTGTTTGATAAATGGAATTTTATTTTTTTTAGACATTCTATGATGTTTATTTGGGTTTGGACATTGTAAGTACCTAAATAGGTTTTGCCATATGTCACTCAAGAAACAAACCGACTTCAAGATTATAAATGACTCCGGGAGTACAATATACCCTAGTCAAATGGACCACAACAATTCTCTTGGACAATAGAGAGACACATCACACAATGAAGACCATGAGATCTATGAGATCTCACGGCCAAGATCAATCCATCATCCATATATAGGTAACACAAAAGGGTAACCTAAAACCCACTAAGGTATGAGCTCTCACCCTCTACACTTATTCTCTCTCTTCCTCTCTCTTTTACTCTCTTCTTTATTACCCACAATGGCTAACTTGATCGTCAGAGGGTTGATGCCGGAGACATCTCCGACGCCCTTTGCAGGTCATCTATGGAGAGGGAGCAAGAAGACCATCTCAACAACACTAATCTCTACATGTAACCATGATCAAGGCTTAGATAATGGCGCTAGAAGGTGTAATGAACCACCACTAACAAAAATAAAATTCCGACCACATCTCTCTAGTCTCTCAACTACATTCAACAAGAAAAACAACATCTTCTTCTTTTCAACAGATCACATCTCAGTTTCTTCTTTTTAGATCTCCAGTATCTCTTCATTCACCTTCAACAAACTTGGAGAAACATCAACTCGACTCATGCTTAGCTTTACATAGTTTTTTGTAATTTCTTCTTCATTTTCTTATCTCAAAGTTCAAGACTTCAAGAAGAACAATGATTAGTCTCAAATCTGATGGTCTACTCATCTCTGCACTCTTTCTTTTCTCGACCAACAATCGAATACACAAATTCAACAACCACAACAACAACAATGTTAAGATCTAAAGCTCCACCTTCAGATCTATGGGTTCTATCTTTCTATGCCTGTATATGAAGCTAACATTCCATATCCTTATTTTATATAGTCTTAGAATAAATGATACCTTCATTGGTTTCATCATAACTAGCTGATTGTTTTCTACAAAGGATTGGTTTTTACGATCTAAAGGAACAGGGGTTTCTGCTGTGGTGGTTGAGGAAGCGAGGGTGAGGGAAGCCCGTTTTAATCTTCCACCATGGTTCCTAGTTCCACTTTAGTGAAGTCAATCTCAGATGGTGATTCTTGATCTCTAGTAGGAGAAGCTTTAGAGAATGGGTACAACACGACGATGTTTCGCGATGAAGATTGAGAGTAAACATTTCTCTTGTGACCGGATAGTTACTAGAGAGGTTGGAGAAGAAGCTTTAGAGATCCAGGAAAAGGCAAAAGGGGGTACTTTCATTATTAAGCTGTCTTTGAATGGTGGAAAATGGTTGAGTAAGTTGTTATGCCAGATCTCTATGGGGGCTACCAAGATAGGTGCTTCTTTCAGATGTGAGGAGTCGTATGGATATCTTTTGGGAACGGTAAGAGAGAACAGAGGTGGGATGTTTGCGAAGATAACAACCTACAATCAAAGAGTTTCAAGAAAGTTTTCTATAGTCTGTATCCCCAAAGGCGAGAAGTTTAAGGGATGGGAAAAGCTTGGTTCAAAGATTCAAAAACTGACTGAGGTTGAAGTTCAGGTGAGAAAGCATGCTCCGATTCCGGCGAGAAACCCGACTTCCCCTGAAACAACATCGTACTCGGAAGTACTCAGAAACGGTAGACAAAGTGAGAGTCATCACCCTGAAGTGGTGAATGTGGCGTCCAGAGGGGGAATTACATCGCATAGTTGGTGGACTCCGCTGGTGATTTGTAAGAGTACATGTACAACACCAGACTGGAAATGGATGGAATGTAAAGTGCTGAATCTTTTCCCTCAAGCTCGGTTCCATAACCCCAATAAGGAGGAAACCTTGATCTCATTACAATCGGAGGAAGAGGCTAACCAATTACTCAAGCTGCCACCTTTAACAAATTGGGAAGGGTCTTTCAACTTTGAGAAATGGACGCCGGTGGCTGGTGCTCTCTCACCAGATTTCTTGAAGAATATGGCAAAAGGCACGAGAATTTCACTAATTGGGGTCCCGTATCACTTGAGGTTATTATCAGTGGTGGAAGACATAGCTAGAGTTTGCGGGTCGAAGTGGAAGATGGAAGAAGAAACTTTGAATCTCAACAGTCAAGAAATCTCAGTCATTCTCTATGATGTGGTTATTTGGAAAATCCCAAAGACTATCTTTCTTTGTGAACGAGGTTTCAATTCACCCGTGGTAGTAAAGATCAAGGATTTCTCGGTGACAAGAATTCAGAGTTGTACGACAGAAAGTGAACGATGGCGAGAAACAGATACTGTGTTTCCGGTGACCGAAAATGCCATTGTTGAAAGTCAAGCCAACGTGGCAGCTGTTCGAGTGTAAGGATCAGACGTGTCCAGTCCACCTGGTGAAGTTTTTCAACCGTCGGAGAGGGAAATTCAAAATTTGAATCTGACATGCCAACCAATTGCCATGAAACCTATCACTAGAAGCCAAAATCCTTTCCAGTTGCTAGCAGTACAAGATGCTATGTTAAGAAATAGTACTGAAGGTGGTAGTAGTGGGGAGCAGTCAAATGAGGTAGGTAGTGACTCAGTGGAACAAATGGAGGATGGGCCTTTAATCCCGCTGAAGAAGTCCAAGAGGAAGAAGAAAAACAAAGGCCCTTATCAAAGAAATGGGCCCAAGGTTTACAACAACCCGATGTATTGGTCCAAAAGACTATGGTTGCCTAATGCGAGTATAGGCAGGAATGTCTCACGAAGCCCACGAACTGGCCCTAGTGGACGAAATGTTGAGCCCATACATTTTAGTCAACAGGTGTCGTGTGAAACGTCTTCCTCAACACCAATTCCAGATGTGGTAGTTGAAACATGGAAGTCTCCTCTCAACAAGCGTGGAATCTCTTGGAACCAGAAGTTAGGAAGGAAATAGCTGCTGGACTAATGCAGTGTGAGAATGATGGGCAAATTTCTAACTGGATTAAGTGGTTTTTCATACCGTTTGCGAAAGATCTAGGTATGTCTACGAATCTTAATTTGGAAGGGCAAATGAGATTATTCAAGGAATTGCTAGTCAAAGGACAATCAGGGGATGCACTTCATGGGAATGGAGCAAAGCAGGTGGTGGTTGAATCAAATATTGAAGTTCTTGAGCTTCAAAGGGATGAAATAGTGAATCATGTCGATCAAACTCCTTAGTTGGAATGTCTGAGGACTTGCAAATGAGGCAACGTGTGGTAGTGTTAGAAGATTAATGGAAACGCACAAACCAGTTTTTGTGATGTTACAAGAGACCAAGCTCAGTGATAATTTAGATCCAATTTATGGGTGGCTATGGAGGCAGCCATGGGAAGTGGAATTCATACCAGCTTTGGGATTAGCTGGTGGTGTGATATTAGCTTGGAATTCTAATGAAATTTCAGTTCTTAGAACTCATAAAGGGAACTTTGCAATTTCAGTTGAATGTGTACTACAAGAAACAGGTTTCTGTTTTGTTGCAACTTCTGTGTATGGGCCGTGCAGAGACAATCAGAGGGAACAGTTTTTTGAAGAATTAAACAGTATTAGGGAATGGTCTGAGGAACCATGGGTAATTGCCAGTGATTTTAATGTAACTCGTTTCATTCATGAAAGGAAAGGGGATTACAGGATCGGAAGATTTATGCGGTCTTTTGATGATTTTGTGGGAATTAATGGTCTTGTAGACTACCCTTTAAACGGTGCTCAGTATACTTGGTCCAATAACACCAGTGCAAGTAGGATAGATCAATTCCTATCATCGATTGAGTGGGATACTGAATTTTCTGATGCAAAAGAAGTTGCTTTGCCGAAGTTCGATTCAGATCACAAAGACATATTATTGGACTACACTAAAAGAAGCAGAGACCCAACCCCCTTCAGATTTGAGCTAATGTGGTTCGAGGAGGACAACCTGCAACAATTGATAGACGATTGGTGGAAGTCATTTCTGAATGAGGGTAGTCCAAGCTACAGTTGGTGGACTAAGATGAAATTATTAAAAGCCAAATTGAAGGAGTGGAATCGTAATTGTTTTGGCAGCATTGACAATCTTATTGTTGAGGAGGCGGAAGAGATTGATTCCTTGGATCGTAAAGAGGAAGCTACAACACTCACAGATGATGAGATTATGTATAGGGGTTTACTCAAGATTGAACTCAATCAGCTGCTGCGCAAAAAGGAAATTACATGGAGACAGAAATCCAGAATTAAATGGTGTGTTGAGGGTAAAACTAATACCAAGTTTTTTCAGCAATTTGCAAATATGAGAAAAAGAGTGAATTTCTTTAAATTCTTTGGTTGTTGGTGGGACTGTGATTACAGATCCAATGGAAATAGAAAATCATGTTATTGATTTTTACGAGACCCTTTACGCAGAAGATTACTTGGTCAGACCGAAACTCGATGGAATGGAATTTGCTCAATTGTCTGAAGCACAAGCAACAAACCTAGAAGATGTTATTTCTGCTGAAGAAGTTCTAATTGCAATTAGAGAGTTGGGAGGGGATAGGGCACCAGGCCATGATGGGTTTCCTATGGCTGTGTTTCATCGGTGTTGGGCTACTTTTAAGGAAGATATAATGCTTGTTATCAAAGAGTTCGAGGCTACAACTTTTCTCGATTGGCGTTTGAATACGACAATCCTTACTCTAATTTCTAAGCGAGAAGGATCTCTGTCTATATCTGATTATAGGCCAATTTCACTAGTAGGTGGATTGTACAAAGTGATCTCTAAAGTTTTGGCCTCGAGATTAAGACTTGTTCTCCCTTATTTCATTTCAGCGGAGCAGAGTGCTTTTGTAGGACAAAGGCAGATTCTTGACGGGATACTCATTGCTAATGAGTGTCTCGATTCAAGGAGAAGGACCGGCGAACCTGGGTTGTTGTTAAAAGTCGATATTGCGAAGGCTTACGACTGCATTCAATGGGAGTTTATTGATTATATGTTGCAGCGAATGGGGTTCAAAGACAAATGGAGATCGTGGATTAGAACTTGTATTTCTACGCCATCTTTTTCTATTCTTATTAATGGTTAACCGAAAGGCCACTTTAAGAATCAGAGAGGGATTCGCCAGGGAGATCCTATCTTGCCATTTATCTTTAACTTGGTCATGGAGGCATTGAATCGACTTATGAAGAAGGCATTGTCAGAACAGTATATTCAATGGTTCAAACCTGGCTTGGAAGGACCAGAAATTACTCTGTTACAGTTTGCAGATGATACGCTGGTTATGTGTGGAGCAAAGTTTAATCAAGTTCTGTGTCTGAAAGCCATATTCCTGATTTTCGAAGCTACATCAGGTCTAAGGTGCAATATGAAGAAAACTTCTCTGATGCCAATTGGTGAGGTTGAAAGAGCTGCAGACTTTGTTCGTATTCTGGGTTGTAGTTTGGGTTCCCTTCCAACTAAATATTTGGGCTTGCCCTTGGGATCAAACTATAAGAACATAGCTGCTTGGGATCCGGTCGTCGAGAGAGTCCAGACCAGGTTGGGAGGTTGGAATAGCAGGCTTTTATCATCTGGTGCTCGATTTATCCTGCTCCAAAGTGTTCTATCTAATTTGCCAGTATATCAGATGTCCTTGATGGTGCTACCTGCTAGTGTGGCAAATAGAATTGAAAGTAAGATGAAAGCATTTTTGTGGGGCTCTGTTGATGGCAAGAGGAAATACCATTTAATTAATTGGAATATAGTTTGCTCATCAAAGTCAAGTGGTGTCCTAGGAGTACGACATCCCAAGTATATGAACAAAGCCTTGCTATGTAGATGGATTTGGAGATACGGTACTGAACCTGATGCTCTGTGGCGACAAGTGATTGATAGTAAGTATGGTAATGTTGTATCTGAATGGTGGCCAAGACAAGTGAATTAATCTTTCGGATGTAGTATGTGGCATGGGGTGATGGCGAATCTTACAAGTTTCAAAGAAGGAGTCCAATTTCAACTAGGTGATGGACACAAGATCCGGTTCTGGGCAGATGTATGGCTTGGGGACGACTGCCTGAAGAACTTATTCACCCAAATCTACAACATATCTGAAACCAAAACTATGAAAGTAGCAGAAGTTGGACAGGTGTTGAATGATGACATAGAATGGGATCTCAGAATCAGAAGAAGGGTGTATGATTGGGAACTTGAGCAACTAAATTCCTTGAAATCGAAGTTGGAAGCAGTTACTTATGAGGAAGTAGGGGATCAGTGGAGATGAAAGTGGGATAAGAAGGGAGTGTTCACTGTGAAGTCAATGTACAAGCGATTGACAATGAATTTGCTGACTGATCCAAGAGTGTTCCCTAAGAAACTAATCTGGAAATTGGAGGTACCACTGAAGATTAAATTATTTTTCTGGGCTGCTATTCATGGTTGTACGCTCACTGTGGATAACTTGAATAGAAAAGGGCAAGCCATTAATCCTATGTGCCCTGTGTGTGGTTTGTTGGATGAATCCATCATGCATTTGTTCCTACACTGCCCTTCTTCCCTACATGTCTGGACGATAGTGACGAAACCTGATCCAACTTTGTCCCCTAACCTGTTCATTGTGGATTCTCTTGAAGAATGGTTAGTGGCTTGGCCTACTAAAGGAGGACCTGAGTTTACAAAATTACTGTGGAAATTGTTGTCGTTTGCGGTTGTGTGGATGCTATGAGAGAAACGTAATGACAAAGTGTTCAGAACAAAAGTTACAGGGATTGCTAGAATGTTGATGGAGATAAAAGCTACAATCTGGTTCTGGAGTGCTATTTGGCATGGGAGAAAAAATTATAGATTTCAAGACTTGTGCTAAGGTGGGATGAGTTGCTGAATGGCACTTTATTGAGATAGTGGCCATGGACATGTCTGTGCATTGTAATTTCATTTTATCAATGACCTGACGCTGCTTTCTGCAGGCTGATCAGGATGTAAAAATCTTTTTTACATATTAATAAGCTTTTATTTATCAAAAAAAAAAAAAATCTTTCTCTCTTTTTCTGTCTTTCTGACTCATTAATGGCGAACTGTTTTAGTTTCACAAAGTCTCAAAATTGGTCTTATCGTTATAGTTTCGCAAACGCAGGTCTGAAATCGTATCAACAGATCTAGGTGATGGAACCATAATCCATTGTTGGGTACCCAAAACCCATAAACCTGATAAACCCACTCTTCTTCTCATTCATGGTTTTGGAGCAAATGCAATGTGGCAATGGAGTGAACTTCTTCGACCATTTGTAAACAGATTCAATCTCTATGTTCCTGACCATTTGTTCTTTGGTGAATCATATACAACTCGTTCAGATCGGTCTGAGTCATTTCAAGCTCAGTGTGTTATGAAATTTATGGAAAATCATGGTGTAAAGAAAATGAATTTGATTGGTATTAGTTATGGTGGGGTTTGTTGGGTTCAACATAGTCAACCACATTTCCATATCAAATAACACTTCAAATCAAATTCACAACATCTCTTTTCATCTCCACATCTCATATTGTTTCTTCTTCATCAAATCCCCAACATACATCACAAGATCTCATATTGTTCATCATATCTCCACAATCAATTTGAAGAAAAACACGTAGCGTATCTCCAATCTTCCTATACAATTCCAATTTGAAGAAAAACACGTCTCCAATTTCAGATTTACAGCAACGTATCTCTAATCTTCCGATACAATTCCAATTTGAGGAAAAACACGTCTCCAATTTCAGATTTACAACAGCGTATCTTCAATTTTCCTATACAATTCCAATTGAGTTTTGAACTCAAATGTTATTTCTTTGTTCTTCATTAGTTCATAGGTTCCAAAAGCGCTCTCTCGTACATTATTACAACAGATTTGCAGTTCAAGATTCAATTTTTCTTATTCACCTTCGAAACAAGATTTCATTTTTCAAAAAGATACAACTTTTGGATTTCATTTTCTACTACAAAGAGAATTTGAGCTCAATTTCAACAAATAAATCTCAAACTCAGTTTAGTTTCGGATTTTCAAAGCTATCAAATAACATCCATTATAGTTTACTACAGCTCAAATGTTTGATGATATTCCCAACTTAAGAAATTGCTTTCTTATATTGAGTTCGGAGCAGCCGGACAAATACCAACTTCTCATCTCTTCAAGAGAAAGCGAGTTTACACAACTATACCATGTCTTCAAGCTCTGAGGATGTCATTCACTTATCGGGGTTTTGTTATTCAATTTCATCTTGCGTGGTTTTGAATAACCAATGAAGTTGGTCATGTGGGTGCAGGATCCGTTCTCTTTATTCACTCAAACTTGTGAAACGCAACTCAACAAACAACAAGAGCGCTCGCTGTTAGCTCAGCCACCTCCCACTAACTCTTCAATCATCACAGCACTCTCGGTTTGTTCAAATATATCTATTGCCAACAGATCAGTTTTTCTATTTTTTCTCCTTACATAGCTCCCATCGCAGCACGTAATTCCGAACCCCTTTGAATTAAAATGTTCTCGGTTCACACAGTATTTGGTATCACATTTTCATATACTTTTGACATGGTCAGTAGTAATATAGTTTTGCTTGCTCATGCACTCAAAAACATCTCACAACACACAGTAGCTCACAGCTCCACAAAACACTTACATTTGGATTAATCCTCCATCATTAATACACTGATTTTGCAATTCTTTTCATTATTTAAACCAAAAGTTAATCACTCATAATACTGCTATATTACTCTATCAAGTTATCTTGCTACTAATAGGCTGCTAGTCTTACATGTTCATCCATTTCATATAGTCGACTACTCTATGGCAACATAGCTAGCTTCATTGCTTTGATGAATAACATTCCATCTATGCTCAAACTATTAACATCACCTGCTCTGTATATATCTGATTATATCTAGCTTGAAATTTCTTAACTATGTTGGTTATAACATCATCTGCACAGTGACTACAAACCCCATGCTATACATGTTGTTTTCACCCATGTTTGCTACAAATATTAATAAGTTACGCCTGCAGACGATACATGATTTTATGCAATAGCACACTTCTGTTTGATACTTGACAGTAGCCCTTTTATAGCATAGTATAACCATTTCTATGACAATGAGCCTAAAGGCGCGCTGTGACATGCTCTTAGTACTATCCCATTTCTATATTCTTCACAGTTTACACTAGACATCTTGCATACATGTTACTCACTAGACTCTTCGACATCAAATAGATTGTTGTTATGCATCTTGCATTAAAATTTCATTTCTCATATCAACTAGATTATTGTTATACATCTTGCATTACAAATTTCATTTCTCATACCAACAAGTGCATCATACCTCCATATGATGTAACACCTCCATTCAGACTTCATTTCTCATACCAACAAGTGCATCATACCTCCATATGATGTAACACCTCCATTCAGACTTCATTTCTCATACCAACAAGTGTATCATACCTCCATATGATGTAACACCTCCATTCAGACTATGCTGTTATGAATACCTTATTTATCCAGGTATTTAAATATACTACTATACTACTTAGTTTTTAGCAACTTTGCATACTTATTGTCCATATACAATGGTTTACATCTTTATACATTGATTCTACACCTACATCTGTTTACATGACTACAATGTCATTGGTACTATTGGTTGCCTGTACCTGCACACATACAAATTTTGGATCTTATATCCCCAATTTCTCTGATCGTATTACGCCATACATGAGAAAACACTTTTGAACGGTTTTACTACTTCACCTCTATGCTACTATGTTTTTGTCTTGTGTACATTAGTTTATCTTTATGCCTTTGCATATTAAACACATTTAGTGCATATTTTTAATGTTTTGGGACAATTAGCACATTACCTAGCTTAATAAACCATCATTTCCTCAAATACAAATCTCAATCAATGCATCGCATTATATATCATATTGCTTAAGGCCTTGGATAATGAAACTCCTCGCTTCTCTTTATTGTTCAATCTCTGTTGAATACATGTTTAACCCAATTTTCAATATAGTCCAGTCACATAGCGGGCACGTTCTTTAACTTAGAATTTATGCTACCAAAGTTGAACATCTTTGCATACATAACGCTTTTTGCTACATTATACAAACAGTGTATCACATTTTATTACCTCGCTTTTTGCTACACTATGCAAACAATGTATCACATCTTAATACCTTGTTCTTCGCTACACTATACAAACAGTGTATTACATGCAATTTTATCTTGGGCTCTGTCGCATTTTGTCACTTTATAGAGTGTTCTTGCTGACTTGCTCCATTGTGAGTACAGGTATAACACATTTTTCAGGTCACACTGTTCCTATTACTTGTCCAAGTATATCATTTCTTTTCTATTAGCTTCAAAGGAATCGTGCAGCACCGAAAACACCGACTTATTCACACAGGCTATTTAGCAATCTCGGCTCCAACATCATAGGTTCTCATGCCATTATCTGAGAAGACATGACAGTCATGACTACCATTCATTTTTCTCTTTTATCTGATCCGAAATCTCTGTGGGCACAAGCATCTCGCACAGCTCGGTGTTCACAAGTATAAATCGAGATCTCCATGAAGACATTGACATCCGTGCATACATGAGTCACCCCGAGTACATCAAATGTTATACATACAAATGGCTTGTCTTTAAATACTGATTGTATTTATACAGTTGGCTCATATACACTAACAACTTCTAAACAAAATAGGAAAAACACATCTTTACATTCGTACTCACGAATAAGCCAGCAACACCGGTAAAGTAACATTAATGCCGACGAGACAGTTACTTTTTACCTCTTTACTGACTGAAAAGAAGCCTCGTTACACCTATGCCAAAAAGGTAACGGGTCGCTCTTCTGTACTTACTGTATAAATTAAGGAAGCCCAATGCACACACGGGGGCATTGACTAGTGGGTAGGAGTCCTGGTCGGACAACAGTTAAAGCCTCGCACTACCCATGCGGTCTCGTCCCTCACGGGGGCTAGGCAACACCTGCGTCGTGAGATGCCTCGTCCAGAGAAGAATCTAAGGGTTACGCGCTTATTTAAAACTAAAGAAATTAGCAGCCGTGACGATGGGGCTAAAAGTACTAGATTACAAATTTCACGATTACAAACATAAGCATGTCAAACAAAACATATTATGGATGTTCAAAACACATAACATTGAACAGTTAAAAAGTCTGCATGTCCCCACAGACAGGGAATTCCAGACTTAAACAAGAATCAGTTATCAGGCCCATGGCCACAAGTACTAGCCTGCCCACCCCCATGGGTCAAGAATTTCAGACCAAAAAAACCAAAGTATTAAAGGCCCACGGCCAAAGCAAAAGCTCATTATATCCAATATACACTATGGAAATGGATATGTGAATCGTGCTTACATCATCCTATACGGATCCAACAGCTATACACAAACTTCGGATATTTATTCTTTTACACCCGCGTATCGAAAGTCGCAACTTTTAAACTTAGCCTAGCCAATTTGGTTGTTGGATTTGTTTGTCAATACCAAACAGTTGACTGGTTACAAAAATGTGGGTGGAGGACGACTCCCCCGAACTCAATTTCATGAAATGGTACACCACCATCAAACTTACTCAAATAAAAAGAGTCCCTCCGAAGAATCTGATTACTCCGACAGCTATCATGACTCAGTCGTTGGAAATGCCATTTAGTCGTTCTTCTACAATTTTCAATATTCGCGAGCTTCCCAAAGTCCAAATATATTCTCTACATGGCTATAGCAGTTACATATTCTTCTTCCGCGCCTTATCTCTCTAAGGACACCGAAGAAGAAGGGGGGCGCTTATGGATGCCTCTAGAACTTCATTCAAAACACATCTTCCTCAAACATTCTCCACTATCAAATTTTTCAGTTCGGAGCTACTCTGAAATATGAAAAATCTTGCATCATCAAACATGACAACTTTTATGAAATACAACGGATTTGGAGGCGAGTACGACAAATACAAGGAACTACGGTGGCTTGATCCCAACCTGGGTACGTAGGCAGCTACCTTCGTAACGCAGCGAACTCATCATTATACTCTCCAACACAACCTTCTCTACATCATCTTATCAATCAAAGTGTTAAATTCCAAAGCGCCACATGTCAAGGGCGTGATTTCTCTGAACCGACGTCACCGTTAGCTCCGTCAGCTCAGGGAGAGGGCGATGTAAGTACCTAAATAGGTTTTGCTACATGTCGCTCAAGAAACAAACCGACTTCAAGATTATAAATGACTCCAGGAGTACAATATACCCTAGTCAAATGGACCACAACAATTCTCTTGGACAATAGAGGGACACATCACACAATGAAGACCGTGAGATCTAATGAGATCTCACGACTAAGATCGATCCATCATCCATACATAGGTAACACAAAAGGGTAACCTAAAACCCACTAAGGTATGAGCTCTCACCCTCTACACTTATTCTCTCTCTTCCCCTCTTCTTCATTACCCACAATGGCTAACTTGATCGTCGGAAGGTTGACGTCAGAGACAACTCCGACGCCCTTTGCAGGTCATCTATGGAGAGGGAGCAAGAAGACCATTTCAACAACACTAATCTCTACACGTAATAACCATGATCAAGGCTTACAGACATGTAGTTACGAAATTTGTCAGTGCACAAATTACCAATCAACAGACAGACAAATAGTTGCAAACGGGTTTACGTGAGATTTGCCAGTCTGAAAATCAAACACCAACAAACTTGCACTAGATTTAAATATGTTGGATGTGGTGGTGGAAGGTGATAACACCAATGTTATTGCTTGTCTGAAAGGAGATGCAACCTCTGCTTGGAACACTAAGTATTATATGTTCCTTTATTTGCAGTTGTTTCAGTTATTAAGGTCTCTGTCTTTTGTGCACACTGGTAGGTCTTGTAATATATATGCCCATACGCTGGCTAGAAGGGCTTGGTCATCGGATGTTGTTGAGTGGAGGATACATCCCCTCAGTCTATTTGTACTCTGGTTGATTTTGTTAATGATTTAGAGGTACTTGCTCCTTAGGCAGGCACCCATTTAAAAAAAAAAAAAAAAAACTCTTGCCAGAACCCTTTTTTTTGCCGAGATTTGCCAGTGGCAAATCCTCAAATTTTCAAACACAGGGAGAACGTGACTTGAAAACCATTAGTTACCGAATGATTTTTTCAAAAGAATTTTTTTAGCAATAGTTTATTGGGCCAGCCCATTAGACATTTGAAACTTTGGGGCGAGATTGGACTAGTGACGGGCCGAGCTAGAAAGCTTGGTTTGACAAGAGTTGATGTTGGACCGACCCAATAAGTGGGCTTTGTTGTTGGGTCGGCAGAATTATCACTACCTACGAAGAGAACTAGAGAAGATTTGTAATCGAAATGAAATATTTTCCAACGTTCTCAGATATCAAATTCAACTTTCTTTAATTCGTTTTGTTCACAGAAGGAACAGTAGAGAACAGAAAGAAGGTGAAAAAGAAAGAAACTGAGAACCCAATATATGTGCAATATAACAATAGTAAAACAAACAAGAATAAAACAATAAAGAAGTAAAGAACACACAGAAATTTTTAACGTGGTAAAACCCAATATGGGAAACGTCCACGGTTGTCCTCGCGACAACAAATAAATCCACTAGATGAAAAGAGATGTACAAACCTATCAACTACCTGCAATCACTGCGAGTTGACACTACTGGTTATCTCTAACACCTTGACTTCACCAGAGCACCTTGATGTACGCACAAGACACTCGACTTCTTGATGAACACACAAGAAGACTCGAAGCCGAACTATGAAACAAGCTTACACTAGAGTTCCTTGATGAACACACAAGGATACTCGACTTCTTGATGAACACACAAGAAGACTCGAAGCTAAATCACTATTCAATAATGAAGAAGAAGATGAATAGGAAAGAAGGAAGAAGAAGATGAATGGGGAAGAAAAAGATGAGTTCAATCACCAAAACAACCTAAACCAAAATCTAAACAAACTCCAAGAATAAGACTTCAATTGGACGGCCAAAGAACTCACTTGTTCTTTGGAAGAGAAACCCTATATATACTTAGGGTTGGAAACCAAGGAAAATGGGCCGAAATAGTGAAAACCCACATTGGACGTACGTTCGTCGATATGACGTTCGTACGTCTCCATACGAAAATACGCCTGCTGCCTGCTGCGACGTACGAACGTCCTGTAAAGGTACGTACGTCCAGAACTCAAACTAACTTGCTGACATACAATACGTACGTACGTCCTTAAGCAGTACGTACGTCCTGAACCAAAAAACACACTAATGACACACGACGCGAAGACAAGGACGCGGGACGACGTGCGTACAACTAGGTTTTCTTAACAATGAACTCAAGGCGAAATAACCAAGGACACTTTGTCACAAAATTGATGTCAAACCACTTCGTGCCGGTTTCAGAAACAAGCAACAATGGTGATTATTTTTCAAGAAGAAGATACAGATGAAAAGAAGGTTGCCGTCAAGGATGACGAAGGAGTAAACAACACGTATGAGCAGAGAAAGGGTGAGATCAAGAAGAGAAAGAGGGAGATCAAGAAGATGGACGTTACTGACAATGAGAGAAACAGAGGATGCAGATGCACTAATGTTCTTTCGTGGGATTTGCTGCCTATTGAGATAGCTTATGAGATTCTATCAAGGATTTCTACTGCTGATTCATTGTATCAATCAAGAAATGTCTCAAGAACGTGGAAATCAATGATATCTGATCCAAAGTTCATAAACTTTCATCTTCTTCATAATTCAAAGCCAAAATACCCATAAGTCTTAGGTGGTGTTTGTTTTTACCTCTTATAAGAGGTTGAATTTACTAGAGCCTCTATTAAGAGGTGGACCACTAAAATGAGGTGTTTGTTTTTCACCTCTTATAAGAGGTTACTAGAGGTTTGCCTCTTATAAGAGGCTGATTTTTTGTAGTGGCAATGACCTTGCTATTAGCCTCTTATAAGAGGTAGACACTTTCAAAATACCTATCCTACCCATGATCTTTATAACTTTTTCTTATCCCTAGTCCTTAAACATAAAATTCCTTGCACCATTCTTCTCTTTCTCTCTCTTTCACATATTTTTCTATCGTCTTACATTTATGAAACTTTCTTCTTCCTAAGCTAAAAAAATAAATTTTTTTTTTAATTTTTTTTCTTCGTTTTAAAATCTTATAAAATAGTTTATTGTAATCTATATCCGTATTTTCTCATTTTTCCTTCTTACCATTATATAAGATCTTGTTATAATACATTCAATTCATAACTTGTAGTTTTAATTTAATTAATTTTACATTAATTAGAATAGAATAATAAAAATTTATTAATAGAAAAAAAAGGATAAAATTGTAAAGTTTGCCTCTTATAAGATGTTTTAAAAACAAACACCTTGGCTCTTATAAGCTCTTGTAAGAGGCCAAAACAAACGATTTTCATGTACCTCTTAAAAGAGGCAACCTCTTACAAGACATACCTCTTAAAAGAGGCAACCTCTTATAAGAGGGACCCAAAAAAAAAAAAACAGCCCCTTAGTTTTTACTTGCAAGAAGAAACTTTACATCGTTTCTAGAGTTGGTTCTTGTTGAGTTTTATGTGCAATATGGGCCTGTTTGGGCCCAAATTCGTGGTCTATTGTAAGGCTATACTATAAAGCCAAATAGAAGTGATACAAAACCTTAACTTTTCTAAGAGAGAGATTGTCAGAAGCCATTAGAGAGTTTGAGAGAACTTTGTGAGGAAGAAGACTTCGGTTTCTTCGTGAGGGCTTGTACAATTCTCTAGATAAGAAAAGCATTATCCTTTCTCCCCGTGGACGTAGGTATATTGCCGAACCACGTATATCTTGTGTCTTGTGTGTGGTTGCTTGTTTATTTTGTCTTTTTCGTTTTACTTTCATACATTAGTTCAATCATCATATTTGTGCATTAGTTTCCGCTGCGCACAACAAGTGGCATCAGAGCCGAAGGTTAGTTCCTTGGGTTAAAGAGGGATTGCAGAACATTGGTTAAAGGGTTTGGAGGAATCTGTCCAGATTCGATACTCTGTGGTAAAACGGCCATAACTCTGTTCTCGGATATCGAAACGTTGATCCGTTTTTTGGGTTGGAAAGAAGAGTCTTCAGGCTTTCCAACGGTGTATGGTACGTTTTCTGTTTCAAAGTATTCCGTTCCCAGTAATTCTTTGAAGTTGACGGTTTTGTTTTCTCAATTTCGGTAAAAATCCAATCTTGGATTTTTTCTTGTGAGCTTTGGTTAGAACTTGAGCGTCTAGAAGGTGTTTGTTGAAATTCCAGGGTGAATTTCATATTCGTTTGGTGATTGTTTAGTGTTTGAAAAAATGGTGAAAGATGTTAAAAGAAGGGAGTTCGAAGAGTTCGAAGGGGGAAACCAAGTCAGTGGTTTACCATCAAGCAAAAATTGATATAGAGAAGTTTACTGGCACCAATAACTTTGGTATGTGGAGGTGTGAGGTAATGGATACTCTATGTCAACAAGACCTAGAAGATGTTCTGGAGGATAAGCCAGAAGATGTGGAAGAGAAGGATTGGAAAAAGATGAACAAACGAGCTTGTGGAATCATAAGGTCGTGTTTGGCACAAGACATTAAATATCTTGTGATGAATGATGCGTCTGCAAAGGAGATGTGGCGAAAATTGGAGGAGAAGTACATGACAAAGACTATCCACAATAAAAACTATCTACTTCGAAAGTTCTATCGAATAGATATGAGAAGAGGTATTTCCATGGCGGAGCATCTTAATGATTTTACCAAGCTAATTGCAGACTTGGCGAATCTAGGAGCAGATGTGAGTGATGAAAGCAAGGCAGTGTGTCTCTTAAATTCGTTACCGGACGAATATGAACACTTGGCTATCACACTCACATATGGGAAAGAAAAATTGGTGTATGGTGAGATTTCTGCAGCATTGTTAACTCATGCGTGTATGAAAAAGGACAAGGAAGAGTCCAAGGGCTCTACACCTGAGGTCTTGGTAACAAGAGGAAGGTCTAGTGACAGGAAAGGCCAAGGTGGTAGAGGGAAATCTCGGTCAAAGTCGAGAGGTCGATTTCTAGCAAAGGATGAATCCTCCTTTTGTCATGAGAAAGGGCATTGGAAGAAAGATTGTCCTAAAGCCAAGGCAAAGGACAAGAAGAAAGACTCTGAGGTAAATGTTGCATGTGATACTAAAGATGATGATGTAGATTCTGATTATTCTTTATCCGTTTCATCAATGGTTTGTCTAGTGGTAATGAATGGATCTTAGATTGTGCTGCTTCTTATCATATATGTCCTATAAGGGAATGGTTTTCTGATTTTAAGAAGCAGGAGAATGGTGTAGTGGTGATGGGGAATGATCAACCCTGTCACATAATGGGTATAAGTACCATTCGTCTGAAGATGTTTGATGGAATTATAAGGAAGCTGAAGAATGTTAGGTATGTTCCTGACATGAAGAAGAATCTTATCTCAGTTGGTACTTTAGAAGCCAATGGTTACAAGGTGGTACTTGAACATAGCGTTCTAAAGGTTGTGGCTGGTGCAATAGTTGTACTCAAGGGTGTTCGACAAAGGAACTTGTACTTTCTTCAAGGTAGTACAGTTACTGGGGATGTGGCCGTGTCTAAGGCTACATCAAAGATTGCTAGAGAGACTACGCGGCTGTGGCATATGCGGTTGGCGCATACTGGTGAAAAATCCTTGCAAAGATTGATAAAGCAAGGGTTGTTAAAGGGTGTTATCGCATGTAAAACAGAATTCTGTGAGCATTGTATTCTGGGCAAGCAGACAAGAGTAAAGTTTGGCACAGCTATCCATAATACTAGTGGAGCTCTTGATTATGTTCACACGGATGTCTGGGGGCCTACCAAGAATGCATCTTGGGGAGGTAAGCATTATTTTGTGTCTTTTGTTGATGATTTTTCTAGGCGTGTGTGGGTGTACACCATGAAGAGCAAGGATGAAGTCCTAGAAATTTTCATAAAGTGGAAGAATTTAGTTGAGACCCGAATTGGCAGAAAGATCAAGGTACTTCGCTCAGATAATGGAGGAGAGTACAAAAATGATCCATTCTTGCAAGTATGTCAGGATGAGGGTATTGAACGCCATTTCACTGTAAGAGAGACACCGCGGCAAAATGGGGTGGCAGAACGGATGAATCGAACTTTACTGGAGAGAGTTCGGTGTATGTTGTCTGATGCTGGGTTAGGCAAAGTGTTTTGGGCTGAGGCTATTATGTATGCCGGTCACCTTATTAACAGGTTGCCTTCGAGTGCGATTGATGGCAAAACTCCTATGGAGGTTTGGTCTGGTAAGCCTGCTTCAGACTATTGTTTTCTTCATGTGTTTGGGTGTCCAGCTTACTATCATGTCCGAGAGAGTAAGTTGGATCCTCGTGCAAAGAAGTCTTTATTTATGGGTCTACAGAGTGGAGTAAAAGGTTATAAGCTATGGGATCCAGAATTGAAGAAAACTATTCTAAGCAGAAATGTGACATTCGATGAGGCTTCTATGTTGAAGCCTAAGAGCTCTCAGCAGGTGGAGAGCAAGGCCAAAGAGGTTTCGCAGTGGGTGGAGACTGAAATATCTCCACGTGTTCCAGGTGGTTCTGTATCTTTGGAAACGTCTACTGTAAGGGTTCCAAGTATTGAGGTTCCTAGTGTTACAGATTCTGATGACATGACAGATAATGAGGTTGATGATGAGACGGTTGATGATACAGTACATGTGGACTCTAATGATGAGGGTCCAATTGCATCTAGATTATCCAAGAGAAATGCCGGTGTTCCTAAACGGCTTACTGATGATATGGTAGCTTATGCACTTTCGGTTGTTGATGAGGGTATTCCAGAAACTTTTCGTGAAGCACTGCAGAGTAGTGATTATGAAAGGTGGAAGACGGCCATGGATGAGGAGATGAAATCTCTTCATAAGAATGAAACTTGGGAACTCATGGAGTTGCCTAAGGGAAAGAAAGCAATCGGGAGCAAATAGGTTTACACTAAGAAAGATGGGTCTCCTGGTGAAAATGTACGCTTCAAAGCAAGATTGGTGGCAAAAGACTATGCTCAGAAGGAGGGAATTGATTATAATGAAATCTTTTCTCCAGTTGTGAAACATTCCTCTATTCGCATCTTATTGGCCTTAGTAGCACAATTTGATTTGGAGTTAGCTTAACTTGATGTGAAAACTGCTTTTCTACATGGTGAGCTAGATGAGGAGATCTATATGACTCAGCCGAGTGGATATAAAGATGCGGGTAATGACAAGCTAGTGTGTAAATTGAAGAAATTGCTGTATGGGTTGAAGCAATCTCCAAGGCAATGGTACAAGCGGTTTACTCGGTTTATGCTAGGGCAAGGGTACACAAGAAGTCCATATGATCCTTGTGTCTATTTTCGCAAGGTATCTGATGGTTCTTTTATCTATTTGCTTTTATATGTTGATGACATGCTCATAGCCTCTAAAAGCAATGTGGAGATAGACAAGTTGAAAAAGACTATGTCTATGGAGTTTGAGATGAAAGATCTTGGTGAAGCGAGAAAGATACTTGGCACGGAAATTCAGAGGGAACGAGACAATGGAAGATTGTGGTTATCTCAAAAGGCCTATCTACAGAAGGTGCTACAGAGATTTAGCCAATATGAGATTGGTACAGCTGTGAGTATACCTCTCTCAAAAGATTTTAACTTGAATGCTTCCATGTCTCCTAATTCTGATAGGGAACGTGCTTACATGACACGTTATCCATATGCAAGTGCGGTTGGTAGCTTGATGTATGCGATGGTATGTACAAGGCCTGACATTGGGCATGCAGTTAGCACTGTAAGTAGGTACATGCAATCCTGGTGAGAAACATTGGGAAGCTGTGAAATGGATCTTACGCTACATTCAAGGTACTGTGGAGGTTGGTTTACTATTCCAGAAGGGAAGGGATTTGAATCAGTTTTGTGTTGGTTATGTGGACGCTGATTATGATGGTCAAATAGAGAGACGTCGGTCTACTACTGGATATGTTTTTACATTGGCAGGTGGTCCTATTAGTTGGCGGTATACATTACAATCTCTTGTTGCTTTGTCTTCAACAGAAGCAGAATATATGGCTGTGACTGAAGCCTTTAAAGAAGCCATTTAGTTACGAGGTATGTTGAAAAACTTGGGTATATTTTGACAATCAAAGTACCATAAATCTGGCAAAGAACTCAGTTTATCATGCTCGTACAAAGTACATTGATGTGCGACATCACTTTGTCAGAGACATTATTGAAGAGGGTGAGATTTTATTGAAGAAGATTCATACTAGCAATAATCCGGCTGACATGTTGACTAAAGTGGTTTCAGGGACTAAGTTCTATCATTGCTTAGATTTAGTCCATGTTCTTCCTTTGAGTGGATAGTATATTTTGGAGTGAACTACGATGGCTTGATCCCTTAGAAGAAGGGTACGTAGGCAACCATGAAGTGGTGCAGCCGAGGTAGTCTTTTGGGACATGTGTGGGAGTTTGTGACTTATGTTTGTCGGCTTAGATTTATTGAATCTTCGCCGAGGTGGAGAATTGTTGGGTTTTATGTGCAATATGGGCCTGTTTGGGCCCAAATTCGTGGTCTATTGTAAGGCTATACTATAAAGCCAAATAGAAGTGATACAAAACCTTAACTTTTCTAAGAGAGAGATTGTGAGAAGCCATTAGAGAGTTTGAGAGAACTTTGTGAAGAAGAAGACTTCGGTTTCTTCGTGAGGGCTTGTACAATTGTCTAGATAAGAAAAGCATCATCCTTTCTCCCCGTGGACGTAGGCATATTGCCGAACCACGTATATCTTGTGTCTTGTGTGTGGTTGCTTGTTTATTTTGTCTTTTTCGTTTTACTTTCATACATTAGTTCAATCATCATATTTGTGCATTAGTTTCCGCTGCGCACAACAGTTCTAAACAAGAAACAGTGAAGAACATTTCACTGCCAAATCAACAAGAGTCCCTCATAAATTCCTCCAACGGATTAGTGTGCTTCACGATCTACAATGTCGACAAGCACACTTTATCTGTATATATTTGGAACCCGGTTACAAATATAAGATCAAGACATCCGTCTTCCGATGATGTTCCTATACCAAGAGGGGAAATGACTCTGCCTCTGCATTATAGACCACGGTCTTGGGTTTTTGGCTTCGACACTGTTCACAAGCAGTACAAGGTACTTGCTTTTTTTCAAAGGGGTAGGGTGAGGCTAGAAGCTGTAATCTTATCAATTGGTGATTTTTCATGGAGATTGCTTCAAGAGCTCCCCTTTGATCCCTTCGCGAGTATGAGCCATAATGTTAATGCTAATGGAACAGTTTACTGGTTGGCATCGGTGAATTTTATGGGTGGAGTCGGTTCATTCGATTTAAGTAACGAAAAATTCAGCTTTCTTTCGATGCCCTCCTGAAGCTAATAAGCCAAAATGGTGGGATCAGTGTTTATCATTGTGTGTTTTGGGAGACTTGGTATGTCTGGTAGACTACCAGCATCATGAAAATGTGGTTGTGTTGGCAATGAATAAGCTCGCTGGAGGAGAAGCGCTTTGGACCAAATCGTTTGTCTTATCATTTCCATTAACTGTGCAGTCCCTGGTGCTAGAGTGGTCTTCTAGTAACAAAGATATACTACTGAGGCATCAAATGAGTGGTCGACAGCACTGGTTTGGTTTTTATAATCTCAAAGATAGGAGCTTTAGGGAAAATCAAACATTTTTGGGTCTCTAATCATCAGATGGTCTTCGACAATCTTTTGTTCATGTTGGAAGCCTTGTATCCATAGAATCATCACAGAATGAAAAGGAAGGGAGCTAAAGGAATTCATTTCAGCCTAAATTTTTGATTGATTCAATATGTGCTTGAAGACACTGTATGCTCTGGTTTAATAACATCCAAGTTTTATTAAGTTTTTCTTACATAAAAGTAACTTGATTCAATATGTGCTTAAAGACACTTTTATATAAATTTTATTTCAGCCTAAATAACTTGATAGTTATTGGCAGGCTACTTTTATGTAAGTTTTTCTTTAACTGATTATTTGCAAAATCGAAACAACAAGTTTGATTATTTTATGTCTTCATCCGATGTAAGCTTGCTCATGGATTTTACATTCTGAAAACAAAAAACAATCCAATAAGAAAAACAAAACAATTCAGATTTAATAACAAAATATATTGTAGTCAAGCCTTCCAGGGGATATTAAGTGGCGTTGAGAAAATTTAAGCTCAAGCCAGCAAAAGTATCTACATTACAATGATATCCTCTTAGTTTATTGTGGGCAGTAAAAAAAATTCCAGCTTGTCCGAGTCAAGTTGCTATGAGCAGAAGTACTGTCCACGTACTCGGCTACTCATCCATATTGCAGTCCAGGAGTAGGCATCAAATTGCTTCTGCTCCCCATGGATAATGTGCATCTGTTGGCCATAACGAATATCCCCTCCTGCAAATTATTGCAGGTAATCAGGAACTTCTACCCAACATCAAAATCCAAATTTACAGCAAAGTTCACCTTTGATGGGAAACTAGGAAATTTCGTTCACCCAACTCCTTGTTTCAATAACCTCGCACATAACGTTCAGAGTAGTAGGGATAAAGATTTGTAGTCCACCTTTGATCAACGTTATATTCAACTTAATACCATGCATAAACTCTGTGACCTTTTTGTATTAAGATCCCTGTCAAAAAACCTATTTCTAAATTTGAAGTCCCATGCTTGCACCCCTTTTCATTCTAGACTATTAACTGACTTCTGGGAACGTTAACATAAAAGAGCAGTCGAGTCGAGCTGAGATTGGTACTCAAAAACATCACCAACACTGATGGTTTCAGAAAACAATATTTTGTCCATTGAACACATAAAAGAGCAGTCGAGTCGAGCTGAGATTGGTAACTAATCTCTTATAGTTAACTATTCCCTTCCACAATGAGCAGTGATCCCATACCCATATACTGAACCTCCTTACAGCTCTATAAAGTGAAAGCAACCTCTAACTGATTTCATAATCTTAAAACTTTATGCAGTCTACAGTTGTAACTTGGTAATTTCTCACTAATAAGCCCTGTTTGTATGAGAGAATTGTGATTTAGTACTTACATACTAGTTGTGTTCATGATCCACCGACCATAGGGAGGTTTTTGGGATGGGATGTAAAAAATAAAATGTCTTAAATGATGTCTGTCCGTCTGTCTTGTTTTTTTTTTCCCGCTCTTCTTCTTCCTCCCTCAATCTCTCCTATCTTCCCTTCTTTTAGCTATCATTTCCTTCGATTTCTTCTCCCTCTCTATCATCTCCTTCACATATTCTTCTTCTTCTTCTTCTTCTTCCCGTATCCTTCAATTTCCTTCCTTCCATCCTCCAATTTCAATTTCCTGAAATCATTCTAATTTCAATTCAATTTCTTCATTTTCTTATCCCTCTCTCCATATATCTTGTTCTTCTCTTCACTAATCGATCTCTTCAATTCCACGAACGGTGCCCACTGCTTCGCAGTCTTCTATTTATATCATAACCAGTGAAACTCCTATAGTTGGAATCCTAATTATAGTTAAAAAAAAAAAAATGTTCCTCCATACATACTCAAAAACATCACCAACAGTAATATCTAAAGAAAAACATAATAAAAATCAAAACTTTGGTTGGCAGTTTTAAGAATATCAATGATTTAATAGTATCCAAAGGCTCAGGAAGATGAGTTGCAAAAGCTAATAAATTAATGATATAGGTAAAGAGCGAAAGACTAAGAACTTATTAGTTGAAAATTGAAATCATAGCATTATACTACATAGTAGATACTATGATTTCAATAATAAGTGAAAGCACTGAGAATATCAAATTCATCCATGCTCAAAAGTTCACTTAATAAAAATGAAATCCAGAATTGTTGCAGGAATGCTTAAGCCAGTAACACACAGCTCGAAAATAAAGAAGGGAAAATTAGACTTAACCCCCCAGATAATGGACCTCTTTTGATTAAACCCCCTACATATTTGAAAATTTTGACTTTGCACCCCACCGTTTGTTTCTGTCCAGTTTTCCATCCAAACTATATTTTTACTTCCCCAAATACCCCTCATTCTCTTATTAGCTAAAACCCCCCATCTTCTCCATCTTAATTCACTCCATTGTTAGGGTTTTGAAGGGAAAGAGTAGAGAGGACTTTTCAACTTTACAAAGTAGATCTACACCATTTCCACACAATTTTCACTTAATTTAGCAACAATGATTGCGATTATATGATGCAATTGCTTCGATTTCTTCGATTTCAAATAAATTTGAGAAGAAGAAGACACATCCTTCAAAGAAATCATACACTTACCTAAGATTGATCTTCCCCATTGTTTATTGTTGTGATTGCTTCGATTTCAATGTTAGATTTGAAAAGAAGAAGAAAAAACAATCTTGACCAAGTTGCAACTCATTTAAAAGAGATATGAAGAAGGAGGTGTTATTGCTAAATTGATTTTAGTTTCTAACTATATGTGAGTGTGGGTACTTTGGGGGGTTTTAGCTAATAAGAGAATGAAGGGTATTTGAGGAAGTAAAAATAATGTTTGGATGAAAAACTTAACGGAAGCAAACAGTGGGGTGTAAAGTCAAACTTTTCAAATATGTGGGGGTTTAATCAAAAGAGGTCCATTACTTGGGGGGTTAAGTCTAAATTTCCCAATAAAGAATAAAAGAAAAGGAACAATCTTGGTTTACTTAATTCCTGATCGAAAATACCAATATAAATATAATTGCAGAAAGCCAGAAACAAAATCAAATCAAAACAACAGATCAGATCTATCAGAATAAGAAGAATACCTTTAAAACCGTGGACAAATTTACCGAACACTTGAAATCCCCATTTTGTTCGGGGAGAGAGAGCGACGAGACTTGAAGTGAGTGAGTGACTGAGTGGTTTGGGACTTTGGGCCACGGCTAATGAGTGAAGACTGAAGACCAAGGGCAGAGTAAATAACCACATTTTTCCGGGCTATGCGGTTGTTTAATTGCTCGTCATGCCATTAAATAAGGATGCACTGGATAATTGTTGTGTTGGACAGGATCAACTTGGTTTTTTTTTTTAATAAGTACTGAGGTCTAGGCAGACCTCCATCTGTATATTCCATAATCAACCAGAAAGGTTACATAAGGATATCTTTAATGGTTCACCAAATTTGATGGGCCACCTCAACAGATTTGGTATCCAGTTGATGGACTATTTGATGAAAAAAGCTTCCAGTTTCTAATGGTTCACCAAATTGAGGCGGGTAATGAAGTGCCGCTTGAATTGGGTGGGCTTTGAAGAGCCACTTAAACTAAAGTTTTACTTGAGGCGGACAATGAAGTGCCACTTAACCCAAAGGTTTAGTTGAGGCGGGTAATGAAGTGCCACTTAACCCAACAGTTAGTTGAGGTGGGCAATGAAGTGTCACTTTAAAGAAAAGCTAAGCTAAGTAAGATATCGGTTGAGGCGGACATCCAAGTGCCACTTAATTGAACTGGGACTTGGAGTGCCACTTGAAGCGGCACTCCATTACCCGCTTTAAGTGAAGCGACCTTCTCTTGCCCGCCTCAACCCAATATCAAAATTGATGTTTTCCATCAAAATTTCACCAAATTTGATGATTTTTAGTGAAATATCAAATTTGATAGGATGAACTTTTAATGATCCGTTACATGGAGTTTTTTTCACTTTCTCATCAAATTTGAGTTTGGTGGTAGATTTGATAAACCATTAGAGATGCCCTAATTCCCAAAGAGTATAGTCTTTGAGGGAGATTACAAACAAGGCCAACAAGCCTAGCACAAGACCGACCTGCCTTAAAACAAACCTACACATAAAGCCCAAGACAAAACAAATAAACATAACATAACTTAAATTCATTTGGGACAATGCCAAATACCAGGCTTGAAGGCACACTACATGGGTTAATACCCATTTTACGGGTTAACCAACACCCATCTTCCCGACCCGTTTCCGGATCACCATCTCCACCACTGAAGAAAACACATCTAGATCAGATTACGAAGTGAGATCTGTCCAGATCTAACGGCTTTGCTTGGTTCGATGCAAAAAAGTGCTAATGCATCTAATTGTTGGTAACCGTCCATAAATTTGTGATTGGGAGCACCAATGCAGATTTCAGTTAGTGCAACCCATTACCCACTACTCCCACCTATAAATAGCTTGTGCGTAAGTTTTTTGCAGCCCAAAAACCTTCGCAGCTACTTGCAATTTCAGCATGAGGCACAAAATCGAAAAAAGAAAACTGCTACAACCCTTCTTCTTCTCCCTTAAATCACATTCCCGACACCTACGAGAATCTTATTCTTTCCCAGAAGTGATGTTCAAGATAGTATTCTCTTCTCTCTTTCTCTATGAACTATTTGAATAAAAAATTAACCTCATCTCTTTGACTCTTTCACCTATAAATTTGAATGATATGTAATTCTGAATCTGTAAATGAAGAAATCAATTTCATAGAGTAAATAGTCCAAGCCATTTTTATATAAATCTAATTTGATTTCTGATTGTTAAAGAAGAGAAGAAACTTACAAATTTCACCATTAATTATAGTTTTGCAGTTAGAGAAATTGGGTTTTTCTAAATTAATCTCTTTATTTATTTCATCCTTCCCAATATGGGGTTTTTCTTTCCGTCTGTTCTTTGTTGTACAGAGTAGATGTGGAAGAAGAAAGTGGATAATTTTTTATTCAAAAAATAAAAGATGACGTCAGATTTGTTTTAGTTGTAAGGAGTCTTGCCAAACACGTACAACTAAATTGCCATGTAAGTGGATGCAATGTAATACCTTGCATTTGCACAAATTTGCTAATTGCATCCCAATGCTGCGAACCAAGCAGAGGCTAACATCTCAAACCATTGTAGAGGTTGAACTCCAAGGTTTGATCACCACCGAAACCACCTAGTAGATCTCATCATCAAATTCCAACCATGATTTGCTTTATTTTTTTATTCAAAAAAGAAGAAGAAGAAGAAACAACTTAAAGATCTCAAAAGAGATACACCCACATCTAACAACCTCTTGCAACCAAGAAACAAAAATCAAAATTGAAAAAATCAAAGCTGATCTAACAGATTATGGGTGAAATTCAAGTCCAGCCACCGGTCGTCGATAAACCAACATCGGTGGCCGAGATCTCATCTCTAAGAGAAGCTCCCTCTTTCTCACTTTGGACTTGAATTACTTTAACAAAGTGCAAAATGAAAATGCAGCCAAATACCAAGAGGACTTGTTTCTAGGTACAACCTAAAAGTTAATTAGTTAAATACCAAGAGGACTCATAAGTCATAACCCGGTTTAAGTTGTTTTTAGGCTTCATTTTTTATTAGTTAACCCGGTTTCATTTTTAAGTTCATAACAAGACCACAATTCGTTGGCGGTGCAAATTTAAGTTTCAACCAAACCACAACTCTTTTACGGTACGACTGAAGTTTAGTCTTAACTGTAATGACCCATTTTTTTATATTTAATTTAACCTTTACCATTTATTGATTTATTGAAAAGATAATTTAACTAGGATTTCCACTGCGCCAAAATACACGATAAACAACTGTTAGTCACAGTCGTATTTTAGTCTTATACAACTCCTATAAGCAGTCGCTGGGGCATTCGTTTATTTCGGAGTCGTTTTCGTTAAACGACTGCGCACAACTGTCTGTTATTTAAAATATAAATGACAGCCCTAAAAAGTGGTTTATAAACGACGTGTAATACCAGTCTTTTTCTTTTAAACCGCAAACCTTCCCAATGTAGCAAAAAGACAATTTTAGCATTCGTTTCCTACCATGTTTTTCATTTGCTGCCTACACATGCTTTTCACATGCAAATTGCTTATGTGTTGTACATGCAACCAACACTGTAATCAGAGATCCTCACATCCACATATAAATATAATTCTAAACATATCAGTTTCTGCAAATTAAAAGAAACTAGAACTTTATTATCAACAATGTGTATCCAAAGACCTTTCAAAACAACAACTAATAAGTGTAATGACACTTTGAGAACAACTCGATGACAATTTTATGTTCATAACAATGACAATGAGATAACAATGACAATGAGAAAATATTTCTTAGGACTCAACAAACCATACCGGTATTAACATTGAAAACGGTTATATGATCTGTTGAAAATGGGTTCCCAATATGAAATCTAGAGATTTAATGGGTTTGATAAAGTTACATTTCAATGGGCCAAAGTGTTAATATATGGGCTAGATGAAGGGTATGTTTATGTAGATTTTAGTGCCTTGGTCTTTGATCCTAAATGTAAAAATCATATTCTACTGTTATGCGAAGTTGCGAACAAAAACTTAGCTTAGAACACAGATGGAAACCCAAGAGACCTAAGTAACATCGACACAAGTACATGTGTCAGTGTTCGACACGACATCCTGAGTTGTTTATAGTTCATGTTGTAAACGTAGAGAATAACATCTGTCCTTCTCATATTTATTTTCCTCTTTTTGTTACTTTTTTTTTTATCGCAAGTAAGAGTTTATTTATTAACAACATACATGAAAGTGGGTTGGCATTGCCACCGAGCAAAAGAAAAATAAGGTAAAAAAGACACCAAATGGGATGGCCAAGAGCGAGTTTCTATAGTAGGATTCTGGAACCAAGTATTCTCTGCAGCCTTAGATGATGCAATGGACGCGAGCCTATCAGCATAAGAATTTACCTCTCTGAAGTTCCATATTATTTGGACATCATGCATACTTTGAAGTAACTGCGAAATATCCAACAATATATCCTTGAGGACCAAATCGAGATCTACCACCTCATGAGTGAGAGCTCTATGTAGTACTTGTGAATCCACTTTGATGACAACATGATGATCCTGAAAGTAGATAAAATTTTTAACCCATAAAGTACTGCAAGCTAGAAACTGCTTTGCTAGAAGTAGCATTGGGAATTGGGCATGCTAAGGCAAACAAAATTCTTCCATGCGAGTCTCGTAGCACACAACCAGCACCAGCCGGTCCGGGGTTCTCAACTGAAGAACCATCTGTATTTAGTTTTGTAAGCCCCTTCCTTAACGAGCTTCGCTGAGTTCCTTGACTGCTTCACCGCTAACACCTGCAATGACCACCGGACAATGACCGGTGGATAAAGCTCCAACGATCAAGTCAGTAAGCGGCTAGGTTTAGAGAATAGGTTTTAGCAAAGAATGAACAGTTACCTTTTGCGAACCCTAACGTGATCCTTTTATAGCAATATTCACCGCCTTCCTTGAACCGTAGGATCCCCCTTTGCATCCTATGGTTCTCTTATCTCCTACGTGTTTCATTCTCCATCACATACTATAGGGTGAATGTTTGACAGCCAGATATCACGTGCTCTATCCGTGATGCTCTAGAATGTTCTGAACTCCGATTGGGTACTTCCCGGTTTACTCTCCTTATCTGGCTCCCATGTCCTTAATTTTCCACCTAGCCTGGTTTGGTACTTACATCGCCCCTCCTTTGACCGTCATCAATATACCTAAGATGGCGGCTCAAAGGCTTTTTCTCAACCTAAACGCAGACTCCCTATGATGACGGGAAACCGCCATGATTCTATTTCATCACTTAATCTATCACCTGCTCCTCACGTGCCCTAGGTCCTGCCTTATCCTTATCTTTCCAGCTATTCATTAATTGCGCATGCTCTCGAGTCCCGTACCTCCAACGCGTGCCTTTTTGCTTTTACCTAGGTGCACTCATGATTTTAACTGCTATCTTTTCGTTTCCCAACGCTGCTGTCTTATCATCACTTGATTTCTTCCCGAAATACCCCTGGAATTCTCCTCCTATAAATTCATAACCTTCAACCGATTTCTTCCATTTATTTTTCATCCTCTTCATTCTCCTTCTCCGTTCGTCTTTCTCTTCTGTTTTTATCGCATCTACGGAATCTCGCCTCGTCCGATCTCCTGAAAGCTCAATTTTCTTCTCCATTTCTGCCTTCGTCGACTATCTCAGGTTATTCTTTATTCCTTTTCTTCCTTATTTTCTTGATTTTAATTTAGCCATTACTAGATCTAGATTTTCATTTCTCATTTTTCTTCTTATCGCTATATACTCCAAATTACGGTTACTGTAAGTTACCAATCTATTTTTCTTCTCTCTTTTTCTCCTCTAGGCGTCCCCCTGTATACGCCCCTAATCTTTCTTCCTCTACGATTTTGGTGAGCCTTTCTTTATATAAATGGCTACTCATCAACATCAGAAGAAGAAAGATTATTCGAGGAAGACGGTTGAAAGAGGTCAAGGTGATGGCGGTGCTCACCCCTCTCCTTCCGGTTACTACCTTGATTCTTATGTGCCCAGCACTTACCCATATAGGCCTGATTTAGACTTATTCTGTGAGTTGTACGACATTCCCGAAGACGTAAAAATTTTCAACTACCGACATGCCCTACATTTTGCACATCATGAATTTCGCCGCCACGATGCTATTATGGTGACAGCTCACCAAATAGCTTTTGGTTGCCGGTTTCCTTTTTCTAATTTAGTCCGTGACGTGCTTAATTTTTACCAAGTCGCCCCTGGACAATGTATTGGTAACTTCTGGCGTATCCTGCGGGCTGTAGACCAACTTAATAACGAAGGATCCACCGTCTCCCTAGCTGACATACGCCAATGTTATTATCTTCGGGTCTGTGAAGAAAAATGTGGTCAACCTTATTATTATTTCGTCAAACGCCCCGGTAGACGGTCTATTATTGAAAAATTGCCGGAAAGTGACAAGGAGTGGCCTGACTTTCCTATGATTGTCTTCGGCAACTTTGGGGGAGAAGGCCCTGGGATATCCAACCCTCTAAAATACTGGCGGTTTAATCTAGGAGGTCCTTTCTTTCCTTTTCCTTTCTCGTTTATATACTTGGATTTCTGGTATGAAAACCCCTTTTGATCGTGTCTTGCTAATTCTTACCATATTTTCTCTTTTCTGCCATCCCAGAGGTTCGCGGTGACGGAAAGGCCATAAAACCCCGCAAAGACGCCCCTTGGGAGCCCCTGATAGGGTCTGGAACTGACGGTTACTCCGCCCTTCGTGAGCTTACTCTATCGAGGAAAGACGGTACTCCGCTTGCTAAGGATCTTCACCTAGGGGAATACGTCTTGCCCGTCTGCTGCCACAAAGATTATTTGAAGGATAAGAAAGGCAGGTCTTCTACTATTCCTCCTACTTCCCGATCAACACAAAGGAAGGGTAAGGCTTCTGCTGCTGCCGCTACTGAGTTGGAGAGAGAATCTGATGATGGCGGAGATAATATCCCTCTTCAGACGATCCTAACTAAAAAGAGATCTCGTGAACCTCCTTCCGCAGTTTCAGCGCCATCCGAGAAGAAGAAGCAAAAAAGAGTAACTGCCCGACTTCCTCCTTTCTTATCTGCTCTTCGAGTTCAAAAGATTGTCAGGCACTGTAGTCGTGATCTTTCTTCTTCTTCAACTGAAATTCTGATTTTCAGGCAGTCCAAGGTGAACCAGAGACATTGCCGGAGTCTCCTGAATTTCCCCTGGCGCGTCCAAAGCAACACGGTCCTTCCCTTCCTAGAGTGAAAAGGGCCAAAATGGCTGAAGCTCCTTCTCCCTTGCTGGAATCCCTGTCTGCTTCGGAAGAACCAGACTTTAGCGGAATCAAGATTTCCGTGAATCTGGACAAACTTGGGTTTGATGGTGGTCTCCTATTTGAAGATACCGGCACGGATAATATCGCCCAACCAGGTTTAACTTCTCATTCTTCATTTTCTCCCGTTAGGGAATTTTCCATGGCTCTCCTTGATCCAAATGAGCCCCCTACCGTTGGTGCGATGCCTCCACCACTTCCTGTTGATCACGAAATTTTTGATGTTGCTACCTTTGTTGCACCCATTCGTGAAGCACCTAAGTACACCTTTCATCGCACTCCTAACTACTCTTCATCTGGATCAGGTGACCAAGCCGGAGATGGCCAGCAAATCTCTCCAACCCCTGATGCTGAGATTAACCCGGCACCAGCTGCTGACAAGGCTTCTACATTTCCTACCGGCGTTACTTCTCAAGGTCCTTTTTCTTTTTCAGAGTCTATGCCGACCTGTGACCTTGACAAGGTTGGCCCTTCTTCCCGTGGTAACGTATCTGCTGACCCTCCATCCCCCCAGTCTCCAAGGCAGACTCCTGCTGTTCCTCCTCCTCGTGATCCCTCCGCTTCAGCTTTTAACAATGGAGCAAATGCTTTCTCTGCTATCTATAATTCTATTTATCCTTCTGATCAAGCTAAAATTGATCAGCTGGACTTTGATGAAGGTCGGGATACCTTTTTCCGTAGTCTAGCTCTCGTAAGTTTCTCATCATCTTTTTTTTTTTTTTTACCTAACTTTTCTATTGTATTGCAGGTTAACGGTTTCGCCGTCAAGTCTTTTTCGGTTGCTTCTAGCCTTAAAAGAGAGAAAGAAAGTATTGTAAAAGAGAAGCACGACCTTACAGTGGATAAGAATCGACTAGTTCGCGAGAAATGGGCTCTTCAAGCCGAGATCGAGCAACTTAAGATTCAACTGAAAGAATCAATCGCGTCTCGTGATGCTGAAATTGAGAAGAACCGGAAAAGGCTTGAGGGTGAGCACCGTGAGCGCATTGCTGCACTTGAGGGTGAGCACCGTGAGCGCATTGCTGCACTTGAGGCTGCTCATGCCACTGAGGTAGCAAAGTTAGAGGGGAAATGGGCTGACAGCTTGGTGAAAATAGATGAACTCAAAGCTGAACATGACGCTGATTATCAGCAGTATCTGGCCGACCTACGGGAGCAAAGGGAAACTCTCCTGGCTGATTACAAATCAAAATACGAGAAGATGGTGGCGAAGTCCCAAGAGCAGATCGCCCTGCAAGTGAAGGCTCAAGTGAAAGAAAACTTGACCGCTATTCTTTCTGCCAAGAAAATGCGGATGACGCCTTCATCTCCCAGCGCTTCCACCCGAGATCCCCTGCCTTGAGTTGTAATCTGACTAACTTTTAATTTGACAATAGTTTTCCATAATTGTAAACTTTTATAATTGCTATCAATTATTGCTACCTTCTGGTATTGGTTTTTCATGTGCTAACATTAGGTTATACTTCTACTGATGCCGTCGTCACGGTTCAGCAAGTGCAACCCCGTTAACACATTAGCACTATTGCTCTTCTCTCTTAGAGGCACCCCACTGTATTGTCTAAAACAAACTCAATGGGGAAGAAATAACCATATAGAGACTTTAACATTTAGTTAACGGCTTGCCCTGCCAAGTCTACACTTATGTTATTTCCCACCAACCTTAGTTGGGTTTCTTGTATGCTTGACCTTTGGCCTGGTCTCAGACAATACTGCTATATATAACTGGACAAATAGCAACAAAATCTTATATTTTCATTGAAATTTAAACAAACATAGTTACATGCTTTCTATCCTTGTTGATCTATACATCTCTGCCCTCTAGGCATAGTATTTCTTCAAATTGCTGATACTCCATGGCTTATCAAGCGGAGTACCGTCTTGGTATGTTAGGTAGTATGCTCCATTCGCTCCCGCCTTGACTATCACAAAAGGCCCTTCCCAGTTTGGCTCTAGCTTGGCTGGAGGCGGATTCTGTTTTCTTAGCACAAGGTCCCCTGGAACAAGGCTCCTTGGCTTGACTTTTTTGTTGTAAGTCCTTTCTAGCTGGCGATGATAACTCTCCAATCTGAGCTTGGCACGCTCCCGTACCTCCTCTGCTAAGACCAGCTCTCTTTCTATTATCTCATTATTCTTCCCCAAGTCGACTACCATTCTTCTCGCTATATGTACCAACATTTCTTGTGGGATCACAGCTTCCATGCCATAGGTGAGAGAAAATGGAGTCGCCCCTGTAGATCTTCTCGGTGTTGTCCGGTAAGCCCATAGTACTTCCCAAAGATTTTCATACCATTTTTCTTTCTTATCCTCTAGCTTCTTCTTCAATACCTCCAGTATGGCTTTGTTTGATGCTTCCGCCTGGCCATTTCCTTGCGGGTGAAATGGTGTTGCAAAGAGCTGCTTTATGTTATAACTGGCCAGAAACTGTCGCAATTCATCTCCACGGAATTGAGCCCCGTTATCTGCCACTATAGCCCTTGGTAACCCAAACCTGCAGATGATGTTGGTCCAGACAAAATTTTTGACATCTACCTCCCTGATCCTTCGCAACGGTTCTGCCTCAATCCATTTCGTAAAGTAATCTGTGGCCACTATTAGATACTCCCTTCCCTGTGACTTCTCCAGCTTTCCCACGATGTCAATTCCCCACATCGAAAAGGGCCACGGATTACTAACAAAGTGTAGGTTTTCAGCTGGGGTATGTATAAGTCTCCCATGAATCTGACAACCATGGCATTTCTTAGCATAGTCGCAGCAATCTTTGCACATACTTGGCCAGTAATGCCCATGTATCATTATCCTGTGTGCCATGGCCCTTCCCGGTGAATGACTTCCGCAACTTCCATTGTGACATTCCGCCATGACCCCTTCTGCTTGGGATGGATGTACACACTTCAGTAACGGTCCAGTTGGTGATCGCCTATATAGGTCTTCCCCTATCATTGCATACCTTTTGGATTGCTCCATAATAGACCTAGCTTCTGCCTTCTCGTCGGGAAGAGAACCATTTTTTAAGTATGTTACTATTGGGTCCATCCAGCTTGCTCCCAAGCTCTGAATGAGGTTGATAGTCACTTCCTTTACCTCTATCATTGGCTGAGACCTCTGCATGAACGTTATAGTTTTGGTTGAATTCTCTTCTGTTGCCGTTGCCAGGTAAGCCAACGCATCAGCATGCCTGTTCTCTCCCCTGAACAGATGTACGATCTCCACTTTCGAGAATTTTGCTACACTCTTCTTCAATGCATCCAGGTACTGCATCATCTTTCCAGTTTGAGCTCTATATGCTCCATAGAACTGTTCCACCACTAACTTTGAATCTGTGAAAACCGTTACCTCCTTTACCTCCAATTTCATCAATATTTCCAAGGCTTTCAGTACTGCCTCGTATTCTGTCTCATTGTTGGTAGCCGGAAAAGCTAAGTTTTCTGCGATCTCAATCTTTGTGTCCTCTGGAGTTACCACTACTATCCCGATTGCTGATCTTCCTTTATTTACTGATCCATCTGTGAACACCTTCCATCCCTTTACATTCTTCCAGCCGGTATCCTGATTTTCTAGAGACTCGAGCTGCTCTTCCTCTTGCATCGCTGCATCCTTGGTTATATCCTCCACCGGGAAATCTGCCAAGAAATCCGCCAGCACTTGTGATTTTTCCGCCTTCTTGGGCTCATACTGAATGTGATATTTACTTAATGAAACTGCCCATTTTTCCATTCTCCCAGAACGCTCGATTTTCGGCATTACTTGATTGAGAGGGAGGTTTGAAACCACTGTCAGACTATAAGCTTCAAAATAAGGTCTTAACCTTTGAGCCGCAAAGAGTAAGGCGAGAGCATACTTTTCCACTCTTGAATACCTTGTTTCTGGTGAAGTCATCTTTTTGCTGAGAAAATAGACCGGGCTCTCCTTCGAGGCCTCTCTTCTAGTTAGGACTGCACTTACTGCAACGTCTGATACTGCCAGATAAACATAGAGTGTCTCCCCTGGTAACGGCTTTGATAGAACTAGTGGCTTACTCAGGTATTCTTTCAATTTCTGGAAAGCTTCTTCGCATTCATCATTCCAAGTGAAGGATAAATTCTTTCTCAAGAGCTTCAGAATTGGCTTGCATTTATCTGTGGATCTTGATATGAATCTTCCCAATGCTGTAATTCGGCCAGCTAGTACCTGTACATCTTTCTGTGTCCTTGGTGATGTCATATCTGTGAGTGCCCTGATCTGCTCCTGACTGACCTCTATCCCTCTCTTTGTCACAATGTAACCAAGGAACTTACCGGATTGTACCCCAAACGTGCACTTCTCTGGATTGAGCTTCATGTTAAACTGTCGCAATGTTTGAAAGGTTTTTTCCAGGTCTCTTAGATGATCATCCGGCTCCTTGGACTTGACCAACATATCATCAATGTAAACTTCTACCGTCTTTCTCAGCTGATTTTCGAACATCATTTCTACTAGCCTCTGGTAAGTAGCACCTGCATTCTTCAAACCAAATGGCATTTTGGTATAACACAACGTTTTCTTACCAGCATAGAAGGCGGTTTTCTCTTGATCTGGACCATATAGCGGGATCTGGTTGTAACCGGAATAGCCATCCATGAATGACAGTAACCCAAAGCCTGCTGTTCTGTCCACTAGCTCGTCTACCCTCGGCATGACGTATCTATCTTTGGGGCATGCTTCGTTTAAGTTTGTGAAGTCTATACAGATCCGAACCTTTCCGTTTTTCTTAGGTACCGCCACTATGTTGGATACCCATTCTGGATACTGAACCTCTCTTGTTATTCCCGCTAACTCCATCTTTTCGATCTCCTGTTGTACTGCTTCTACCAATGTAGGTTTCATGGTTCTCGCTTTCTGTACAACTGGTTTGAAATTTGGACTGACATTTAACTTGTGACACGCTATATCTGGATCGATTCCTGTCATATCATTCATAGACCAAGCAAATACATCTATATTAGCTTTTAAGAATTGTAAAAGGTCATGCCTCACCTTCAAATCCAAGCTTGTTCCCATGTAGGTGATCTGTTGACCCCCTACTTCATTGAGGTTGACGGGTTCCGTTTGTTCCTCTGTCTTTAAAGCTTCGCGCGGGAACCCGTCATCCTCCTTCTGTCGTTGCTATGCTGGGACAGATGACGGCCCAGCAACTGCTGTGCCATGCCTCATACTTTTTACTGTTGCTATCTTCAAATTCTTGGCCATAGCTTGATTACTCCTTATCTCATATTGCCCGTCTTCAGTCGGGAAACGGATTTTCTGGTAGTAACTTGACGGAATTGCTTTCTTGAGATGAATCCACTCTCTCCCCAAGATTGCATTGTACTCTGTTGGTGCATCTATAACCACAAATCTTGACATGACAGTTCTGGTGTGTGCTGTAACCGGTAAGACTATCTCTCCAACTGGCCGCACTGCTCCCCCATTGAATCCGTAAATGTCTCCAGGCGAATTTGTCAAGCTGCCTCTTTCTAGTTTCATTTGATCCAAGCCCCTGGTGAACAGAACATCTACCTCACTTCCACAATCTACTAACACTTTCGTGACATTCCAATTTCCAATAAGTATGGAAATGACCAATGGGTCATTGTGTGGTGTGACTACTCCTTTGAGGTCTTCCTCTGAGAACCCAATCGGCTCACTCTGATGCACTGGTTTGCCATTTCGCATAACTGGTAGGGCTCCCACTGTTTGTGAGTCTTCTCTTATCTGCATCACTCTTCGTATCTTCCTCCTGACCTCGTTCATAGACTCTCTTGCTCCTTCCAAGATCATATTAACGGTCCCTCTGACCTGTATTTCTGTTCTTGCTTCCTCCTTGTTCTTTTCCACTATGAATTCCCTTAAATGGACCTCCTCTATCCATTTCCAGATCAAGGATTTGAACTCATAGCAATCCCCAGTAGGATGGTTGTAAGTCTGGTGATACTCACAGAAAGGCTTTCCCCTGACTGTCCTGCATCGTACCGACGGTTCCTGGAAGTACTTTCTTCCTCTTATTCTCTTCAAGATTTGATCCAGTGACATTGTGAGTTGCGGTAGCGGTTTTGGTGGTGTTAGCTTTCTTGGCGAAGTATCTCTATCTTCTCTCCTTTCTCTTTTGTCCCGACCTCTCGATCCATCTTTGTTTCCCCCTCTGCCAGAATCTCTTGGAGGTGTATTACTTCGTGAACCAACTTCTCCTTTCTTTCTTTTTTCCGCCACTGTGTTTACGGAAGCCAACAACACCTTGGGAGCTCTCCGTGACGCTATGCCCTCTAGTCTGATGTATTTCTCCGTCTTCTGGAAAAGTTCATCCAGAGTCGCCATCCGTGATGACACAATCGAGTCATATGCAGGAGACTTCTTGTTTATACCTTTCTGAAATGCTACCACAGCTGTTCTTTCATCTACTCCGCCATCTGTTCTCAAAATCTCATTTTTAAAGTTAGTAACAAACTTTCTAAGAGACTCACCTGGAGCTTGTTCCAAATCAAATAGTGACGCTATATCTGCAGCCTGTCTCTTCTGATGAATATAATGTTTGACAAACATCTCACTGAGCTGAGCAAAGCTTGATACACTCCCTGGTGATAAGCTGAGATACCAGTCTGTAGCGTTATCCTTTAAGCTGCTAGGAAACAGTCGACACCACATTCCGTCATACTGGCTCCCTTCCCAAGCCGCCATTTTTTGCTTGAAATTATTCAAGTGCTGCACAGGATCAGTTGTTCCATCATACTCATTAAACTTAGGAGGTTGAAACTTACTTGGGAACCCGTGACGGTAGCACACTTCGGCCAATGGCCTCTTGCCCAATCTCCCCAGATCCTGGGTCACCTCTATGTTCTTTCCCTTGGTCTGCGCCCTCATGTCCTCTTGAACCTTGCATATCATATCGAAAAGTCTGGTGTACGGATCTGCCACCGGGATCTCTTCGTCATTCACCCCTTCCCTTCGATTCCCTTCGCGAGCTCTTATCCCCGATTCACCTGACCCTTCTTCTTCATTCACTCTTGGGCCCGGAATCCGACGCCTTGTTCCTCCTTCCCCTTCTCCTAGTATTACTCTCTCCATTGGTCTCTGATGGTTTTCATTTCTGACTGCTTCGTTCTCTCCCTCCTGAAGATTTTGACGGTCCATATCTTCCATTCTTTTTATCTGCTCCCTCAGTCTCAAGTTCTCTTCCCTCAATCTGCTTGTCTCTTCTTCTCCATCTTGGAGAGTTTGAGGATGATCAACTTGCGGAGCATCTCCAGCTGCTACACCTCCGAGATATGTCGACGATCTAGTTTGTGTTACCATTGCTCTCTATTTTCTTCTTTCAACCTTCTTCTCCAAAACCCTAGATCTGGAAGCAGCAAAACCTTGCCCTTCTTCTAGCGCCAAATGTAAGCCCCTTCCTTAACGAGCTTCGCTGAGTTCCTTGACTGCTTCACCGCTAACACCTGCAATGACCACCGGACAATGACCGGTGGATAAAGCTCCAACGATCAAGTCAGTAAGCGGCTAGGTTTAGAGAATAGGTTTTAGCAAAGAATGAACAGTTACCTTTTGCGAACCCTAACGTAATCCTTTTATAGCAATATTCACCGCCTTCCTTGAACCGTAGGATCCCCCTTTGCATCCTATGGTTCTCTTATCTCCTACATGTTTCATTCTCCATCACATACTATAGGGTGAATGTTTGACAGCCAGATATCACGTGCTCTATCCGTGATGCTCTAGAATGTTCTGAACTCCGATTGGGTACTTCCCGGTTTACTCTCCTTATCTGGCTCCCGTGTCCTTAATTTTCCACCTAGCCTGGTTTGGTACTTACAAGTTTAACCCAAGTCAAGTCAGGTGGTTCCCATTTAAACATGAGCTCATGTTTTCTGTTTCATAGATCCTGTTACTTGATAAGAGAAAGATGCTTTAACATAATCTTAATTCTACGAACACAATTTAAAGCATTACCTCCCCCAAAACAAACATCATTCCGTGAAAGCCATATGAACCACGTACACTCCAAGACAAATATAAGGAATCATCCCAAGAAGAGAGAAGCAGGAAAACATGGTTGATAATATCATTTTCAATCCACCAGCAAAGGTAGTATTGGAAGCTCCAACACTTGCAAATTTGGTGACATCCCAATTGAACCCAAACCGACTTTGCAAAGTCACAATTGAAGAACAAATGGTGTTGAAATTCAGAGAACAATTTTCCTGAACATGGAAGTGATGAGATGCCACCGAACGACACCTTGCAAACATTGCCAAAGAAAGAATTTAATTTTCCGAGGCAAAGAAAGCTTCCAAGCCTTTATGAAAAAAATTTCATTCTGAAAAGTGGAACTAGAATGAGCAGCCTTCCACCATTCCTTGTATGATGTCTTAACAGTATAACAACCTGATTTATGCCAATGCCATATAAATTTATCATCAGGACTTGAGTGTGATAAAGTGATTGAGCAAATGTTTCTAGCAATCTGTTCTGGCCATAAAGAATTCACAAGTTGCCAATTCCATTCCTTACGACCATCGATCATTAAATGAGAAACAAGCTGAAGTTGTCCATGTTGAGCAAGTGGATCAAACGATGAGGCACATGCCATCTGACAATCACAGTTTGGAACCCAAGAATCCATCCAAATATTTACATTAGAGCCATCACCAATTCTCCATCTAAGTCCAAGCTTCAATATATCTCTTAATTTGCACAGTTGTTTCCACATAATAGAGGAATTAGAACCAACTCCAGCATCCAAAAAGTTACCATTCTTGAAATAACGGTTTTTCATTTGTATAGCCCATAAAGATGAAGGGTTAAGGAGCTCCCATGCATTCTTAGCAATCAGTGCATAATTCTGCAACTATATATCTCTAACACCCAAGCCTCCCAATACTTTGGGAGTGCAAGCCAGATCCCAAGAGAAGTAATGTAATTTTCTTTCCGAAGGAGAATGACCCCATAGAAAAGAATTTCTAATAGAGTCAATTTTATCAATGATCGTCGCAGGAAGAAATGTACATGACATTATATGTGAAGGAAGGCTGATAGCACATAATTAATTAATGTCAATAGCCCAGCTCGAGAAAGAGTTGGATTTCCATCCTACGAGTCTAGTGTGGAACTTGGCCAAAAGATTATTAAATTTCTGAACTCTTCCTTTGCCAATGAGAGCTGGACCATCAAGGTAGACATTGAGATTTGATGAAGTTGGCATGTGAAATGTGCGCTTGAGAAAGCCGCAAATTCTCCTATGTAGCTTGGGGTGATGCAGAATTGTAGACTTAGTTCTATTAATAGTTTGACCTGAAATCGAACAGTAAGTTTCAAGAATGGTATTAATAGTATTTTGCTCTTGTTGCCCACATTTACCAAAAGCATGAGGTCATCCGCGTACATGATGTTGGAGACAGGATCACAGGCTCTACAAACTTTGAATCCATGGATAAAACCTTGTTGTTGTGCTTTAATGAAGTTTAGAGATAAAAGTTCACTACATATGATGAAGAGGTAGGGTGAGAGGGGGTCACCTTGTCTGACCCCCTTGTGGGATTAAAATGACCATAAATTGACCTATTGAGAAGCAAAGAATAAGAAACTTTCCGATATAAAATTGAATCTTATTGATCCAAGGTGGAGGGAAGCCAAAGGTATGAAGTGCTTTATAGATAAAGTTCCACTCAAGTTGGTCATAAGCCTTGTGCATGTCAATCTTGAGACAAAAAAACTTTGCTTTCCTATTACTCTGGCTTCTCATTTTGTGTATGAACTCATTAGCTAACAAGATGTTATCATGTATACTTCTCTTAGGTAGAAAAGCGGACTGGAATGGGCTAATGATTTTTTTAAGAATGGGTCGCATACGATTGACCCTTATTTCGGAATATTTTTTTTTTTTTTTTTTTTTTTTTTATGAATAATCCCTGACAAACGGTCAGGCATTGCTAATTGAATAATCATTCAAACTCAAAATATTACAGATATAGTCTTCAGAAAACTTTTATGTTTTTTTGATAGATAGTCTTCAGAAAACTTGAAAAAAGTAAAGCTACCCTTCTCACATAGCCAAGCTGCAAGTTTGTGGGCAGTAGAGTTCCCAGACCTTTTAACATGTTTACAAATCAAACTACGACATTGAGGAAACAAACTTTTCCAAAAACACACTAGATTCCTACTTGACATACCAGGTATGGCCTCATTGTTTAAAGAGTTGATCACAATTGCATTATCCCCTTCCAATATTAAATCCACTAAGTTTTCCTCTAATGCAAATAGTAAGGCAGCTTCAGCAGCAAGTGACTCCGCTTCTTTAAGATCATTAGCTTTGATCTTCTTTCCACCAGCTCCAACAATCTTTCCTTCCCAATCTCTAGCTATGACTGCTACAACACCCTGCTTCCTATGTGAGTGGAAAGCTGCATCAAAGTTGATTTAATCCACCTGGAGGAGGAGGGATCCAACACTCAACATTCGGATTAGTGATAGAATTTTGCTACAAAATTTGTAAAGATACATCTCTAGATAATTTCCATAAGTTCCATTCAGACACAACATGGCTAATAATGGCCATTGCAGATGGACATCCATTATCAAATTTGATCTTGTTTCTTTGTAACCAAATACAATTCATCAAGTAAAATCTGAAAGTAGAAATATTTTGATCAAAATCATTGTCCAAGGAATCCAAGTTTAAAATAGTTTCAAACCATTTGAAATCAGAAAACAATTCAGGGACAAGTCTTATAGTTAGAGCACGAGTGAGACTGATTGGTCTATAGTTTTCAGGAGAACATGGGTTTTGACATTTTGGAATGAGGACAAGAAATGTATGATTCATACTAAGAGAGAAAGAATTTGATCCGAAGAAGTGTTTCACAGAATCACAAACCTGAACACGAACATCATTCCAGAATTTTTGGAAAAAAATCGCCTGGAACCCATCTGGTCCAGGTGCCTTTAAGGCCTTCATTTGTTTAAGTGCATTGTGGATTTCCTCATCAGTCACAGGTCAAGTGTACATCATCACAATCTGTATGAGAAAGTGTAGGAGCATCCACCTGAAAGAACTCTTCATTTAGATTCGGGTCACTAGAAGACATAATCTGCTTGAAATAATTAATGAATCAATCGCCAATAGCCTCTTTTCAAACAAGAAATGCCCATTTTCATTTTTGATCATTTGAATATGATTTATCTGCCTCTGGTGTTTAACCAATCCATGAAAATTTTTAGTATCAATGTCTCCAAATCTGTAGCAGTCAAGTGTGCATTTCTGTCTCATGGCTTCTTGTAAGAGGATATCATTAAATTCCTTCACTAGTCTAGTCTCTTCTTCATAAAGTCTAGGTCATGACCATGATATCCTGCCAATTGATTTTGAATAAACTGAAGTTTGTTGGAGATATAGTTAATTTTTTGTTTTACATGTCCAAACACACACCAATTCCACTTCTTTAACAAGTTAGCACACATGGACAACTTAGAACATAGGGTGAACGAAACAGATCCTTGAAAATTGTGGGTGAAAGCCATGAGAATTTCATCTCTGCAAGATGCCTCCTGAATCGACATCTCCTCAAATTTAAATAGCTTTGGAAGGTTTTGAATTTTAATCAACTTCAACACTAGGAATTTATGATCAGAATTATAAGCAGGGTCGTGGAAAATTCTGGAACGAGGAAATCTGGATATCCAATGCAAGTTAGCCATACCTCTATCAATACGCTCCCATATCCTTTGTGACCAAACTGTTTGTTAATCAAGTAAAGGCACTTCCAGTATAACCCAAATCACAGAATTCACAGTGATCAATTAAATCAATAAAGTGTTGAGCTTGATTAAGATTGAAAGCTCTTCCTCCTTTTTTCTCTTCTTGACAAATAACATCACTGTAATCTCCCATTGTGAGCAAAGGTATGTCATTTGCGGGTTCAAGGGATTTGATACATTGCCATTGCACTTTACAGAAAGTTGGATTGGGGCTTCCGTACACAAAAGAAACCATCATAACTTCATTAGTAGAGCTCATTAAACACTGATTAGCAGACATTCCATTCCAGTGCATCACATCATATTTAATCTTAGTGTATAATCCACACATCTGCAAGCAAAACATCTATATCAAAAGGAGCTGTTTTAGACCAAAGAAGCCACAAACCTTTAGAAAGAAACCAAAATTCTCAAAATCACTAAATTGAGACAATATCTGATTAGATTTACCCAAACCACATTTCGTTTCACATACAAAAACCAAAAATGGCCTCTCCATTGATATCTTCTTTTTGAGCTCTTCAATAGTCTCAACGTGGCCAGCGCCGCGACAATTCCAGCAAATGATTGTCATAGTTGATTACAGGGGCGTTCACCGCCAACACCCCATATCTCCTGGTCACTTCTACGCTCTAGATAATTTTGCAAATACATAATTAGTTCATCAATATTTAGGCTGGGTATCTTCCGTTGCTGCACTTTCCATGGCGTCTTCCATAAGAGAGAAAAGAAGTCGGGAGTGCTGTGTAAGGTGGATATAGTAAGGGCTTACGATAATGTGAGTTGGAGTTTTTTAGATTATTTGTTGATGAGATGTGGATTTGGAGAGAAATGGAGGAGATGGATCACGGCATGTTTATCAACGACACATTTTTCGGTGTTAATTGGCGGAGCGGTGGAAGGTAATTTCAAGAGCAGAAAAGGTTTGAGACAAGGTGACCCATTGTCCCTATTCCTTTTCACACTTGTTATGGAAGCATTAGCGAGAATGGTTGATAGGGCTATGTCATTGGATTTGATAAGAGGCTTCATAATTGGAGCAGAGGGACCAGAAATTGGGGTGTTACAATATGCTAATGACACCATTTTCATGGTGGATGCCACAATTGATAATGTGTTTATGATAAAGACCTTATTAGTCCTGTTCGAGGTTGTCTCTGGCTTGACGACAAATCTTGAAAAGACTAAGTTAATTGAGGTGGGAGAGGTTGAGAATATGGCTAGTCTTATTCAAGCCATGGGCTGTACAGGTTGTAAGCTGCCATGTAATTATCTGGGCATGCCCATTGGTATGAATTACAAGAGAAAGGAGGGATGGGATTCAATCATTGAACTCTTCCATAAGAGATTGAATGGGTGGAAGCGACGAGATTTATCGAAGGGTGGGAGAATGATATTGATCCAAAGCACTTTGTCAAGTCTGCCTATTTATTATATGTCTTTGTTTACCATACCGACAGGGGGCGCTAATAGATTGGAAACAGATGCGCAACTTTTTTTGGGGTACGAAGGAAGGGGAGAAAAAGTATAATTTGATAGGCTGGGATCATGTTTGTTGTTCAAAAGAGAGAAGCGGACTTGGTTTCAGAAAACTTAAGGATATGAATGTGGCATTGATGGGAAAAGCTGGTTGTGGAGGTTTAATGAAGGAGTTGAATGTCTATGAAAGAAGGTGATTAAATCCAAGTATGGAATGATGGAGAAGGGCTGGTTTTCGAAGGATATAACTCAAAGTCAGAACTGCAGTGTGTGGAAGGGTATAATGAGAGTGAAAGAAGAGTTTCAAAAGAGAACAACTATTGAAGTGGGAAGAGGAAACAAAACCTCATTTTGGAAAGATGTTTGGTGCTGCACAAATTCTTTAAAAGATAGCTTTCCCAACATTTACAGTAGGGCGAGAGCTAAGAAAGGTACAGTTGTTGAGCATGTCAGGTGGGTTAATAGTAATCAACAGTGGGACCTAAAGGGTAGAAGGAACTGGTACAATTGGGAGGCTGATGAAGTGAACAGATTGATGGTTTTGCTAGATACAGTGGTGATTAATGAGGATGAGGATTGAAGGAGGTGGAGAGGAGGAAAGAGTGGGGAATTTAGTGTTTCTGCTTTTCATGAACACCTAACAAATCAGGACGGCATCGAAAATTTTCAAAGTGAAGTTGTATGGAAGGTCAGTATTCCTTACAAAGTTAAAGTGTTCATGTAGTGCCTGGTGTGGGGCAGAATTCTTACTGTTGATCGGTTAAGAAAACTTGGGATGATCATGCCTAATAGATGCAACCTATGTCAAAGAGAGGAGGAGAGCATTTCACATCTGTTTCAAACTTGTGTATTCACTGAGAAAGTTTGGGAAGTTGTTCTGAATGGAATCGTAATCGATGGGAGAAGGAATCACTTCACTGGGGAGATCCAATCATGTTTAAAAGAATGGCATGGGATTAACTCTACCAGATGGGGCAAGACGGTCTGGCAGCTTACGCCATATGCTGTTCTTTGGGCGGTGTGGAAGTGCAGGTACGAAAATATTTTCGAAGAGAAGAGCTTTACTTCAGAGCAAGCTGTCTTGAGAGTCAAAGCATACATCTGGTACTGGTTGATGGGAAAAGAAGAGAGGAGCAACCATCGGTTCAGTGAACTGTTCCACAACTGGGTTGTTGTGGTAACAGGGGTGGGCTGAGTGTTTATTTCTTTGCACTCTTCTGGTTAGAAATGTAAGGGAGAACTTCAACAGTGTGTAGGGTGTGTTAACAAACATATTACAATTGTAAGGGGGTAAATAAAGGTTGCTTTCAACCTGTTTTTTTTTTTTATTTTTTTTTTTTGCGAAGGCAATTAATAAATTCTTTTATCCATAAAAAAAATACGAAAAATAAGAACAACCTATATAGAGTGGATAATTTTTTTTTTTAAAAAAAAGTGGATAAAATGTTGAATCCTTAATTATAAGATTAGCAAAAAAAGTAAAAAGAAAAAAATTCTAAAAGAATAAAGTAATTTAAAAGCAATAGCTACAAAAATAAGAGCAACCTTTACGAAGTAGTTAAAATGAATAGAAAGTGTTCGATGTAATATTGACTAAAACACTCAATTTTAGTAATTTAGAAAGGTAGAAAAAATTGAGATCACACCAAAAACCTGATAATATATGGCAGCACAACTCATTTTAGTATTTACTAAAAATAAATAAAACTCATTTTAATAGAGTTTAATTGAAGGGGCAATTGACTAATCGATTTCTACATCTAAATAACAAGAAAATTAAAATATAATAATACCATTTGTTGTTGTAAAAAAAAAATCTAAAGAACAAACAACTTGCAAAAAAGTATGAAAATAAGATAGCTTCAAGTTGCTTACTTACAAAGGAGTTGTGAACTTGTGATGCCTAGATAACAAAGGGTATATATATATATATATATATATAGTTTAATGGAGTAGTAAACTGAATTAAGGGAATTGATTGACAATAAAATTGGTTAGCAAATATTACTTAAGGCAATTAAGATAATAGGCTTTTTTTTTGTGCAAATATGGCAGATCTATTATCTATTATACTCTATTAAAGCAGAAAATATCCCTAAGAAAATATCTCTTCAATTAGGCTATCAATTTTAATTGAAGGGAATTTTGATTAAGTTTGGATATATTTGTAATTACGCAAAAGTGGACCACAATCAAAAATATAATCAAGACCAATTAGACCAAATCATGGGCATAATTAAGCTTAATAAAAAAATTAAAAGTATACCAAATCCCAAGTATAATCAAGTCCAGCCCGTACCCAGAGCAAATATTACTTAAGGCAATTAAGATAATAGGCTTTTTTTTTTTTTGTGCAAATATGGCAAATCTATTATACTCTATTAAAGCAGAAAATACCCCTAAAAATATCTCTTCAATTAGACTATCAATTTCAATCTAATTGATAGCCCAATTGAAAAGAATTTTGATTAAGTTTGGGTATAATTGTAATTACGCAAAAGTGGACCACTTATCATAGATCTAATCAAGCCCGGTTGGACCCAATCACGGGTATAATTAAACCCAGTTCAATACAACTTAAAGTGGACCCAATCCCAAACCTAATCCAAGTTCAGCCCGTGCATTGCATAGGCCTAAGCACTAGTTTAATTTGTATAGCTCATATTGAATATTAAAATAAAGCAAATTAGACACCTCATTAATTTGGGAGAATGTTTTGAATTTTTAATTAGAGAATTAATGAAATAAATTGTATTTGTGCATGTGGGTTGAAAAAATTTCATAGGGTATGATTTGAAAATTTAATAGGAAAGTGAAAATTAGTGTGGGAGTTTATATTTTATTTAAATGCAAAAATGTAACCGAAAATATAATTGTATGGAAGAAGATTCTATATCTGGGAGAAAATTGATCCAAAGGACTTCATTGTCTTGAGACAAATCCACGAATATAGTTGTCTTAGATATAAATCGGGCGGTCCTTGTGTTAAAGAAAACTACGATTTGTTATATAGATAAAATAGATTTATCTAAGGTTTAGGTGGGGACCAATATAATTTAAGCTAGATTACTTGGGGGACATTCAAATCAAAGAGTAAATTTGGGAGAGACCACTCTATTATAGATGGGTAAAGTTTGCCTTTTTTACGACCCAAACAATCAAGGCCTATTAATAATAACCAACAAGGCCAAAAGCATGGCAAGTGATGTGTTTTGACTACAGTCCAATTGGAAGAAGGCGTTGCTGCCGGTGGTAGTGGAGAGACTTCATAAACCCCGGTTTTTTCCAAGAAAAGCTTAATCTTGCATGTTTATTTCTTTTAAGTTTTGACAGATCAATGATTAAATCTGACCGATCTCATATATATTAGCAGCGGAAAATGCAGAATAGCTTGGTATATAAATTAATTTAGTCAGTCAGTCTCTTGCATTCTGAAATTAAGTAACTAGAAAAAAAAAAAATTGACCGATCTCTTGCATTCTGAAATTCATGATTGATACAAATCCTGCATGCGCTAACTTTGAAGTTTAGCACAGGGCGGTTGAAACTTGAAATAGGTAGCAGCCGAATTCCTGAGCCCAGGTCAATCATGATGTGTTTGCTCCTAAAAGAACATAACAGTACAAGGGTCATGCAGCTGATAGATGGTATTGAATTGAGGAATCTCAGTTATGTCCACAGTATAGATAACAGCCAAGTTGTTTAAAGCTTCTACAAAAGAAGCCAACACTTCATCCACCTTCATACATGTTGGATCCAAATCGTGCCCAAAACGAATGATGACGAGACGTTCTTCTTCCTGGATTGCTTGTTCCACATCCCATGCCGTGTTTAACTGCCATAGTAAGTGCGACATATCAGCTTACTTTCTCTCTCTCTCTTTAGCTCTCAAAGATGCTTTCGTTGTAGTTATATACAGAAATATAAATATATATACCACAATGTATTACAAATTCCACGAGGATTAGAATTTAGAAACCGAGTTCCATACAACTCTCTCTCTCTCTCTCTATATATATATATATATATTTTTTTTTTAACCTACGTAGTATGTACTTAGAAACAAGTTGATCCTGTGCACCACATCTATGATCCAGTGCATCTGAACATTGCTCCCATAGTCCCATGTCCTATTACCTAATTACCTTGTACTGTCAGACCACCCAGCTCCTGCTGGCCTTTTTGGATAAATTTAAGTATACGTAGTTTGATAGTGAGAAACAAGTAGCAACATTCCAGACCTTCCTTAGTCCTTACAATCTCACAGGGGACACAAGCTTCTTTGGAGGTGAAACTTACAGTAAGTGTGGCTATATGTACTAAACGCTAAACCCGGCCAAATCCAAAACCACTACAGTAAGTGACTTAATTACCAATTCTTCTCAGAAACACTTGGGAAGTTCAGCGAAAGTAGACATAGTGGCACCATCACCAACAGATGCTGCATCCTTTTGTTATACAGACTTATACAGACTTGAACATGGGCATGCATGCTTCTACAAGATAAAAGTATTTTTGATCTTGTAAGTCCATTCATTGTCTTCTAATCAGCACTGGGTTTCGGGGTTTGTAAGTGCTGTAGCTAGCATTACACATCAACCTCAGTCCTCAGTCTACGCAAATTTGCTCTGACTACTTTGTTTTTAAGGTGGGTTTTGTTTTTCTCGATTCGTATTCGTATTTTTAAGCGGTTTATTGATTTTAATTGCACGAATGGTGATTTGACTTTAGTATTACTCCATATACATGGGGTTTTAAGAAAACTAGTTAGTTATTGTAAAATACAAGTTGTTGAACTCGTGCTACACACCGGGATTTGTGTTATTCAATAAAATGGAAAATCACCAAACTTTTTTTAATGCCCTTCTCAACCTAAATTTGTAGAGATTTTATAAGTGATTTGTTGAACCGAGTTTTTTTTAATGCCCTTCTTAACCTAAATTTTTAGAGATTTATAATTAATATTTTTTGTATTTAGTATGGTTTTTATATATGAATTAAGGATTTTAAATAGAAGAAGAATTTAGTAGGGAAAAAAGATTTAGAATTAAGTTCTAAAGGGTTTTAAGGTTTCTAAGTCTCTGTTGACATGGAAGGTGGATTTCCTTTTTAATTTGGGCGCTCACCAAATTTAAGAAAATCTCTAGAAAAGTGTCATGTGGTACTTGATGTCTACAACTGGGCTTCAACTGGGCTTCAATTGGGCTTAAAGTTGGGCTTAAGTTCTATTCTTAAATTGTTGAGAACACACCACGTAGCACTTGTTAGGCTCCACTATTACATAGTACAAGTTATTGAACTCGTGTTATGCACTGGGATTTGTATTATTCAATAAAATGGAAAATTACCAAACTTTTTTTAATGCCCTTCTCAACCTAAATTTGTAGAAATTTTATAATGACTTTATAAGTGATTTGTTGAACCGAGTTTCTTCTTAACCTAAATTTGTAGAGATTTATAATTAATACTTTCGAGTCTCATGAAGTTTAAGCCAAGTGATTTCGTCGCATTCAAAAAGGATTAGTTCGAAAGAACGTATTTTTTGTATTTAGTATGGTTTTTATATATGAATTAAGGATTTTAAATAAAAGAAGAATTTAGTAGGAAAAAGAGATTTAGAATCAAGTTCTAAAGGGTTTTAAGGTTTCTATAAATCTTTGTTGACATGGAAGGTGGATTTCCTTTTTAACTACAACTGGGCTTCAATTGGGTTTAAAGTTGGGCTTAAGTTCTATTCTCAAGTTGTTGAGAACACGCCACGTGGCACTTGTTAGGCTCCACTATTATATAGTATATAGATAGATATAGATGGATGTCCACGCTCTAAGCCCAGTAGCGGAGCCAGAGGGTAAGGCTTGAGGGTGCGCACCACAGATCCTCAGATTTTAAAAAAAAAAAAAAATTGAATTGTAATCCCTAAAATTTCTACAGCTAAGATACTTATTATCAGTACTCCCATAAAATACTTAATTGAACTTTACACTATTTTTCACTTAATACAACATACAAAAAAACTGACCAAATAATGCTTGAACTTTCAAAACATTTCCACATTATACAATCTGTTAATTTTTCAATATGGCAAAAACAGCACGTGTTTCTTATGTGAAAAGTATTATCTTCTCTATTTACAAGTTTATGGGAAATTGGACTCCCCCACCCACCCCCACCCACACACACATTATGGATGCTATATAAATAAACCCCCCGATAGTTGAAAACTTTGACTTAACACCCCGCTGTTAGGTTCCATCCAGTTTACCATCCAATGACTAATTATTTTAACCTAAATACCCTTCATCTTCTTCTTCCTCACTATCATCTTATTTACATCTCATTTTCAAATCATCTTCTTCACTTCACTTAGCAACAACAACATCAACATCTCCCTCTCCATTTCTTCAATCTTCAAACTTTATTTAGCTATTTTGATTCAACTAGCTTTATTTTCTTCTTCTTCTTTATTTCATATCTAACTTTGAAACTGGAGCAATGAACAATGGGGTTTGGAATAGAAGATAAATTAGTGTGGTGATAGGAAGCAAATAACATAGGGTTGGAGTAATGAAATGGGTTGAATAAGACAAAGACAAAATCAAGAAGAAAACAAAGTTCTTTCAATTTCTTTTTTTCTCTCTTGCTTCAATTTGGGTTCTCAAATCAAATTTGCATCAATACAATTGAAATTATATCAATGGAGAATTTTAGATCATTATCAAGTAGTGAATACATATTTTGGAGGGTTTGTTCTAATAGGTTGAGGAGGGGTATTTAGGTACTGCACATCTTTGAATATGCACGTTATCCTTCTCCTCATCTGTTGATCTTTTATATTCGGGGATTTCTTGATTTATACTAGGGTTTTATTTCTTTAGGTAGGTTGGTTCTATTCCAGATCCCTAGATTTCAACCATCGTTTCTTCTGCTTTAGGAGCCATTACCAACGCCCCCAATTATTCTTCTTCTAGAAATTTGGTCATATTGATCCAAATGGCTCCTATAGGGGTACTATATGCTCCAGCCAATCAAAACACGACACGTGACCTACTCATCATTCTCACAGGTCGTTCACTGCTCGACCTACTCGAAGGCCGACCAGAGCAGCTCGAGTGTACGACCTAGGACAACCTCTTCGTATGCACGTGCCCTAAATCAATGCATAGAGAATATTTCCAGCTGTTACACAATCATTGGAGAATATCACATAATCATAAAGATGTCGGAGAATCTGCAGGATCCTATGATCTTCGCCCCTTCACCTTCTATATAAACAGAACTACGATGGCTTGATCTCGAAGTTTCATTCCCTCGAGCTAGAGTACCTAGGCAATCTCGATCTCATCTAGGTGCAGCCACTCCCGATCTCCAAACCCCCCTTTAGTCAGTCCAACAACGACCTGACCCAGTGAATGCATTAATCTAGAAATAGGTTAATACATTTGGCGCCGACTAAAAGGATTCGATTATATCGAAAAAACCAGCCCTCCCACCCAACTTAAAGTCATTTCACCACTACCATTTCCTCAAATGGCTACCCAAGAAGTAACAATCCAGGAATTGAGAGACCAACTCAATCGTCTCCAAGAGAAAAATGCGCGATTGAAAGCTGCACAAGTTGCAGATCCAAACCCAGAACAGGGGGTTGTTGCCGCTGACGACAGTAATCGAAAGTATGAAGAACCCAGTCAACAGCTCGCTGAGTTCAAAGCCTCGCAGGTTGCTATACAGTTAAGTAAAGGGCACACAGCCGAACAACTCGCTGTCCAATCTCTACAGCACTTCCAAGAATCTCCAATCTGTAAGGAGATCCTCGAGCAAGAGTTGCCCAACAAACTCAACGCTCCAAAGTTCGATCAAACGTAAAGGCAACTGCGAGCTCCTTTTTCGTTTTACCTCTCTTAGGTGGAACGACTTTTGAAGTCCAAGTTTCTAACTGAGTCTCTTTCACAAATTTTACTCGAGGCTCACGGAAAAAACGAGCTAAATGGGGCAAAAGCTCTCTCTTCTCTGCCCAAGATTTCTCGGCAAATTCAATGATGTTGCTAGGATGAAGCCAACCGTCGATAGGCTCGTTATACTCTTTCGTTTGACCTGCAATATTCATCAAACAAGTCAAAAATCAACTCGATATAACACACAACATGGAAGCTCAACACGCACATATACCTATACTTGGAATGGCATATCGAGACAGAAATGCACTGACGTGTACAAATGACCCCGAATTCTGTATACAGGAGAGTTCTTCCAACCATCATTCGAGGTGGGAGGGTTAAAAAGTTTAGCTCTACCACAACTCCTCTTTCTATTCAGGGAGCCAACATAATCCCTACTACTACCAGTTACACAACTATAATAAGCAACGACGTCAGCCTTGCATATATCATAGTTGTGTAACCTATTCAGCTCTTCAAAAATTAACATCGGCGTCCATAAGCTAGTGGACATCATGATTGGGGTCACATCGTAGTGACTCAGAATATCACATACGAACTTACTAAATGGAAAACGCATAGTACCTTTCAGTTGAGCAAGGCATATCAAACACGACGTTTTGTCCCCACACAGGTCGAAAAACCTATCACTAACCCTATAAATCTCGAGATCGGGTATTCTAATATTGTACTCATTCCTAATCTGAGGAAACGACCTCTGGGCCTATTCTATATAGAACGACTTACTACTACTCATTTTATTGTCGTCTCTCTACCGTCGAGTAGTACTGAAACTAACCTAGACTCTCTCCTCGAGTTCGACCTCTTCTTCATTTTCATTAATACTTTCAGACTCGGTATCACTCATCTTACTAAAGATTATTCAAATCAATTCAATCAAACACCAAGAAATCCTTAACAGAATCCTAAAATCCCTAAAAGAAAGAAAAAAACAAAGAAAATAACTATGATGAACCCAGCAAAAGCTTCAAAGTTCAACAATGGCAGAAAATGAAGAACAACAACAACAGTAAATGGATTTCAAAAGAAATAACTACAACAATCAAGCAACTAACAAAATAAGAACTACTATTCAACACAAACAAGAAAGAAGATTCAAGATCAAATGTAGAAGATTGAAGAACAAAAGCTAAAGAAGGAAGTGCAGAGAAAAAAGAGAAAGAGTTGGAGAAAATACCTTTGAAAATAAACCAGAATTCCTTAAAATCCAAGAAGACAAAAACCCTTGGTTATCCCAAACTGCACCTTAGGTTTTATATAAACCAATAGCTCGATCACAACCGTTCGTCAAATCATAAATCTACGATCAGGTTTCACCAATCAAATCTGACCGCACAAACCTTTCGGCTTCCCTCTTTTTTCTCAAATTAAAATTCAAACAACAAACTGCCACGTACTCCATTACAACACGGTTACCATAACTAAAATCATTATGTTTCCTCGAAAATCTCTTCGCATTAAATGCAGCACACAAAGGAATTTTTGTCTTTCTTTTCAATCAAAGAAATCCCCTACTTCAAGGCAACACATTACAAATTTCAAAACATTGTCTTTGTTTTCATTCAAATCAAAGTCGCCCAAATATACCACCTTCAAACTCGACATGAGTCCGAATGATGCTACACATTTCAATTGCCCACTCCAATTCGAATGAAAATGGGCTACGTATATACCATAATATTCAAGCTCGACAACCAATACTTATATCGACCTAACTCGACGTGAGCCTCTTTTTATTCGAGCTCACTCAAGCTCAACATTTTCATAGGTTGTCTGACCTCAATCTTTTTTTTATCTCGAGCTAACTCGACGTGAACCCTATTTCACTCTAGCTCACTCGATGTGAACCCCATTTCACTCGAGCTCACCCGAACTCATTCAAACTTCATACGTTTTGATTCTCTTCAGTTACAATATCTTTCTAGATCCAAAATATCCGTTCATTAATTGACCTCACCGTTGTACAATTAATGAGCTATTCGTTGTCTCAATCAGCTATAAATATGAACTACGTAGGTTTGATTTTTGGACTTGGTCAACCTCAGATACATAGGAAACTATCTCTCTAGATAGCTCAGCCACTTCCACACTCAAAATTCCTTCTCCTCTACTCTCCGATCATCTTCTCTGACATCAAAACACTTAGGATTTACAATACTTATATTGGGGTAGGGAAAGATTCCTTTTCCCGTAAGTATATGAAGATGATGGCATCAAGGTCCACCACCTTCAGTCATACCGTAGACCATGTAAATCAAAAGTCCTTATACACTTGGATTTTGGGGAAGCTTTTCTAGTATATATATTTTTTCTGGCTAAATATAACTTTTTTTCCATTTGTTTGTAGAAATACAGAGCCAAAGATGGTTGAAGGTGAAGGAGAACCTTACTCACAATCCAGAAAATCAAAAGATGACAGGAAGCAAAAAACAAAGACTTCACTTTGGTAACATAGTATCCTAAACAAAGTTTTTCTCAACTCAACTGACTTGTCAGGTCAGGTCAGACACAGATCTGAAGAGAAAAAGGAAAACAGTAAACCCAAACACGACCTTTGTATGTGAAATGAAATTGCACTGAGTTGTTTACAATAAGGCCCAATGGATCTGGGTTTAGGACTTGGTTTTAGTTGTTGTGTTATGTACCTTTTAGGCAGTAGTAACTAGTAAAGTCCAATTTTACAACAAAGAGAATAATTGCTTGCTGAGTACTATATAATGAAAGAGAAATGCTAGCATTACTGCAGAAGTGAGGCTCAAAGCTTACTGCCTCACCTAATTTTGCCACGTACATTAGTGAAACTTGGTTAAGGTTTCAGCCGGTTTTGAGAATACAAAGAGGTATTTTGGAGATAGAGAAATAATAAGAAGAAAATAGGGTAATTTCCCGAATAAGCACAGGTTTATAACGTTTCTTCCCAAATCAGCACATTTGACTGCAATCTTCCCCAACAAGCACAATTCTCGGTTTGACTTTTCAATTGGACATTTCTACCCTTATGACAGCTTTAAGCCGTCACATCATATCTGCTGTTTGTCTGATTTTTCTCTCTCCTCATTCAATTCAGCAAACTAAACTCTCGCCGTTAGATGAAAAAACATCTTTGATTACCACCGTTGGATGAAATAACACAGAAACCAGCATTCTCAATCCTCCACAACACACTACTCTATCCTCCACCCAGAAAAGACAAAAACAACTGTCTTACCTTAAAAGAGAAGTTAACCAAAACTACTTTCTCTGTTCTTCTTCTTCTTCACCTTCTTTGTTCATCGCAGAGAATGAACAAGAAGATAACCTCTTTTCATCAGATCACAATCTCTTTGTCGTAAAGCTTCGATTTTTTTTTTTTGACGTTGGGGTTTTCATCGGTAATATGTTCATCATGGGAAAAAAAGGAAACAATAAGGGCAAGCAAGTTATGAACGTTCAGATTCCTGGTAAGTTTTGAGGTTTGAAGGTTGTTCATTTATAATGGTAATGGGGGGTTTGATTTCAGTGGCATCAATACCAATCATTGGTATTAAAGTTGTCTGTTTTAGGTTTCAATCTCAGTGGCATTAAAGTATTCACTCACACACACACACCCACCAGCTTAAATGCAAGCATTCAATTGTGGGTGGGGTTTCAACTCTAGTTGATGTTTGGGTTGGGGGTATGAAAACCATAGAATTTGGTTTATGGGTTTCTAATATGTTGTTGTCAAGCTTTAAATCACTAGTGTCTACCGTGTATGGCTCTTTGTCTCTGTTTTTATGGGGGGGTTTTGAAGTTTTTTATCTAATGATTAGAAGATCTAAAAGTGGGTTTATCATGTGGTACTGATTATCACTTTGACATACATTCTTAAATTTATAGACGATAAACTGTCATCTGTAACCGTTAAAACTGATATTGTAGCCGAAACCTTCAGTACACTCGTTTATAGAGATGTGATATTAAACCCATTTTAATTGATGTTATGCAGAGAACACATTTAATATCATATTCCAACATGGTGGGCAATTGGTTGTTACAGTTGAAGAAGTTGAGATTGCATATGTACATGGTGAGTCAAAAATAAGGATCGCTAATAACAAGACATCCTACGGAGACTTCTTGGAATTGGTTGAATCCTTATGTAAGACACCAAGAACAACTTGGTCATTGCGAGCTGTAATCAACAATAATCCAACTAAGGTTGAATGCGAAGATCATTACATGGCAATGATTGGATACATTACAAATTCAGCTGCAATGGTGATTTCTATTTGGGTGGTTGATCATTTAACACCAGTTATGATACAGTCAGAGACTAATGAATCCTCAAGCCAAGTGGGTGAGATACCAAGAGAGCTGCCCAAGGGGGATTCCAAAACTAGTCAATCTTTGAAGAGAAAACTTTTCCCTGAACCTGTTGTCAATAATCTAGGCTTGGGTAGGAAACCAGACTACTCTTCTTTTTGTACACCAACAAAACCTTTCCATGTTCCTGATGAATATAGATTGGAAACTCCTTCTCAAGACCCAGAAGTGACTGTAAAGGGAAAGGGGCACTCAAATGACCCTTTATTCTTGGAAACCCCTCCCCCTAATGTTCAAGTGAGAGATGATGTTTACATTCCTCAACCTCCAATGAACTTGACTCCCTTATCGGCTAGAACAGCAACTGGATCGCCTATATGTGTACCAAAATCGGCTAGATTTGATAATCTTGAAGACATAGCAGGGATTCTATCTGATATGCGTAGGGATAATGGTTTTGGGGATTCAGATGAATTGGAAAGTGTAGAAGAAAGATTAGATCCAGAGATAGAGAGAAGCCAAGAAGAAGTACTGGATGATGACAGTGAGGGTGAATGTGAGGAAGGCCAATGGGATACAGAAGAGGATGTGTTCGACTCAAATAGTGATTACTCTTATAATTCATTCGATAGACTTGAAGATGAGTTTGAATCTGAGATGTATACTGACAGCCAGCCAATGTTTGGTCCTACACCACCTCCTCCATCTCATAATGAAGATGATGGTGTCATCCAATCTTCATCTGAAGGCATTGGTGAGATGAAAACACCAATTCTTGACACCCAAGATCAAGAATTTGAGAACGAAATGTACAATGACAGCTACCCAATGTTCGGTGATCTATCGACACAAGAAACCGTGCATAGCGAAGATGTGGTAACGGATAGAAATGCTAATGCAGGGGATATACGGTGCAATCTAGAGGATCGTTTCGCTCGAGTAGGGGATTACGTCAACAATCAACCACAACATAACACTGCGCCGCTACAAGACAACCCTCCAACTCCTACCACTGTGCCACTTCAAGACAACCCTCCAGCTCCGACCACTGTACCTCCTGATACAGATGTACCATTTCCCAACAATGTGCCACTCCAGAAGAATGTAAGAGTTACGGAAAACCGCGATAACGATGAAGTGAAACGTGAATTAGACAAAATCTTTTCTGCGTACATTGCAAAATCTAGGGTAAATGTTGGTTGTGCTCCCCATACAGAGCCTTCTCACAATGATTATATTAGACCTGCATGTGGAATAGTATATTTAAGTCGAGATGATCTTGAAAGGGACCTCCAAACCTACGCGATTAAGACTGAAAAAGATATACGCAGGCAAAGCACCAACACAAAAAGGTTGATTTGGAAATGTAAAGCAGATGGTTGTCCATGGAGAGTCTACGCAACACGAAATATGGATAACACTTGGAAGATTTCTAGAATGAATGATGACCACTCTTGTGGTAATTTTAGAGTTGGAGGAACAAATCCCCAAGCAAATAGTGATTGGGTTTCTAGAGTATTAATGAGAAAGTTAAGGGATAACCCAAACTTAAAGCCTAAAGCACTTGTAAAGATGATCAAGGAAGACTATGAGACCACAGTTTCATACAAAGTTGCATGGTTTGCTAAAGAGAAAGCACTGATGAAGGTATAGCATCTTCTACTTTGTTTCTGTAGTCGCTACCATAGGCACTAGTATCGGCTAGATTGTTTTCTGTGTAGAGTATTATTTTTCACATCTATTCTTTGTTGCAGATAAGAGGAAGCTACAGCTACTCATATCAGTTGCTTGAGACATATAGTCATGAGCTCATGAGTGTTGATCCAGATGCTGTGACTGATATTCTAACTGGACCAGGTGATCGTTTTGAATGTTTCTTTTGGACATATGGTATATCAGTTAGGGTCTACAAGAAGAACTTGCGTCCTGTAGTCATTGTTGATGGAACTTTCCTTAAAGGGAGGTACCCTGGAACAATTCTAAGTGCTATTGCAGTCGATGGCAACAACCATGTGTTCCCCCTCGCTTTCGCAGTTGTAATGAAAGAGAAAAATGATTCTTGGGATTGGTTTTTTACCAAACTAAGGGACCATGTGGTTGGTGTAGATCACCAGTTCATTTTGTTATCTGATAGACACAAAAGCATCATCCAAGGTGTTCCTAAAATTCTGCCAAATGTTGTCCATATGTACTGTTCCTATCACATGAGTGGCAAGTTTGGTCACAAGAAAATCAAGTTCTTGGTGCAAGAATCAGCAAAAACCCTCAACCAACAAGAATTTTGGAGAAATGTGCTAGGAATATGGGTCCTATCCTCCAAAGCACATGAAAAACTTATGGATGTTGGGCCTTTAGAAAAGTGGGCAAGTGCTTTCCAAGAGAAATCCAGGTAAGTTTGCTAACATATTTCTGTGTACGCTACAATACAACTCCTATCCGGTACTATAAGGTTTCTATCCTTTACATTGATTTTGCAGATATGGAATTGTGACAACAAATCATGTGGAGAGCTGGAATAAAATGATCATTGGAGAAAGAATGATGCCAGTTACTACCATTGTTTCAATGATACGAGATAATGTAATTAGGCATTATCGAGATTATCGCAATGATTCTTTGAAGTTCAATTCACCTGTCACAACATGGTGTCAAGAGCAAATAGTGCACAATGCCGCAGTTGCAAGAAAGTGCACACTTGAAAGAGCTTCAGCAGGTATTTGGTCTGTTAGAGGGCTTAAAAGGTCATGTGTGGTTGACCTCAACAAAAGAACATGTACATGCAAATGGTTTCAAACCATGGGGATACCATGTGAGCATGCCATGGCAGCTATAAAGGAAGTTGGATTTGATCCATACAAATTTGTTGAGGTGTACTACTTGAAGGAAACATACATAGAAACTTATAGAGAAGAATGGACACCCACAAGAGGGAAGGAAGAATGGCCAACCGACAGAAAAAGAAGAAGAATTCTTCCACCACTAAAAACTTCAAAGGCAGGGCGTCCTAAAACAGCCAGGAAGAGAGGTAAAGCTGAGGGTGTCCCTGTCCAGAATAGGCGATGTTCAATGTGTAGAGTCAGAGGTCATAACAAATCAACTTGTCTTGAATGTATAGATGACTATCAACTCTTCAGTCACACCCTATTTGGTGAAGGGCCACCATTTAGCCCTGTTCCAGCTACAATCTAAGTACTGAAATGGGTTTTGTACTTTTTGGGGAATGTATCTTCCACATACATGTTTAGATCCTCTACATATTGCCTGTTATCCGTTGACTTTATTTTGTATTGATTTTCATGTTATATAAGGGTATGGGCTTCAAATCCAACCTATTTTTGACAGGAAAACACTATTGTTATCGTATGTTTTATCAGTGACACTTGAGTGTTACCTTATTTGGTTGTTAGGTTTTTTGCATAGATTGTCTACTGTGCATTGCAGTGCTGTCCTCTAAGTTTGTACTACCTAACGGCTACCATATATTTGTGTATCCTCTACAATTCAAACATAAAGAACAGGAACAATATAGGTTCACCTATAAACCAAATAAGAACAGAATGTATCATTCACAACCATGAACATAGATTCATAAACAACCACATAAAAAACATTGGGTTCATAAACAACCATATAAACATGTCTTCAAACAACCAAATAAAATGTATAGCATACAATACAAACAACAAATAACTAAATTTTGCTCTTGTTTTTGGAGGAGGGAGGTTCCCCTATATCAATTAGGTCTCTGGCAATACGATAGCGCATCTGAAGAGGATCTGCATCGAACTGAGGTGGTATTCCTCGAAGCACGCATTCGACGAAGGCAAGGAGGAATAATCCACAGCTACAACCATCTGGTTGTTCAGCACACTTAACATACTCACGCTTCCATTTCATATCCAATTTGAGTTGAACCTGTGATGGATCAGCAGCAAAAACAACATATGGCAAAAACTTTTCCATATTTCTCAATTCAGGTATACCCCTTGTCATTCCCAATGAATCATAGATTCTAACAATTTTCTCACTAAAATTGAAAGAAAGCAGAATCCAGTGGGGACTCTACTCCATAACTTCTCATGGGGACTCTACTCCACTTTGGGTCAGAAGCCAAACTCCAAAAGTAGTGACAAAGTTTTGTATCATCCTCTTCCACTTGTCTACTGAAGAATGGTTCTTTCATTATCTCTGACATCCTTGCATTACACCTAAGGCCCAAAGAAAGTTCACCAGCCTCCATGTTTTGATAAGTTTTGGCTTCCCTTTCCCTCTTTGCCACTCTTAATGCTTGCAGGTCAAATTTTGTATCCTTCTCATCATCATCAGATTCCTCTACACCAAGAATGAGAACACTCTTCCTGCCTGATGACTCCTCAATATCTGATGCAGTAGGTGTTTCAAGTCTATACTGTTGAGGTACATCTTCTCTATTAACCACCACATCAGTATGATGATCACATCCACCATTGTCATCATCATCATCATTCTTATCATCATCATTCTTATCATCATTCTTCTTATCATCATCCTTCCTACCATCATCTTTTTCATCCTCATCCTGTTTATCATCGTCCTCCTTACCATCATCTTCTTTATCATCATCAGAATCATCATCCTGCTTATCATCATCTTCTTCTTCACTATCAGCAGATTCAACAGTTGTAGAAGATGCCCCAATGCTTTTAGCCTTCGAACCAGACAATGTAGCGGATGAAACCTCAGTTGTAGCCGTCTCGGTTTCATCTGTTGTTACCTTTGTCGGTGTAGCGGATGGATCCTCATTTCTAGCAGACAATGTATCTTCTGTAGCGGATACAGAAGGATCGCCATCCTTTGTACTTGAATCATTAGGTTTACCTTCTTCATTCACTTCAGCTTTCTCTCCCATCAGTACAGAAAGACCTTGGAGTTTTGACATTGCCTTGGCAAGAGGATCAGGTACACCTCTCAGGTTATTCAATACATCCACAATGGACTCCTGGTCATCTGATGAATGATCATCACTCCAGAAAGACAACTTTCTTACTTTCTTACTGCTGGGGACTTCATCATCATCTGACTGTATCTTCCTTGCCTTTTTTTCCTTCAGCTTCTTTGCCCCCCTTCTCTTTCTTAATTCTTTCCTCCAACTAAGATCAAAGGCATCACCTTTAACCTTCCTTTCAGGTTGATGCCTTCTAATAGGAAACAACATCTCTGCTCTCTTCCTTTTTTTCTCTTCTTTCTCTATCTGTTTCTCTCCAGCCTGTTGGTCATTTTGTTCTTCAAGATTAAAATCAAACACGGGAAAATGTCGGTCTAATGGTAACATGTCATCATCACTCCCCCCTACTGTATTTTTACCCTCTTCTATCTCATCATTCTGTGGAGCTGCCTTATCTTCATCCTGCTTCCCCATATCCACAATGGACATCTTCTTTTTACGCTTCTCCACTTTTTCAGATTCCCCCTTCTTTGAATTTTTCTTCTTCTTCTTGTTATCCTTCTCCCCCTCCTCTGATCTTTTCCTCTTTATCCCCTTATCCCCTTCAGATTTTGGTGGTTGAGGTTCCCTTCTTTTTACCTCATAATTAGAAGACAAAGAGCTTTTACTCCTGGTGGTTCTAACTGCTGTCTGTGCTGGTATAGGCTCTTCCTCCATCTTCTTATAATCAATAATTTTGGGTTGTGGGGAATCACTCACTGTTGTGGCTTGAGGGGGTTTCTGCTTGGGAGGTATCTTCACCCTCCCAATAGGTTTGGGGGGAGCACTAACTTTCTTGGTTGGTACAATGGGTTTCTTGGGTGAAACATTGGTTTTCTTGGATGGAATTGTTTGTTTCCTTGTTGAAACTGTTGGTGAAACTTGGGATGCAGTACTTGATCTGGTTGCCCTTTTTGGAGGACTTGGCAAAGGATTGGTCTTTTTGACTGATTTGGGTTTGAGAGTTGGCTTTGAGGGGGAACTTATTTTCTTCTTACTTTTACTTGTCTTCTTTGATGCCCCCTTACCAATCTGTGCAAACACACCTTTAACAGTCACATCAGCATCACTGATTTTGTCAGAAACCATCTCTGCCTCACGACCCTTCAAAAATAATGCAATAAGATTGTAGAGGATAAACCCAACATTATAGAAAACATCATTCAAATATTTAAAGGATATATTATGTTAACATTGAAATTATAGAGGTTTCAAGGTTTCAACATTTCAAGGTTTAAAGTTTTTGTATATGACTTCATTCAAATTCAACAACATGTAAAGTTTAAAGAGTATATTATGTTAACAAATTATAAAGAGTATACAGAAACAAGGTAACGGATAGAACTGTATAACATAGAGGAAAATAATATCAATGTAGACGATATACCAAAACATATTAATAATGATCAACTAGAGGTTTTAGAATATATGTATTCAATGTAATAAGTAAGAAACCTATAAAGAAGATAAGTTATTCATGGTTTCAGATAGAATTTCAAAGTAGTAGTAACAACATACCATTTCAAAGACTCCTTTGAGAATTGCCTCAAGGGCATTTCTTTCAAGTGTAATAAAATTTCCAGAACTTGTTGTTGCAGATGAGTGCTGAGATGGACGAACTAATCTAGAAACTGGCCTAGAAGAAGCAGACTCTTCATATTCTGCTTGTGAAAGAGCCTGAAACTGGAATTAAAATGTAACGGATAAGTATATATCGGTAGAGGAAAAAGAAAACAAAGTAGAGGATATTGAAAATACAACAACATAAAGATGACTTACTTCTTCAACCACTTGTAAATTTGCTGCAGCTCTTTCTTGCAGAGTGATATCCAGTGGATATGCCACATTAATGAATCCTTTCTTGGGGTGAAATTTCTCAGAAAGTTTGTCCCTTGATTTGTTCCTAGTGGGCAAATCATACCATCCTAACATCCTTGGAAAAGGAGAGTTGGGAATCTTTCTGGGACCAAGATCTGGGAGATGCAAATATGCCCAAATAATGAATGCAAACACACATCCATTGATACAATAGTTTTGTACACCATCAACAATTTTGGTATACACATCTTCTAAATTGCTCTCAAGCAATTTAAATGCAGCAGTACCCCATGGAAAACCATCAAAATCGACCAAATTTTCAGCAAGATCGACATACCTTACATCAATTGTTTTTGATGAGTCAGCAAGCAGAAAAATTGCAAGAAAATACAACCTGTTCAACCTATTGACATCATCTGGATGAGCATCTTCGGCTTCTCTTGCTTCCTTAATTGCATCAAGGATATGAGAATCTCTGATGTGTAGGTTATTCTGGAAGTATTTCGATCTGAAAGCACTATATTCAATTTGCTTCCTAACAACAAAATCAACAGGTAAATGCCCAAATTTCAAAGGCCCCAAAATCAAAGCAAGATCTGTCATTTTGAACTCAATCACTCTACCCCCAATTGAATACTTCAATCGACCAACCCTATTTGAAACAATTTCTGTAACTACTGAAGTGATCATGGCGATTTTTTCTTGTCCCTCCAAACTCAAAAACTGCCCAAAAGGGGAATTTTTAAAAGATTCTAACTCATTGGGGGGCAATCTTTCGTTTGGGTTTAGATAGTGGGCTTCAAACTTAGATGGTGAGCATCTCACAGTGATGCTAAATTTTCTGCTGAATTCATCGCCTTCAATCTTTTTCGGCATGATTATGTAGAAATTAGAATGGAAGATGGAAAATTAGAAGATGATTGTGTAGAAATGGAAGATGGAAAAGAAATTAGAAGAGTTATGAGCAGTTTAATGGAAGAAGAATCGGTTTAAGAAGAAGAGAGAGTGGGTGGTTGTGGATTCTGAATCGGTGTGAAAACCCTAGGTTAAGTATCACTCTACCTGTTCCCGCTCGATTTCCCGCTCAATTTTCCCGCCCAATTAAAACCCAACGGTTAATGACACGTGGCGCTGAGTGGCTGTTGTTTACTGTAGCAGATGCTTGTTTAAAATTACAAATTGTATAGGAAATAACATCACTTGTGGAGGATAGGAATTAGCAAATTATATCCAACGGCTGTAACTTATTATCATGATCCAATGGTTGTAATCTACTGTCATGTCATTATCTCAGATGTCACATCTACTGAAAACCTATTGAAAACCTATTAAAACAAATGATTATAGGCTAAAGGGTATAATAGGAAACAAAATATGCTAAAAGACAAAAATTCAGCAAGTCAAACCGAGAATTGTGCTTGTTGGGGAAGATTGCAGTCAAATGTGCTGATTTGGGAAGAAACGTTATAAACCTGTGCTTATTCGGGAAATTACCCAAGAAAATAAAATAAAATACCAAAAAAAAAGTTTAATAATCTGTCTCCTCCAGTTCTCCTTTCCTACTCTGTCTCAAAATAAAATAGAAATCCAAGCCATGGTTGTAACACAAAGGACAAGTTAATCAAAATCATACCCCACCAAATGAAGAAATCAACCTGGAATCATACCCCAACAATGCTTCCAAGGATATGGGATATGTAGGATAAGATTTTAACAAATAAAATTTTAAAGATTCCTTCTTTGTGTTAAGGATTTAATTTTATTTTAACAAATAAATTATTTAGTTCAAAATTGTGATTTGGGGTCATATGTATACAACATGTATCCATCTTCTACTTTTGGGATCAAACCACTAACATAAGATAAACCCATCTTCTAATTTAAGATAGCTTCGCCCCTTCCATAAACCCTTATTCTAATTTATTCATGTTTTGCCCTTCTTATCCCGCAAGTGTTGACAGAGATAATTTGTAAGACGTGTCATATTGACAGAGTTGCAAATATGCCATATATTGTTGGTTGTACAATATATTATTTTGGCAAAGAACTCAGGGTTTAGAGATTTCGGCTTTTCTGGCTTATGAGACTATTATAACCCTGTCTAATGGCCTATTAACACATGTAAAGCGGATTCAAGTGGTAACACATATACATGCCTATGCCAAAAACTCATTTATAAACCATATTAGTAGATTTTTTTTAGCATATCTTATAAAAATAAAATTTAAGAAATAAGAAAAAAAATTATAGGATTGTAGAAATAATTGCCTGGGAGTAGCAGGACTAACATGGATGTCAGCTCCACTTTTATCATTATATTCCAAGAAGAGTACACTGTTTAAGAAATTACCAAATAAAAAATGCAAAGTTCATAAAAATCTACCAAAAAGAGTTGGCAACATTACTATGATTTGCCAAGTCCTGTTGTCGAAGTTTCAAAGATCTACCAACAAGAGTTGGCAAGTTTATAATAGTAGGCAAAATTGTACTAAGAAACAAAAAATGATGATTCAGACTAATGGATTAATCCTTAAGAAAGGTTTTAATAAAGAAACAGTGATTCGGGTTTTTCAAGCTTCCACGTGAATTATTTTCGACTACAAATCAGGTCTTATTTGTTTTTTTCCTGTTTCTATTATTATCATAAAAAAAATTATTAAATCAATTCATCGCCTTCATTTGTTTCTATAATTCTTTGTATAACGAATCCATGGTGATCCAATTTTAACTGTATAAAAAGACCAATAATAACTAGAATTTAGACGTATAAATATAGTTTATTAGGAGTTCTTTAATTCTTTGTATAACGAATACATGGTGATCTAGTGTTGTTTGGTGGGACTAAATTTGAGATCTATTCTAGATTGGGTATTAATTCCATTGTTGTTATAAAGTAAATTTTATTCTTTATCTTTATAACACAATCCTTGAAAATCGCCCAGAGTCCCAAGCTATGTCAATATTTTGACCTAAATACATCCTACCAATTATCCAAAGTTTCACAAGTTTCTCGAGGCATAGTCACCAAAACACAAAATAGATTGATGGGGAAGAAGACCATTTTTAGGAATGAGACTAAAAGAGTGCATATTCAACCATTCCTATGAACCTAAATCTGTGAAAGACAATTGGTTATTTTGGACAGTAAAACTTTTCAACTAATTTGCGGTTTGGCCAGTGAATTAGTATTTGGCCAAAATGGCAGCAAAGTTTCATTCATTTGCAATTGATCAGTTGCCAGCCAAAACGACCAATTTTTCAATTTACAAATTCATTTGTCTTAAATCTTAAAAGCAACTAAAACACAAGAATAAGACCCCCAATGTCCAAACAGAATACCTTTTTTGCATCTTCTAATTAAACAACCAACAAAACCAAAATAATATAAACACACACACACACACACACAGAGAGAGAGAGAGAGAGAGAGAGAGAGAGAGAGTGACCAGCTGAAATCCATGTGTCATCGGCATGTCTTGGAAGATTCCAATGCTATCCTTAACAACTTCATTACAATGTCTCACGTCCTGACCACCTATAAGCTTTAATGGGGTACTGCACAGTCATTTCACAATAATTAGTGGTTATACCAAAGTATATATATTACAGTTGTAAATATGTGAAACAAGTTTGAAGAGGATCACCTATTCGGACCACAGTTTAAATCCCCAGATATTATAGTGGGAATATCTAAAGATCTTATTGACTCCAGACCTTCCAAAAGTTTTGCAACCTTGTTTAAGAAAAAAATAAAATTAGATTGATTGCTTGGTAAAAGGGCTTTTCTGATATTTACCCCTACATTCAAAAAAAATGTATGCAATAACCTACAGTTAAATTTGTCCTATTTGATCCAGGTAAGCCAACCATTAAATTTTTGATATACTTTTAGATCAAGGAAAATATAAATAATATAACAACATAAAAAGGAAGCACTTGCATTGTTCATAGGGTTATTGGACTGTGTCAAAATTTGTATATGTGATTCTGGTATTGGTTCTTGTTTCTGAAGATGAACCCTAGGTGTGTGTCTGTGGGTGGGTGGGGGCACCAAACGGCACACTTTTTAAGCTGGTTGATATATGGGTAATAAGAAAAAATGTGAATGTTTTATGCTCCCCAAACTTCATTGCAGATTAAATGCGTAATCACCTTTAATTATTCCCCATGATTGGGACGACCATTTCGGTGGGGGCAAAGTTGTTATAATATTGTATATACAGTAACTTGCGTCTGGGTGACAACCTCCCTCACCCAGTTCTTGTAATCTCTCTTTCAAAGCAACAAACTTCAATACTATGTGGTGTGGTGTGGTTGTGGTGCCACAAAAGAGTAATGATCTTAGTTTAGTCAAAATAATTTAATATCGAAAATCAGCTATACCTGCCACAATTTTGTATTCTCATTTTGGGGATTAGCATGAATATGGGTGTTGACCTGCAACAACAAATTCTTTAATTATTAACTTTAACTTAGAAAATAAAAACAGCAAATGAAAACTGAAAAAAATGGGTACCACGCATATCAATGAGCTGTCAGGTGTAAACTCCAAGACACATACAATCGCCACATTGTCCTGAACAAAAAGAAATGTTACACGAGTAAAGGTTACGAAGAAGAGACAAGTAAATAAATATAATTAATTACTCTATTTAATCGCTAAAACAACATCCTAATCCTAATAAAATGGAGATTGTGCTTAGGATTATCAGTGTGGGAAACTATGCTTTCAAGGGACCAAAAGCCTTGCAAATGGCAGGTTCGGGTCTAATACCATAGCAAGAATGAGAATTGACGGGCAGCTCACTGATGATCAAATACAAAGCAACATTTATCTTTTGTTTCAGGTCAAAATCCCTACACAACGGCATCCTGCATTTCTTCGTTGGATGTGCCTTTCGGTAGACCAATTTGGGATTGTATCTATAATTCAATGGGATTTAATTGAGTTGAGAGAATCTCCATTGAAGAGATGTTGAAACACTGTAAGGGGAAGAATTGACAGCTCAGGGAAACAGATCTGGGAAATTTAGCTCGAGAAGGAATCAGTCTCGACGATTTATATATAATTTGGTGTCTAAGATCTGTAATAGCTTGAATACTATATTTCATGTCCTTTTGTCGGGTTTTTGTCTGATACCCTCTATTTCTCTCTTTCTTTGCTCTTAATAAAAAAGCATAGTTAACTAAGAATAAGAATTTTTTGCCAAAAGTTTTATAGTAGCATAAATAGAAGTAAGCAAAAATAAATATATCTATTCTTCCTTTTTCAGGTTTAGGCAAAATGGCTACTCTGACAATCAGTTCCGATTGGGAAACTCCTGTCGTTAATTATCCCATATCTCTGAAGATAGATTGGAATGCTAAAACCATTACAAATCCCGTAGATCGAGATGACTTAAAATTTTGTTGGTAAGATATTTATTCCACAAAATTCTACTACTTGCAAGCTAGTTGCTTGCAAAAACCCCAAATGTGGATTCATAAATCATAAGACAGATGTTGAAACAAGATTTTTTTTTTTAAAAATTATGAACTCTGCATATATGCAGGTACAGGATATCCAATGTGGATACGGTCGTGGTGTCTCAAAATCACACATATACAACAACATTGGATGACAAAGACAACCAGTTGAAAGTTGAAGTTACCTTCTTGGAATCTCCTTTTCCAAAAGCAATTCTTCTATTTAATTCTACTGTCTTTCCACCACCGCCACTACCACTTCGAAACTTCTTTGAGCTTATTTTTGGAAATATCTCATTTACCCTTGGTACTTATAATGTACTTTCTCGTCACTTTTGTAATCAATTGAAGTACAAAGATTGTCCACGATGGGCTCTTTAATATTTATATAGAAGAGAGAGGATTTTCAGTAAAATAATCCACTACATACCTGATATCATTTGTTTACAAGAAGTGGTAGGAGATGAGTATGTGGATTTTTATGCTCCTGCATTTGAGAGAAATGAGTACACCGGAGTGTTCTTAGAAAAGAGGGTAGATTATTTTCTCTTTTTGTTGAATTATTATTATTTTTAAATAAATTTTGTAAGTTAAATGCCTCACGTTATGTTTATCTTTTTGCAGCCAACAACTGATGGTTGTGCAACATTCTTTCGTCAGGACAAATTCAAACTGATAAAGACATATGAGATTAAGTTTAGAGGCTTAGCTAGTCTGACTATTAATGGAGTACCGGACCATTAATAGTTAATACCCATTAATAGTCAGACTAGCTAAGCCTCTAAACTTAATCTCATATATCTTTATCAGTTTGAATTTGTCCTGACGAAAGAATGTTGCACAACCATCAGCTGTTAGCTACAAAAAGATAAACATAACGTTAGGCAAAATTTAACTTACAAATTTATTAAAAAAAAAATTCAACAAAAAAGAAAAAAATCTACCCTCTTTTCTAAAAATATTCCCGTGTATCCATTTCTCTCAAATGCAGGAGCAAAAAAATTCACATATTCATCTCCGGGCACTTTTTGCAACGAAATTATGTCAGGACGATATTGAATTATTTCACTCAAAACCCTCTCTCTTCTGTACCCAAATTGAAGAACCCATGCTGGACAATTTTTAAACTTACGAGAATTACAAAGGTCACGAGAAAGTATATTATAAGTAGCAAAGCTAAATGAGACAACTCCAGGAAAAAGTTGAATGAAGTTGCGAAGTGGTGGTGGTGGTGGTGGACTGACAATAGAATTAAATTGAATGCCTGCAATGAGGGAAGGAGAAACTACAGAAGTGACTTCCACTGCTAATTCGTTGCCTGCGTCATCCAATGTCGGTGTATACGTGTGATTGTGAGACACTAAGACCACTTCCATAGCAGATATCATGTACCTGCATATATGCAAAGCTCATAATTAAAAAAAAAAAAATCATAGAAAATGGGTGTTTGCATCATCACAATCACAAGAATATCTATTCATATGATGGATCACATACAAAAATGATTGTTATTAAAGCTTTGTTATTACTCTTCGAATCAGTTTCAGGGTTGAAAAACATATCACCCAAGGACCTGAGGACTTGGAACCAGGCAGAAGTTATTATATCGTAAGAATAGTTACTCAACTGAGAAGGGACTTGGAACCAGCCAAGAAACATATCATCCAAGGACCTTCTCAGATGCTTTCATATCATCCAAGGACCTGAGGACTTGGAACCAGGCAGCAGTTGGGAAGAATGTGTTCAAAATTGCAGAGAGAAGTGATACATTATGGGTGAACTAGGTCTATAAACACCTGATAAAGACAAGTACATTCTGGACTATGCCAGCAACACAAAACAGTTCACACATATGGAAGGGAATACTAGACTGCAGGGAGCTTGTTCAACCTTTTTGCACACACCTTATAGCAAATGAAGAAGGAACCAGGGTCTGGCATGACCAATGGGTGGGGGAGGGATCCTAAGAGAGAGGGTTCAACACATAGAATTAGAATAGGTGCAAGGGATGCAGCTAAAGTGAGTGAGTTGATAAGTAACAATAGATGGAACCTGCCAGCCACACAAAACCCAGCAATCACTGACATATGGAACCAGAAGATAGATTGATATGGAAGCCACATCCTGGTGGGAAATACACTATCAAAACTGCATACCATGCTCTAAGATTCAGAGGTCCAAAATTACCGTGGGCTAAGGTGATATGGAAGAGAACAACAACTCCGAAACATGCGTTCATTACTTGGATGGCTGTGCAAGAGAAACTCATGACAGGAGTCAAACTGTGTCTTATGCAATGCTGGGTATGGAATGCCGGTTAGAACTCAATACAAACAGAACTGAACAGCACCAGGAAGAAGAGTGGTGACACTACACCCTTGCTGCCCACCAATCTGTGACAGCAATCATGTCAGGTCACCACAAGCACCACCACCCAACAGGCCAATCACAAACAGAACACCAGTGTTTGAAGACTGCGGACATCTTTTCTTTGAGTGTAGCTTCTTGAAGACCATATGGCAGAATGCACTGAATTGGAGCAGCATGAACCATATTGTGTTAACGACTGAACTAGAATGGAAATGGATACTGAATAAGCTACAAGGTGGAAGGTTTTATGATGAGGTTTGTAATGGAGCACTATGTGCAACAGTGTACTGGATTTTGATGGAAAGAAATGCTCAAATATTCAACCAAGAAGCCAAGACAACACAGCAAGTGGAGAACAGAATTTTGCAAGCACTGAAACTGAGACATGGATTGAGGTCATTTCCTAAATTTTGGATGTCTTGACTCAAGTCAAGTAACAGTCAATGCAGTCAACTAACAAAGTCGCCCTAAACTCTAATTAGGTCATTAAGTTGGACCAAAGTCTAAATAGCCTATTATTGGGAGCCCTGAAACCTAAAAACCCCTTGTTTCTTTTTGTAATGAGGTTGTTTCTTTTTAAATGGTTGTTTGTTTTTAATAAAGCGTTAATCTAATAAAAAAAAAATATGATGGATCGTTGCCATCAGGATTTGCAATGATTTGTAATGAAATCTTACCAACGAAACACAAAATCATCTTGATCTTCGGGATTTGTAAAGGTATTAGAATTATAAACTATCTTCAGAGATATGGGTAATTAACGATAGGGGTATCCCACTGGGAACTGATTTTCAGAGTAGCCATTTTGCCTCAACCTGAAAAATGAAGAATATATATATAAAATTAGATTAGCAAAATAGGAATTCAGAGCAAAGAAAGAGAGAAGTATTGGTGCCATGATGAGAACAATGAAAAGCGATAATTCATAAAAATAAAAATAAAAATCAAAGGTTTGTTTAGAATCATAGTGAATGGTGAGGATCAAACTTTTGATAGTTGTTAAGCCACATAACAAAAAAAATTAAATCTAAAAGTTGTTACAATTTAAGACCAAAGTTAGACAAGGGGACATCTCTACTTGTAAAAGAACAAACTGAGAAATTCCACACATATTAATGTCTAAATCACCAATACAAAACACACCCAAAGCACTAATTCATCTTCACTGGAAACCCAAGTTTATTTCTTTCTTTAATTTCTTCTCCGCAGCTGTTTCTACCTCTCTCCACGAATACTTACTTCATTTTTATCATTTTATCGAAAACCCCATTATGTTACCTTCAAAACCCAACAACCCCAATTCATTTTCAACCCCCGACTCCCTTTTTTATTGGCTTAAACCTCGCTTACCTTCGGACTCATTTGAATCCTGGGGTATTAAAGCTGGTACTAAGAACATTCACAATCTTTGGCTTGAACTCTCCCAAGGCGAGTCTTCAATCAATGTCGATTCCGCAACCACGATGCCAATTTGTACAGTTAATGTAGTTACAGTGAGAATTTTGAATCAAAATGGGGGTGTTCTTATTGAAGCACAACAAGAATTTATTCGATGGAACATTTTGGGAACAATTTAGATTTTATAGGAGTAAATGGAGCTTGGTGAGGATGTTGAGAGTGCGGTTATTCAAGGAGATACTGGTAGTAACAGTAGTAGTAGTGGCATTGTCAGAATTGTGCCAGGTTCTTACAATAATTATTTAGATAGAGTTGGATGAAATCATGTGGAACGATAATCAGTTTTTAATCAAGTTATATGAGTTGGCTGCAACACAAAATAATGTCCACATGCCGAAGATATAATTCTTCCTCCTCCATATCAATATCAAGGGTAAATATCGGCACTCATCAACACAAAAATAATGCTAAATGTACAATGTTTATCAAAAATTCAAAATAAAAATAATATTTTACACATTACAAAACAATGCAGACATTATGGGCAGTCCATTTGCCATTGATGTTCTTTTGAGCAATTCATCAAACACTTTACAAGCACAAACAAAAATCTATATATACTCTGATTAAAAGCAAATAAACGATGATGGTAATTTCAAAACAAGTAACCATTATTAATATAGTTTGGGTTAGAAAACAATATTAGAGGTTCTAGAGTGGTAACTGAAGCATGTAAACAACTCATATAACAAAAAAAAAAAAAAGGTGAAAAAAATGTACCTATGTTTTTTAAGCTATTGTAGTTGCTGATGGTCGTCGTGGAAAACTAGTGAATGAAGATTGTTGTTTGCTTAGTAAGAAGAAGAAGAAAAACTAGTGAATGAAGATTGTTGTTTGCTTAGTAAGAAGAAGAAGAAGAAGAAAAACGAAAGATTGAAATGACTGAAAGCATTGAGGGGGTGTGAGAATTCAGTGTGGGTAAATTTCTTGTGGTGGAGATGGAGGAACGAAGTAACCACATTTTTCGTGCAGAGAAAGAAAAAGAGAGGGGGTTTCGGTGTAGAGAAAGACAGAGAAAGAGAAAGAAAGAAAAGGGGGCACGAAGGAATTCAAGTCGAGAATATTTACTCTTTGCTTGATTTGTTTTGTTAATGGTTGTGAATAGTATTTTTTTCTATAGCTTTTCTGGTGGTGAATAGAAAAAAAGCAATAATTCATTCATTTCTTTGACAATAAATAAAAATAAAAACCAAAGCTTTGTTTAGAATCACAGTGAATGGTGAGGATCAAAGTTTTGATAGTTATTACACATAACAAAAAATTAAATCTAAAAGTTGTTACAATTTGAAGAACAAGAAGAAGAAAGAGCAAGATGATGTGTGTCTGAGAGATTGAGATTGAGGTTTAAGAATTTGTTTGTAAATGTGCGAGGAAATTTGAGGAAAGTGAGAGAAAGGATTTGGGGAAAATATTCATAGGAAAGAGGGTTTTAGGGGTTTGGGTTTTTAGACTGTCTCCACAAGTTTTTAGCTGGGAAGGAATTCATCGACAGTATAACGAGTTAGGGTATTATAACAGTAAGATCGATTAGCTGGGAAGGAATTCATCGACATTTTGTGGAGACAGTCTTTCGTGGCGTTTAGGGCATGAAGATTGATGGTCTAATTCAATCTGAGGGTACGGTTATTTGATGGAAGAATAGAAGAAGGATCAGAGAGAATGTGAAGAAAAGAGATATATTTTCTATTCATGTCTGTTCAATTACAATCTTCGCCTTTATAGGCTGTTTGACCACACAACTGATTAACAGACTAACAACTATTTAAACTAATTCTATCCTACGTGGCTTTTTCCTTAGCTACGTCACCTGACACAGTGCTCATGTTAGGAAGTGGTTTGTAACATTTTATTTACAGACTGGATGGTTACAATCCTGCTTGTCATTCTCTTCCTAGGTAATGTCACTAACATGAGTCTCTCTTTACTCAGATGCCTAAATTTATGTTCTATACGCAACAACCCCTATAGCACCAAAAAACTCAAGTCTATCAACCCACTCTCTCACCATCAGTGCCAGCAGTGTCTTCTTCCAATTGGATGGTTAGTCAAACACATCACTTGCCATGCTTTCGGCATCCTCTGCCTTGTGGTTAAGTTAACAACTCTGGGCTTCGTTGTTTACATGGCCCGAATGAATTCACCATTATATGCCTGTATGATCGAATGAACCACATTTACTAGCTTTCCAAGTGATTTAACAGGGCAGTCACACACGGCCCTGTTGTGTGCAGGAATTGTTTTCTGAAGACCATCTGCCATTTTCAGTTGTGATTTGTTGAGATGGTAAGGAAGGTCTGCAATGTTGCTAATTTATTCTTAAAGTCACACTACACTAATTGATCCAAAGGGCGGCTAGGTATGTGTTGCTTAATGTCTGGGTGGTCTAACAAGGTAAAGCAGCACAACATGGGGGGCTGAGGGCCATGTTCAGACGCAGGGACAAACAGGGATAAATTTTTACTTGAAGTTCTGTTGGTGAAGGCTTATACTGGTCACAAATGCTGCTACTCCTAGGTAAGCTGAATAGAGATGAAGTGAACTAGGTGCTGCCTGAGATATTAGCCTGTCCTATTTCTGCCACGTCTGTAATCTATGTTATGTTGCTATGGGAGTATCTAACCTGAACGTGCTAGTGAGCGATTAGGATTGTATTTGGCTTTCCGATTTTAATAAAATTTTAAGTTTATCCACAAAAACTTTAGCTGACTTATTTAAATCAAATTATTAGTAGTTATAATGCAGTGTGCTGGTATTAAGAATTGGTTCAAGCAAGTCACTAGTGCTGCTACTAATGAGTTTAAACTGACCAAGTCATAAATTCACCATCCAGTGTCCTAGATCGCTGTTAACTCTAGGATTCTTACAGAATCTGTGCGTTGCTAGCCTTCCTTAAAAGGCCTTCATAGTTGTTATTATGTTACAAATCATGCATTCCTTATATCATTGAGCTTGACATAACAATAACAGCTCCAATGATCAACAGTTAGGCGCTTTTCCAGATATGCCGTCATATTTACACACCAAAAGGCATCTAAAGGTGGATGAATGAGTTTGCTGCTCTGTTTGTCAGTTTAGTTTGATCGGTGAAAAAGATTTTATCAGCTTCTGCTTTCCTTATGTTTCTGAATAATATTTTCTCTTTCTTTCATTCTTTTAGATGCTATAACATGCACCTCAAGTATCTAATTCTAAAGTAGACATGATACACTTAACTGTATCTGAGAAATTCATAACAACAAAAACAACAACTTGGTTTTAGGTAGTTATGACCCCTCAAGGCCTTAAGCCTGCCAGTTATCTGTCTTTCCTCTTGTATGGCTATGTTTACTTTTCTGCCGATTATTCTCGATAAAAAATATAGAAATATCATTTGCTGATCACCAAACTAGAACGGGAATTGGAATATAGTGATAAATCAACTTCAAATCACCACCAGAGACTTCCAAATCATGGATAACAAGAAAAACAAAAACAAATAAAAATTTTTAACATGCCAAACATATTCATTAATAATGTTCTTTGACATTCATCTAGATGTATAAACCTCTCTAGCTTATTTCATTCTGAATCCATCAAAAGCTTTTCTCTAACAGCAGGAAGAGAACTAAGAGAACGTTTCACCAAGCTATCTTCTCTAACACCACATGAATGTTTGCAAGAAAACAAAGAACCAATCCTTCCCTCTCTAGACCCACCACTTTTCTTAATACTAGTACTCTTAGACAACTTACCTTGTTTAACACTTTTAGTGCACTCTTTATAAGCAGCAAGAAATGGATCGTCATCAAGTACTCTTCGAAGCCCTTTTCTTGAAGAACTTCTAATAACTGGAGGTTGAAATGGACATGGAGGAAGAGGTACCTGTATGTCTTGTCCTAAAATTTTCTGAGTAGTAGGACTATCTGATTGACATGGTGGTGGTGGTAACTTAATACTAGCATATGTCCCTACATCTGAAGGGTGTTTTACTTTAGAAATACCAGGTTGGTTTTCCCATGAAAAGGGTATGTTTCCTTGTGAAGAATGAACCTTACTCATGATAAAGAAAGAAGTTGTTGTTGTTGAAGATCCAAGAAGCTAGAATATGTAGTTATATGATAAGAAGATAGATAGTTTATAGGTTGAAGAATGAAAGAAGCTTGTAGTCATACACCACATGCCTTCTAACTGCAAATATAGATTATGAAGGCTAGTAAGTAAAGTGTGAAAGAAAAGATAGGTTTGGATTTTGCTTTTAAACAGAATTAAAGAAAACAAAAAGACTATGATAGAAGAAGAAGACAATGGACAGTTTGAAGGTTATGCACGTCATGTAAAACGTATCAAACATGGTTTTAAGAAGTTTAATGGATTATTTGTAGAAAAATAAAGGGTGAACTTGTTTAAGGGTTTGAAATATACTAATTAATTGAATAAGTCTTTTATGTATGTGTGTATTAAGAATCTACATATCTGGTCTGTTGATATACTACTAATCAGTTCTCTAACCTTAATAAATCATGTCTTCATCATGTAGATTATGTGTTAAACATGTTTAATTTCATTAAATCAAGAGATACAATGTTCATTTTCATATATCTTTAGAGTCAATTCTGATGGTCTTGATATAATGACTAGTGGTTTTTTATAATTGATATTCAAATACAAAAAAATATTGTTACTAAAAAAACATTTTAATGTAATATGCTCATCTTATTTGATCTAATACATACAAATACTGATTTGACATTCTATGAATTTAATTCAAAATTTGGTAGGTGAGCAAAGAATTTTAGTTGTTTATGCAGAAAAAAAATCTCCATTTTTTTTTCATCATTTTTTCTTTTTATTAATTTTAGCCAAAGGTAGCATATATGGCCTGCAATTTTCTATATACCTATGGTGGCTGTATTTGTAGTCATATGGAAAAGCATGATGACTGATGACAATGACCACATGGAATAGAAATGGTTTTAATTTGTCTTTTAACTAAGATTATAATGTCTAATTTTGAAACTGCATTAACTTATATTGATTAATGAAGATAAATTCAACCAAAAAATCTGTACAAAACTACAAACAGAAATTATAAAAGGAGAAACTAAAGTGTACTCTTCATTTGAATTTTATGTTAGATCCTTGTAACAATTAACTTATATGTCCTACTAATAGTGATGCTTGTATGGATGGTTACCTCTTGGAGTCTTGGATGGATCAATATGTAGAAACTCTAATGAAAATATAATGGTGTTCTCAAAGTATATTTCAAAGTTAACTTTTCTAACTTGATTATAGACCATATATGCATACTAATCTGCATTGGAAATATGAGTGATATGATATTCCATGTGTAGACCACAAAATAGTGATATTGGTCAAGTAGTCACTCAAACTAAATTCCACACCTTGATGGATACTCTTCATCTTTTTGTTGTTCTGGATCAAATATCCATGTCCAAAAAATCTCTATACATCATGTCAGTCACTTTTTGTGCCCAATCCAATTGTATTTAGGTCTGAATAAAGTTCTGTTGAGGCCCAAAGCTGAGACAGGTTCTGAATCTGAGATTCTGAGTGAGCTCTAAGAAACTAGTTTAGGACTAGTGGACAATATCGTCAAGGGTTGCATGCCTTTGTTAAAAAATGGATGCAGTGAACTTTCGCCGATTGGATTGCTGTTAGGTCGACTGATGGATGAGTTTGTGGTCTACTCATTTTTGTGGCTGTGAGCCTGTGAAGAGGAAAAGTAATGTTTCGTCACTTTCGTCGAGGGCTGCACTTGCAGGCGTGGTCGTATACTTACTGGCTTGTTGACAAATTAATATGTTCAACATGGAAAGTTGGAAACACAATTATTGATATTTCAAAGTCACAATATGGTCATGAACAATGAAACAACTAAACCATACAAATAACCTCTCACAAGTCACAACACATTGTGCTGAATGACTAAATCTTAAACCCTTAACCAACCGAGTCACTAGCCTATGCCATAGAGGTACTCAGTGAATATTGGATCTAGGTTTCACAGTATACACAATGAAACTTAGGTTACACTCGAACGACTTGAGGTTCAATTCCCAGGGCACTGCACTTATACACTGCCCCCAATCCCCCATGCTACACTATCGACTGCCTCCCAAAAGCACCAGTAGTCACTATGCTCACTCAACTGATGTCAAGGGACTCATTTACTCAATCATACATGATACATCTACAAATTAAAGCAATATCCATGACTTCAAATTAGGGGTACTACTCCATGACTTCAACAGCAATATCCCCCGTGCTACACTAGTCACTAGATCCTGCAAAGTAGTGAATGCACCCAGGCATTTCAGTTATTTATGGAAGAATAAATAGCAATTATAATGAAGTATGTTTTGAATTCCTCTGCTTCGATTCAGGAGGCAGAGTATAGGCCTATAAGGTGGTGTTGCATGTGATGCAGGCTTTGCATGTTCGGGTGTATGCTGCAGGGTGAACTCTTAAATAGAGGAACATCCTTGGTTATAGTGGATGCATGGCTGCTCATTGTGTTGGTTCATGATGATAGTTTGGTCATTTAACTTGTTCACCAATGGACTGTATGTACCCTTCAGACATATACTATATTGCAGACATTCCTGCGATACGACCTGCATGTATATATGTGGATTGATGTCCCAGTGAAATAGATCAAGTTGTCAAGGTCCTCAACCAGTACGTAGAACTAAACCCGCGCTGAATCAAGTTGTCAGGGTCCTGATCCACACGACAGCCTTAGGTCGATCAAACAGTATATATACAACAACATGTATGTTCCTTACTACATTAACTAATATAACAGATACAAATCAAGTGATTTTTTACCTGAAATTCCAGAATAGTAAAAAAAAAAAACTTAATTAGTTGCAAATTACTTTGAAGTTTTCTTAACAAGTTCTAACTTTAGGAAGCTTCTTCTAAGCTTTATTATAAACTTCCAAGGAATAGGCCATACCCAGTGACAACAAAAGTAGGTGCGACCAAACCCTAGCTACAAGCCTCTCACAAAACATTGTACTTCGATAAAAAAAAAAAAACAACGAAAACAAAAGAAACAAAGAAATAAATTAAACAAGTGACATATAAATATCACATCCACCTAGCTTAACAAGAAAATCTCAAAATGAGCTACCTTGCCATCCTGTCTGCATCTCTCTTTAAACCCCAAGCGTGACTCCTAAGTTGAAGCCGAGCAATAGCAGCTAAGAATTTTGCAGCTTGAACCGGACTGAGAATATCAACCAACCCCCTCGCAGTAGTTGCTCTTAGATAATCTGCATTTACAACCAAATCTCTTAATTCTCCTTTGATCGTTCCAATCACTTGGTCAGCTTCTGCGCCATCCACTATTTGTGTGTCCATTCTCCCAACTATGTCCATCCACAAAGGCCCTACTACAATCTCTTGAATTCTAGCCAACTCATTACTCAGTGCCTTCTCCATCAGTCTAGTCTCTGCCTTCAACCACTTTATCTTCTCCACTTGTTGCGCAGTTAACTCTTCATCATGACCAACTGATGTATCCATTAATTGAAAAGCTAAACCTGGTTTAAATCCAGTGATCCACAATAAAGTGCGCTCGAAACTGCTTAACCAAGGAGGAGAGAATAACAAGCAAACGTTTTCGCTTGCTGCTTTTGATTTGGTTTCGTAGTATTGCTGATAATGAGAAAGAACTTGTCCAACCAATCTTTTTAACTCGGCCTCTTCATGAATTTCATTGAGCTGCTCCAGATAACTTTTTTGTTCTACAAGCCATGCTTCAAAGAAATCACCAAAACAAATTCCATCTTTCGTGATGATCGATGTTCTTAGAATTACTGCTGCTGCTGCTGCTGCTAGTATATGGCATGATTTTATATGGTTTTTCTTCCTCGTCCATCTTCACACACACACACACACATACATATACAAAACCCTATATATATGAACTGTGTATCAGTGTATGTATCTTTATATAGAGGGTTTGGGAATGAATGAGAAGCTACTCATCAAGCTAGGTTAAAGAAAATGAAAACGAGAGAATCTCTTGATGTTCTATTCCATACCACCATAAAACTCAGAAACTTATTCTTGTGGACACAGTTTTGCCAAATCACTCTACATGTACACTTAACTCGTGCGTGTCGACGTAGGAATTTTTTTGCTGCATGGCAGGTATTGTCCTATAAAATGCTGCCATGAACCATGGCTAAAATGTAAAATTGCTAGAGAAGGTCCAATGCACATTCACATGTGTTGGATCATCTGCATTCTGCAATGGATTACGAGATCTTTCTTTGTCATCTTACTTAAAAAATAGCTAGCTGAATGTATAACTAACTTTGGATTTCCGATTGAGGACTCATCTTCAAATATCACCAAAATGATCGACACTTTCTAATTCTATATATCATCAACCATTTCAGTATCAAAGTGCATGCCAGTCACTGAAATGCGATCACAACCTGAAACGTATAATCAAACTGCTGCAAAGGGAGTTGGCCTACCTCAGAACTGAGGTTCCATGCACGAGAATGGAATGTACGTTATCACTACAAAAGATGGTCAGTTGGTCACACACTGTTGTAAAGTTGTAGGTGGTTATAGAGTGCTGGCTGCCTGGCTGGTCTCATTTGTGTGTGGGTGACGTTGGGCTTAAGGTCATTGGGCTGAAGTTTACACAAAATACACCCAACAGCCCAAGTTGCAGGTTGCAACTCATACCTGATACTTCTTGCTTGTTGACAATAAAGATATGCTCAACAGCTCAAGCTTCTGTAATCTGTATCATCAAGAATTTATCAAAATCAATTTAAAAGTGACAAACATAGAAAATATCTGATCATCAACATGGGAACACAAAGAAATTTTCCATTTGAACTCACTCAACGACTCTTCACTAGTATGACAATTTTGGACCCCTAGCTTGTTCAACTTACTTTCTCAAACTGAAGAAAGTTGGTGCCACATTTCTATCATATATATAGTATATTCTTTTTGTATTTATTTTTTCAACAAAAATGAATAAAAACAAAAAATATGAATTTAACTAGGTAAGAAATATGAATTTTTTTGGGACCCAAAGTAAGTAGAATTTCAAAAAAGATAATGTATATATATATATATATATATATGAGTAAATTCATCCAATATGACCCCATTGTTGATATGACATTGACATAGCATCTAAAAGGATTAAGCTTTTATTACAAAAGGCCATAGTCATTTTCATAGTGGGGTGTACCCTAAAAGAAATGGCCTTTGAAGTAGAGCCATCAAATTGAATGCTAGGATATGGGGAAGATTTTGTGTCACGGATGCTTTGTGACACGTTCAAATTATATGTATACTCAACATGTAGGAGGTGGGACTGTAGGAGTAATAACTTTGATTTCTTTTTAATTGCTATGTCTTCAATGTTAACGACAATTCCTAGGGTTTGTAGGGTAGGGTTTTTCTTGTGGGATTGTAGGAAACCTGAGATTTATGAGAAATATGTTTTTTTCATATTGTTTTAGTAAAATTAATTATTAACAAATTATTGCTAAATTCTTTGACAGAAGTATACAAACAGAATGATTTCTGGACAACAGAATGGTCACAGGATGTTTTGTTTTGAGAAATGAGGATGTACTGAGAATGGGGTATCCCACAAAAGTCAGGACCATGTCCTAGGTAAAGGATGCACTTACAATGCAGTCTTCACAGCTGAGAAGAAGGAATGTTATTGCGGAGCTACAAAAGCTTGAGTTTTGCGAAATATGCATAACTTGGAGGGAAGATAATACAGTATATAGCTGAGACTGTATATCAGCAGTAAAGGGAGTTATGAAAATGATGCAGCAGCAAGTCCTTTGTTTATGAGTTCAACTTGAAAGTTTAGTACCCTTTCATTTGCAATATTTCCGCAGAACAAACATGGGTGTATAAACTGCAAGGGCTACTTTTTTTTTTGGGTGTTACATTATCTGAAACCCCATGCAAAGAAATGCATTGGCGCAACTAAAATCATAATGAATATAGCAGCTAATTAACAAACTTCGATCTGTATCAAATTATTTGAAAGTAAGATCCATATCTATGACATGATAAAAGTTACAAACAAAGAACATACACGAATAAAATCCTCAAAACCAGATGTTAGTACAACAACATCAGAGTCGAAGTGGCAACCTCAAGTAGTTTTAGCGATCAGTCAAGGTCGAGATTATAGACCATATAAACCAAATACAATTCACCCAAAGAAAACGGAAATAAAGCTCTCAGTCCTAATAGTTTTCAGTTAGTGAGCAAATAGAGCTCATTCCTCTATTGTCACAACTTTCGTCTGTGTTACCCTAATAAGCTTACAAGGGAAGTAAGGTGGACGAATTTACAATAGTTGGGTTAAGAAAATTGTCGCAGAAGCTCTTTTCTTCAAGGGTCTGGTTAGTCTCAGCTCTTGGGCTACTGCCAGTGCTGCTGTTGGAAAGTGAGCCAAAAGAGGTCTTTTGTAGGACACCCGTTGGAGATAGCTCCATCTGAAGGCCACCATCCCACCCTTCAGTCATGAGGTTAAGGGCTGATAAGGTACTCTTCTGATCCCCAGATGCATTGTTGGTGTGGTTAAGGACCTCTCCAAGAGGTCCTCCCATGGAAGACTCCCAAGCGACTGGTATCCAGTTTACTTGTCTATGGGTTGGTTCATTTGGGAAACTACCCACCCCCAAACCCATCTGAACTGGATCAAATTCCCGTGATAATCTCAGTGGGGAGAGAGCGAGTTTGTCATGAGTTGGTAAGGAAGATAAGAAGTCTGAAGTCATAGGAATTGAAATAGAGAGCTGGGTCCGGTCTAATTGAGTTTCTTCTACTTCAGGCCAGGCAATTCTAGATCTATCAGATTGGTTCTTGGGGCAGTCATCAATGAAATGGCGAAGGGGGTCGTGCACCCTGGATTCTTGGCTATTAAGGTCAGGGGTACTACCAAAGTTTTCACAATCTATATAGGAGCTTCTTTGTGAGGTATTTAGAAGCGAAACAGAGGAGAAAAATCCAAACTCTTGCCTTGTGGCCTCTTCGCATGGGATATGTTGTTTCAAATTTGAGAACGGGGTGTCCTTACAAGTCATGTTTACGGCTGGAGAAAGCACTGACAGACCTTGTGAATCCTGCAATCTACCTCCCAGACTTCTGTTGTTTGGTAATTTCCTGCAAGTAATACAACCACAGGAATATATCAAAACTTCCCACAAGATTAAGACAGTCTGTCAGATATTCTTCATTTCTTACAATTAGTAATGTAGTATATTTCAGTATCAAGGATTCAATTGTCCATCACTAAACGTGATTTTTTTAAACTGAATTCATCCTGTTTTTCAAGGAACTTCAACTACCAAGACCAGTCACTTTCATAGAAAAAACAAAGAAGTGTGGGTCTCTACTCCTTAAAAAAGAAAGGGATAGTGAGCAGAAATTATTAATTGTTTGAGACCTAAGATCATGCAATAATTCAAATAGACAGTAAAAGAAACTAAATTTCAGCAGTATCAAATTTACCTGTTCATGTGAGTGTGTGATGAACAATCAGCTGCATTAGATTGCACGCTGTCAACCTTGTGTTGCGTAACAGGGAGGCTGTTGGATGCTCCACCACCGGAACACATAGCCATCACCTTTGTGGCGGCTGGTCCGGCAGCAGCATGGCCAGTCTGGCCTTCCACAGGCTTTCTTGAACGATGGCGCCCTCTGTTCATGTGCCGCTCGCAATACTTTTGGTCAGCAACGGCATCCCTTGAGCATCGCCATTTCTTCCCATCAGTCCGGCGGCATCTCCCAGGCTCAGGGTCATTGTTGCCGGAGAAACCCAGATGGAAAGAGCCCCATCCCACTAAAAATTATAGAAAAAATATACAAACTCAATAACAAACAAAAGACAATGTGTATGAATGCTATCCTACATAAAATTGACATTATAAACGATTTACATGTGAACATCCCTTATCATTGTTGTACTTTTTGACATAAATGACGAAGATTAACACAGTTAAACTAAGAATGTTAACATGTTAATCGTTCATTCATGTCAACTATTCTACAACTGTGTTAATGTTACCAAATGAACTAAAAGCCAAAGTAAAAATATTTTTGTTTGTGATTGAACTACATTCTTTACATGTTTTAGTACAAAGAACAAAATCAAACTTACATGTATTGGGTCTGAATGATCCAGAAAACGCCGAGAAGGCAGATGGATTAAAGGCTTTACTGATAGGAATGAGCAGATTCGACGGTACAGGAACATTTGCATTGATATACTTGTAAATTAAAGCCTGATGTTCAAGCTCCATCCACTGTGATGGAGTGAATGGTCCTCTAGCTCCTGTCAAACCTCCATGCATATTTGTATTCAAACTTCCACAACCCCAACCTAGAATACAATATCAGAAAAAGGCAATTAACTGTTAGAACTGAAAGAAGCTAATGTTCATGAAAATGATTTTTAACACACTTAAGAATACAAAAAGTAGTAATTTAATTTGAAGAAAAAGAAAAGGGCATATGTTAATAAAATTCCCTTTCAAAGTTTATTCCATCTACAGTAGTGAAATTGCAACAACACCATCACACAAACAGAAAAAAAAAAAAAACAATCAAAACAAACTTTCCTATTAACCTTTTGTTGATAAGACTTAATAAATAAATAAAACCCCCCCAAGATTTTCCACTAACTCAAGTCCAATGAAAAGACCCCTTTACCTACTTAGTTTGGGGTTTAACAATCTAATCTATCAAAAACTCCATAGAAAATGACATTACTCAAATACCCCATCTCAAAAATCACAAATCTATCCAAAACCCAAATACCCAACTTCAAAAATCTATCAAAAACTTGACATACCTGTATTTCTAGCATAAGTAGAGAGAGCATGGTGATAGAAATCATTAGTAAATGAGTATGAATCAGGTTTTGGAGAAGAGAAGCTAAGCATTTGTTGGTGATGAACATTATTAGATCTAAGTAATGAAGAAGAACAAGGATCCCTTAACAATGTCTTAGAAGCAGAACCAGTAGTAGTAGAGAAATCATCATCATTATCAACTCTTGCCATTTTATTAAAATTTCCCCAATCATCATCAACAGATCCAACAAATGATCTTTCTTGCTTATTATTATCCATAACTCTTTCTTGCTTAACCAACTAAGAAGCAACAACAACAACAAGTACTGATGTACTACTAGTACTAGTAGTCAGCATTTTTTTTTTTAAAAAAAAAAAAAAACAGTAGCAAGTTTTACTTAAAGAAGTGAAACATGGGTTTTGATGAAAAGAAGAGAGAGATTGTAGATGAAGAAGAGGGAAGGAAAGGAGACATTTTTTAGCTACAGGGGTGATGTTTTTTCTTTAGCAAGATTTGAAACAAGATAGAGACAGGTTTGAGCTGGGGGAGGAAATTAAATTATTGGAGTGAGAGACACAGAAAGAGAAAGAGAGAGATTGCAAATTTTGCGACCAGACAAACAGTACTAAATACTCTCTTGTATATATGTATCTCGGACATGGTATTTTAGGGTATTTTAGGGTATTTTGAAGATGTATGTATGTTTTGTCTAGGCAAAGTATTTCAATATTGAGTTGTTGAAAAACGATTAAAATGCTACAAGTGTTGGTCTAGTTAACTAGTTGGGCTCAACTGGTAAAACTTTTGGGTGATGATACCAATGGTCTAGGGTTTTGAATCTCGCCAGCGTTACCAAGATATTGATTTCATTAAAAACAGGTTACCGCACTATTTTTTTTTTTTTACAGATGTCACCTGAGCTAAGTTGATATATCTTTAGCCTTTGGGCGATGATACCAGAGGGTTGGGTGGCCACTGCCTTCCAGAAAAATCTTTGAGTTACTGATTCGTGATGTGAGTTGGCACTTTTACGTTCTTGTATAAGATTATCTAGACTCACTTTTGCCCTTCATACTTACTCCATTCTCTCAAAATTATGTTCAGGAAACAACCAAATGATTTGACCGCAAGCTTCGCGCAGCCCCTTCAGAATATTGTGGTTCTGATGGCCCTGAGTGGACTTGGTGTCTATTGTGTCACTGATGTTATGAAGTTTGCCTTCATAGTTTCACGTACTCAAACCAATGATCTTCAAGACCACATTCTTCGAGGTTGTGAGACTGTATCTATGGGTAATGTTTTTGATAATGTCATTTCTAGTTTACATCTTTTTATGCCTGATTTTGATCTCAGTAATCTTACAAATTGCTACCGTCCGTCTCAGACCCTAGCATATTTTGGCGAAAGTATACTACAACAAGATTAGTCTTGGTCTTGAGAGAGAATTTGAGTTATCAGCTAGACAAAATGCTGTGATTGGATGTGTGCAGTCGGAACATGCTTCTCATTGTTATCCCTATAGAAGGGTTTGGACAATGCATGATGTATGTCGAATACCGTGACATTCTTGTTATCGGTTGATGATCCTTCTATACACAGATGATGAGCTTTGTCCGACGTGCAAGAAGAACAGACTTGATGCTTTCGGGGACCATGATGCTCATTGTAAACATTACCCCGACTATAGTTTCATCCTTTTTGCCTTTGACATATTTTGAATATTAGCCTTGGAAGCTTTTGAGCTCCTCAAGAGAGTGCAGAAAGTAATGGATAGCAACGTGATGACTGTTGGTTCGAACGAATATGTATTTAAAAGAATTGGGTTTGCTATTCAGAAAGGACTTGTAGCGCGTTTGTCCTCTACTTTTGTGTAATTCCTTATGTTTATTAATAAAATAGTTTTCATTAAATAAAAAAAAAAAATTGTCGAACTTATTTTGTAGACACATGGCAAAATTTTTAAAAAAAATATATATTTACAAAAATAACAGTAACAAACCAATTTATTACTCATCAACAACCTAAAAATATCATCTTTAATGCTTACAATGATAGATTATTGTTGCAAAAATACCTAACATTTTACACTTAACCCAACTAAACTTGATTTTTTCCTGTTGCTACTTGTACTTGATTATCTTCTTTGTTATTTTCTTATATATTGTTCACCATTGTAAAAGATGAACAATTTGACAAAGGAATAATGATTTAATGGAACAAAAAAAATACTAGGAACAAAAAAACCTCCGTTACATATACCATGTCCTAGGTTTCCCACTAAAATAGAAGACAATTGTCCTTTTATTTTATCTTTCTGTTTTCCCTCTCGAATTCATGTAGAGGATATTTAGAATCAAAACGACGATATTGGCACAAGTCTAGAATTAATTAAGTTCTATATAATTCAACGGTAAAAAAAAATCTAAAATCAATCTAACGGTTGGAGATTTACAGCAGATATTTAATGAAAAGAGAGAAGACAAAATAACTAGCTCAGTTGGTTTGTTATCCCTCTCAAACACTCCCACGAGTGAGAGGTTGTGAGTTCGATTCCCATCAACAGTGTTTGAGGGAATTTCTCATGTAATTCTCAGGTGGGTCAGCCTTCGGGCCTAGTTCTAGATTAGGAGGCCCATACTCTTATGATGATGACGTGATTAGGTGTTCTCCCATGATGATGATGATGTGGTTAGGTGTTCTTTAGTGAAAGCAAGTCCCTGAGTAGCAGAACTGCTCGAGTTGATGATGTGGTTAGGTGTTCTTTAGTGAAAGCAAGTCCCTGAGTAGCAGAACTGCTCGAGTTGCAAGCTGTCAGTGTGGACGCTTACGTGGTAGCATCACTAGCTTTCGGGCCTTGTCTTTGTAAGCCTTTTGAGCCCTATCCTTGTAAGCCTTCGGGCCATGATTAAAAAAAAAAAAAAAAAACAAAATATTTATTACAAAAATAAAATTTAGTACGAAAAAGTAAAATAAATATGAAAATACAGTAAAATCACTTTTGATCCGATTTGGGATATTTTCGATTTGTTGGTTGGGTTTGGGAAGAGGCACCGTATTCTTGGTCCAGTTGAAAATTACCTTAGCCTAAAATGTTTGTTTTCTATGTTTATAGCTATCTTCTAGGGTCTATAAAAGCACAACCTCCCAGCAGCCGTGCTACAAATACAAAGTGTGTAATCCCAAAGGTATGTCTTTTTACCTTCCTTTTCTTCTTTGTCTAAGACAAAACATTAATGTTTCTTAGTGTTAGCCAGTAAGGTCCAATAATCAACTTATTAGGCGTAATCCCATTTCACAAGACAATGCTTTTTGCCATCAAATACAGACTGGATTTTGGCAATCTCCTTGGGTCAAACCATTAGATTCTTTACAAGATTTCCAATGTGGATAGCTTCAAGCCACACCCTTTCCTACAAAAATATCAAGGCATATGACCAAATACCTATGGTTTCTTCCCATCGGAAAAACAGCTTTAAACATGTCTGTTTTAGTACTTCTAGTTCTAGCACATAAAGGTATATGATTTCCTAGAAAATATCCGCAACTTTAACTATAAAAAAAAAAAAAAAAAAAAAAAGGCTCATGATGAGATATATTCTTATGCCAAATATCTAATTTTATGTCGACATTATTAATATCCAATTTCTAAAAAGAAAAAAAAAATTATGAAATATTCACGAATATCAACAATATTTTCATCTCAACCACATTTCTCAATTTTATTTAGTTTAAATCATAAATTAGATTCGAATACAGTGCCATGTGGAGACTCGTTCAATGTCATGACCAAATAATTATAAACTTTGTTTAGATTTAGAGAATAGGATTTATAGGATTTAAATCACTTAGGTTCCATCTCCAACACACACTACTACTAATACTATAATGCTTAGCTTGATGCCTTGATAATAAACTTATTTGAAGTTTGTGTTCCACTCATGGCGTCACATTGAGACAGCCCAAGACCCCAAACCAAATAAAATAAAACAAAGCTTCCATGAACTAATATTTTTATGGAAGATGACAAATTCTTTAACAAATGCAAGTGAGATTGAAGAACCCTAGAAAAATACCTACTTGGTTTACTCACAACTTGAAGACCAAATGATGCTAGCCATCATCCTATGATCTTAATTAATATTTAAGATAAGTTATTATATATATAGTAATTAATCTAGAATGATATAACAAAGGTTTGTTTATACTTTATAATATAATTGGCACATGATTTAAATTACAAAAGAAATGAAGTCGATTAGTTAAATTATTATCAATGTTCTAATGTCCACATAATACGAATTAACAAATCATATATAAAATGGAATATTTGCAATATATCAAAATAAATAAAAACTCGATCGCATTGTCGTTTGAATGGTGATGAATATCCCCATCATGTGGGGAAGATCTAGAGATTGACTAACATTGTACTTCTTTGAATAGGTTTTGGTCGTCGCAGATCCAATCTTACCCACTGAATCAAGGAGAAAATTTGTCATTAATTATATCGTTAGCGCGTGTACTGTTATAGATCTTGCATGCAGAAAAGAGAGGATGCAGATCATTTACTCACTTCACTACAGTATGAGTTGCCAAGACCCATGTACAGCATGAGTCGGAAAACATTACTAATGCAAGGTTTAGTTTACTATCAGTATCAACCATTCTCCTTAATGCAAGGTTTTAGTCTACTATCAATATCAACCATTCTTCTTCTATGAACTCTCAACTCTCAAGTTTCAACTGTGACTTAAACACTATGATGCTATAATGGCTAAAAATATAGATTTCTAGCTCCCCCAACCCACAAAAACTGAGAAATATCTAAGAAATAGCTGGTATAAAAACATGTTCTGTATGATCACTCGGAAAACGATAAATTTTGCTAGCTTTTTGTTAGGATAATTTCATATTTTCGTTTTTTGTTAAATGAGAACTCACAACTTCCAGAAATGCACCTTAATCCCCATTTTTCTTGGTCAGTACTCAATTTCTAGGTGATGTTAAAATGACGACAAATGCATATATGCATCCCAACGCCAGGGCTCCATCCAGGCCTGTAGATGAAACTCTGTAATATGTTTTTATAGTAGTCTTCTACCCACATAAAAAACAGAGGTGGGTACCTCAATAAACTTGGCTAAACACTCTAATCTTGCAGAGAATGATGTCCTCCGCAAAATCTACGCCAAAAGTACATTTCCAGAAGCCTAAAATGCTCTCCTTTTTTTTTTTCAATGACATGCATGCATGAAGACAGAAAACGTCATTTCCCTACAGATATGTGTCTCATGAAAAACTCATTCAACAAATGTAATCGAGACGTCGACAATACATGCACCAACCAGATGAGAATTTTCCAAGCAATAACTAAATGGTTATTTGTCAATATGAGAATGCTAAGATGAAGGTACTTGTCAATAACCCATGCTGGATTGTGAGAGCACCAAGATGGTGTGAAAACAACAAGGAAACAAACCCATGCTGCAAACATGAATTGCTATCCTGATCTCTAAATAATGCAGATAGGACATAAATTGTACCAGAATCTTTCACATATTTTACAAGCTCCTTCAGTCTTCTCATATAGTATGTGATCCATAGGAGTGATATGCATGATGTCTGGAAGATCCAGGAATGAGAAAAAATAAGGCATATATATGCAACCAATAAATAACAGGATCTGTATATTCTAAAGTACATCAAAACCTCTGCATCTGGGAGGTTAATTCCTCCAAACCCAAATGACATATTGAATACCATTTGGAAGAGGTTTAGAATATTGAATACCACATGTATTATTCAAGAAACGGGGCAGAGTGCTCACCTCTAGAGCACTTCACTGACTAAAAGTACGACTCTAATAAACCAGCATTTATTAGCAAAAAGTTGGAGAAAAAAGGGAGAGGAAGGCCCTCGCCAGTTATAGTAAGTACAACAAAATACCAATGACACACTGTTACAGTGGTTTATCCTCCAATAATAGTTCTTAATTGAGCATAGTACAGTACGTATATAGCATTTGTGTTTAAGCTAGTTCCCACAGGTACAGGTAAGATGCAATGTGTCACAAAATGTTATAACTTGCAGAATTCTACTCTCGTTCACACAGATAGGCTTCGTTGAAGCATGAAAACTTTTACTTCTTAAGTAGGCTACAGAGAGTCTTTGTTCAGGAAACACCACATATGTACTCTCAACACAATGGACCTCCCTTAAAGGAAAATCTGGGAGAAGGAAGGCTAATAGCCTGATGTTAATTAAAAGGTCATGATTCAGAGCCATCATTTTGGTTACGCTACCACTAGTTTTCATCTACTAGTCTTCACAGACCTAAACCCGAATATACGGTAATACCATACCTTCCCAAAATTAGTTATCAGCCACAACCCTCTTTGCTAGAGACCATTAACGAAAACAAAGGGACAAGATCCTTCAAACACCAAATCCTTCAACAGTCTCGTCAGGTCTCCCCTTCTGAACTGGAATTGGGTATATTCTCAGGCACTAGAGGTTTGTTCTCTGTGGCCTTTTCTCCTATCCAATTTCTATATTACTTAACTCTTCTCGACGCATTCATGCATCCAAATTTGAAGATATCAGCATCTACAGAAAGCTAACAGTGATTGATGTGTCAACAAATTATTGCATTTGGAATGTCAGGTAAGATTAGCTCCATTAAGCTATCATAGATAGTGGCTAATACCAGTCTAGTTAAAATGATAAATTGGATTTTTCCTTTTATAAACTATGTCCACTAGAACCAGATTGGATCTCCCACTACCTAAGTGGTGAGGCAGACTTGCTCGGCAAGACACATTGATCTAGTATGTAATAAATGGACCAGAAACCCGGCATTGGTGATATCAAACATAGTAATAACAGAAAAATAAGGTTGCAAATATAACAAAACGAGTAATAAAACAAAAAAATTCTAAATAACGCTTCATATGTATTATTTAATATAATACTGTATTAGTTACCAAATAAACATGTGATTAAATTGGTGCCTTAAGGCTCTTCAAATCAAATAATGTTAATTCCAAATAAGAACAAAAGTGTTTCAAGTTGAAGACATGACTACATGGGTATGAACACTTAAAAGACATGGAGTAATAAAGCCTAACTCTAAAACTTGTATGCTTGCTTTGAAACTTCACAAGCAGTTTGTAAATAAAGAATGCAAAACACCCACATCAAGCAATGGAATGAAGGACATTGTCATATACATTTTGCCTATTATTCCATAAGCATGAAATTCAGAAACACATACCAAGCATGCAAAAACCTAAATAGTGAAACCTGGGGGAAGATAAATGAATGATCATGATTCCAAAAAGGAGATCAGACAGAACCTCTTTGTAGATGAATTTCATGTTCAGCTAATATAAAGTCGTATTAACTTCGATCAGTTAACACTATTGATATTCTCTTATGGCACTTTCACTAGTTGAAAATGCCTCACCACAGTAATATCTTTCTTGACAAACCCATGTTTCAATTCTTTGACAAGACAATACATTCCACAACGAATATAAATACTTTCCAACAAGATTTGTTGTATTATCAAACAGATCCTTACTGAAATTAAGTCAAGCAGCCTCAAATATTGATAATGAAATATATTACAAGATATGACTGCAGATAATACTATAAATGGCTTAAGAAGCATAATAATATGGTGATGGAATTTTAACAAAAGACACTATTGTCTGGACTCAATGAAAGAAATGAAGAAATAATGACTCCAACTAATTGGTATAAGTATTAACTGACCTCATACGATCATAAAAGACATGTAGTTGGAGTCAACTAGAGTTACCAACTGTGTAAGGTGTCAATTGTCCCTCCAATCCTGCCTGATTTTGCCTGACGACAACATTCGCATAGCTCCCCAAATTACTTGAAGAATCATCATCTGATTTCCCAGCATCCAAACTCATTAGTGATACACCTGCAGCAAGTTCTGAATCATAACTACTGTCTTGAACCATCTTCCCGTTGGCAGAAGTCCCCATGATCCCATGATAATCCCCAGTTCCCATACTCATATAACCTCCAACACCACCATTCATGTATCCCGGAAGAATCTGACCATTTCCATAAGGCAGTGGACTACGCCTAGGAACTAGCAATCCTGGACTAGTCCAAGGAACCATCGGAGCAGTTCGAACACCAACTCCACCATAACCACCAATTGGATAGCCTCCATATGCTCCATAAGGGTAACCAGAAACAGGTGAAGGTGCATAACCCGAGTATACATTAAACCTAGGATCAAAAGGCGGGAAAACTCCATGCCTACCATAAATCGATCCTCTTCCAGCATTATGATTGTTACTATAATTGTTAAAATTACCATTAACCGCCCGAGACCCATCTTTGGGAATAGCTCTCTTAACCTCGACAGACTTATTGTTCAACACATGTAACTCTTGAGCCATTACATTTTCAACAGCTTGCTCTGAATCAAAAGTAATAAATCCAAAACCCCTCGGCCTATGGGTAACACTATCAAACATGACAACAACATCTGTAATTGTACCAAAATTCTTAAAATAATTCCTGAAATCATCTTCAGTTACGCTAGCAGATAAACCCCCAACAAAAATCTTCTTAGTACTAAACCTATAATTGCCAATGTTGTTGTTATTCATACTAAAACCTCCTTTACCATGTTGTTGTTGTTGTTGATGTTGATGTTTTCCACCTCTGGGTAATGCTTTTTTCACTTCAACCTATAAAAATTAAACAAAATTAACAAAAACCCATAACCAAAAACCCCTAAAAAACTTAAAAAAAAAAAAAAAAAAATCAAAACTTTACAAGAAAAAAAGAAAATTAAGAAATGGGGAACTAACCGTTCTTGAAAGAATAACATGTTTATCTTTATCTTGAAGAGCTTTATCAGCAAAAGTTGGATCTGAGAAAAGAACAAAACCAAAACCTCTAGCATTACCAGTAATTCTATCTTTAACAATAACAGCTTCAATTACTTCACCATACTTGTTAAAGTAATCTTTCAATGTTTCTTCAGTTGTTTCAAATGAAATCCCACCAACAAATAACTTCCCTTGATCACAATCTTCCATCTTCATCAATCAATCAAAACACCCTCAACAATCTCTCTCTCTTGAAAAACAACAACCTTAAACCCACCACCACTACCACCACCTTAAACCCTTTGAAAGAAGTTTGAAAACTTTGAAGAACTTAAGGTAAATGGATGGTTGAGATTAATCTAATGATTGTAATTAGCCGTTGGATTAATTATTAATGAAAAAGAAAAAGATTCCAAAAGTGGTACGGACCAATAAATAATCAGATTCTTTCCATCGGAGATTTCTAGGGTTTTTGCTTTAGTTGACTGCTACTGGACTTATTTTCAAGGGAGGGGGACCTTTTTGTAGGGTCTATTATTAACCTTTGCAAAGTAGCAAAAATTTAATGAATTTTTATTAAAGGAAAATATATTTTGTTTTAATTATTTTATATAACCGCTTGAAAATTTTAGAATGTAATTCAAAATTTTTTGCGAATGAGAATGAGCCTTTGGCTCAACGGGGTAGCACCCCTCTCACAAAGTGGAGAAGTTGTAGGTTCGAAACACGTCAACAATTGATTGTTGATATAAGTTTCCACATGTACAGTAATTTAAAAAGGGTAGGGGTCCCCTCAACCTCGCTTGTAAATAAAGAAAAAAAACATCGTAATTCAAAAGCTTATAAAATAACCACTTTTGAAGGTATGAGGTTTGAAATGTTTTTTCCAAGAGCCATGTATGTTCAAGGACCGACAATGATGAATCTACAGGCGACATGGGTGTTATAACTTTTTTTTTTTTTTGATAAAGAGATATTTTATTGATAAAAGAAAAAAGAATTACATACTAGGCACAAAAGACATGACAATAGGGTGCTATAGCATACTATTGTGAGCTGCTCTGGCCTCCCAGATAAACAGAAAAGGAGAAGACTATAGACTCCTAAAACATGGGTGTTATAACTTATAAGAGTATGGTCGCACTTCCAAACTTAAAACTCCACTTATCCACTCCTAATAAGCACTTAGAGACTTTAAAAGTTTAGAGTAATAACTACATTTTCACGGTATCTTTTATTTAATTTGTTTTTAGTAAATTTTCATTTTCACCATATCTACAACAAACATCTATTTTAATTTTGAGAAACATAATTATACTAAATTCTCCGGAGAAATTTGATAGATTCTTAATATATGGAGTGTTTACTCTTAAGTGTTGAAGGAAAAATCCATTATATATGAATGAAACATAGAACTTAATGTCCCACAATGGGTTGTGGGCTTGTTTGGGTTTTATAAAACGTTGTAGATAATTGTCACTCATGTGGGGAATTGTTGGAAATATATTTTCTAATAAAATATTTTGTTATAAGTGAAAATTAAAGAAAAAAAGTGTATCCATTGGATAATACCTTTTAGGAATGGGTGTGACCAGATTCAATGTATTTTCATACTTCCTATGAAAAGACATGTCTTTTCCTTTAGTCTACAATAGGTGCTTACTTGTGACTATAAATAGTGTGCTAATCTAGCCAATTAGTACACAATTAATTAGACAAAGTTTTCTTCATTTCTCTACAATAATTCGAAGGATTCTTTATATTCGTTCGATAGTACTCTACTATTATAGTACAGTTTAGTGGAGTGAAGAACTGTTGTATCTTGGGAGACCAATCGTCCAGAGACTGTTTGCACCATAGCAGGACGTAATATTGTCTTAAGAAAGTTGTTTCGGCAAGCCTCAGTTCATTTCTTTCTCCAAAATTCGTATGAGCAAAGTGCAGTAAGTGTTTACTTTCATTTTGAATTTATTGAGTGTAAATTCATTTGAGTTTATTCTTTTATTAGAATTATTTCTGTAATGCGTATTACTTTGTTTTATCTTGTGTTGTTATTACAAAAAATTTTATATGTGTAGCCAACTTCTATGTGGGTGTGTACACCCAATCATATGATGCCACGTGTCTATAAAGTGGTTGGAAAACTGATCAAGCCCACTAGGGTTAATTAAGTAAACCCATACTAGGTTATATTATTATTGCCACATGGCATTTTGTGATTGGATGTACACACCCACATACAAGTAAGCTACACATATAAAATTCTCTGGTTGTTATTATGAGTTCACACATATCATTACCAATATTAAATGTAGGGGTACTACATACTCCGACCAATCAAAAGCAGCCACGTGGCACAGTCATCAATCTGTCAGGTCGCCACAATCTCAACCCGCTAGCAGCTCGACTAAAGCGACCAGACTACACAACGACCAGCGACCTGCTATTCACACGTGCTCCTATTCAATGCACAGAATATTCTCTTCAGTTACAGAGTTAATTCACAGGGATGATCCTCGCGCGTTACACATTTAATCATCATTATGATGGCGGAGAATCTGCAAGATCCACGATCCACGCCCTTTCATCTTCTATATAAACAGAACTACGATGGCTTGATCTCTAAGTTCAATTCCCTCGAGCTAGAGTACGTAGGCAATCTCGATCTCAACGAGGTGCAGCCACCCCAATCTCTAATATCCCCATTTGGTCAAGTCTCCATAACGACCTGACCCTGTTGATGCATTAATCTAGAAATAGGTTAATACATTAAACACTATAGATCTTGAAGGATCTTTGATCTATTTCATTTTTCTGAGAATAAAGAGAAACATAACTCAAAAATCTTCAATCACCTTCTATGAGACAAAGATGAGATTGAGAAAAGGCAAAAAAAAACATAGATCAAGTAGGTAGCTTGTTTTTGTTGGAAAGATATACAAATCTATTTTTTTAGATCAAAATCTGCGATAAATGAGTTTTGCTATATAAAATATCTGATTTTTTATTTTTGCAATATATCGTCGATAAATTTAGATATATCCGGATATATCGTATTTTGAGAATTCCATAGATTATAAAATGTCGATATTTTGTACTATGATCTGGCCATTCCCTTTGAAAAATGTGTAGTGTAGAAAAAGAAGTACAAAAGATAATCTGACAAAGAAAGTGCTATTATTGAAATTCAAAATTGTCTGAAGTTAATAAGGGTGGTAGACACTTCATTATTCTGGTTCACAAGAACAAATGGTTCTTAATCAATAGCTAAATTATCAAATGATGAATACCACCCCAAGCTACACTCATATTCACAAACTATCAAAGGGTTTGGTTAAGTGAAATAAAGCTAAGTGATACATTGTTGTTATGTACTGATCTTTCAAGATAAAAATAAAAATAAAAAATCATGCAAAATCTCATCCATCATTATATTCAAGACCCCATCTTCATTTCTATAGGTAATTACTTCTTCTCTTCCTCAACCTCTCTCTATTTTCCTCCTCTTTCCATCTCAAAAATAAAAAAAATGTAAAGATAAGCTGGGAAATTCTGGAAACTGTAGAGGCATTTTCAGTTGCTGTCTTGCTGAACTGCAGGAGGAAGTAGTTTACAAAAAAATTGTCTCTTGTGATGTGTGGGTTCCCGAAGAGAATAACAAAGTTCATAGTGGAGGATTAGTTTCCAAATGGATGTGAACTGAATATGAGAATGGGATGTGTTGGACTTTATATCAATTCACTCAAGCTGACAGTATTTGGAGCAACACTATATACACCATATTAACAAGGTGTCAAACTAATGTATCTTATTCAGTACATGTTCTAGACACTGTTGTACTGCCAAAATGGTTATAGGGAATATGATTGCAACAGTAGCACAGGATTAAACTGATGTTGATCTGGAATGTACTATATTCTATTTGTTTTAACCATACATGGTATGATTAAAATCTACACTTGTCTCCAATGCACTGGACAGAGTTTATAGAAACTGATTAGGGATGTAACTGTGTTATTGTTAATTAAGTGTATTTTTGGTTAGAAAAATTACCAAAAGTAAATGCAAATAAATTTTTTTTATGGTTTATTCCTAAAAAAATGAGCTAAAAAGAAAATTATTGAAACCGGCACTCGGTTATTTGACATTAATTTTGTGACATGAGGAGTCTCGATTATCTCGTCTTGAAATCATTGTTAGGAAAACCAAGATGTACGCACGTTCGTCTCGTGTCCGTGTCTTTGTGTTTTTTGTCAAAGTCAGTTTTGGGTACTGGACGTACGTACGTCCATTGAGGCAGCAAACTTCTTTTGGTCAGGACCTACGTACGTCCAAGCAGGCAGCGAACTTTTACCGTGTGGGGACGTACGAACGTTGTTTAGACGTACGTACGTCCAATGTGGATTTCAGCAATTCCGGCCCATTTTCAGTGTATTCCAACCCTAGATATAAATAGGTTTTCTTCTCCAATGAATGGGGAGTTCTTCAGCCGTATAAGTAAGGTGTTTTGGAGTTTGGTGTTGTTGGGGTCCTGGCTAGTGAACTCAATTCTTTGCCTTTCTTCTTCAATTCTTCATCTTCTTATTGAATAGCGATTTAGCTTCGAGTCTTCTTGTCTTTTTCAAGAAGTCGAGTATCCTTGTGTGTTCATCAAGGAACTCTGGTGTAAGCTTGCTAAATAGATCGGCTTCGAGTCTTCTTGTGTGTCTATCAAGGAGTCGAGTGTCTTGTGCGTACATCAAGGTGCTCTAGTGAAGTCAAGGTATTAGAGATAACCTGAAGTATCAGCTCGCAGTGAGCGCAAGTAGTTGATAGGTTTGTAAATCTCCTTCATCTAGTGGATTCTCTTGTTGTCACTAAGGCAACCGTGGATGTTTCCCAATTTGGGTTTTACCACGTTAAAATTCTTGTGTGTTCTCTTTTATTAATTTTGTTCATTGAACTAGTTAATTGATATTTAACAAATGTTAGAATAGCACTATTTCTATTTTTCAATTATCATATCCAAATCTAAATCATATTATCAATGTTTAAAATTAGTGTAAATTATAAGTAAAGAACATGAAAACCCAATATATGTGCAATATAACAATAGTAAAGCAAACAATAAAGCACTAAACAAATAAAGAACACACGATATTTTTAACGTGGTAAAACCCAATATGGGAAACGTCCACGGTTGTCCTCGCGACAACAAATAAATCCACTAGATGAAAAGAGATGTACAAACCTATCAACTACCTGCAATCACTGCGAGTTGACACTACTGGTTATCTCTAACACCTTGACTTCACCGGAGCACCTTGATGTACGCACAAAACACTCGACTTCTTGATGAACACACAAGAAGACTCGAAGCCGAACTATGAAACAAGCTTACACCAGAGTTCCTTGATAAACACACAAAGATACTCGACTTCTTGATGAACACACAAGAAGACTCGAAGCTAAATCAATATAAACGATAATGAAGAAGAAGATGAATGGGGAAGAAGGAAGAAGAAGATTAATGGGGAAGAAGAAGATTAATGGGGAAGAAGAAGATGAGTTCAATCACCAAAACCACCTAAAACCAAAACCTAAACAAACTCCAAGACAAGAGATGATTTGGACTGCCAAAGAACTAATTTGTTCTTTGGTAGAGAAACCTTATTTATACTTAGGGTTAGAACACACACAAAATGGGCCGGAATTGCTGAAATCCACATTGGACGTACGTACGTCGAAACAACGTTCGTACGTCCCCACACTGTAAAAGTTCGCTGCCTGCTTGGACGTACGAACGCCCTAACTAGGTACGTACGTCCTGACCAAAACATGTTTGCTGCCTAACATGACGTATGTACGCCCTAACTAGGTACGTACGTCCTAAACCCAAAAACTCACTTTTGACAAACTTGACGCGAAGAGAAGGACTAGGGACGACGCGCGTACAACGAGGTTTTCCTAACAATGAACTCAAGGCAAGATAACCATGAACATCCAATGTCACAAAATTGATGTCAAACAACTTAGAGCCGGTTTCAATCTCCCCCTTTGACATTGATTTTGTGACAAAAACCTATGACTCTAATAGGCACTTATAAAACGTGCTTACAAACCCAAACCATGGCATTTATAAAACATGCCTACAAAAAAACACTCATAGAAAATACATACCAAATCACCAACTCTTGACATCCAGCTTGAGTAAGAACCTTCCATCATCAGAGACCGAACGGAAGCGACTAAAAATTTAGAACAACTCCCCCATACTTCATGAGCTCCAACTTTAGTTACTTGAGCTCCCCCATAACTGTACAACCTCTAAACATCAGCACGTTCACTCCCCCATACTTGTAGCATACCTGAAACATGACCCAAGAATACACTAACAAAGGAAGAGATGAATGTTAGTATTAGAGTCATAAATCTCCTCCTTTTTATCACAAATGAAGCAAGGTAACAAAAGAAAGAGAAAAGAAAAATACCAAACCATAACAAATAAGATTAAAGAAGAAAAGAAAGAGAACAATCATGTTATCAACAAAAATGATATACAACGGAAGCCATAAAATAAACACTTGTTAACACAATGTCAATACAAAGAATTCTCCCCCTAAACAAAAGCTTCACCTAAATGCAAGGCATATGAGAAAGATGCACCTTGAACAAACAAACCAAATAAGGATATTTGAAACACACAAAGAGAGTCATTTTCACACCTCACTCACAAACCATAATAAGAAGATAAAAGGAAAAGAACCGATGTACCATAGAAGTGAAGAGGAACACATCATGAACTTCTAAAAACAGTAGCCAATCCCAATCCGTACAAAAATAAGAGGCAATATGTTGGAATAAACAAAAGATTGAACAATTAAGGGAATTGAAGTGCATCATAAACTAAACCTCGGTGTGTGTAGATGCAATGCAATGCATAAAGAGAGAGAAAGTTCACCACTAGAACACATCCTTTGAAGACCTAGAATATAGAACCATCAACAAGAGACATACGATTAGCAAGTGAGCTTAGAAGAAACAAACTTCAATCCCCTTTGAAACAAACAATATGAGTGGAAGACAAACGAATATAAATATGAACTTTCAAACAAAAACCAAGATATCCAAAAGGCAAAGGAATATAAACTTTGTATGCCGTATATAAAAAAAAAGAAAACAACGAACATGCGCTTGGATTATCATTTTGCCGCATGTCGTGGAGTTTAGTCTACATCTTTCAATGTCAAAAAGAGAAAGAAGAAGAGATAAACAATAGTTAGTAGGAGATATGAAAGAGAATAGGGAAACCATGCATACTAGACACATCCAACAATATCCCATGACAAAACTACAGGAATATGAGTATCTGCGGGATGAAATATGTAAAGTATAAAATCCATTGAGAATCCATGGGGAAATCCAATCTGTACATGCTCCTGAAACAACTCATCCAACTACAAAAAAAAATTAGAGAATCTCATAAACAAAGAGAAGAAAATATTATCCCAAACACAATGGAATAGAGACATAAAAGGAATAAACCTGTAAGCCCACCCCTAGTGAAACCCAAAAATTAGTTCAACATATGCCAAACAAGATAAGCAATCATCAAACTCATAAAAAAAATACTTTAACTGAAGAATGAGCAAGGATTATCGATGTCACCAAGTCACAAAACAACAATCCAACTTCAGAGCAAATTTCCTGCCAGAACACTAAGACTCCGATGACATGCCATACATTGTCAGAAAGATTAGAGAGTCAATAGAAGAGAATTGCTAACAATAGATGACCAAACTGAGCATATGCATCCCAAAGTAGAACAGTGGTAGCCCAAAACCATTGCAGGAGGATTATTGCAGAAGACTACCAAGAACACATCTAATCAAGCCTATTGCAGGAAAAAATAGGATCAACCAGGCACAAGAAGCAATAATAAGAGGATAGGCAACTCTCATAAGTATTTAATCACACACCAGCTAGCCAACAAGGTAATTCAAGAATATTATCCCAACATAGAAAAGTATGATGAGAACCTATGAGAAAACATGAAGCAATATAAATCATGACAAACGAATACACCAATAACATGATTTCATCACCAAAATATGCTTATGCATACCTTGTAGCTTTCTTAAAACAAATTGAGAACTATTACCTTGAGAAATCATATCAAACACATGTGATCCAATGACAAAAATAGAAAGCATGAAGGTTAAAACCCAATAATACTAACAATCTGACCTTAGTATGTCAATGAAACACCGACTGAAAAGAATTACCAAGGATTGGAGCCAAAATAGAGTAAGCCATAAACACTTTCAGCAAGAACATCTACCTGTAAAGTTACTGAGAGAAAAATAAAGTTGACGACACGCACAGTGTCCATGAACCTGCATACAGTAGAAAAGAGCAGTCTAAGTGGTGATAGCAACAACCAATGCTAGAACAACAAGCATACAAAAATCCGAAGGAATGACGCCTCTACGAGGAGGACGTGTGCCCGAGGACGAAGCACCCTTGGAACCGGGTGTTTCTTTGGTGGGAGTAGTCCGAGCTCACTTAGGAGGCATGTCATGCATACCCAGAACAGGAACCAATCGAAGAATGTTAGAAAACACTCTAAGTAACAACCAAAACAGGTGAGAATTTTCATTTAGGCATTTGAGCAAACACTTGGTGTGCAATAGAGAACTAACCTTAACAATAGAAAAACAAACCGAATAACTAACAACACAAATATTGAGAGACATCACATGAAAAAATTTCTAAGTATTGTAAGGATTCCGATTAAAGCACGGATATAATTTGAACAAGCCTCAACCATGAGAAAAAGGCAAGAACGAAGAACTAAATCATACACCAAACCACGGTAGTCAAAAGAATGATGCAATTATGCAGGAGAAGCAGGGTAGTCCTATACCAAAATCCGGAAACAAACCAAAACTAAGATCAATGAGTATTTTGAAAGTCACTAGCAATTGGACAAATATAAAAGTGAACCAGATCACAACAAAACCAAGAAAACACTGTCTAGGCTGCAATACGGAAAGACCCTGGTTCAAACACAATGAACATTTTTATTGGTTTTATCCATGTAAAATAAATGCCATTCTCGTGTGGGAGTATAGGACACCTCCATCTTTTACCAAAACACGAGGGTAGAGTGTAGCCTACATCTTTTCGGCAAAACACACTCAAGAAGTGCAATACCATGGTAACGTGCAACACAAGAACTAACATCTCCTGAGTGCATCCGTCAGAGCATGACCCTCACAACCCCAACGGGTTCCTAGCCAACTGATAATGCGCCTAAGACATTCAAATGGCTGGGGATTTTGTGAGTCATTGACCACTTACAAGAGGTATATATAAAAAGAATGATGACCATGAAGAAACAGAAGCTAGAGATGATGTCAGATGATTATTTTTTTTTTAATCATACAAGGATCAAGGTATAAAAATACTCTAAAGATCCCACAACATGCAAATGCATCATGCAGTAAACCACCAAAGGCGAAGGGAGTATGATGTAGCCCTACAACAATCCTTGACAGGAATCCACAGTTGAAGTTACCAAACTATAACTAGCCAAAAGGAATGGAATCCAAACAATACATAGACTAGTATGTCCTCAACACCTAAGACGAAGCCTATAGAAGAGAAATAATAAAAAAACCTAGACCTCCCAAACAAATTGCAACTTATTTAAGACAATTGAATTAAACCAATATCTCAGAAAAGATGCATCCAACAACACACACATGGAATAATTAAAAGAAATAGAAGGAATAACCAACAACCTGTTTTTTTCTTACTAACAAAGTATTCAGACATGCAGCATGATCTGCAAGCTAAACAAACAAAGCATAAACAAATAGAGGCACCAAACAAATAGCCTATGTGGTTAGAGAAATATGCAATTCAAATAACACAAGGCTAGAAACAAACTACATCATCCCAAATATGGGACACCACCAGACCTTTGCAAGTCCAGAAAAACCTGCAACTTATCCTTTCTTACACATACTTGTTTAATACTAGGCGTGCACACCTTGGGAGTTGAAAAGATATAAGATTTCCCCTTAACAAGCTTCGCAATACACTTGTCCTTAACCAATTCCACCTTAGTCTTAGATTTCCTTGTGTTGGAATACCTGCTTTTCTTAAACCTGTGATGAGAACCATTATAATTCCAAGGTCTAGAAAATGTACAAGAAGGAACATTAGAATCAACATGATTATAACGATGAGAAACACGAGAATAGGATGAAACATGTTGATCAAAATCCCAACAAAAAATATCCAAATGACCAACTCTACCACAATAAGAACAATGAAAAACATTAGACTTACTCAAAGAATTCTTATAAGAAGATGTGGTAGTAGAAGATGAAACATGTATGTCACCATTGTATTTGTGACATGGTGCCTTAACATGACCTATACCTCCATTATGAGAACAATATGGCTTATCAGTAAAAACAGCCTTACCATTAACCTTAGACTTAAAATTCTTATGAGAAACATGCTGAAAATTAGTAGCATTAAGTCTAGTCTCAATAGGTGGGGTAGGCAAAAGGGCAGGCAAACTAGATTTTACAGGAGTAATCACACTAGATGAACTAGTAGAACTAGCAATAGGAGAGTCAAATCTAGTTTTGTCCAAAACCTGCAATTTGAGTTGAGTAGACGTTAAATCGTTCTTTGTTACCTCATACTCCACCAATAGAGATTTGTATTTCTCATCGACCTCCTGATTGGCCTTCTCTAAAGCTGCAATTCTACATGACAAGTCAAGTTTTTCTTTGTCAAATAATTGAGAAATAGAAATTGCATCATCTGCAGCACAAGAAATTTGTTTTTCAAGAATCTCAATTTTATCCTGCAAAGAAAGATTAGCCTTTTTCAAATTTTCAATTTTGGATTCATAAACTTCCCCTTGAAGCATATAGTCTTCTGCACAATGTCTGAGTCGTTGTTCTAGAGAATCAACCTTAGTCTGCAAAACACCATTATCTTCAAAACAAAAATTATCAGAAATAGTAGACAAATTACAATTAGTTTTATTAAATTTTTCTTGCAAATCAATATTAGCTTTTTGTAACCTTTCACATTCTTTTGCAGAAAGTCTGTAAAGAAGAGCCCAATCACTATTGCTAACAACATACAAATTATCATCCTTTTTAAAATCAGATTTTGGTTTTGTGGATTTAGACGATTTAGCAATAAAATTATTATAAGCAGACTCATGAACCATTATTGCACTCATAGGATCTACGCGTGAGCCATTACGCTCCATAACAAGCGCCCTGCTCCTGATACCAATTGAAAACCCAATATATGTGCAATATAACAATAGTAAAGCAAACAATAAAGCACTAAACAAATAAAGAACACACGATATTTTTAACGTGGTAAAACCCAATATGGGAAACGTCCACCGTTGTCCTCGCGACAACAAATAAATCCACTAGATGAAAAGAGATGTACAAACCTATCAACTACCTGCAATCACTGCGAGTTGACACTACTGGTTATCTCTAACACCTTGACTTCACCGGAGCACCTTGATGTACGCACAAGACACTCGACTTCTTGATGAACACACAAGAAGACTCGAAGCCGAACTATGAAACAAGCTTACACCAGAGTTCCTTGATGAACACACAAAGATACTCGACTTCTTGATGAACACACAAGAAGACTCGAAGCTAAATCAATATAAACAACAATGAAAAAGAAGATGAATGGGGAAGAAGGAAGAAGAAGATTAATGGGGAAGAAGAAGATGAGTTCAATCACCAAAACCACCTAAAACCAAAACCTAAACAAACTCCAAGACAAGAGATGAATTGGACGGCCAAAGAACTAATTTGTTTTTTGGTAGAGAAACCTTATTTATACTTAGGGTTAGAACACACACAAAATGGGCCGGAATTGCTGAAATCCACATTGACGTACGTACGTCGAAACAACGTTCGTACGTCCCCACACTGTAAAAGTTCGCTGCCTGCTTGGACGTACGAACGCCCTAACTAGGTACGTACGTCCTGACCAAAACATGTTTGCTGCCTAACATGACGTACGTACGCCCTAACTAGGTACGTACGTCCTAAACCCAAAAACTCACTTTTGACAAACTTGACGCGAAGAGAAGGACTAGGGACGACGCGCGTACAACGAGGTTTTCCTAACAATGAACTCAATGCGAGATAACCATGGACATCCAATGTCACAAAATTGATGTCAAACAACTTAGAGCCGATTTCAGAACAGAAAATCAAATCAAATATTACAAGTATATAAAAATGATAACACGGCGAAGCCACTGGTATAACTAGTCGTCTTATAATCGTTTCACACAAGCTTAGTTTCTGGGCACAACTAGGCTATATGATATTAACGGAGAATTAAATGGCAAATACAGGGACATGCGAGCATTTCGGCTAGATGATATTAACACAGACTTAAATTGCAAATACAGGGCAACCCTGAAACAGAGGATTCTGTAACCTAATATTTGCATTTCGACAAGGAATGTCCTAGCATCAACTACAAGTCGTACTACTAAAAACAACTTGTGTGCAATAATACATTTAATTTATACATCCAGACAAGAATATGAAAAAATCCAACATTGGAAACAGACAGCTGAATTGCTGGGGCTTAAGCCAAGAACCACCTCTAATGACACCACAAGTATCACCTCTTTCAGCAGACACAGAGCAATCTGAATCCTCCTGGGGCTTAAGCCAAGTTCCTAACACTCTTTTCTTCTTCTTGTAATGTACTCACTACTAGAAAAACAGATAAAGATAGCTTTAAATTAATAACATTTGCAAATCAATGCTATTAAAGTATTTTTTAATAGCAAATTTATTAAATGCTATCTTTATTTTACAAGTGGTTCAATGTAAGATAGCATTTAAATAAAAATGCTATTAAACGATTGCATTTAATTTAATGTTATATTTAATTCATTGATAATGTCAAAAGACATAAAAATGAGACGCAATCCGACCCATTACAGACTCAATTGTGATACACCCAAGCCCATGTGTGTGAAGCCCAATCCAACAAGCTATAATTCTTATCCATAGTTATTTTATGATCACCACAAATCCACAATGACATAGAACAAGGGCATGGTGATTATAACAAAAATAATATTTTAATTTATTAATTTTTTGATAAAATAATATTTATTAATTTAGAGATCGGAGAAAGATTTTATTTTATGTGTATGACTTATAAATTTAAATAAATAATGTGATTAAAATAATTTTTAGAGAAAATTTAAGATGTTTCAAGCAAGACAAAAAAAATTATAAATTGAAGAAATTTTTTTTTCTAAATGTAGTGTTATTAACTAAGTAAGGTTGTTCATTTTGTTGAACATTCATGAATCAAGGTTTTACTATAATGTAGTTTTTTTTTTCTTAAAATCATAAAAAACACACAAATTTTGTGTTTTAAATAATCAAAACAGATTTCTATTTCAAAGATTGCCAAAAAAATAAAAAATAAACCTTTGAATGTTTATTAAAAAATTTGAAAGAATTAACCTATGTTTAGCTATAATTTTTATCAGACGAAATTAAAATTTTGTTTTTTTAGCCAAATAAACTATGAACGTTTCAATTACAAAACAATTCGAGTCTGGGACATAAGAGTGTGAGCCAATGAGCCATAGTGACAAAATTGGTTCTATGTTTTGAAAATTACTCTGAATTTTTTATTTTTTTGATTTATATATATATTAGTTAATTTCATCAATCATATCTGAGTCGAGCTCTAATAGTATGTTTTTAGCTAGATAATAAATTTTTTATTTATTAAATACGTAAGATAAAAACCGGTAGAGATATTGCCATGATAATACATCTAATGGTGCAATTTGAGCCAACCACGCAACTCGAGATAGACTCGTTTTTAATTGAGTTGAGCTTGAACACATACCAAAGCTCGGTGTGGCTTTGGCCGAGTAATTCAAACTCGACTCAGGCTTTGCTCGTTTTTAGCTCGGTTTGAGCTCGTTTATTGTTTAAATTAGCCGAACTTCGACATAATAAAAACTCGATAATAAATTTGGGCTCAGTTTGGGATCTACTCGTTTCTAAATAAGTCGAGCTTCAACATACTAAAGAAAATAAGAAATAAGTCGAGCTTCAACATATTACGGAAACTAGCCGAGCTTGAACATACTAAAACTCGGCTCCTTTGGCTCGAATTACAGCTCTAAAAACCTTAAATTAAAAATTAGGTTTTAATTATTATTTTGAATTTAAGCTAAGTTATGATTTGTAATTGTTATCCGTTGTACAATAGTTTTTTCTTTTTGTCTTAATAAAAGGAAAAATTAGAAGAACACAACAATTTTTTTTTTTTTTTTTTTTTTTCCTTCTTCGGATTGTATTAGAAATAATAAAAATACTTCGATCTCAGATCTAAAAAAAAAAAAAAAAAAATTCTAAAAAACCTGATGTAAAATATAATCTATTCTTAATTTTTTCCTTTCAAACTATTTTGGGTCCAAAATTTATACCGCTTTCTTTTTCATTAGCCCGCCCATATTTTCGTGGCTAGTTGCTAGAAGTTAAAAAGCCCTAGCTAGTTTCATTTCACATTAGGCACTAGGCAGTTTCATATTTGACGGTGCTAAGAGCGGCGCAAGCGAGAGAGGAACGCAGAAGCTCTAACTCTCTTCTTCCATCTTACAAATTTTACATCTCCCTAATCTACAAGTCATAGTTGTCTGATTACAGGTACTAACAATCTTCTTTACTTTTTTTTTTTCGTTTTGTTTATAAATTTGTGTTACATTATTCACTCCTCATGGCTTACAAATTTAAATTTTTTTGGGGTTTTATGTATTTGGGGAATTTTTATTTTTGTTAATGGTGTGTGAGAAGGATAGGATTTTTAATTGATAGAATGGTTTGTGAAAAAGATAGGATTTTTAATTGACCAATTGCTTGTGAAAAAGTTGGGATTTTTAAAGAAAAAAGGATTGGGATTTTGGCAATATCTACTCCGACTACTGCTTCTGCTTCTGCTGTTCCAATTGAATTGTCCAGTCTAAGGAAACGAGTTCCAATCTCTTTATGGCAATCTCGATCATCAATGAATCAGAAGAATCGTTTATTCGCTTCTTTAACAGTTTCTGCTGATACAACAATAACAAGTAAAACCCTAAACACTTTCTCTCTCTCTCTCTTCTTCTTGAAATTGATTTTATGATTTGGTGATTATATTTGATTGAATTGTTATTTATTAAGTTTTCTTTGATTTAAGTCTTATGAAAAGATCCAGACCGTTGGGAATGTCAGATGAGGTACTATGTAATTCTATTTAGCCTTCTCATGCTTCATTTAAGTGTTTTTTTGGGCAATTCTTAAAGTCTGTTAGCTCTGCTGCCTATATTTTGCATTCATTGAATATTTTTATTTTTCTAGCTTTTAAATCTTTTTATAATGATGTCTTTTCCTCTTGTTTCTTGCAGGCCAATAATCTGCCTGTTAACATTATGCCCATGACATACACCGGCCAAAACAATGCCCAGAGCTTATACTCTTCGGATGAACTTCCGAAGAATGTTGTTATGACTCTCAATCAGGGATCTGCTGTTAGGAGCATGGATTTCCATCCAGGGCAACCAACCCTACTTCTTGGTTAGTTATTTCTAGGTTGAAATATCTTTTTTTTTGTGGGGTGGGGGGAGGAAAATTTGTTTTTTGATTTCTTTTATATGGATGGACGCCTTTCAATTTCAGTTGGGACAATAGTCGGTGATGTAGTGGTATGGGAGCTAGGTAGCAGGGAAAGGCTTGCTCTTAGAAACTTCAAAGTTTGGGACATTGGTACATGCTCAGGTCCTCTACAGGTAACTTGCCATATTGAATGATCTTGGGAGTTGGGAATGTTGTTTATATAGCTTTGTGGAACACGGTTATATACTTATAATCTTATATGACTAATCATTGTTCCTTTTTTTTTTTTCCTTATTTATTTGATAGACAGCTCTCGTCAAGGAACCTGCAATAGCTGTTAATCGTGTGGCGTGGAGTCCTGATGGTGCTCTTTTTGGTATGCTTAGTGTAGTTTCTACCTTTTGAGTCATGCTAAATCTTTTGTTAGAAATTTTAGACTTCGGTTACGGTACTTGGTGTTAAAGATGTTTAAGGATGACAATAGACCCTGTGATGTTTGCTAATCATGTTTCATGACGTGCACCATCATTTCAGGTGTAGCATATAACAAGCACATTGTTCATGTTTATTCCTACCACAGCAGTGATGATATACGACATCACCTCGAGGTTTGCTGACCATTTTTTTTTACAACATTGCCACTGATTACGAAATTCTCATATACGTTTGCTAGAAATTCGCGTATACGTTTGCTAGTGTTTTTTTGAAAGTTATGTTAAATAGTCCTTTTGATTTGGTTTTGGTCCAAAATGAGTTTCTTAATTTGATCGGTTTTGGTTTCGATATGATGGATCCATAAGCTCTAAATGGTAAGAGCGCTCATAAACTGAGAGGTTGGTGGTTCGAATCCATCTGGATCCGTATTTATTAATATTATATAATTAATTATTGTATTTATAATAATCTCATCAATTACCATATTTATTAATTATTATTGGGTTTTTTAAAAGATTTATAGACAAAAGGATAGCATTTTCTAAACGCTATAGATGAAAGGACAACATCATTTTAAATGCTATACTAAATGCTATTAAAATAATAGTGTTTGTGGATATGCTATCCTAAACACCATAGCTTTTAAATAAACGCTATTAAATAATAGCGCTTTTTTGTAAACGCTATCAAAAAAAAGGATAGCACCCGCATAGATAGCGTTTTTTAAATGCTATTAACAGCTTTTAATAGCATTATTTGAGCGTTATCTTTATCTGTTTTTCTAGTAGTGACTGTGATACCCAGTTTTCTGTAAGATGTTTCTTACATTCGAATAATTATTAACTGCAAGCTAGCCAAAGTTTATTTTCTTTGCTAGCTATCTTCTTAATCAGCACTTCACTAATAGCAGTTGATATTGCTGAAATGTATACCTGCTTACCTGCCTAATGATTAAACTCAGCTCCTTCGAATATCAGAGCCATCTACTACTTCTACTCTCAGCTATATTTTTACACCTTGAATATTACAGAAAAAAAGAAAGAAAGGTCATTTGGTTCAAAACTGCATATTCAATGCATCTCGAATGCAATTTATCCGATTCACCATTCTACAGGATGTTTCTATGTTATAATGCAACAAGGGCGGCCACATGTTGAAAAGCTGCACCGGTTGAGAGGAACAACTTGAGCATTGTTCTGACCAACAAGTTGTGTCTCAAAATTATAAAGACGAGTATCAAGATTTCAGAATCTTCTGTTTGCTGCAGTGACAGATCTTCTAGCCTGGGTGCACCGGCTCATGCACATGGGTGTCATTCGATCAGGATTATAGTGAATGAGTACCAGACGGGGGTTTGAGTGTTTGACATCATATATATCATCTTTCTCCAAGGAGGAGTCGTCTGGTTTGTATATAAACTAACCACACAGATTGCAACGTCACTTCTTCGCTCAATAAAATGTTTTACCAACATAGGTCTTCTACCCTGGTAATCGAAACCATCAGGGGATATCGGACCCATTTCACCAAGCTATAAAATGGGAACCAGCGGGAGGCTGATGTGGCAAACCGATACGGATATGATCGTGGGTATGAAAATTCTTTAAAATCCTGAAGTAGTCCATGTGTGTTTTGTTAAACTCAATAGCTAATGAATCAACCATTGCAAAATACTGATTCCATGTAATGGGATGCCCAACGTTATAATGCAACCAATTAGGGGTGGGCACGGTTCGGTTCGGTTCATATTTTCTATCAAATTGGAACTGAACTGTGCATACAATTTCGGTTCGGTTCGGTTTCACGAACTGGGAAAAATAAATTGAAACTGAACTGGACTGGACCGAAGCAACTCGGTTCGGTTCGGTTTTCGGTTTGTGCTTTAATTTGGGCCTTTGTTTTGGGCCTAAACAACCTAATTGATTTATCTATTACAGATTCAATAAACACTAATAACCAAATTCAACAAATTCAATAAACACTAATAACCAAATTGATTTATCTATTACAGATTCAACTCAAACAAATTGATTGATTGATTCACATATTCAAATAAAATAGATTGAAAGAGAGAGAGAGTTGATGATAAAATAGATTTTGCTTCTTCACATATTCAAATCTTCAAGAAAATCATTTGAAATCTTAACTTAGAACAAACCTCACTCTTCATCCTCATCACAATTTTGTAGAAATCAAATTAAATTTACTAGATATAGTTAGAAACGAATTAGATTGGAAAAGGAAATGGCGGAAAGACAAAGTTTGAGATCTGTTTTGAATTCATTGATTGAGAAATTGTACATCAAATTGCTTTAAAGCAATCAACTTGTAAGAAGATTCGTTAGATTGTAGTATAAAGAAGATTAATTATTTAGAAAATTGAAAGTAGCAGAGCCGCCAACAATGGTGGAGACGTGGAGAGTTGAAGACTGGAGATGTTTAGGGTGAGAGACTAGAGAAAGCCAGAGAGGGAAGAAAGAGAGAGAAACCTAGTTGACTTTCTATCTATCAAATCTCCTAAAAATTAAGTAATTATTAACCAAAAATAACTAATAAAAAATAAAAAAATATATGTATATAAATATTCGGTTCGGTTCGGTTAACTGCACTTATTAGAATAGAAACTGGAATTGGACTGTTGTGTACTCGGTTCAGTTCGGGTTTGACCAGTTCTGGTCTACACAGTTTTGACCAGTTTTTTTACGGTTTTTTCAGTTCGGTTTTTCGGTTTCTTGCCCACCCCTACAACCAATTAGGTTGTGGATTTGGAGGTAGAACGACTACTACTAGAAAAACCCATAAAGGTAGCCCTCAAAAAATGCTATTAAAGGCATTTTATAGCATTTAAAAAACGTTATTGATGTTGATGCATTTAAAAAATGTTTTGAGTAACCCCCCCCCTCCCCCTATAGCATTTAAAAAACGTTTTTTAGACTTAACCCCCATTTTTTGTCACGTTTTGAGTAAACCCCTCTATTTGTCCAAGTTTGGACTTTACCCCCTCTCCTTCTACTTCTGTCAAATTTAACGTCTATTTTTATTTTTTCTTCCTAAAATACCCTTCTCTTATACTTTTAGGGGGGTTAAGTCTGAAACAGCAATCGAGGACATTTTGGGAAGTTACAAACAAAATTGACGTTAAATTTGACAGAATTAGGCGGAGAGAAGGTAAAGTCCAAATTTGGACAAAGGGGGGGGGGGGGTTTACTCAAATCGTGACCATAGAAGGAGGGTTAAGTCTAAAAATCCCCTTTTTTATAGCATTTTTTTGGCAAGCGCTATCATAATATTGCATTTCTTTAAATTCCATGCACATTGAGATAGCGTTTTGTATCAAATGCTATATAGTAATTAATAGTATTTATGGATAGCATTTTCTAAGATCATAATTAATCTATAGCTTATTGTTGATGATATTGTTGAGTAACTATATCATTCACAAGTGCTATCATTTTTTTTACTGTTTAACAAATTGCAATTGTGAAATCCAAATTGGTTCGGATTAAAATCAAATTTCATCAGACAATTCAGCATATTTCTTGCTCAATTATTATTTTTTCATCAATATCCTTCCAAAAAACATACACCGCTCTTTCATTTTTTTTGTTAAATTTCAAATAGACAACCATTGAGATATAAGGAACAAAAATATTCATTGATAACATTTCATTACATAAGGCAAACTTCATGTTTACACTCTAGTGCTTGTTCTGTAGATACATAATTACTAATTTAAGATGGAAATACTAAAATCTAAAACACTGGGCACATGCTTAAGCCATATATCTCCCATAGCTTTTTTACATCATTTCCTGATCCTTTTGTATGTCTGGAATCAAGCTTTAGTGAAGAATTTGCTGCAATTTCTTATCTTGAAGAACACTGGGATGGTATCTACTATCTAGTCCATATATGACCTCAGCAACTTCCATCTCAATTTCATCCTGAATTGAACATGCTTATAAGGTGATGTGATTAGTTTCTGCAATAAACAAAATCTCTTAAAAATAATAAAGATAAAAAAGAAAAGAATCAAACTTTTATGGAGAACCAAAATTTAGAGCAATCCCAATGGGAGGGCAGTTTGGTGCCCTCCCCGTAGGTGCCACATAGGTAAAACCACATTTAAAGTCACCCCAAGGGTGGTCAAAACCCCTGATACAAATTACTAGGTAAATATACTATTGAGTGCGAAATTAAACAATAGCAGTAAATAAGATGAACAAAACACAAGATCTCGAAGAAAACTATCTTCTTTACTGAATATTATGAAGATTACAAGAACCTCTGCCTCACAATACTCTCTAGACAAGCTAAGCCCTAGCTGTCTCTCTTCTAAACACACTAAACCTTAGTGGTTTCTCTAAACAACTAAATAAGTTGTTTCACTATCTTTTGGTTTATGCCAAAACATCTATCTAAACAAGCTAATCACTAGCTTGTTTATCTATCTTGAAACAAGTAAGCACTACATGTTTCTCTCTATATCTTTTGGTTTATGCCAAAACATATATTTATAGGCCAAGGATTTCCCTTTTCCTAAAATTCTATCCCTTATGGAATAAGGAAACCTATTTAAGGTTTTCTTTAAACAAGGAAAAAAACTGTTAAATTCCCAAGTAGGATACACCTGTATCATGGCTCCCCCCTTTAGGAACTTAAACTCCCATTTAAGCTAAAAACGGAGATTAGAGAACTCAAGAGCTCCCCTGGACTTTGCTGAACCATCCAACTTTGCTTGGAACTTGATCTGCACGCCCAATATGAAACACTGTATGTTTTCCACTTCGTGTCTTAGTCATCTTGTGCTCCAATATGCAATCTTCCTTGAATGGCTCATCTCGATCACCAACATCACCTTGATTAGGAAACAAACTTTTCTGTTTCTGCTTCGAGTTGGCTTTCTACTGCGAAATAGATGTCTCCACCTCAAATTTCTTCGATTTTGTTTCTGTGATCTTTTTTATTCTTGTCTTCTTAAAATCTTCCAAGGACACACGAACTTTAACTAGCTTTCTGTACTGCGAACGAGTTAATCCCATAAACCACAGAAAACTCCACCAGAGGATCGAACTTTGCTCTAATACCAACATAATACAAATTACTAGGCAAATATACTATTGAGTGGGGAATTAAACAATAACAGTAAATAAGATGAACAAAACACAAGATCTAGAAGAAAACCATCTTCTTTACAGAATATTATGAAGATTACAAGAATTTTTGCCTCGCAATACTCTCTAGACAAGCCAAGCCCTAGTTGCCTCTCTTCTAAACACACTAAAACTTAGTGGTTTCTCTAAACAACTAAATAAGTTGTTTCACTATGTTTTGGTTTATGCTAAAACATCAATCTAAACAAGCTAAATACTAGCTTGTTTATCTATCTTGAAACAAGTAAGCACTACATGTTTCCCTCTATATCTTTTGGTTTCCAAAACATATATTTATAGGCCAAGGATTTTCCTTTTCCTAAAATTCTATCCCTTATGGAACAAGGAAACTTATTTAAGGTTTTCTTTGAACAAGGAAAAGAACTGCTAAATTTCCAAGTAGGATACACCTGTATCAACCGCCTTCAAAATTCTGCCAATGGTAAAATATACAAATGTCAGTTTGCAAAATTAAAAGGCTTGAAGTTCCAAATTAAAATAAAAGTGAATTAAACGGAACATGGAGTTCCTAAAAGTGTTAACACGGAACATGGACTTCCGAAAAAGTGTTGAAATGGAACACTATATTTCGTCTTATACCACTAACATGTCATTTTGGATGGTGTTTTCCTCCCCTCTCAAATGACATTGGAAGTTCCGATGATCGTTGAATGTTTGACCCACCATCCCATTGGGAGAGGGTTTTTCCTTGAAAGGGCATTTCATACCACTGCCCTTCTCAAATGGCCTCCCATTGGTATTGCTCTTAATGATGGAACAAGTGTGCAATCTGATTGGTTAAGTGGAAGCTCGTCGGTGTATCAGCTCTTTGTTACGCCTGGCGGAAGCGGAACCACAAAAACACCGTTGATAATTGGAGAATAAAAATAACACACACTACTATTGAGAAAACAAATCAATTTTCAAAGGTTTCAATATTCAATATTTTAAGTTTCAATATCACATCAATACACAATTCAATTTTCTATTTTCGTTCTCACATCTTCACAACTCTCTTGAAGAGACAAAACACATTGAGGATGGATCCTCACACCTCTCTCAAGGAGATAAACAAAATTTGAGGATACTCAACCAATCTCAAAGACCTTATATTTATAGCCTTTAAGGTGTATTAAAATATTTCCTAATAGAAACACAAATTCTAATAAAATTAGAAGTCGTATTCCAATACCACTTTCTAAATCCTTGATGGACATAGAAATCCAAATCCAAAATGGATTCCACGAGAACCTGTTTCCCAACAATTCTCCACCTCGACAAAGATTTCCCAAATCTGAGCCGATCACACACAATCACATTTGAATTTCTTCTTCTCACACGGGTTGCATCATGAAATAATTGCCTACGTACCCTCCAAAGGGATCAAGCCATCGTAGTTCTTCTAAAAAAACATCTATCGATGCCCACCACGCCCCTAAAGGCCACATCAAATCAAACGCCCATCAATGCCCCAAAGGGCCAATGTCCATGAAGGACCCACTTTCAAAATTCAACACAATAGGGTTCAAACTTCCAATTACCATCTTCACTTCAAAGCATGCATCAATTGGAGATGTTCCACAACCCCGAAACCGCAATTGTTTTCCCACATCCATTGGCTTCACAACTACACTTAACTCATAGGCTCGAATTTTTTCAATCAATTGTGGCTTCATCACTAACACTAGTTGTGTACCCATCCAAATTTCCATCACACGGAGATGCATCAATCTCCACATTTTGAGATTCAATCTCGATGCCACGATTTTTCATCGTGGTAGATTCCACATTTCCAAATTTTAAATTTGGAGAATAGTTTCCACATGCACCACTCCCAGTTAGGAAGTACACAATCCTTTTCTTTGTCCCCTTCATTACCACGTACTTTTGTTCCTTCATTAAACACAATTGAATAAACCGACATGTTTTTCGATTCAACTTCTTTTAATCTTCTTCTTTCATCTTTTTGGGTTTATCACCCAAAGCTTCTTCCAAATTTTCCATTGCCAACACATCCATAACTTCGTATTGTCACGTGCCGAAATTGTTCTTACTATTGAACTTTTTGACGTCAAACTTCCCAACCGTAGCCACCTTCAAATCCGTCATATTATCTAAATTTTTATAAACCAATCACCAACACACAAACACAACCCAAGGATTTAACCTTCAGCTCTGATACCAATTTGTTGCGCCTCGCGAAAGCGAAACTACAAAAACACTGTTGACAATTGGACAATAAAAATAACACACGCTACAATTGGGAAAACAAATCAATTTTCAATATTCAATATCAAAAGTTTCAATATCACATCAATACACAATTCAATTTTCTATTCTATTTTCTATTTTCGTTGTCACATCGTCACAACTCTCTTGCAGAGACAAAACACATTGAAGATGGATCCTCACACCTCTCTCAAGGAGATAAACAAATATTGAGGATACTCTACTAATCTCAAAGACCTTATATTTATAGCATTTAAGGTGTACAAAACTAATTTCTAATAGAAACACAAATTCTAATCAAATTGGAAGTCGTATTCCGTATTCCAATACCACTTTCTAAATCCTTGATGGACTTAGAAATCCAAATCCAAAATGGATTCCACGAGAACCTGTTTTCCAACACTCTCTACTAACATCCACCACCATTCATGGGATGTATTCAGAATCTGTAAAAACAATTGAAGAAAGCCCAAAAATTAAATTAATTCAAAAACGCAAATTTGTAAGAAAAAAAAAATCTATGTTCTTAACATCTTATCCAAATCTGATTCCTTCAAGCTCTAGTTTTACTACCTCAACCAGCTTTCTTCGGCACAGAGAATCTCATATCATATCATCTGCAAAAGATTTCACATATCACCATCTAAAACTTTTCACCAAAAGATAGAAAAATAAGATTTTGATCAAAGCAAAAGCTTTTTAACAGAAACATCCTGTCTTGACCCCCCCCCCTTAACGGGCTCAAGCCCAAGTTAATTACAAGTCAAAGCCCAAGACTTTAGTCAATAAGGGCCTAAGCCCAATTCAATTAGTAATAAGGCTTAAGCCCGTTACTACATTTAATACCAATCATGGGCTTTATCAATATCAATCATGGGTTTTATCTATTTAAGTCCATTATATTCAATAAAGTTAATATGATAATTCTACATCTTTGTAGAGATTTTCTTAACCTAATCCAACTACAACTCCAATATCTCTACAACTCTTAATCCAATTGGTGTAAAATCCGGTTGAAACACATCCCTTCTAACTCATTACCTTTAGAATGAAGACTCAAATTCTTTTTCATCGATGAAATCCCAACACTTGGTTCATTAGTTCAACTCCATCTTCATCAAAACATAAATGACTCATCAGATCCATGTAAATGAGAGAGAGAGAGAGAGAGAGAGAGAGAGAGAGAGAGAGAGAGAGAGAGAGAGAGAGAGAGAGTACCTTTAGGTAGATAAATTGATTTTCCTTCGCCATGTGATGGTATGAGAGAGAAGCATATCTCTAACAAAGATAATGAGATCTGGAATCTATAAGCAACAATTTCTTAGAAAAAGTAGAAGAGCGATAGAGAGATTTTGGTACTTACCAGAGAGAAAGAGAGTTAGTTAAAAACCTATATGAATAAAGGGGAAGATAGTGTTTTATAAAATATCAAAAACGTTAAAGAGAAATCTGAAAAACCAGGCGATTCTTTTAAATTTTGACTGAAATTTTCATTTCATGGTTTTAACCTTTCGTTCCTCTTAATACATTTTTCTTTTTCTTTTTGGGTTTTTTCCCTACTCATCTAGAAATTTACATCATTTTCCTTCCAATATACCATCTGAATTTTCCAATTATTCACTCTTATGACAAAAAAAAAACGTAAATGAGTTATATATAAAATAATAATTTATATCAAATTTGAAGAAATTATAATATATATATATATTTGATACAAGGATATTTCAATATTATTATTACTATAAATATACTTAACATTCGAAACTCTTACAACAATTAGTTATTGAAGAGTTTCGAAAATGGTTTGTTTACAAGACAAGCTTTTTAATTATTAGCAAACATGTTTTAACGAGATTAGTAACTCAAAGATGCACTGTGGGATCGAATAAAGCGAATTATTTTTTCGCCTTTTGATAAGGTCTAAGGTCCATTGACTTGATATGTTTTAATATATAATATGTGATTTTTGTTTTCCCTTCACTATCGACAAATTGAATTATCATCGAAGACCAAATTGTATGTATATGGGACAAATGCTAAGGTCCATTAACTCAATATGGTTGAAACATGATGTATTAATTGAGCTACTCAAACTCGGGCTTGACTTGTTTTTAGTTGGCTCACGACATTTGTTATATAAAATTATAATCCGCTAGATAAATTTTAAACTTCAACAAATTAAGCTTGGCAACTTGCGTGTTTATTTTGTTGGTTATAGCCATTGATAATCTTCTAAATAAGCAAAAGAGAATAAGCAATCTATATTAATATTGAGAAATTTTTTATGTGAAAAATATGATCAGAAAGAGTCTCCATTTTGAGTGTGTTGCATTGTTTGTGTTTTTTGGGAAGTCTTGATCAACTTTGGTATGTGTATATATATCCGATATTGTTTTTATAATTTATGAATGTTAAGTATAAGATATTCTGAACCAAAACATTACCATAAAACATAATATAGTAGAAGTTAGAAAAGAAGAGAAGTATTTATCTTCAATTGTTTCAAGTGTCTTATTCTCATAACTTGGTTCTCTTTATATAGGATATACATCATTAATTGGATAACTCAAAGGTCATAAGTTATACCAACATAAAAGCCTTTACACTTTATTTACATGCTTTGATCATGTGGTCATCCAATGTATCATAACACTCCCCCTTGATGACCACAAGTACTAAGAGAATTATCGTTAAAACTTTCCTAGAAAAACCCGATGGGACAAAAACCTAAGTAAGAAAATAATAATACATAATTCTCATAGTCTTCAAATTTTGTTGCCTCACTAAAACCTTGTAGGAAAACCCAAGTGGGACAAAACCTTGCCAAGGAAAAAGAGTACAACTTCCACAATTATTTGGTCTTCATATGATAAAGATGCTCCTCCTGATGTCGACTGGACTAAATTGAGTTCCCTCGTTCCATATTGTATACCAATTTCTTGAATGTGGTTGGAAGTAAAAATTAGGTGAACAAGTCACCAAGATTGTCACAAGAACGTATTTGTTTTACGGTAATCACTTGATTTCACTCAAGTTCGTGGAGGATAAATCTTGACACCCACACACACATAGGCCTTATATTATCACTCCCCCTTGGGTGACATACATTCAATGACAGTTGCCTCATTAAAACCTTATTAAGAAAAACCCAATGGGAAAAATCAAAGCGAAGAGAAAATAGTACAACGTTCTTCAGGATCATTAAATTGGATTATGATGTGCATTACAATGTTGCCTCATTAAAACCTTAACTAGGAAAACCCAATGGGACAAAACCTAGAAAAGGAAAAAGAGTACAACGGATAATCCTGGTTTGCCTATTTCAAGATGCTCCCCCTGAATAGTATACTTTAAGGTGTTCCCCATGATTAGTTATTCCCTTAATAATAACAACCCGACTTTCATGCGGTCGATGATGAACTTCTTGTTTATTAGTCTTGGACACAAATCATGAGGAACTGGTTTTGGCAACGCAATGAGGATGCTTAGCTTTATAAACTTCATCCGTATTAATCATCTTAGTTGTTACATTATGCATTTTCTTGACTTCAGTCACTTTATTCTTCTGGACCTTTTGAGTAAAGAAGTACTGTGGGTTTTGTCCTCTTTGATAAAACCTTCTAGATCAAAACTATGCAAGCTGCATTGTCTTCATTGAGAATGCTTGGAACATTTGTGATGGAAGAAAATTGCCAAAGACTACAAATATCTCGAATACTTAGTCATACCAATTTATGACTAGCTTCGTAAAGAAAAACTTTCAAAGTGGTTAGAAAACAATAACTACTAAAAATTAGTAGAATACCCAAAAGAAAATACATGTAATACCACTAAGAAATATATAACATGTTTGATATCATACCTTTTCGAGGGTCAGTGCAATAACCTAAATTGCAAATTGCCAAGAGATTTTTGTATCCGTTGTAAAACGTTTAAACCTTTCATTATAATGAGGAGGTAAACCAATATACCACTTGATTCTTCTCGATTTACTAGTCGGGGTAAAGTCTTATTTCCCAAAGTTATCTTATTTCAGATTCCCCCTTTTAAAAAATTTAACAATTTAACTCTTCAAGAGTCCTACAAAAACTTTCCCCATTATTAATCCATTGGAAAATTTCATTGCTCTCATTTCGTTTCCTTTCGAATTCCAATTTGTAATCTTCAGGTTTTACATCATTTTTGGGTTTGTACTATAGTTCCAAATTCCATTGCTCTCATTTCGCAATTACTTGAGAGACTTAATTATGCTCTTGTAGCATTTTCTCTTTTGTTGGCCAAATATCATTTGTTTGTCGACATTTTCGTTTATACACCGTGGTTGTGTATCTTTTTTATCCCATTGCCCTTTGCTATTTGAGTAGCTACTACGTAACCAAATATGTCATCGATGACTAATTCCTTTAAATCTCATTTCTCTCATAGTTTTTTAGATCTCATTATTATTAGGTATACCTTTACCTCACCATGGGCATTCACAGTCTCACCATGGACTTGTGTAATTACAACAATGTCTTCTGGAGTTGTAGAGAAAATAAGTGTCCGCATGACCTTTTCTTGAGTGAAATTACTAACCACTCTTCAGAAATGAGGGCAGGATCAAGTTTCTTTTATTCTCCATTTTTTGGGAGTTGAAACTTTGGAACTTATAAGTCTATAATCTTCTGGCGTCCTCAAAAAATTCATAGGTTAAAAAAATTAATAAAATATCTTAGAAATATATACTATGTAACAATTTTTTATTATAGGCATTGTCATTGAGCTCATTTTTTTTGCAAAAGTCATAATGGTTTGGTTTAGCTTAACAATTCAAAAGACAAATACTATATTTACTATAGTTATTAAAAACTTTAGAATACAAGAGATTCATAGGTTAACAAAATTAACCCATGGCCAAATTAAAAATACATAAGGATGATAGGTGAAAAAAGACCGAAATAGAGTCTTACACATGATGTTTTGATTCTTTTCCTAATATCAGGGTTCAATAAACCAAAATTTCTCAACTATCAATCTTTATCTTTGGTTTATAGGCATTTTTAAGGGTGTGGGATGTCACATGTCATTTAGTTTTTGGAAAAATAGGTAACATGATTATTCCACAGGGAATGACATTAATTATTTATTCAAAATCCTGGATGCGTTGAATTTGTCTCGGAGAAATTTTTGGATTCTGAATTGTGTTCCAAACATGTTGAGAACGTGCACCTGAAAAGATTATCTCCTAAGGAATTTTTGAATTCTTCCTTTTTCCCTAGTTTAGTAACTTAAACCATATCAGTGACCCTTCTTTATCAAAATATCGATCGACAAATTACAGCGAGATCACCACCAACATAGTTTTTCATGTTCGTTCGTCGTCGTAATATGTCATTACAGTAGGCTAATAATACAGTTCTTTACAAATATTCTTTAGGTTTTACAACACCAATACTGCCAATGAGAACGACAGCCAAAACTTTTGTTTTTCTGGGGAAGGACTAATAGACTCAGCTAAGTTTGAGTGCTCATCATTGTCTTATCATGGATTTTTTTACTATAGGCATTGCTCTCCTCTATTACCATGTACCCAAAATACTTTCAACGTTACGGAGAATAATATGCATTCTAGCAATTTTCCTAATGAGTATCGAAATAATTCTAGCACAACATCAAAGTGTGAGAGGTTTTTCTTTTTAGAGAAAAGATTGTTGTGAGAGAATACCTTTGAGATCATTATTGGGTATCAAAGTTAGATAAAAACTTTCACAGATTTGTTTTTTTCAAGGGCTTCTCTCTCTCTTGAACCTTTGAGATCATCAAATTTAGTCTAATTGTAGCTTTAAATTAATGTTTAATTCAGATTTATAATTTTTCAAGCCCTCTCCCCTCTTTCCCCACCAAAACCTCTATTTCTCTCCCCTCCTCTCTCTTTTCATCTAAAGCAATTTGTGATTAGTAATCAAAAAAATAATGTAGTTTGTATGAAGTTTGTATGAAGTGATAATTTGTGTATGTAGTTTGTATTGAAGTTTGATACATTCAAACTATTATCTTTTTTCGTTCCAACGCTTTGGCTCACATAAAAATTCTGGATGTGACATAAGACTAACATACTTATAATGGAGCTCTTTACTGTCAGTAACTCAGAACCATTTTCAGCTAAGCATAGCAGCTTATGATTAAAAAAAATTGGTGAACCAAATATTCACCAATTCTGATAGGGAGAGTAATAGAGACAGGGAGTTGCAGAGCTGAGAGAATGTACTTCATTTCATTCATCGTAGGCGCATTCATATATTTCCTCATTTTCTCTATTAATATATGGTAAGTCATTCATCAGCATTGGGGTGTAGGTCTTTTCAATCTTAAAACAATCTCAAGCCTCAAAGATGCGCTTTGAAATTTACAACTTAAGTCAATTGGCATAGTGCACAAAGGTCTATGGTAATAATGGTATGGTTGTATAGTAGTAGCAGAGTGTGTGCCTTTGACGTTATATTAAATAAGCACAAAGATTCTAATGCAGATCAAGTATCGGCTCTAAAATCGCAACGTATCAGTAATATCATATTGTCGTTGATAACGTTGAGTTAAAACAACTCTTAAAACCAATTTAACAAAGGTACATACACCCAGTACAATTTCAGAAGAAACATTTACGGTATAAACAAAATAGGTCTCTTTCATGTATTGTACACTATGAACTGATAAGTCTATGGCGAAGACGACGTCTAGAGTCCAAAAAGTTTCCTTAATGACTTTTGGTATATCTGAATCTTCTAGATATTAGTTATGCAATCCTAGATTTAATTTATTTCTCTAATAGATTATTCCCGCCAAAATCCTACTGGGATTGATTTCTCACACTTTGTTAAGGAGTTTTGCTACCATGCTAGTCACGTTTACTTAGTTATATCTATATCTAAATGAGAGAGCCATTCGCACGTTGTTGATTATGGTAAAAGGATAAATTTCATATCACCCGACTCTAAGGATAGTTCAATGGCCAAAGAGCAGAACTGGAAGCTTGTTATGAGCCAAGATCTGCGTCCTGGTGTTTGAAAGATATAAAACACTGCAACGGTAGCAACTGATGAGGGCACTGCACTGCACTACTTCAGGGTGCCTACATGCTCATCAGCATATTTGGAAATTTTATAGGAAATCCCTAGTATAACTTTGCTTGATTCGTTGTACGAGTAATTGATCTTTATAAAATTTATCACCTAAAAAACAGTAGCTATATTTACATGATATAAGAGACGAGAGATACATATCACGGTTCAAACGTAGGAATATTGTCTGTCGGTGCTGAAAGAACTCTATATATAGTCCTTTCTAGAAAACCCCTGTATGGATCCATCTCTCGCTTCTCTTTCAAATAACATAATATGTTTTCTACGTCCGATTTGATATGTGCGTATAGTTCATTTGCACTTTCTTTATCTGTTAGTAATGCTTTCTTTCCCTTCATTTCAATTGGTTTTCCAAACAAATAATAAAACCGACCAGGTATCTTCGGTAAAAGTCCAGGTATGAACACATCCTGGTTAGTTATCTCCCCTTTTGCATCAGCCCTATAATATAAAATTGGTATTCAAAATTAACAAATACGAAAGTGATATGGAAGCATTTTCATCTTTAATTCAAAGAAAAAGGACTTCGTAAAAACAAGCATACAAAAAGTAACGCAGTCAGATTACCTTAATCGTATGGTATCTTGATTCATAATTTTTATCAAGTCCTTCATGATGGGAACCTTCATTTGATCATTATAATCAAGAACATACTGCACCAAAGTCCAATATGAAAACAATGTTAAGAGGATCTAAAGGACTACCCTGGAAAACATCCATTAATGATCAAAATTTTACTACTAAAGTCACACTAAGCAAACAATGTACTTCACAGGCATATGATAATACATTACAGCAAATGTGGATAATCATGTAATATATCTGCAGTTGTAGTTAATGGGCGTCGGAGATGGAAAGTGCAATCCACATGTATGTATAGGGTTAAACAAAACTTAACTCTCACTAGGCTACTTGCATAGTTGATATTGCTAGCTGTCACATGTACACTGGCCATATAGATACCGCATTTTACCTTTTTCACTTCTGGAACTGTCCTTTGGTGTCTAAAACTACATAAAAGGTACCCAATAGATTATGACCGGTCCAGTTGGTGAACTATAAAGCAACAAAAAGGTAAGAAGATATGTTATCATTTCCAAAAGTAAATACACCACATCGATCTCAAAGAAGCAACCGTAGTCAAGGTTTCAGCCAAAATTACACCAAAATTAGTGGTAAAGGTTTAAAATTGAATGTACTGAAAACAAGTTTGAAAGAGTGGGACACAGACCACATTCATCAACAATTAACTGAAATAAATCCAATGTTCCTGACTTTCTCAAATCCAGAAAAATAGGACCATCCAAGTATTTAACTAAAAAATTACTTTATTTGTTATATTTTATCTATCCATAGGAGTGTTTGAGATGTAACTAAAAGCTTTGGGTAGCACACTTGGAACAGCAAAGTGGAGGACTTTAGTGCTAAGACTACGTACAGTCGAACTAGGACCAAATAAATTAAGAAGAATGTATATTTAGTAGTAACAGGCAATTAGTTATGGGAAGACGACTGAAATGTTTTGGCCATGTGTCGTAGACTACTAACGGCTCTAAATAAATGCACAAAATTATCTGTTTAAGATCATCGAAGAATTCAATCTCTAGTTTTAGAACCTTAACAATGATGTATGTTCCACAACTCATCAACTTACAAACTTTAGTTATACTAATTTGAAACACAACTTTACATCTTTGGCATAAATGTATACCAAGGAAAGTCAGTCCATCAATTTACCAAAGGAACTTACTATAATCCATAATTGTCAATAGTTAAATGTGTACCAAGGTAGAGGTTGATATCGTTGATACAAATTACTGTAATGAGGTCTACAGTTTGTTGAAATCTGGAATATGATAATGATGTGGTTTTCAACCAAATTTTAATAATGTAAAAATACATTATTAACTCTGGAATATGAGACTAAGTAGCATGATTTGCAATTGACTCAAGAGAAAAAGAAGGACCGCAAAAACACATGTTATGATGCTAGTATGCTACCTATTTGAATTGAACAAATACGAGATTATGAAAGTATACATTGACCACCAAGAATGTCATATAAAGGGTATTGGAAATAATGAGATGCACATTTGCATCAGCTTACTTGTGCAATGTCATCTTCTCCAACAACTCCGAATGGTACAATTGTGGCTCCACACTGAGCTGCCATTCTCACAAACTCAGGCTGATCTGGCCAAAACAACTTGTATTCTTCTCCCTGGAAATCATAAAGCAACTCAATAAATAGCTAGACTTGTCGAAGTGACTTATTTCAGAGAAGTCACAAACAATTAGTCAATAAAGCACCATAATGAAAACAGCCATAAGATTTGCACATGAAAAGGCATCCCTAAAAATCATGAAAAGCAGTCAAATAAAGTTTTGTTTCCCAATGTTCTCTATCGCGGAAAGAGAAAAAAGAAACAAATGGGATGAACCCCAGAAGCAATGTATGAAAGTCCTTGGATTCCACAAGGAGAAAAAAAGGACCTCTTGAATCCACAATAGAAGTAGGAAAGCTATATATTTTTTTTTTCCATAAATTTGATAAGCATTCTCAAAAACTGGAGTTAGAAACTGACAAGGTTGGCTTCGGTGCACCTACGCTGGATATAATTTTACGTTACACCAGTACCAGTATGTTTACACTTGTGCAAGTGTCTGTGATCATAATAATAACTTATTTGCGGATACTGTCTGGTACGAGTATTAAACAATCTCTCCTTATCTAAAAGAAAATACAGAGTAATAATGTAGCACTCTTAAAATACTCAGTACTTTCTATTCTTTTGGGTATGTTTCTATCAACTTGTCAATTTAACTCTAAGATATCTAATCCGCAGGGTACAATCTCGATATTGTAGTACCATGTCCATAAATTCTTTCTCATCAAATGGCATGTTATGCACAAGCAGTTGCTCTACTGACTACTTCTTCAAAACCAATAATACAACCAAGACAGATTCAAGAGATTTCAGATAAACATGTTCGCAAAGCCCGACATACAGAAATTTCAGTATTCCATCATTCCAGGGCAGTATGATACATTGTTTATTCAGAGGACTTTGGAAATAAGATTTCAAGCAAATGGGTTAGAACACTAACAAAGCAAATGGTGATATACTTATAATTATATGAATTCTTTAATGAAAGAAAAAAGACCTAAAATAAGCGTCAAGAGCATAAATAAACTAAGATACGAATATAACATAATTTAAGCGAATTATCTCAATATGTTGATCACAACAGGACATACCAGCATAGCTATAAAACAGCAACAATGTAACAGATGTGTCAGTATTTCTGATATTATCCATTATTTGTATTTATCCATGTAATTATCACTTCCAGCGAAAAAAATCCATGTAATTATCATACCAAGAGTCTGCATCTGCAAGGCTGCAACTAGGCAGTGCCGTTGTCTTTAAAGAATCTCTTCTTCAGGAGGACATGATTGCAGCCATCATTATTTTTCAAATTTCCCTTTAACAAGTTTCTGATATTATTAAGAACATTGTAGCGTATAGATATTTTATCCATCCATGGTTTTACATGTAATCATCACAGTATTTATCACATCCCCCCGTAACTTTTAAGGAAAGATGAGCATGCCAAAAGTGAAGTAGATAAAATAAATTTCAATAAGACGAGACGAATAAGTATGAAGTTAAACACAAGAAATTACCTTACGATGAAAAGCCTCACGTGCACCGCCAGGATAAAGAAGGGTGAATGAGTCAGATGACAACAATCTATATAAGTTTCTTGGTGTGACAGGTACTGAGCCTGATTGTCTCACTTTATCACGGGTAACGTTATTGTCGAATGAAAACCTATGGTCTTGGGTATGCAACGCTGGATGGGCCATACCACGGATCATAATTTTCTTCTCACTTACAAATTCTTCAAAAAGCGGAGAAAGTTCTAATCCCAGCAACATGTGATAACCAACAAACAATATAGGACCTTGATTAGGAACTCCTGCAAGACCTTTCACTATAGTTCCATTTTCCAATGTTGAAAACATCACAGGACTAGTAGCATAGCGTAATCTGCAATATATATAAAACATGCATTTAAGAGAAAAAACTTATTTAAGCTTCTTAAATTGAAAAGTAAAACTAAACCCACTCACACAAAACTGTGTTCACGTTGCAATTTGAACTCTGTAAGGGATAGCGGAATATAATCTGAGATGTGATCATGACGCCTAGAACAGCGGTACTTAAGAGTACCTTTAATAACAGACAACAAATGCATGCCATCTTCCTGCACCATTTGATGAATATTTCTGTCAATACGTTTTTTCCCTAATTAATACATTAAGCGGATAATCATCAGAAAACCAAGTTGTAGACTCAGGGCAACAGAAAGGACACAAAGTGAGTTATGAATGGGTTTGAGAACAAAACATCTGATGAGGCTAAATGTCAAATCCGTACATCAAAGATTGGGAATAATCTTAGGTGCGTAGGGAAGGCAGATAATTGCTGCTTCCGTTATAATAAAACCAGGATGGGATACCATATATATATATATATATATATATATCAGAAACCATGCACAACCAAGAAAAGAAGAATTACTACTTCATAGGGACTACGGTTAAGAAATAGATCAACCACCTGATGAAAAGGAAAAGGAAGACAAGAATTTCTACTCTATCATGGGACCATAATTAAGTATCAACTAGACAAATCCAACATCATATGTGCAATAGCTCGTTGGAACGAATAAATGTAAGCAAATCCTATGGGTGATATGACCAGAATAGTAGCTGAGATTGAGGAAGTGAGCTGCAGAAGAAATGAGGAAGGTGTACTCTGGATACTTCTCCTGCCGGATGGAGGACACCTAAAAGCAGCCCCCAGCTGAGTACAAACCAGCAAGTAGTTTTAAATTATTAGTGTCTCAAAAGGTACCATACTCCCTTAAACTTGAGTTTATTGGGGATGGTTTTATCAGAAGGGGCAGGAAAGAAGAATTGAAGTTGCAAAGGAGACTCAACTTGGTTTCATTGTTAAAATGGTGCCTATCTCTCAACAGGAAAATGACTTACATGTTGGTTACTCTGGATAGGATGCACACATGGATTATGTATAGAGAAGATGTTTGAAAATGTAGCTGGTGTGACCCTTAAAAAATGTTACCAGTGCACTCGACCTTCAAGTACTAGCACCAGATGTAGGCCCAGTAGTTGAACATGAACGATTTCTCAATGAATCACCAACTACTGGTGAAGTGGTTACTTGCACATCTCAAGAGGAAAATGCAATATCAGTAGTGCCTATTTTAGTTGACAATGATGAGTGGACCAACGTTAGTATAATCAAGCAAGCATTGGATATGTCTGAATCATTCAATCAGGAACTTTGATGATTATATAAAGAAAGTACGGGACAATGCACATTCCTATACATCTGGTACACTCAAAACACTTATGAAAGGTGAGCGTTTAAAGATTGTGAAGAAGTTGAAGAGGAGGCAGTGGAATGCAAAATATTAATTCCAAGAAGTTATCTTCATAGTTTTTGTTCCATGGTTACCCTCTAAGCTAAGTGATGTGCTCTTCAGTCCCTCCTTCGAGTGTGACGTTTTAACTCATAGCAAGGTTGTGTAAGATTTTGTTCTTGTTTCAATAAATCTGATGGGACTTCTGCCTTTAAGCACTTAACCTAGTTAACCTTTTCAAAAGAACACACCCTATGTGCAACAAGAATACTCCAAACTGACTCATTCTGAAATGTACAATGTCATTAAAATGAACAATTATGTAAACAACTCCTATGTGTAGCAGGGTTTTTTCACATCTAGTCGTTCTAGAGCCTCCAGGAAGGGTCAATCTCAATGATAGGAATACATGGGGTACAATCGACTTTTAGAGGAACTTACATATATTCCCATGTCGCTATTTCTTGGAGTATTGCAGTATGTTAAAAATATGACAATGACAGATTGACAAGGTTAAACGTGGAGAAATATCTAGCGTCACCAAATACTAAGAAGTGATTTCACATTAGGTATGTATATATGAATTAATGCTAATAAGGATGTGGTTCCATTGATATTATAGATATGATTACTGTTGATATTATTATTATAACTATTTCCTACTCTTATTACTTCTTTTACTTGAAAATGCAACCTAAAACACCATGTATTTAATAAAAGAGTAAGCCACATGTTTGCTATACATGTGTATCTAACATTCTGTTGAATGATTCCTTAGGGTCCCTGGAAATTGTCTGGTGTACATAACACAATAATTTTTAATATAAAGTCTACCTTAAAACAAAAAAGATTTTCTTGTTTTGTTCTTCCCATAAAGCATATGCTTGGACTCAAATTGTTGTTCTTACAATATTCTTGTAATGGTCTTGCAGCTTGACGTTGAAAGATATGCATCTCCACTTGGATAGAAACCATTCTAATCCAATTTGTAAGCAGAAACTATCAGAGGCCTCTATAGGCCATGAAACAAGAAATTCTGCAACAGTTGGAAGCCAAACCTAATTTTGATTGCCCAAACTAAAATTTTCATTCTTATTAGTTGTTTTTAATCTTAGATTTCTGGTGTTATTTGGTAAGAAAACTAAAATCAGACAAATGAAATAAAAAAAGTCATTTGGTCCAACGTAGAATGTGGAGCTAGGAAGAAAAGTCTATTATGACTTTTATCACATTTAATTGCAAAGGATATTGCAGACCATTTTCCGGGTGCTGGGATCTGCAGTTTTTATGTGGAAGACAAGGGAGCTTCTGACCAACGGCAGATGAATTGGTCCTTTCACCATGCAGCAAATGTTGCCACACCCCATTTGTTAGAATTTGGAAATCGCCATTCATGAGAAACGTCAGAATATCTGAGACTCTGACCTTTTTAGGTAATCACAAGCTTTGAAGCATCAATTTCCCATAATCTTCTTAGGTGAGACGAGTTGTTTTTGTTTAGGATGAGATAATTATGTGTGAAAGTAAAGATTACTCTTGTTCTGAAGTCAGTCGCACTCTCTCGGGTGAGTGCATCATATAACTTCAATAATCTAAGAACACGCAGGAGTGACATCAAGCAAACTAAGATGTGTGAAAAGAAAGATATACTTACAAGAATTGAGAGTAGCAGGAGACAGTCAAGTCATAATGATGATTAGTATGAACTAGAAACAAAAAACCAAGAAAGCATTCAAGATGTACGAATAACCCGTAACAAAGACATAAAATGTCAATGTTAATAGACTGTAAGTGCGACCACATGTTCAATTCCATCTAAAACACAAAAGTTTAATTATTTGCTTACCAATAGAAGGGTGTGACCATTGTCCCAGAAGTAGCGAACTACACAATTCTGTAATAACTTTTCAAGGCATTGAGCTTCATCGCTGCTAGGTAACATATTATCCTTGCCACTGAAAAATTACACTATCAACCCATAAATTTGACAGTAAAAATAAAAATTGTAATAAAATGAGAAACAAACATTATAGGCTTATAATCAAAATTCTAAAAAAATTCTAAAAAAATAGCTTTCCTAGCATTTTGAGTTACCCATTATGGGAACAGTAGGGTGTTATATAACCTTCACTATACTATCAAAGTATACCCATTGCGCATGTTTTATTTAAATGATACATCAAGTTGTATTTCCAAATCACCATCATTGTCATGGCAACTTTGAAGGTTTAAAAAAACATGAAGAATTCAAATCTTACCATCAAAGACTCAGAAATTTCAGCTATAAGCCAAGATTTACACCAGAGTTTGACGTAATAGTCACAATAAACCATAGTCGTTGAAAAGAAATAAGTACCAGTGAAAATGAATTGGGCAGAAAAAAAAAAACTTTCAAGACCAGAAGAACCGTATATGGAACTACAATGAACAAATGCAACAACAAAACAAATATGCAGCCATATGACCGAAATACAGACACACAAAATTTGCAAAAGCTCCCCAACTAGTAATAGCATCTTCCATGAGCCAGAACAAGCCATCTCATGGGGAATGTATGCATAAGCATACATATTGAGGAATGCTTGTACAGAACCACAGCACATCTTTTGAGTTGTATGTGTATGTTACTCACTGAAAGGTGCACTACTGCGCTTACCATCTTGAGTTTTTGGGATCCAACATAATATAAAATACAAAGACAAAAATGTGTCATCTGGTAGCGGCATAAACGCAACTCCAAACATATGTTGCCTTTTAGCATTCCTCCATACAAGTTGACAGAATTTCCAAATTGAGTGAATCTTGAAGCCACACGAAAATCCATGATATTTAATTTATCTATTTAAGCAAATTAGATAAATGAATAGCAAAAACAATTATATGGGCAACTTGAACGGAAACTGGACCCTGAAATCCTGATAGGGTACCAGCACATTTCAAACTTGTGGAGTGCGAAAAAACAAGTAAGAACTGGAAAAGTTTACACAATGAAGTGTCTTTGGTTCGTTGTGGTTTAAACTGAAAAAAAAAATACAGTACAGCCAGAGGACACCATTTTTAAGCCTATCAATTCAAAGATAACATCGCAAGCGAAATATAAAGATGGATCTCACAAAAAAACTAGAGGGTGTAGAAAAACTTAATTTATTTGTACACATAAGGCTTGGTAGTGTAAAAACCTGCAAAGCACTAGAACCTCAGCTTTGACAGAATGGAGCCGAGAATTAGCATAAGATGCACCTGATTTAAGCATCTTTAGTTTCCATAACAGAGTCTCCTTGGGAATAATTTCAGCCAAACCCTGCAGTCATTAGAAATGTACTGAATTCCTTCTCTCAAGATATTAGAAATGTGTATAAAGGGAAGGAAATGAACTATAATTTTGATTTTTTTATATTCAGGAGGGAACTATAATTAGACCCATATATAGGAAATGCACCTATAATTTTGATTTTTTTTTATATTCAGGAGGGAACTATTATTAGAAATGTGTACACATTATTCTCTGAATAACTTTGATTTTTTATTATGTCACTCCTGACATAATAAAAACCAAATTTATTCAGGAGGGAACTTATATATATGGGTCTATCTAGGTTGACATCCTATTTTGACATCTAATTGAAATTATGGCATCTAGTGATTTTCGTATCTGTGAAAACAAGTCCACATTTACAATCATTGAACCTGGTTAAGGTTGCTTAATGTTCTTTAAATTTTTTGAAAGTTGGTTGATTAAGAGGTTCTAGCTTTTCGAGAACAGAATTGCTCTGACTTCTGGATTTGAATCAGTGCCATCACAAATTCCTATTTTCTAATACCGTGATAGATTGAGGAGGTGGTGTTTGCATTGATGACTTCACCCAGACTCCACCTGCCTCAACCCACTCCAGCCCATGCTGTGTCCTCCTCCTAGCAGACCTACACCTACCTGTCTCTGATCCGGTGACCCTCACTGTGCTCATTATGTTTGTGACACCTTCTTTCAACCCCATCCTGATCTTTACAGCCTCCAAATACACCAAGAAGATAGGCGTTTTGTCAATTTCGACCACTCTCCTGATAGCTTCTCGAAGCGTGCTTATGCGAGGAATCCACTTGGAAAATGACGCAGGGACTGCACTTTGTCTATAGCAACGTGAATTTCAAAGTCAGCCTCACAACTAATGGACAGCCATTTTGAGATGCCTGGTCAGAGTAAGAGGCTTTCAAACTCAAATCCGAGCAACTTGGTACTCCATGGCAATAGTCAACAGTAAAAAAAAATCTTTTTGGGGAAATTTTTCGTCTCTAGAGTCCACATTCCACCCAGTGGTTTCACCTATTCGGGATCTGTTTGTAGCTTTTTAGCAGTTTGTTACTTTCTATATCAAATTGACAAAAGACCTGGCTGGTTTACATGGATTTTGGTCCTTATAGTTTGTACTTTTCATAATAATGAGCCAATACTTGCACCTACAATCCAAATAATTTAAAAGCTAAAGCAATCTGATTGAAGCACAAATGCATTAAGAAAACATTTTTCTCTGGAAGTAATTCTTACCGAAAGACATGGTAACAGAGCATTTAAATTTGTTGACAATTGTTTTAGTGTTTTTTCTGGAGGAAGACCTTTATCAATACTGACCATTGCCATCCGAATAGGATTTGCTGAATTAATAGATGGAAACTTGCTCAGACACACAGGGGATTATAGGCAAGTAAGCTATATGTAGTCTGCAATTCTGCATTAGATAAGAGATATCAACTTGGATAATTTTATAGAGATGTATCATGTACCTATAATAAAGCTAAGAAGATAAGGGATCGCGGTATGAAATTCAGCCGGCATGACTTCCAACAGAGGGAACAATGGCTGCATTTGTGATTTTTCGAAAGAAGTTGCTACGTGAAATAGAAGTACATGATTGGTTCAGCATCAAACATAATACCAAATTTTATTGATAGAATAAAACATTCAAAGGGTTGATGACACATTTAAACTGCAACACTTAATATTCAACACTTACCTGGATTTACTAGTATCAGTACAAGGTCGATAGAAGGATTACGAGCAGCAACAGCAAGTGCTAGACATCCTCCAAATGAGTCACCAACTACATATATTGGTCTATCTGGATATAGAGTATGCTCAAGCCTCACCGTATTTTCAACAAGTCCAACCAGGTCTACACTCAAGATAATAACTCATCATTAACCATTCAACCAACAAATTCAGAAACAGTAATGTGATATGAACAAGAAAGAAAGAGATACATTGAAAAGATTTGACTAACTGGTAAAGATTTGACTAACTGGTAAATATATTTAGATTTAACACCTAATCTCACTATCCTTTACACCTAAGCATATTTTTTTCTTTCACCATCATAAGATATGAAAATCAACGTCTATGACAAAATTGACTGTTCGGCATATTGATGGTTCACTTTCTACTTGATAGTATTTGGAAGAAATTGATCTCAAACTTTGGAATCACGAACAACAATTATATTAGCTGGATCAGTTCATCCAACGCCAGGCAGGGTTTTCTACTTTTGGCTAAAACTCCACTTCAGTCTTAAGATTGGCCATAAGAAAATTATAATCACAAAGAATGACTATATTGTATGTGAAATGTTTAGTATGTTCAGAAATGGGTTGTCGTATTTTTGCGTCGGGAGCTGAAAATATAATCAGATCGTAGAAAGGATAGAATAAAATTTATTATACAATCGAATTTCAATGATCTTGAAGAAGTATGAAAAAAATGAGATCAATAATACCTCCAAATGGTGTTCGGTCATACATAGGAATATGGAAGCACCTAACTTCAAAAACCCTACAGATACAAATTACTGCAATCAGAATTTCGCAATAAACAAACAAATGACATATCATAAACCTAAATTTTATGTAGGTGTATATGACGGAAAATTATACTTAGTCTAGTGGACAGTTATCATAGTTACCCACCAAAAAATATCATCCTAGTTGGGACCCTCCAAGCACCGTTGTCTAAGGCGCTACCTGGCATCCTGCCACGTCGCCAACACCGGGATTTATTCTAGAGATACAGTTTGGAGGCCCAAAAGCTAAAAGGTTTGTCTCTAACTGCCTTTCCAAGCCTAGATTCCATCCAAATGCTTAGAGTCAAGCTTTGGACAAAGGAGAGCAGCCTGAGCAAAGACAAAAGCTCAACCATGTAGCCTAAGAAGACCTACCATGGGACAGTCAGGGCTATCTAGGACCAGCTTGGGGTTGTGTCTGGTGACTAGCCCATGGGAGGCGGCCACTTGAACCACTCTTTGGATGCCATGTGACATCCAAAGCACAAAGAGCTTGAAGAAATGAAGATCAAACAAGGGTAATTCCCTGAATCAACTATCCTCCTCACTATTTTTTCTCCTTCTCCGCTACGCTCACCTTCTATCCAAGCCCTCTTTCTTTAGTATATCCTCACTTCAGCCGTGGTGATCCAATACTCCCATACTTAGCCTTTTCTAGCCTGTAAGACCTAAGCCACCCTAAAACAATAGGTAATAAATCTCCATCAAGATAAATAAATTCTAAAGCCATACTTTTCACCCAAAAGATGCTTACACACAAGTTTATACACAAAATAGTAAATTATTCAACAATGTAAGTTCTGCTGCACAGCAACACGCACGCCCTATCTGCCCAACATAGTCTATTCTAAGACTTTCATCATTGATTTTAGTAGGATGAGCGAGTCAAGGGGTAGGAATAGATTCTTTGGGATTGAAAGGGATAGAGTGAATAAGAGCATGATAACAAAGAAATGCAGTACAGAAATAGCTGTATATTGGTTCAATGTTGATGGACATACGAACCAGAAGTTATATATAGGTGTATGCTTGAATCAAGTAAAATCTGATTTCCAGGGAAAATCATGACTGTTTAATTCTGAGACATATTTCAAGCTTGTGGGTTAACTTCTAATGGGTCATCAAATATTTTATCCTTGAGGATCAGGTTTATCACATTATTATGTAAAGATTTGTATGCTCAATCCCAGGTCATGTGAAATCTTTTGTTTATTAGCCTTTCTGTTGATTGAATAAAGATTTATGGAACATATGAATGTGAAGTAAATTTAGGCCATGTGCAATCTCTACTATCGCGTACATTTAAATCTCAACCCCCTTCATTGCAATATACATTTGTAGCATCCATTGTTTTCCCCCAGATGTGCTGCAAGCTTTGAAAGTTTGAGAGAATACAAATAAGTTTGAGGGGTTGAGGGACTATTAATGACACTCTGCTGGACTTCAAAATCCACAATTATAACTAGAGGGTGTTCACCTTGATCGAGGTTAGAATGTTGAATGAACAAGCAGTCTTTGGCGTCATTATTACATCCTTCTTTATCTATGCACTAGCAACAGGTATTGGGTCTTTTTATGCGCACTGTTAAGGTATGCATCAGCCAAAAGACTAGAACTTTGTTTATCTCGCTGAAGCAAAAGATCACAACTTACAGGCTAGCTAGTGCATTAAATTGTAATGACAAATGAATCTAATTGCTTCCACAAAACAAAGAGTTGGGTATCTTACTTTCCTATCAAGCACATCTATTGTTGGACATTGTTCTTTTTAAAAACATCCTGCTTTCTTGCTTGTAATAAATTCTCAATCTTTTCTTGTTTTGGATAATGAATGGGAATTTTTATGTTGGGTAAAGCAGTCCCATATAGTTTTGCGTCCAACTATAGAAATTTCCCACTAGTTTAATTAGTATTGATGTCTTTCCAACTTTTAAATTTTATAATAGTGCTGATCACACACAAAGAAGCAACTCTTAAAAGAGTTGCATTGTACCAGAATGTCACACCAGATTGAATTGAATTTGGTATTATGGCAAGTTTATGGTACTGGATGAGCAAACAGAAAGGTCAGACAAAACATGCGATTTGATGGCTTGGTTATTAATTGGAATGCCAAATACAGGGGCCTCAAGTGGTTTCATTTGCCTGAACTCTCTTAGTACTTTTCTTTCTTTAGTGTGTGAGAGATCTTTCTTTTCCAACGTTCTACTCTCTTTGGCATTGTAAGACTTTCAAAATCTGCAGAGGATATTCTTAGATCGATTAAGAATCAGCTATATCAGAACTACAGGGCATATTAAAGGGATCCAAAGAGAAAGGATGGGGTGTCACATCCCTTGGAGCAACTAAGAGACACATCTGCTCGTAATAGTGGCTAATCCAGCGTAGAGGAACATGAGGGAAGCTTTGAGTTCTAACAAGGCTCAAAGGTTACGAGGATGGGTGTGGGGGACGAAAAATATAGGGAAGGGATCATTGTAACTTTGTTTGTAACTATGGATTAGTGTGACCATCTCTTTCACACTATCTGATAGAAATTATTGCTTTCCTTAGCAAAAGAAAGTTCTTACTCACAAAAATAAAGAGTTGAAAAAACGGAACATATAAATATACACATCCATTTGCTCCATGCACTGACAAAAAAGTTCAAATCCAACAACGAATGGTATCATTACGAAAGTCAAATCATTAATGCAAGCTATCATCAAACTCTTCAAATGGCAGTGATTTGATTTTAATGTATGTCTAGGTGATTCTATCATAGTCATAAAGCACCAAACTCAAACCAGAAATTCAGAGGAAATAAACTGCATCGAAAATATTGTCATAGTGAAATGAGAATTTTGAAGTACCTTCCAAGTGATTTGTGATGCAAACAGAGTCCCAATCCAACTCCATCTATTCCTGCACAGTTTAATTGGATAAACTACATATATAAATACAAAATAAAGAAGACGAAAGTAAAAATTAAATTATAACAATAAAAAACGGAGAAAGAACAGATAGTCTATTGTTGCTAGTGAAAAGAACAGCACCATGAACAAAGTAATAACAAAATTTTTATATAGATACATTATTAAATCAACAATTACCAGGCAAGAATAAAAGAAGAGGAGAACCCTTTAATGGGCGGCCACAATCGACGGGGCAAAACCACCGTGGCGGGCCACCATCAATATGAATCATTATATCCTTTGCCATTTCAAGATAATCTTTCACAGTAACACTCCCATACCCATCATCCCACAACAATTCCAATTGTTCCTCATTTCTTCCCACCACTTTTTTCTGAACTTTAGAAACCACTTTTCCATTTCTACTTTTAATTCCAGACTCAACAACACCCTCCTTAACTCCAACCTTAGAAACACCATTAGTTCCAACAGAAGTCGAAGAAGAATGCATAGACAAAAATTTCGAATTCCCACAAATTCTTCTTCGAGCTGGAACTTGAAACTTAGGTGCAATAAAAACAGGAAAATGAGGTGAAAATAAATTTGCAATAGTTGAAGCCATAGAAAAAACTAAAACTAAAGGGTTTGTTTCTTCTGAGCTTCAATTTTCAATTTATCAAGTCTTTCTGACTTATAATAAACTATAAAATCTTATTACTTAAAATGAACCAAACAAAGATATGATTTGAAAAAGTGAAATCTAACAAGAAGTTGAAAAGGGTTTGTTTGTTTGATTTGAAAAAGTGAACCCTACTTACTACCAATTTGAGAATGCAAGCAGTACAATAATACATAATTTCTGATTGGTGGGGGTACCTTTGTTTTGATGATTGTATGGTTTAGAGAAGCCTTTCGTATCTGCACTAGTTCTTCCTTCCAATGTTGTACTCCTCCTTGTTTCACAAGTTCTCAACAGCTTTTTAATCCTCAGTATAGCATTTACTGAATGTTCTTCACCACATATTTAAAAGAAGAACTTTGTAGGGTCTAACCAGGCTTGACAAAAAAAACGTGTCCATCAGAATCACCTTGCTTACAGCATCAATCAAGAGACTGCAAAATTTTGGAAAATGAAACTTAAACTATAAAATATCATATGGGACATTTTATATAGTTTTTATAGAATATATTTACCACTAAAAACCACTCATCTTTGTCTGTCTTCTGCATCTCTCTGTTCAATTTCATCTCTCAAAACATTCTAGTCCAAGAACCAAGGCCATCAAAAAGAAACTTGGTTTTAACAAAGAGTAACACAAAATCTATACAAATTCATTCTTTAGCTGTGAGTTTTTTGGAGTTTGTTATGAACTACTTCTAACATTTTGAGCAAAATCATGTATGCTCAAAGTTAATGGACCTCTTTCTGAAAACCATGGCTAAATAGCAGTGCTAGAAGTTTAGTATCCAAATTCAGAAAGATTTGCAGTTTGCCATCTGGTATGGTATGGAAGATATATGTATATAGATCAGTGCAAGAGAAAGTAATCGAAAATGTTTTCAGCTCAATTGAGTTTGTGCCTGACATCCAGGCAGCTTGGCCATGGTTTTCATAGGGTACAAATTCGAAGATCTGATTCACTGGATGGATACAAATATCCTACCTGAAACATTTGGACAAACTCTTGCGCAAACCTCAGATCATGATTCAGACACCTTTTCACTTGTAGCTGTGAATGAGGCCCCACAAGTGGGTGTCAACATAGTATGAAATTGCTCATCAGCCCTTTTGGTATATTGTAATCAAAATCAAAAAAGACTTTGTTTAATCCTTTGTATGGATAATCAACCTTCAGAAATATACTTGTACTTTGAATAGACTGTTGAAAGGTCTAGAGAACCCGACTAGCAGGATGTTATAAAAGAGCAGAATCCAAACCCAAAAGAACCTATGAGAGATCTGCTCATCTACCACAGTATGTTACTAAACACAATGATTTGATTATATGAACCAATATAATGAACAACTATCCAATCAATATGGTAGCTACTTTAGAAGACAAGATACATTTCATTGTTCAAAGGTAGGAACATCGCATGTCGGAGCTGAAAAAGCTCTATATAAAGTCCTTTCTAGGATACCCCTGTATAGATCCTCCTCTCGTTTCTCCTTCAAATAAGACAATTTTTTTTCTACATCCGATTTGATATGTGCGTATAATTCATTCGCTCTTTCCTTATCTGTTAGTAAGGCTTTCTGTCCCTTAGTTTCAATTGGTTTTCCGAACAAATAATAAAACCGGCCAGGTATCTTGGGTATAATTCCAGGCATGTATATATCCTGCTCAGAAACCTCCCCCTCTTCATCACCCCTACAATATAAGATTATCTAAAATTTAACAAATACGAAAGTGATATAGAAGCATTTTCATCTTAAATCCTAAATAGATAAACACGGTAATAACAAACATATAGAAAGTAACGGACTGAGATTACCTTACTCTTGTGGCATAGTGATTCATAAGTTTTATGAAGTCCTTAACGATGGGAATCTTCATTTGATCATTATAATCAAGAACATACTGCAACACAGTCCACATGACAACATGGTTAAGAAAGATTTATATTACGTCCCTGGCAAACATCTATCTGATCAAAATTTCAGTAATAGACTCACAAAGCGAACAGTGTACTTTATAGTCAAATGATAATACATTATAAGCAAGATGAGAATATAAAACAATCTTTACATATATTAGTAACTAAAAGAAAATTGGTTGAATGAAATTCTCCTATTAGTTTCGATGGGACCAAATTACTCACTTTGACAACGAACTTTGAAGTTGGTTGCAAAACTAACAACCAACTACAAAGTTAACAATGAAGTTTGAGTTAGCTTTCTTAACTAACATTGGGAACGGAATCCGGTAAATTTCGTCGGCGCACTTACTGACGTGTAAAATATTTGAACACGTGGCGTTGACTGCTACAAGGTGTCACTAACTATTGCCACGTTGGCCCGATAAGAAGCTCATGGTAGGCACGTGATTAATTAAAAAGTTGATTACAATAAAATCTCTTTCAGACAACAATCAAAACTAATTTAATAAAATCAAAACTAATTTAATCTTTCTTTCAAACCAAAATCTCTTTCTTTACAAAAATCACTTTCACTGTGGTCCCTTTCCGTCAACTCCACTCAAAATCTCTTCTCTTCCTACCAACAAAGTGGTCCAAATAGGGTATGTTTCTACTGTTAAAGCTTCAATTCTTGTCAAAATAGTGAAGAACATGGTGGGGCCGTATGACATTTTGAAGAAAGTTTGTAAGTTTTCTAATCTAGGTTTTCAATAAACTAGGGTTTTATCTTTGTTTGTTTGCAATCATATAATATTGGTAGTTTGTTTGTTTAAAAGCTTTGAAATTGATTTATTTCTGCAATTTTGGGATTTTCAAAAATTGGGGTTTTTTAATTTGGGCATTTTTAAAAAATTAGGGTTTTTTAATTTGGGGATTTTCAAAAATTAGGGTTTTTAAATTTGGGGGTTTTGTGAATTAGGTTAATTTAATGTTATTGGTCTAAATTAAACATTGATTAATGGTGTAAAATAGACAAAGGAAGAAGATGATGTTTAAACAAGGGTTAACCGTTATTGTTTTTTCTCACGTGCAAAGCACGCATGGACTTAACCGTTATTGTTTTTTCTGTTTTTATTATTTACTTACGTGTCATTAAATGGCAAGCCACGTCACACAGTTCAACGGAGAAAACTACCGGAGACTTTTTCAATGTTAGTCAAGAAAGTTGACTCGAAGTTCATTGTCAAATTTGTAGTTGGTTGTCAGTTTTGCAACCAACTTCAAAGTTCGTTGTCAAAGCGAGTAATTTGGTCGTTTCGATGGACGTCATATGGAAACTGAGGGGTGGTTCAGATGTATAATGGCTTAAAGATAATAACTATCCTCAAATCAGTTTCAACAAAATATATTTCTTTATCATTTTGGAACTGTGTGTTTTGATGTCTAAAACTACATATTCGAATAGGTGCCAAAAAGATCGTGACGGTGATTTCAGGTGCAAGTTGTCACATGTAACACATCAATTCGGTTTTGTACAATGGCTGAAGTCCTGAACCCTAGTTCATCATCTTCAGTTCTCTGTTTTGAGCTTATCAATATTATCAACTACAACTGAGAATTGTCAACAGCTATTAAACACATGCAACTCAAACATTCCTCTCATAGCTGATTCTATTGTCAGGATAGCGATTGGTGATATGTAGGGGTGGCAATGGGTCGGGTCGGGTCGTGTTCGTGTCATGCCATAACGGGTTGTAGGGTTGTAAGACCAAACCCAAACCCGATCTATTTATTAATCGGATTACCTTAACTAAACCCAAACTCGACCCGCTAATAAGCGGGTCAACCCGTGTATAAACATCGAAAAATACTTGTATTAAAAACAAAACAAGTAAAACACCACAAAAATGTGTTATCATACTTTTTATTTTTCGGTTGTTGAATTATAAATGTATTAGCTTCATATCTACAAGGTTCTTGTTGGAATTATTTCCAAGATTCGTAATAAAATTAAGAAAAACAAGGTGATATGTATGATAGAATATATATACAAGATAATTATTTGTATAATATTCTATTTTAATATTAAACTGATTTTATGGTATATAAAATATATTTCAAATATGATTAATTAATATAAACAAGTCATACTAACAGGTTAGTAGGTTGGCTTCTCAAACCCAAACCCAACCCATTTATTTGGCGGGTTTAACGGGTTGACCTGTTTATGACCCAAATCCGTTAATTTTGTGTCGGGTCAGCGGGTCCGGGTTCAAACTGCGACCCCTAGTGAGATGGATTCATGTAATGAGGTCTACTAGTGCACATGAGCCAGGGGCTCAACGGTTGCATCCCTCTCACAAAGTGGAGAGGCTGTGGGTTCGAAACACATCAGCAGCTGATGGTTTGACAAAACGTTTCCTCACATAATTTAAACGGGTAGGGGTCTCCTTGCCGATACAAAAAAAACAACAATGAGGTCAACTAGTTTTGCTGGTATCTTCAGTATGATATTGCTATGGTCACCACAACCAAATTTTAATGATTTCATATGAAAGTCGCATGATTTGCAATCATCCTAAAAAAAGCAAATGACTCTAAAATGTATGTTTTATAACATTACCCAAATAATCAGAACTGAATAGAGACAAGATTAAGAAAGTAGATATTAGAACGCCAAGAATGCCATATAAACGCTTATGGAAAGCAGTTAGATGCACATTTTTATCAGCTTACTTGTGCAACATCATCTTCTCCAACAACCCCGAATGGTACAATTGTGGCCCCAAACTGAGCTGCCATTCTCACAAACTCAGGCTGATCTGGCCAAAACAACTTGTATTCTTCTCCCTGGAAAATTAGTAAAGCCAAGTGATATACTTAGTTACACATGTCAAAATATGTAAGAGAAGTCACAAATAATTAGTCACTAAATAATAACATATAGGATTTGCACATGAAAGCAATCAAGCAAGTTTCTGTTTTCAAACTATCTCCAACGCTAGAGAGATAAACATGGGATAAGAGACCCAGGTGCAACTTGAAATGGCCCATAGATTCCACAAAAAGAAGAAAAAGAACTCTTAAACCCACAAGAGAATAGAAATGATAAATTGGAGTAAGACACTGATAAGATTTCTGGAAACACTTTATAAACATTTTGATCCCAATACATTTAAGTTTTGCAAGTGTGTGACCACTGACCACTAATAGTGATTCATTAGCTGATCTGATACGAGTATTAACACAATGTCTATTGTTCTTACGTAGTAACAATGTGGCACTTTAAAAATACTCAGTACCTTCGGCGGATGTTTGACTCATAATTTACCTTCTACATTCCTAGAAGTATGTGGCGGACGCAAATGGCGGTCGAATACCTAGTCAGCTCGCAAGGGTGCAGGCGGCAACGCCCTATTCTGGGGGGTATTTATGGAACTTCACATATCTCTATAGCTGTAATTTTCCAATTATATAAAGGGTATTTGGGGTTTGGTTCTGTAATCTTTTTCTTTAGAATAATAAGAGAAAGTCATAGTCGCTGGTGGATAAGGCACATTACCGAACCATGTATGTCTTCGGCTTTTCTTACTTTACCTTTCTACTTTAGTTTTCTTTAGATCCGTAAGGTATCGTAAGACCTTCTAATCTTGTGGTACGTACAACTTGTCATTTTAACTATAGGGATATTCCAAATCCGCCTCGTACAATATCTGTATTATAGTACCTTGTCCATAACTTATCTCCCATCAAATGACATGTTATGTGCAAGCAGTTGCTCTTTGACTGCTTCCAAAACCGATAACACAACCAAGAGAAATTCAAAAAATTCATGTAAATATGTTTGGAAGGACCAACAAACATAAAGTTCAGTAATCCATGGTACAAATTGTTATTTGGAGACTTTGGAACTAGGATATTAGTTTACAACATTAACAAATCCAAGCCTCAAATCTCCTTAAATCCAATGGATGAAATATACGACAGTTGGACTAATCTTATGTATGATACTGGTGGAAGGGTATAATGGGACTGATAATATATTATCAATCAATGACCAACCCCAATCTGTTCTCCGGCTAAAAGTTCATTGTGTTGCTTTCCCTTCTCTTCACTCCGACCCCTACCTCTCTCAATAAGCAGAAAGTTCTCTTTTCTAGTTCTATCCCATATCAAAAATACCCCATAAAATAGTTTAAATGGAACTCTCAATTTTCTCGTTTCTTTGTAGTTCCCAAACTTTATCTCATGAATTTCACATCTCAAGTCAGCGATAGAAACCTAACTGTCTATGCCCCAGATGTAACAGCTATGATATATGACATTTCGATCAAATATGAAGCTAAAAAGTTATTAATACAATCACATTTAAATGTTTATTTTTAACATCCAAGATTTATAAATAAAATTAGGAACTCAGAAATCCTTCAATCAGGATGATTTTTTTGTTGAATTGCTGATAAACAGAGAAATATCAAACGGCATATTCAAGAAACTAATCTGTCATTCACTATTCTGGATATGCAACTCATATTCAGATTTAGGAATTTAATGTTTATTAACTCTGGTTCTGGTAATCTTGAAGAAAGAAGGCAGAAAAAATAAAGAAGATGAAAGAGCGTAGGTAAATAGAAGAAGAAAGTAGGTCAATAGAAGAAGATGAAGAGCGTAGGTTATTGAATATTGATAGAAGTTTTGGGTTGGCAGGTTTTTCTTTGGTTTCGCGGGCTTTTTTAGCGAGTAAGTACTGTTTTCTTAATAATTAAAATTTTATTTTTAAGAAAACCAAAACAAAAAGAGTTAACAGAGATGTAACTACTGTTAAGTGGGCATCTAATTAGTGATAGGTGGAAGAAAAATTAACATAGCCTCAGAGAATTGTTCTCTGTTGCTGGCAACAGAATACCCGGACTCGTATTTGAATTGTTCATGTAAGCTTTTAGATTGGAAAAGAAAAATCTATTGGATAACTGTGCACGAGGAATAACTCCTGATTCGCTTCCATCTTCAGGTTGTGCGACTAGTAAATGAATGAAATGATGGGGAAGAAATGAGAGAATTGTGATTCTTGGATTTTCTAGTGTCATTGGAACTTCAAGTCTTACCCTTTAGAACTTAAGCTGTGATAACACGGCAATCTAAAACTTAAACCGTGTTATAGGATTATAAGTATCTAAGGGACTCAAAATGGAGTCTGGTAAGGTGAAACAGGTGTATCCTACTTGGGAACTCAACAGTTCTTTTCCTTGTAATCTTCATAATATTCAGTAAAGAAGATAGTTTTCTTCGAGATCTTGTGTTTTGTTTATCTTTATTTATTGCTATTGTTTAATTCTGCACTCAATAGTATGTTTACCTAGTAATTTGTATCAAGTTGGTATCAAAGAGCAAAGTTCAATTCCCTGGTGGAGTTTTCTGTGGTTTATAGTCTTAACTCGTTCGCAGTACAGAAAGTTAGGTAAAGTTCTGGTGTCTTTAGAAGATTCTAAGATGACAATGAAAAAGAAGATGACAGAAACAGATCTGAAGAATTTAGAGGAGGTGGAGACATCTACTTCGCAGCAAAAAACCAACTTGAAGCAGAAGCAGAAAAGTTTGTTTTCTAATCAAGAAGATGATGATGGTGATCGAGAGGAGTCATTCAAGGAAGATTGCATATTGGAGCGCAAGATGACTAAGACAGAAAGTTGGAAACAGACAGTGTTTCTTATTGGGCGTGCAGGTCGAGTTCCAAGCAAAGTTGAATGGTTCATCAAAGTCAAAGGATCTCTTGAGTTCCCTAATCTCCAGTGTTTTTTTACTTAAACAGGAGTTTAAGTTCCTATAGGGGGGAGCCATGATACAGGTGTATCCTACTTGGGAACTCAACAGTTGATGCAGAACAGTGCTGACGTCATTGCTGACGTCATCACCAGCAAGGCTGACATCATCGTCAGAAATTTATTTTTTTTATTTTTTTATCTTATTTAGTAATTTCTAATTTAGAGTCTAGAAGTTCTAGAATAGTTGGTTTACTACTAAGTTGATATTAGCACCGATATTGTTGGGTTTGATTATTTGAAGGATTTATATAATGATGATCCTGATTTTTCAGATATGTGGATTAAATGCTCTCAAAATCAATCTGGTACAGATGATTTCCTTATTCAGGATGGTTTTCTTTTCAAAGGAAATCACTTGTGCATTCCTCAGGGCTCCCTTAGAGAACATATCATTCGTGAAATGCATGCTGGAGGTCTCGCAGGTCACATGGGTCGTGACAAGACTATTGCTTCGATTGAAGAAAGGTATTATTGGCCATCCCTAAAAAGAGATGTTGGTAATCTCATTCAGCGGTGTTATACTTGTCAAACCGCAAAAGGTCAATCTCAAAATACTGGCTTGTACACACCATTACCGGTTCCTGATGCACCATGGGTTGATGTTTCTATGGATTTTATCTTGGGTCTCCCTCGGACTCAAAGAGCTGTTGATTCGGTTATGGTTGTTGTAGATAGGTTCTCCAAGATGGCTCATTTTATTCCTTGCAAGAAAACATCGGATGCTTCCAATATTGCTACTTTATTCTTCAAGGAAATTGTTCGTTTACATGGAGTTCCAAAATCTATTACTTCAGACCGTGACACCAAATTTTTAAGTTACTTCTGGAAGACTTTGTGGATGAGACTTGGCACTTCCTTGAAATTTAGTAGTACTTCTCACCCACAAACTGATGGTCAAACTGAAGTTGTGAATCGAACATTGGGAAATTTGATTCGTTGTCTCTCTGGTGACAAACCAAAACAATGGGATCTTGCTTTGCCTCAAGCCGAGTTTGCTTACAATACCTCAAAGAGTCGTACTACAGGATATTCTCCTTTTCAAATTGTCTATGCTAAAGTTCCCAATCATACCCTTGACCTTGTCTCTTTGCCTATGGTTTCAGGTATGAATTTTGATGCAGATGCAATGGTTGATAGAATGACTCAGCTTCACGACACAGTCAAGAAGAATATTGAGAATTCTAATACTCATTACAAGGAAGATGCTGACAAACATCGTCGTTCTCAAACATTCGAAGTTGGAGACTTAGTAATGGTGCATTTGCGTAAGGAGAGATTTCCAGTAGGTACTTACAACAAGTTGAAAATGAAGAAGATTGGTCCCCTAAAGATTCTTCGCAAGATCAATGACAATGCTTATATTGTCGATCTTCCGAGTGACATGCATATTTCCAAGACCTTCAATGTCAAAGATATCTATCCTTTTCATGCTGATGATACTTCTAACTCGAGGACGAGTTCTTTTAAAGAAGAGGGGACTGATGCAGAACAGTGCTGACGTCATTGCTGACGTCATCACCAGCAAGGCTGACATCATCGTCAGAAATTTATTTTTTTTATTTTTTTATCTTATTTAGTAATTTCTAATTTAGAGTCTAGAAGTTCTAGAATAGTTGGTTTACTACTAAGTTGATATTAGTAATACAATTCAAAGTAGGATTTGTATTTTGATTTCTTTGTTTAGGAAGTCCTAGTGCTAGTTGGTAGGGGTGGCAATCGTGTCGGGTCGGGTCGGGTTCAGGTCGGGTCTTAACAGGTTGGGGTGTTTTTCGCTTAAACCCGAACCTGACCTGTTAACCTGTTTAACTCTTTTTCCTTAAACCCGAACCTGACCTGCTAATTAAACAGGTCGGGTTCAGGTCGACCTGTTTAGACCTGCTTTCTTAAACACATTGTAATGGGCCTGTTTAAACCTGCTAAGTAAATATGATTTTCAGCAGTAATCAAAGATTAATCTTCTTGATAAGGTATGAATGTATGATAGGCATTAAAAGGCTTGAGTTTCACACGTGAAACTCGTGGGAATCCATCCCAGTGACAGTGAGTGAGATATAATATCTCTCTCTCTCTCTCTCTCTCAAAGTTACACTCATTCATTCATTCATTCACAGAGAAAGAAATCTAACACTAATGGCATCAATGGCATATGCAAGAAATGTAACACTAACACTCCATCCAAACTCGTCAAACAAATCTTGTTTCTCTTCAAAACCCTCTTTCTTCTACATTTCATCTGTTCATTCAACTGAACCAACAAAGAAACCATCATCATCATCATCTTCAACTCTAACCAATATTAGTAAATCATCTTGTTCAAATTGGTCTCTTGAAAGTTGGAAATCAAAGAAAGCTTTTCAAATCCCAACTTACCCAAACAAAGAAGAATTTAATTCAGTTTTAAATGAATTGACTAGATTCCCACCACTTGTTTTTGCTGGAGAAGCTCGCAAATTAGAAGATAAACTTGCTGATGCTGCTGTTGGAAAGGCTTTTCTAACGGGTTTCGGGTCTGACCCGACCTGTTAATATTCAGACCTGAACCCGACCTGTATATTAAACAGGTTAACAGATTCGGGTCAAAATGACCCGCCAACCCGATAAGGCTAAACCCAAACCTGTTTATATCGGGTCGGGTTCGTGTCGGGTTAACGGGTCTCGGGTCACTTTGCCAGCCCTACTAGTTGGTCTTAGTCTTTAGTCTATATAAAGAGTCGTGCTTTGTAGAACCAATTCAATTATTCACTCAATACAATTAAGATTTGTCTCTACAATTTATTTTTCTTTAGTTTTGTTTTAGTACTTCCTTGTTTCAAGGCAAACCTCCCCTTGGGTTACTCAAGGTTTGATTTTTAATCGCTTCCGCTACGTCAACAGTTCTTTTCCTTGTCCTACAAGGAAAAGAAAAAAAAACCTTAAAATAGGTTTCCTTGTTCCATAATGGATAGAATTTCAGGAAAAGGAAAATCCTTGGCCAACTAGAAGTTGTCCAAGGCCTATAAATATATGTTTTGGCATAAACCAAAAGATATAGAGAGAAACATGTAGTCTTTACTTGTTTCAAGAGAAACCACTAAGGTTTAGTGGTTTAGTGATGTTTTGGCATAACCCAAAACATAGACCAAACATAGCTTATTTTAGTTTGTTTAGAGAAACAACTTATTTAGTTGTTTAGATAAACCACTAAGGTTTAGTGTGTTTAGAAGAGAGGCAGCTAGGGCTTAGCTTGTCTAGAGAGTATTGTGAGGCAGAGATTCTTGTAATCTTCATAATATTCAATAAAGAAGATAGTTTTCTTCGAGATCTTGTGTTTTGTTTATCTTTATTTATTGCTATTGTTTAATTCCGCTCTCAATAGTATCTTTACCTAGTAATTTGTATCATAAGGAGTCATGTTATACGTATGTAACATATATATATGTAGTCCATCGCATTGCATGTTATCATCACAGTATTTGAAGTCATTGCCAATTGACATGTATGAATGAGCAGGTCAAAAGTGAAGTAGATCAAATAACTTTCTACAAGACAAAAGGAATAAGAAGTTAAACGAAAGAAATTAGCACCTTGCGATGAAGAGCCTCACGTACACCACCAGGATAAAGAAGTGTGAATGAGTCAGATGACAACAGTCTAAACAAGTTTCTTGGTGTGACAGGTACTGAGCCAAATTGTCTCACTTTATCGATGGTTGAGTTATTGTCTAGTGAAAATCTTGAGTCTACAGTAAACAATACTGGATGGGCCATACCACGAATCATAATTTTCTTCACCCTCCCAAATTCTTCAACAAGTGATGTGAGTTCTAGTCCCAGTAACATGTGATTACCAACAAACAGAATAGGACCTTCATTAGGAACCCCTGCAAGACCCCTCACTATATTTCCATTTTCCAAAGTTGAGAACATCACAGGACTAGTAGCAAGGCGTAATCTGCAATAATTGCATCTATAAAAAAGGCTTATAAGAGAAAATTAAGCTTCAAAAATAGAAAATCATAACCAAACCCACTTACCCAAAACCTTGTTCCTGTTGCACTTTTAACTCTGTAAGAGATGGCGGAATATAATCTGATATGTGATCATGACGCCTAGAGGAACGATACTTACCAGTACCTTTAATAACAGACAACAAATGCATGCCATCTTCCTGCACCATATGATAATTATTTGTCAATACAGTTGTGTCCCTAATTAATATGTTAACGAGTAATCATTCAGTTGCCAATTTTTAGACCCACGGTAACACAAAAAAGACAATAAAACTTTGAACGGGTTTGAGCACAAGTATATAAAAACCAGGAATAACCTTAGGTACCTGGGAAGATAGGCAGATAGTTACCTGCTTCCAATATAATAAATATCAAGATGGAATACCATATATGTATATCAGAAACCACAGACAATAAAAGAACTACTACTCAATAGGGCCTGCGGTTAAGAATTACTTTTTTTTTACCAGTAAAACACAGAACTAATACTCAATAGGGCCCGCCGTTGAGAGTTACACACTAGCCCAAAATACACAGAAAATCACACAGTATACATGAAAAGTTAAGTCCTCCCACCTCATCATGAAATCATCTAGTCTAACACCACTCTTACAAGGTCTGAAGAAGATCCAATAGTCTAACACTGCGATCAAGAATTACTTAGATCAAGCAAGTGATGAAGAAGAAAAGACATGAATTTTCTACTATATCACCAGACCATAGTAAAGTAAGCATCCTTTAGACAGATCCAAAATCCAATATGCAATAGCTCATTAAAAGTGAATAAATGTAAGTAAATCCTATGTGTAATAAAACCAAAACAGTGCACTATATAACTTCAATAATCTAAGAGCAATGATGAGGTTCAGACATATTCTGAAGGGGTGACACCAACCAAACTAAGATGTGAGAAAACAAACTAACAAAGGAATACTTCAAAAAGAAAAGAACTGATGATGGCAACTCGTAATAAAACATTCATAGAGTAGGAATAGCGGAGACAAGCAAGTTCAAATGATAATTAGTACGATAACAAATGGAAACTAGAAATATAAAAGATGAATTATATTGATAATAATTAGGTTTAAACTTACAAAGAAGCTAACTCTCTATACATAGAGAGAGAAACCACATAGACTTTATATCTAAGCTATGTGGGACTAAACTACACACCTAAAGCCTACAATACCCTTACTTCCAACATGGAAAAACTACGAAATCATTCAAGATAATGTAGAAATAACCCGCCTCAAAGACAGTATAAGTCAATTATAACAGACTACCAATGTACAACAAAGCCACTTGTTCAATTCTATCTAAAACGCAACGTTTTATTGCTTACCAATAGTAAGGCGTGACCATTGTCCCTGAAGTAGCGAACTTCACAATTCTGCAACGACTTTCCAAGGCATTGAGCTTCAAAGCTGCTAGGTAACATATTATCCTTGCCACTAAAAAATTACAGTATCAACCCATAATATTCTGACAAGAAAAATGGAATTTGTAATGGAGAGGGCAACACTCATAGGACTATAATCTGAATAATAGAATACTAGAAAAGTAAATTTAAATTCCTCATTTCAACAATCTTAATGCAATCAGATAATAGGCAAAATAAATTCTGGAATCACAGGTAGAAACATTGAAAAGGAGCTCTTCTTTTTCAGGAATTCTATTGAAAAAGTAAGAAAAAAAGGATGCATAGTTTCACATAGCCATAGCCTGCGTCAGCATGTAGGACTTTTAAAGGATTCTACAATCACAGGTAGAAACATTGAAAAGAAGCTCTTCTTTTCAGGAATTCTATTAAAAAGGTATGAAAAAAAAGGTTGCAGTTTCAGATCTTACTATAAAAGAATCAGAAAGTTTCAATAACCTAATACACAAAAATTACACCACGATTCGAGACAATAATCACAACACATAATAGTCATCGAAAAAGAAACAAGTATTAGTGAACTGACTTTGGCAGGGAAGAACTTCTTGACAGTTATATCTTGTGATCTGAGGGAGACCCATTTTGCTTCGGATATAGCTCCTAAGGCCGAACTCAGACTTGATGAAGGGTCTATGGAGATCACAGAGGGGTGACCAAGTTGGCTGAATAGAATACAGTCTCCTGATCATATATTATAGGTTGGACCAGTCTTCTAATTGTGAGTATTGAGGTGTGATGGACAAACTTGTTGTCACCCACATACCTTGTATTTTTCCTTTTTATATTATTATATTTACACTGGAAATTGTGGCAGGAAATAAAGACTTCCTAGGCCAGAAGAGCCCTAGATGTCTCTAGAACTTATAAGAACAAGGGTCATTATGTGGAAACTCCTATGTAACTTGTTTGGACTAAGCCAGTCAGCCAAAACGAGGAGCTTACGCCCATTAGTGGTCTTTGACCAACTGACATGGAATTCGACAATACCAGTAATATTATTGTCAAAACTCGTTTACACAATATGCCACTCACTGACAGGTAAACTTGGCTTCTTTGAGAGTTTAAGAAAATGTTCTTTCAGTAGCCACACTACCAACTCACATGGTACGTTGCCTTTTAGCATTTCTCCATACAAGTGGAAAAAATGTTAGTGTGAAGAACAAGTATACACTGAAAAAAATGTACACAAATGGAATGTCCTTGGTTCAGTGTAGTTTAAAATGCAACAAATTAAACTCAACCTTGTTTTAGCAAGTAACCATCACAAAAGAAACTATATATATGCATCTCACAAGCAAGCTAAAGAATGAGAAATTAATCGTGATATTTTTGCATATAAGGCTTGGAAATATAAAAACCTGCAAAGCACTAGGACCTCAGCTTTGACAAAATGGAGCCGAAAATTAGCAGAAGATGCAGCTAATTTAAGCATCTTTAGTTTCCACAGGAGAGTCTCCTTGGGAACAATATCGGCCAAATCCTGCAGGACATTGACGAACAAGCAATAAACAGAAGCCAAATTACAATCTCAAAATTTATAATCAACTTAAACATGTAATAATTCAAAATTGTGGAATTTAAGAGTTCCAACAAGTAGGGGACTTAATAACCGTTTAACCAAAACCTCAAGCAAGATCGTGGTTGCAGATCTTGGCATTCAAGACAGATTTCAAATGGGGCATAATATATATGTATTATTATTATTCACGGGGTAATATATATGGTTTTGTCATTCTTTTCTCAACTAAATAGCTGTGAGTTTATTTTGATTGTGAACATCCCAATAACTGCAGGTCTTTTAGTGGTTATGGGCATCAACGATTTTCTCAGAAATCTAACAAACTTTCAAATCAAAGAGCTTTATCTACTTCTAAATCTCCGATGGAGGATGAATCGCTCTCTACCATAGATACTTTGTAGGCCTTGACTGAGACTGATAAAGTCAAGCACATTAAATATACGGACCCACCAGCTCTTTATCTCTATCAATACCAGATTAGTTTCTATTGCAGTACAAGTTTTACACTGCTAAATAATACATGACAGATTGACAGATCCCTTGTGAAGAGTCTCGTAAATAAACAACTCCTTGTATGACCCCACCCTTTTCTTCTGATTCTTTTCTTTAAACTGAAAAGAAACAAGATTTTGTTTCCTCCTCAAGGGTACCCCACTTATTCTCAACACCTTCCAATATTCTACATCAACAGCTATCTGATAGAAGCACTTACCAATTTTGTAAGCCTCATCAATCAGCTAAGTTCTTCCAAAATATTGTGAATTTGTGAAACACTATTTTGGTGTGATCATCTTAATTAGCAATCCACTCATATAAGTGATCCTCTCTCTTCTTTATTTTTTAGCCACGGTGGGCAGGGTGTGAGATTGTTATGGTTGAACCGTTGAAGTGTGAGCAACATCTCACACTGCAAGGATCCAAGCCTATTCAACATGATGATTTTTGCACTTTGTGAGGATTGAATCCACGGCGAATGAGCCTGTGGCTCAATGGTAGCACCCCTCTCACAAAGTGGAGAGGTCGTGGGTTCAAAACACGTCAACAGCGGATTGTTGATATAAGTTTCCACACGTAATTTAAAAGGGGTAGGGGTCCCCACAACCTCGCTTGCCACCCAAAAAAAAAAAAAAAAGAATCCACAGCATCATAAATGATACATATAATTAATCAGCTCAGGTCGGTTGTTTGATCCCATCTCTCACTCTTAGATTCATGCAAAAGCTCAGAAGCGTGAAAGCAAAAATGAAAATGGAAAAATAAAAGCAAAAAAACTAAACTACTCGGGCCATATTCAATTGCCTATCATTCATCTCATAATGAGATTGATGCCTTGAGTCTTGGTCTAGGACGAGTGATCCGATAGGTCGCACCATATTAAAGTTGTGGCACCTAAAACCTTAGGAATTGGGATTCTAGTTTCTTGTAATTGTTGTTGCTTTATAGGACTTTATTATTTCTCTTGAAAATGCCAACTATGTACTGTTACTTTTGACAGTATGACATAAAAGATAATGAATTCCTGTGAAACTAAAAACTGTAAAGATATAAAGTTGCATAAATAAATTTCCTTCCCTATTGTCTAGCACTCGTGGTTATATGAATGCCCCGCTGCTTACCAATCCTCAAAAAGTACTTCCAATGTTTTTCCAATAATTAAAAAAAAAGTCCTTCCAGCTCCTTCCTCCTTACCTAGTTGTCACCTATGCTCAAAAGGTTATTACACTACTGCTCGTCACTGCCTGATCAAATCCCTGACCACCCTTGGTTTGACGACCAACCTTCATCCTTCAAATATTTAAATCTATATCAATCCCTCTCCTTCTCTTTAGGGCTTCCTCCCTTTGCTACGCTTTTTGCCAATCCCAATACTTGAGATATCCCTTTCCTTAAATCTCACATCCACCTTGACATACTGGGCTTCTCAGTGGAGGACCAGACCAAAAACTGTGCCTTCTATTCTATAGTGGGTTCCATTTGGACCTCCAAGCCCTTTGGGGGTACACACATTTGCCGACCAAATAACCAGATCTTTAGATTGGTCTAGTGTTATCTCATCCAAGCCAAACCCAAACTGCTACTTCTGATTTCTGACCCAGATTCCTCACCGGTATCAACAACTCCAGCCCACGCTTTCTCCTCCTTCTAGGAGACCTACACCTACCTATCTCTAATCTCGCGATTCCCACTGTTGCTCAATGAATCTGTGACAGCTTCTTCCACCTGACCTTTTCAGCCTTCAAACACTCGAAAAAGATGGGCATTTTGTCAATTTCGACCACTCTCCTTGTTGGAAGTAAGGGTATTGTAGATGGTGTGTGGTTTAGTCCCACATAGACAATTCCCAGGTATCTGTAAGATAATTGTCCCCAAGCGTACTTATGCGAGGATTCCACTTGCAGAATGACGCAGAGCCTGCACTTTGTCCATTGCGATAATGCAATATGGAATTCAAACATCAGGCTTGGGACTCGTGGACAGCCATTTCAAGAAGATGCCTAGTCACAGTGAGTCACTGTCCAAGCACCTCAACTCACTATGGCAAATTGGCAATATAGGTTCATCAAAAGTCAAAAATTCCTAAATTTTTTGTAAATATTTGTCTAGTCTCTAGAGTCCATTTGCCATGAGTATATTTAATCAACGTAGGAAAATTTTCTACATAGTGCTTTCACCTATTCAGATCTGTTTGTTTGTTATTTTTTTCAGTTTAACCTAAAAACCCCTGAATTTTAGCTTCTTTATTAAATTGAGTAAGAAATTACGAACCCACATGGATTTTAGTAAGAAGAATTTACTATTTAAAAATGAAACAATACTTGCACCCACAATTTATTAATTTAAACAATTAAGCAAACTAATTGAAACAAACCCAATAAGAAACATATTATTCTCTGAACTGGACATAATTCTTACCAAAATACGTGGTAACAAATAATTTAAGTTTGCTGACAATTGTTCTAGTATTTTTGGTAGAGGAAGACCTTTGTCAATATTGACCATTGCCATCCGAATAGGATCCGCTGAAACAAGGAATGGAAAATTAATCAGACACGTAGATAATGACGTTAGTACCGAAATGGTCAATGTACTTAAGGCCCAAATTCAATTGAAAAGGTAATTTCAGACTAACAACATGGTTAAATGTTAATTTCGTTTTTGACATTGGATCCTTTTTCTGGTGACATTCTTCAGCAAAAAGGGTGACCTGGACTTTTTTGCTGACGTGGTCTAAACTTAACCGAAGTGGCAAAATTTCTCTTGCCAACTCATTATGATAACATTCTTAAGCTTCTTCTGCATTCCATATGTTTTCAGTATCAAATCTTCACATTCATAATCTTCCATCTTCTTCTCCAATGCAAGCTTTGTTTTTCCAAACGTTCATTCTTCTTCTCCAAGCTTTAATTCCTAGTTTCCAAGTCTTCATTCCTATGCTTAAGATATCCATGTGCAATGGTGTCTTCGGAGGGTCACAAAGAAACAACCCATATTTGTTTATTTTTTTGTTCTTCTACCCATGAATCTCCTAACAGAATTTTCGGAGCTCCAAGAGGTCTTAATCGGTGCGGTGCAGGAGATCCAGAATCACAAATTTGGCGAAGAGTTAACAGAGCTGGAAGACGCGATTTTGGGTCTAGGATTTAAGTGGTTGGAGTTTTTATTGGAGAAGGAAGAGGAAGAAGAGAGTATATTTATATATATGATCATGCGCAACTCACATCTAATTCCAGCTTGGAAGGGAGAAGATCGTTAAAGATGATTAAGTTTCTATTGTCAGCACAAAAAAGGTCCAGGTCACCTTTATTGACGGAGAAACTCACCGGGAAACGATTCCAGTGTCAAAAATGCAAATAACAATTAACCATGTTGTTAGTCTGAATATGTGTTCTCAAAATTGAAGAAATAAGAACATAACGTTTTTGACAATTATCAAAATTGAAAATTGACCCTAATTACATTGTCTATTTCGATAGTCAAGTCCTCTATAGAATCGTATGCAGATAAAATTATAATTTAGTCTGGATAAGATAAGAGATATTAGCTTGAATAATTTTGTAGAGATGTATCATTTACCCATAACAAAGCTAAGAAGATAAGATATCGCGACATGAAATTCATCTGGCACGACCTCCAATAAAGGGAACAATAGCTGAAATTGTGACTTTGCAAAAGAAGTTGCTACATGAAACAAAAAGTGCATGATTGGTTTAGTGTCATACATTGAATACCAATTGTCATTTATAAAATAGAACACTGCGATACTGCATATTGGCACACTGACCTGGATTAACTAGTATCAGTACTAGGTCAATAGAAGGATTACGAGCAGCAACAACAAGTGCTAGACATCCTCCAAATGAGTCACCAACTAAATAAATTGGTCTATCTGGATATAAAGTATGCTCAACCCTCACGGTATGTTCAACAAGTCTAACCAGTTCTACACAGAAGATAATTGAACTTATTATTAATATTCAACAAAAAAAATTAGTCAGTAACAGAAATTAACTGAACAAGAAAGAAATTGATATTACATTAAACAAGATAAGTAACTGGTAAAATCAGATCATTACTCCAGTTCTCCTTTTCCCTCATTTTTTGTTCTTTGGTCAGTATGTTAACATTTCTAATTAAGCTCTGAATACTCTGATTAAGATAAATCATAATCTCATTTATTTCCTCTTTACCTATGCAGATCTATTTTATCTTACAAATATCTGACTAGATCATCTCATCCATACTCAGGAAGGGAACCACGGACAGGTCTATCTTTTAGTACGCTAAGGCGGCAGCGGCGGATCCAGAAATTATGCGTAGCGGGGGCTTTTTATTTTACCAAACTATGCTTAAATATTATCTTATCATCATAAAAACATGTTTTCATCATTTGGTTGCGTCAACAAGAGTGCAAGTGGAAGCGCCTAGAAGCTAAGTGTCGATCTCCAGAAACTCCTATTCTTCAAAGCGCCAAAGCTATATATTTATCATAACGAAATAATACTTTTTTTCTAAATTTTCTAATATCCAAGTCTTCTAAGTATATGTAATATTGTGTATTTTGTAATTACAAATTTACAATTCAATATAACTCCTATAAACTCATTTCATTGTTAATATTTATTTTTCAATGTCGTCGGTGTAGTTATAAAAAGTAAATTAACTCCAAAACATCGATATAGTTTTAATATACCCTGCACTTAGGCATTCAAGAGGGCACTTTTATTGAAGCATAAATACGCCCCAATTTGAGCGTGAATGGGAACCTCTCATGTTTACTCTTAATCTTGATACTGATTCAAACAGTTACTTCAGTATTGGAATGTGAAAAATAGGTCTTCTCTGATTAGTTGTACAACACTCCAATGCTGCAAGCATCAAAGAAATATTTTATGTACTTTATCAAAAAAAACAAATTCCCATCTAAATAAGAATGGGTTTTTTTAGTTTTTTTTTCTTCTCTATATATCTGTTTCATTTAGAAATACATAAAATATTTCTATACTTCCCATCTAAATAATAATGGGTTCTATACTTCTATGTGTTAACTAAACAATAAATAAATTAACCAATCAATCTTATACATGCACACAGCACACAACAAATGCACACTTCATGGTGTTGGGCTCCACTAATCATAACATTTTTCATATAGGTTCTTAAACATACATAGAGATTTTTGGAAAGTGAGTGGGGGCTTAAGCCCACCATGCCCCCCCCCCCCCCCCCCTCTAGATCCGCCGCTGTAAGGCGGTATGACTAACCGGAGGGAAGGAAAGCTTGCTTGACTCACTGATGGAAGGATAGGTCTTCCACTTCTTATCCCTTTGCGTTTTCCTTAAAGATAATTGACACATCATATGAGTGACTACACCAGAAAAGAGATAAAATCTTCATACAGGTAAGCATTTTCTGTTTGGAAAATTTCATGTTTACTTTGTTCCTCTATGTTTAGTTTTATTCTAGTGTATCTGACTTTCTGCTTGTCACTTAAAGTTTTAATTTGATCCTCTACTATTGTCCATTTTCCTGCAGTGCTCTCTTTGTTGGAGACTTGGAGGGAATTGTTTTATCATGGTATATTAGCAAAGAGGAAAGAGTAATGATAAGTTTTGTTTGGTGGGAAAGTTCGTGTGGAAGGTGTTGTTTCTCGCTATCGTTTGGGAGATATCGTAGGATTTTTGAAGAGAAAAAAATGAGGGTGGACAAGATCATCAGCTCCATTAGGGGAGGGGGGGGATGATGGGATGAAATCATTTGTATCAATTAACCTTGCATTTACACCCAAGGGTTTTGTGTGATTTTCTCAATCGCAACCATTAATAAATCTTCTTGTTTTATTGATCAAAAATAGAATTAGCAATGAGGGAAATATCATAAGTAATTCATGTTATATACATAACAAGTTAACAACCGCTTTTTAGTGAAAAGTATCTATAACAGCTTCATACATCTGTGAAGTAGATCAGCTTCTGGTAACAGATTTTTACATTCTTTCTCTTACCAACATAAGATATAAATATCAATATCTGCGACAGAAACAAATGTTTGGCATATTGATAATTCGTTTTCTACTTGATAGTGTTTGAAAGAAACTGATCTCAAACTTTTGAGAATTACACATTCAACATTTCTATTAACTGACCAGTTCACTCAAGGGCCTTATGTGCAAACAGGAGCAGGGTTTACCACTTTTGGCTGAAAAACCTACTAAAAGATTTGCTATAGGAAAATTAACTATCACAATATATATAATATCATATTTTTACCTCAGTAGCTGAAAATATAAATGGAAGTTTGGAACATAGAAAGGATACAATAAAACCTAGACAATCCAATTTACAAGTTTTTTAAAAGGAAAAATAGAAAAAAAAAGTGGATAGAAAATACCTCCAAATGGTGTTCGGTCATACACAGGAATATGCAAGCACCTAACTTCAAACACCCTACAGATATGAATTGCTGCAATCAGAATTTTGTATCAAACAAACATATTACAGAGAATCATATAATACTAGGCTACAATGGGATGAACCAAGTTAGATCTGTCCTTGTACAGGACTTCTTATGTATTGCCAAAGGACCTGTTGGTACTTAGTACACAGTTGCTGGGGCTAAAAGTGGTAGTGCTTGCATCTGATTCACTAAGGGGATACAATTCCATAGCAAAGAAGGAATGCCTAATAGAACTGTAAATACATGGTAACAGAGATTCAATGGAGAGTGTTTCACTTCTGCAGTGTCTAAACATGTTTTCAGGGGGTCCAATAGGGTGCAGACCACTTGGCAGGTCTAGTAAGAGGTTGTGAAATATGTAACTGGTTTATTTTCTTTAATTTGGACGATGCGAAGGGAGAGAGAGAAAGGGTAACAATATCAAAATCTTCCTAAAATAAAGAATGGGAGAAGGAAAACAGAATCCTATCTTCAAACAACAGAAACCGCTTTCCTTAGATTACTACTATATTTTGCACAATCAGGAACCCAATTTCCCCTCCCTTCCACCTTCTTCTTCAATGTTTCTCTCTAATCTATATGCACTTTCACTTACTTTCCAGTGAACCAAACACAGGTATGTAATCGTCAAGGAGGATAGTAAGGGTATGCACTTTAGAGTTTAATTAATGCAGGTGGAGGTCTGCCTAACCCCAGCTTTTACTTACAACAACAAAAAAAAAACCATAAGAATCATAAACCAAAATTTAATATAGTTAACAAATCAAAATCAGATTAAAAAAAATCCAAAGTCATTTTTATCACCCGAAGCATGTTTTAACAAATGTTAATGAATAACCAACATTGTAACCTCTGCTGCACACCAACAGGAGTGACTAATAGGCTAATAGCATGGTAAGAAGAACGTATAGTAAAGCAATAGCAAGTATGTTGGTTAAACCTTGATGAACATACAAACCAAAAGTTATACTTTTAGTTGTATGCTTGAACCAAATTTCAATTGTTTTCCAGGGAAACTCTTGACTTTTTGATACGGAGACATTTTTCAAGCTTGTCTGTTAACTTCTAATAAATGATCAAAATCTTCTATCTATGGTATTCAGGTGCATCACATACTCACATTATTACCTACATATCTGTACGGTCAATCCAGGCAATGTGTGACTAGAAGTATAAAAGATGAATTATACTAGAAGTAGAATATTAGGGTGGAAAGCTATATATCTCAATGTGAGACATAACTTGTATATATAATGAAAGAAGTGTGTTAGACAAGTCACTACTACTAGTAGTGTGTTAGACAAGTCACTACTAGTAGTATGTTAGACAAGTCACTACTATTACAATAACTTCCAACACTCCCCCTCAAGCTGAACATTCAGACTCTGAATTTCAGCTTGAAATACAAAAAAAAAGTTCTCTCACATGCCCCACAAAGTATCATGAGAACGACATCGGGCAGGATGTTCAATGGCAGGGATGACTAGCTGCGAGAAGAACCGTCTGCAGGGATGTCCAGCTGCAGAGACAATAAAGGAGCAGGGATTACCAGCTGCTCAACTAAGAAAGACACCGGAGGTAGTGGTGGTGACTAGGGTCATGTTCTTTTCGGTGGCTAGGGTTTACTTTCCACAAGCATCCGATATAACTTCAAAAAAATCAATAAAGACGAGGTACTCCAGGACGAAAGAAGGCTGATTTTGGAGTAACAAAGCCGTTGAAAGGGCTGAACACGGATGGCAGCGCAGAAGATTCAGTGGTGGCAGTGCAGAAAAAGCCCAAGAATGGCGCATGACATCAACAACGCAAACAAGGCCCTCGAAAAGGCTGAACAAGAGCAGCGCACTACGGCAACAACGCATACAAGGCCCTAGAAAGCGCTGGACAAGTCGCGTATGACATCAACAACGCACACAAAACCCCAATAAACAGTGAACTGTGAACAGTACTCCGGATGAACAGTGATTCCGGTGAACGGTACTAATGAACAGTAGACGTGAACAGTACTTGATGAACAGTACTCAGGAAAAAAAAAGAATAGCACAAAGCGCAGAAACAAAGACACAAATTTGACAAAAAGAATTTCCCGGAGCTCTGGCCACCGGCACCTGAGTTAGTGTCGCCGGTGGCCGAAAACCATGACCTCACTTGGCTGTGATACCAACTAAAAGTATAAAAGATGAATTATACTAGAAGTAGAATATTAGGGTGGAAAGCTATATATCTTAATGTGAGACATAACTTGTATATATAATGAAAGAAGTGTGTTAGACAAGTCACTACTACTAGTAGTGTGTTAGACAAGTCACTACTATTACAATAACCTCCAACAGTGTGCAATACTGCAATTTTACTAGTCACCCAGCTAGTGCATATTTTTTTTTTCCCTCTTTGAAATGAAGGATCAGAAGTTCAAAACTTATAGGCTAGCTTAAAGTTCCCATTTGAGAACTTTCCCCGAGATAGAGGTCAGAATGTTTGATAAAACAGTCCATATAGTTTTGTGTCTAATACTCTATTTATAACAATCTGTGTTGTAGTTGAAGCATTGATGTCTTGATAACTTTTGAATTTTATCATGGTGCAGCTCACAAGCAAGAAAGCAACTATCAAAAGAGTGCCAGAACGTCACACCTGATGGAATTGAATTAGATATTAAGACCTGTTTATGGTACTGGACGAGCAAAAGAGAGAAAGACAAGGTTTGAGGTAAGACGACTTAGTTGTTAAATGTAAAGCCATACTGGGGTCTTATGTGATTTGTTTTTCCTGCACTCTATATCTTTTTCCTTTACTGTGTGACGGATCTCCTCCGTCCACTTCTGTACTCTCTTTGTATTGTAACACTTTCAAAATCAGCTAGTTCTTATATAGGAAAAAATAGCGTTTTGAAAATATAACATTTATTATATACAACCATTTAATTCATGCACTTGAAATTGTTTCATATCCAACAACGAAGAAACTATCCTTAGAGAAAAGCTAACCCTTAATGTGAGCTATCATCAAAAGCTTCTAGTTGTAGTGATTTAAAGTAAGTGTTGGTGCTTGTATCATTATCATAAAGCGGCAAAATAATAACTGAGAACCATAAAATACAAAAAAGCTAAATTATAAAAAGAGATTTTTGGACATACCCCCCCATTTGAAAGTCGAAATTTGAGATACCCCCCCCCCCCCCCCCCCCCATTTGAAAAAAAATATTGAGATACCCCCCATTTCAAGATGTGGTGTTATCTTAGCCGTCCATCATAAAACTAACCTACGGCTGTAAAGAGCTTCTGTCTTGAAATGGGGGGGTATCTCAAAAAAAAAATTCAAATCTCAAATTTCGACTTTCAAATGGGGGGGTATGTCCAAAAATCTCTTATAAAAAAAGTAAAATGTTTTGAAGGTATATATGGTTATGGAATTCTGATCAAAAAAAAATTTCGAAGTACCTTCCAAGTGATTTGTGATGCAAACAGAGTCCCAATCCAACTCCATCTATTCCTGCACAGGCTCAATTGGAAGGGATTAATTTATAAATACTCATTATAGTACTACACTAAAACAATAAAGAAAAAAAGGAAATGAACAGCACCGTGAACAAACAAATCAAATAATCTTCATATAGATACAATACTAAAGCAACAAATTACCAGGCAAGTACAAAAGAAGAGGAGAACCGTTCAATGGACGGCCACAATCGACGGGGCAAAACCACCGTGGTGGGCCACCATCATTATGAATCATATCCTTAGCTCCCTCAAAATAATCTTTGACAGTAACACTCCCATACCCATCATCCCACAATACTTCTAACTGTTTTGGCACCTCTTTCTTCTTAAGTTTGGAACCCCATTTTCCATTTCCTCCATCAATTCCAGACTCAATAACACTCTCTCTAACTCTAATATCACCATTAGTTCCAAAAGAAGCCGAAGAAGACACGCGAATTCTTCTTCGAGACGGAACTCGAAACTTAGGTTCAATAAAAACAGGTATATAAGGTGAATATAATAAATTCATAACAGTTGAAGAAGCCATAGTAGAGAAATAGAACAAACTAAAACAAAAGGGTATTCTTCTTCTAAGTTGTAATAAATAGATTGGAATTGCTGCTTTAAATGAACTAGAATTGATGAAAATGAAATGTAACAGAATTTCCAGAAAAGGGTTTTTTTTTTTTTTTTTTTTTTTTTTTCCATTATGATTGATTTGAAAAAAGTGACCGTTAATTGAAACAAAACAGTACAATAATTACATAAGTATACTTTCTAGATAATGGGTACCTTAAATATACCTTTGTGTTTGATGATTGTGTAGTTCTTCCAAAGTAGTACACCACACTCCTTGTTTGGCAAGTTGTTTGCAAGCTTTCAATCCTCAGACCTAAGTGCAGGGTTTAATGAAGAAATTCATAGTAACTCCTCGCCTAACAAGTTAGCAACAACTTGTACCATCATCGTACTACAATTCTGTCGCTAGGGAAGCACTTTATAATGATGATCATAAACATATGTTCTTTCTTTTTTATAGTTAATGAAGTAGTGTGTGTGGTGGTCCTTCCCATTTGAGGGATCTCAAATTTTCCTAGCTTCCCAATTGAAGTCTTGAAAACATTTTGTGGGGAAGATGTTAAAGCTACTCAGGAGTGTTGTGACTTGTGAGACCCCAATCCAGATACATAGATCACTTTTTTAGAGCATCTCTAATGGGTCTCCTATATTTGAACGACACATAGACAGTTATGGACGACACATAGGTGCCACATCGTTTCCAAAAAAAAATTTAGCACGTCGTTCAAACCTATATCAGGGGCATCGCTTGATTTTTTTTTTGTTATAATTCTATCTTCCACGCAAGTTCAACCGGCGTGGAAATATTTTTTGGGGGGCTGGACTTAATTAACTAACCAAGCCCAAGTATGTTTAACTTATGGATCTATTTTTTGCCTACGTATCAAAAAATATGAACTTGAAATCCAATCTCTACTTCTACAAAATAGCAATGGAGCCTTGTACTTCAGGAGATTGTTTTCTCCTGTTTATATAATGGACCAGAGGCCGTTGGCTTAACCAACCCTCCGGTATCGACTCTGTGATCCTAGGTAGCTTGAACTGAGAAGATGCTCTCACGAAAGTAGCTTGCATGCCGTAGGCGGTTATCCTCCATTTTGAATTCCTTTTGACCTAGTATATTGTCACGTGGCAGAACCGGATTGGCCCCTGATTCTATTAGGCCTTGAGTGGGCTATAATCCTCGGTTTTGTTGGCCTGGATCTAGTCAGGAGGGTTTTGGTTGATCAAGCCTTGAAAGTTGTGACGTTAAGGGGATGGGGCTTACCAAACAGACTGGGGAAATCTTCAATAATGAAGCAATGCAAGTGGTTTCCTATGAATATGACGTTGTTGAAAAAAAACACTAGTTTAACAAGGTTAGGTGCGATGCTTAGAAATATAGCCAATGTGAGATCTTATAAATCCTATGTAGGCAAATAGCTACAACATCAACTACATAGCAAAAATGCTAAAAACATTATTGAGAGTGTTGAAGAATGCATCTCCAAAAGCTGGAACAAGGTATGGATCGAAGTAGACTCGGAGGCAACAGTACAAGCTTATGGTTGTTGTCAACTCCCATGGAAAAAACAACAAAGATCGATGTAAGAAAAAACTTTATTAGTATCTCCTTTTATGTACAATATAATTTTAAAAACACATGATCATCGATGAAAATATAACTAATTTTATTTTGTTTACCACTTTTTACTTATCTTCTATAAAGCTTAGTATGATCAGCTATATAGATATCAGCTCGTGTTCATGGATCATTTGCAATGTTAGTCAACTACAACACAAAATGAATAAGTTATACTCAATTTACCACGGTCAGTGCAATAAACTGAATATGTAGTTTACATATCACTTGTTATCAAAGCAAATTTATCATGGTGTTTCATACTTAATATCTTGCAAATTTATCACTGTGGCAAATCTAGATCTCTTACTTTTCTCAATAGATATCCTTGTTATCAAAGCAAATTTATTGTTTCCATTAAACATTAAATGATATCATTCACAAAAGGTCTCAAATTTCTTCATCGTCAAATCAATTAAAGGGTAGAATAACAATTTGCTACAAGCTCCAACCAGATCTCCTTTAAACCAAAATCAAATATCAATAATTTATTAACAAAAAAAAAAAAATCAATTAGACAAAATAATTTGACGTAGCGTGCATGTGATATCTTAGCACATTTTTAGTTCTAGGGAACACTTGTTTTATCTAAAAGATTTATAGGCAATCCAAGAGCTATTTACAACAGATTTCACACTTCAACTACCATCCTTAGATCTAATTTTTCTTCATCAAGATACACACTCAAATATATCTTTCTGATATTAGAATGTTAAACATAGTTTAAGATACACAACCATGCTCTCATACGGGAAATGTTTTATACAAGAATGAATGAAACAATTTTATCTACCAAGAAAAATGGTAGGTAAATAATAGATTGGCAACAATAATGTAGTGGTGATTATTAAGAGGGTATCGTTAAAAAAATATACTCAATATTTGATACTATATAGTCTATCAGCATAGGTTAACTTGTATTTTATGAGATTAGTAAGACGATCTTTTATTAATAAAAATAGTGTTGCTTGATAGTAGACATTTATGCATCTACTAATCAAAAGATAGATTTGTAATGATATTTTCCTTCGTGTGCTTGTAAATATTGATTATCAATGTAGACAAGTAACAAGCAAGGGTCGTACCCACCTCGAAGGGGGAATTCTTAGCTCAAACACAATAGAAAATAATAACTTCAGAACACCACATGAACCAATGAATAAGATGTAATTGATTCTACTTCCTACAGATAATTAAATAATTAAACTAATACTTAAACTAATATAAGAAGATGGATAGAGATGTAAAGAAGATCTTATGATGAATAGGGGGAAGAATCGGTATCCACAAACTAAACAATGCAAACATACATGTCATTCATTCATGTTCAATCTATAGCAATTAATTAGTCACCTCTCAGCTATTCCACTCAATTAAAACGGGATTCTTTTATATGTGCTATTGAATATGTTTCATTAATTAAACCATCACCTCTTAGCTATTCAATTCAATTAATTCAACATATTAATTTATAATCAAACTGTCACCTCTCAGCTATTCAATTTGATTACAAAAGGGGTCTAATAAAAGAGATTAATTCTCGACATATGATAGTCACCTCTTAGCTATTCCATCTCATATCTCTAATTAATCTAATACAACTATTATAGCTAGGTCTACATATACTCTAACAATAGTATTTAATTAACATGGATAACAATAACACATAAATAATCATGTTTACTTCATGTCACGAATAGAAATAAATAAGCATTAAGAACTTTGAATCACAATGAACATAACGAATAAACATGGTGTTTTTGCATTATTTAGAGTGCTTCAACCATTTTCCCCTAAAGGGAATTTAGCTACTCATCATTAATAATGACACCATGAAATAAGTAAATAAAGAACACAACATCATAAAGGAAAGAGAATGGATTATTACTGAGAATAAGATAATTGAGTTCAATACAAGAGAAGAACTAGCCTAAACCCTAGTTACTACTTCTCTTTATATAGAGAATACAAAGCACAGTACTTGCTCACAAAGTATACTTGCTTTCCAAGTTAGGTCAAATTCGTGGCTGCTGATGTAGGCCGTCTAGAAGCAGTAAGACTTCGTGATAACCTAATTTTCTTGGGCTTAAGTTGTAGCCTGGACTAAGACCTTCAGATAGACAGTTCATGGGCCCAAATCAGACTTCCGGATCTTCATATATAGAGCCCTTTGAAGATTGAGCTTTAATAAAAGCTTCAATAGATTTTTTGACTTGTGGGCTTCATCATAACTTGGATTACCACCCATCTTGGACATAAAGTCAAGTCCATAGGACCAGTCCACGGGGTACCCTCAGCAACTCTGCGGGTGCAAGTATCAATTTTTCATCCTTGTGCAAATAGCATCCTTTTGATGATTTTTCTTGGTTTTTGGCGGGCTTTAACACAATATTCACATTTTTGCTCATGAAACCTACACAAATGACAAGAAAGCACTAATCAATAGATATAACATGATAATATAAGCTAAGTGCGATGCAAAAAATGTGTTATTCGGGGTATAAATATACACCTTTTAGGACTTATTAGTCCTCATGAGATAGAAAACTACTTTGGTTGCTAGCAAAATATCTTTGCTTCATCCAAGATCTTCAAAGTAGGTTAAAATTCGTGGTGGATGCTGTATAGCTTTTAGAAGTTGTAAGACCACGTGGAACCCTAATTCTTTTGGGCTTAAGTTGTAGCTTGGATCAATACCTTCAGTAGACAGCTTACGGGCCCAAATCAGAGTTCTGGATCATCCTGTAGAGCCTTTTAAAATTGGACTTCAAGTAAGCTTCAATGGATTATTTGACATGTGTGCTTCAATATAACTTGGATTGAGCTGGGATTTGGACCACCTATCTTGGACATAAAGTCAAGTCCACGAGACTGGTCCAAGAGGTGTCCTCAATAATATACTGGTGCAAATAATAATCTCTTTCTTTTGTGCAAATAACACTCTTTCATCGGGGTTTTTTTTTTGGGAGGCTTTTGGCGGCCTTTAACACAATATTTGACTTTTGACTCATGAAACCTACACAAATAACAAGAAAGCACTAATCAATAGATATTACAAAATAATATAATCTAAGTGTTATGCAAACAAGATGTTATTCAGGGGATAAAAATACACTTTTGAGGACTTATCAACTTTTGAGACATCATATTAAAAAATTCTTGGTTTTTAGATATACAAATAACTTTAAGAGAATAAAAAAAGGAGATGTTTGAGACGAGTCTCAAAAGTTGGTAGTGGGTTTCAATGCGTATTTTCAAATACATGTGACGCGTCTCAAACATCTCCATTTTTTATTCTCTTAAAGTTATTTGTATATCTAAAAAACCAAGAATTTTTTAATATGATGTGTCTCAAAAGTTGAAAACAAGTTTCAAAATATATATTTTTTGAGAGGGTTGGAGAAAGCAAAATAGAATTGCAGTCCTTGCCAATCAGGTTCAAACTATATATTTTTTGAGAGGGTTTGTAAGAGTGTTTTGTTCTATATTAAAGAAATTTGAGATGCATCACACATATTTGAAAATATGTGTTGAAACCCATTACCGACTTTTGCGACTCAGCATAAAAAAATAAAATTGTTGATTTTTTAAGATATGAAATAAATAACTCGGGAGAATAGAAGATGGAGATATAAAACACGTCACATGTAGTTGAAAATATGCGTTGAAACCCGTTACCAATTTTTTAGATACGTTGTAAAAAAAATATTAATTTTCTAAATATATAATCTGAACAATTCTACCCCGAATATTTAAATACTATGACGTGAGAATGAACGTCAACCTTATATATATCAATTAATTTTTCTTCCCAACAAGCAATTATAAAAATACTAGCAAATTTTCGAGGAGATGAAAGTACAACCTGTTGGATTTTTGCGGGATCTTTGTCTACAAACTCGCGACATCCTTCGATTAGAGTGGTAGAAAGATAGACTTCTTATATAATGATAACGTGTTAAAACAAATTCCAATTGTTTTGCTTGCCTTGTGAATATTTTCTCTAATCAAATTGATTTGATCCAATTTTCCAAATTTGTTTACATGCGTTAACACTTATTGTTTATATTTATTCAAAGTATGTTTATCAAAAAAAAAAAAAATATTAATATATAAATTATCTTACTGCTTTAAAAAGTGTATCAATATTTTCTAGGTTTGTTGTAAAGTCATCATCTGCTTTCTCGTAATGATAAAAGTGATGAGAGTTTCTTCCATCCGGAGAGAAAATTTCATGAACACTTAAAAGGCAAGACTATTATTTATAAATTAACTACTACCCATATTATAAAGTAATAATAAAATTTTAGTTTGTACAAAAAAAGGCTTGTAGCGCAGTTTGTATCGCACTTTTCCTCTAACTTTGTATGATTCCTCAAATTTTTATCAATAAAATTTGTTTTGGATTGAAAAAAAAAATACAAACACAAGAATTTGAATAATAACTGGTTCATTTGCTTTAACAAACAAGAATTATCAAAACCTAACAAAATATAACAAACCAGTTGGGAGAATAAAAGATGGAGAAGTTTGAGAAACGTCACATATATTTGAAAATCTATTAATATTCTAGATATCTAAACAAATAAGTTGGGATAATGAAAGATGAAAAACTTTAAGACACGTCACGTATATTTGAAAATATGCATGGAACCCGTTATTGACTTTTGAAACTCATTAAAAAAAAAAAAATATTGTTGATTTTCCCATATCTCATTTTTAGATATTTCGTTTAATAAAAGCTTTTGTATCACATCTAATAACTAATTCTATTGTTGGATGAGAAAAAACTCATAGTTATAATTTAGAACTTCCAGGCTTGTAATGTTGTGTAAGACCTTTTTGCTATATTGTCTCACATTCTTTTATTTTTCTTTATTTCTTGATACATAAATTCAATTTGTATATTTTGAACAAAAATCCTTGTTAGAGAGTATGGATAAAGTCCTATCTAATCTCAAAAGATTTAAATCTTTCAACACATAAATTCGTCAAACATTAATACTCAATAAACTATATTTTCTTTAGATTTCATGTGAGAATATGAGACCTCTTAAAAAATGTTTTGATACCTTATAATGTCTCAATGAATAATTAAATTGTTTTGGTAATAAATATCAATGAAGAACCAAAACTTAAATAGAACCAATGTAAGAAATAATTAACCAAGCACACACAGATATAACACAAGATATGATCATGGAGAACCGTAGGTCTCAATACCTCGACTGAAACTCCGGTCAAGTTTTACTCCACGCACAAACCAAAAATCCATAATGAAGAAAGTAAAGTACAAAGTGAGATGTTTATACCTACAATATTTTACTACACTTTGTTTGTCATGAATCTTGTGACAACTCACCTATGTGATTATCTTAGCTTGAGTGAATAAGGGCAAAGACTATTTTGATGCATCATTCATCAAGAGGATCATCAAAGGACACATACTTCTGACCAAGCAGAATCCTTGTAAGTATATGCATGCATTGCATTTCATTTAATGTCTTGATCGACTTTGAATTATGTTTAGAAAATATTTCTTGATTTTATGCATAAAATAGTTTTCTGGGACTATTTGCAAAAATACATTTTTTCTTATCCTTTTGGCTGTTTAAAAACAAGTCCCTGTGGGTTTTTGTTAAAGACAATCAACCCTAGTCAATTTGGTCCAGGTCCTTTTGACTGCCACTAACGCTACAAAAGCTGAATGTGCATTTTTAAAGAAAGTCAAACCAGTTTGACTTTAGGGTTTGACCGCGAGTAGCGGTGCCACTAGTGCTACAGGTTCCGACAACAAGTTTTTCAAAATTGAAAAGAAGTTAAATTTTGGTTTAAGCGTGAGTCGCGGTTCTGATGCCTTTGGTTGACCGCGAGTCATGGTATGGGTAGAATTTTAAAATTCAATATTTTTAAGTCCTTTCTAAACCACAATTACATATGCTTTATATGCACAGTTTTAGTCCTTTATATATATATATATATATATATATATATATATATATATATATATATATCATTTGAGTCTAACATCAAACTTAAGAGAGTAAAACCTAGTTTTTAACTTCCAAAGGCTTGTTTGGGTTTTCATTGTCTCTCTTTATGTGTTCTTAAATTCTTTGCATTTAGAATTTAGGAACATCATTATATTCTCACACACACCACATTATTGGTATAAAGGTTGTTCATTGATCATCATACGCTTGATCCCGCGGAGTGAAGAAAATAAAGAATTGGACTTCGGATAAAGAAAAACTTGGGAGTTTGTGCAATTAATAAGTGGTGGAAGATTGTGCTACGATAGGGTTTTGTAGGTAATAATCTCGGGCCATTTTGTAAAAACCCCACAAGAATATGTTGATATTTGCGTTTACCCCACTAAAGATTTTTTTTTAGTCTTATCACTAGCAAGTTAACGATTCTGTCTGCTTACCGTTTGCAGTTGCTGATGTGGCTAAAACTTAAACCAGCTGGCTTATTTAAAACTTTACAAATGCTGACGTGTTTTTTGTTAAAAACAGAGGACAGGTGTGTCTGATCCAACGGTCGAGATGGGGAATTAATCCAACGGTTGTAATAAGAGGGAACTGATAGTATAAAGCAGAACACTTGCTAGTGATAACAACTCACAGGCGCGATCTTTCCCATTCTTCCCGCCTAATTCCTTCTTCTCCCTCTCATAAACTCTAGCAAGATCTTGTCTTTCAACCAAATCTGTTGTAAATTCAACTCAAATTGTTAGTGGACGTGTGATCAGAGTTTGATCGTAGCTAGGATTTGAAGGTAAATGTCAAACTTTTGCTAAGTTTTTCAGTTAATTTTGTTTCTGTAATGGAAAATGTTTTTTTTCTATAATTCTGAGTTGGAATGTTCTGTTGTATGATAGATCGTTACATGCAAGTACATAAAATCTGTTTTCATTGTCATCAAAATTTAGTGGTTTTCATATTCTTTCAAATTTGGTGTTCAATTTTTCTCTGCAAGCAAATGATTGTTTTTATTTAGATCTGTCAATTCTCTAGTTTCCTTCTGTTATAATATGGATTTTTACATTAAAATTACAAAAAACTGTTTATCTGTTGATCAAATTTAGGGGTTTTGCTAAAATTCATAAAAATTTAGGGTTTTTATATATTTCTATTTCGACAGTAATTTTGTGTTATTATTAGTTGGAATGTTCTGTTATAATATGTATTTTTACATTCAAGTTACAAAAAACTGTTTATCTGTTGATTAAATTTAAGGGTTTTGCTGAAATTCAACAAAATTTTAAACACAGATGACAGAGCTTCCTAAGAGACATCTTAGGTTTCATTTTGGAGGTAATTTTACAGATATTGGAAAAGTTCCAAAGAAACTAAGGTGTTATAAGGGTGGAAGTACTGTTGATTCAAAGAATTGGGATGGTGATGAAGTGTCGTTATTAGATTTGGCTAAAGAAGTGTTTAAGTTCATAGATGTACCAGATGGGAGAAGTATAGCATTGTCATGGTTTATGATATGTAGGGATGAGGATTATATTAATAAGAGGTTTCACATTGTGGAAGACATAGATGTGTTGGATTTCTTTAAGAATGCCAAACAAGATAAACAGAATTTCATTCACTTATATGTTGACTTTGTTAGTCCTACGTACATAGGAGCTATCAACAGACAACTACAAGTTTGTGTCCAACCTATTCTTCAACCAACACCACCATCTTCAGTTCCTTTTGCTCAAACTAGTCAGCAAGTTGATGTTGATGAGATTCCACCTTGTAGTGAAAACCCTGTCAGGAATGAGGAGCTCCCACCATCCACTAGACAGAAGCTGCCAACAAGGAGAAAAGGAAAATCACCAGTGAAGCCCAAACCAAGAACACCTGTTAAGCCCAAACCAAGAACACCTGTTAAGCCCAAACCAACAACACCTGCGAAGCCCAAACCCAAAACCCCTGTCAAGCCCAAACCAACAACACCTGTGAATCCCAAACCAACAACCCCTGTCAAGCCCAAACCAACAACACCTGTGAAGCCCAAACCAACAACCCCTGTCAAGCCCAAGAGAAAATCACCAGCAAAGCCCACAAGGTGGAGTAAAAGACTTGCAACAAATCGAGTTGTTAATGACTGTGAATCACAAGGTTGGTCAATAACATGTAATTTTATAAACTTGAAATTTCATTGCTTTTGTTTAACCTGTAATTTTGATATAAACTTACAGTTTAATTGCTTTTGTTGCAGATGGTGGTGATGATGATGTCTGTCAGCTTGCAGGCCCTCAGGTTGAACTAGAGGAAGTAGACCCTGGTGATGATGATGTATGTCAGGTTGAAGGCCCTCAGGTTGAACTAGAGGAAGTAGACCCTTCTTTCTTAGATGAAGTTGAGTCCACATTTGCTGTGTATGGTGATGAAGGTTAGTGTTTTTTTATTTTAGTTTTACTATGGCTATGTTGGTGACAGTATTGAAAATTTCATAGGAGACAGTACATAGCATATATACTTCCTTGAATTTAACTTTGCAGTTAACTGAAACTAGCTAAGTAAAGGGTTATTGAAAGTCCTATGACCAGAAAACTAGATTACAATACAAAAAGATCATGCATGATATGATGTTGGCTCTTATATATAATGTTTTTTTTTATTTGAGTTTTGCATTTGCTATGTTAGTGACAGTATTGAGGAGGAAGTTGTTTTTCAATGAGTTATTTATCTTGTGTTTATGTGTTATATAAGGGAATGGCCATGAGGCAGTCAATTGTGATGATGATGAAGGGACTATTAATCTTGAAGATGATGATGAAATACTTCGAAGGATGCCTACAACTAGAAGCAAAGGTCCACCACCTGAGTACAATATAGATAGAATTGATGCAGAAGAATATTATGAAAGTCCTGATGATTATTCTGATGGAACTGAGTCTGAAGATGATAGCCCACTCACAGCTGAAGAGATAGAAAGAGCTAAGGCACAGATTCAAGAGGATGCACAAAGAGAAAGAGAACTAGAAGATGAAAACCATATGCAAGAAGGTATTGAAAGGGATGACAGAGTAGATGAGAACCAAAGTGAACAAGTGATTCATGAGAATGATGCTGACATGGAGTGGACAAGAAGAACAGCTAGGATTGATGATGCTGAATATGAAAACCCACACCATGGTAAGAAGACATTAAGAGAAGACCAGAGATGGTTTGATATTTATGAATGTAGGAAGGCTTTAAGGACTTTTGCTATCAAGAGAAAATTTGTGATGAAGCTTAAGAAAAATGACAGTGACAGGATTGTTGGTGTATGTCAGGGTACTACACTTGGTGGAAAGAAGTGTAAGTGGATGGTCTCTATTGGAAGGATGAATGATGGCCACACAATGAGGGTTGGGAGGATCAATGATGTTCACATTTGTGTGTCCAATGAAATAGAAGTTAATCCTACAGCCAATGCACAATGGATAGCTACGAAGATAGAAAAGGATATGAGGGTGCATCATAGGTCATTCAAGCCTAGAGACATAGTTGGCAAGATGTGGGCTAAGTATACATTGAATATTAAGTATTGGCAAGCATGGCATGCATTGACTATAGCACTTGAGTTGGTCCATGGAAACTATGAAGAGAGTTACAGCAAACTTCCAGAGATGTGTAGGCAAATCCTTGATGCTAACCCTGGTAGTCTTGCAAAATGTGCAAAGAATGATCAGTTTAATACTTTTGATATTTGTGTAATTGCTTTTAAAGCTTCTTTGGATGGTTTTGTGAGAGGATGTAGGCCACTTATTGGATTAGATGGTTGTTTTTTGAAAGGTAAGTATGGAGGTGTTTGTTTATCAATTGTGGCATTGGATGGGAATAATGGAATGTTTCCATTAGCTATATGTATTTGTGTGAGGGAGAACTTAAATAATTGGGAGAGGTTCTTGGAAATCATGGAACCACACTTGAGTAAGCACAGTCAAACACTTGTAATCATGAGTGATAGGCAAAAGGGTTTAAATATTGCAGTATCAAAGGTCTTCCCTGATGCTCATCAAAGATTTTGCTTCAGACATATGGTTGCAAACATGAAGAGGTAATTCAGTATTTATTTATAAAAACATGACTAGTTTTTCATTTTCTAAAAGCTTTTGCATTTTTTGCCTTGGTTCTAATGTCAATGTACTTTATGAATTTCAGGTATTTCAGTGGTGTTGATGCCTTGGCTTGGGCTGCCTCAAAAGCTTATTCAGCTACATATTGGGAGCTTGACATGGCAGCAATGCACAAGATTGATCCTGGTGCTACACAATATCTGATGGATGAAAATCCTACAAGATGGGCAAGAGCACACTTTGATAAAGAATCCAAGGCAGAGCATACTACAAATAATTGGAGTGAGGCATTTAATGCAAGAATTCTGGAAGCAAGAGAAAAACCTGTTCACAGGTTGATTGGTACAGTCAGTAGCTGGCTGATGAAGCTGCAATTTGAGAGGAGGAAGATAGCTAGGACTTGGGATCAATCTAGTCTTGTTCCTAGGGTATTGGAAATTTTAGAAGAGAAGAAAAAAAAGATAAATGAATACACTTGTTATGGATCTGAAGATCACCTGTACCAGGTTAATAATCACGCTGGTAAACATTGGAAGGTAGATCTTACAGAACAAAATTGTACTTGTGGTGAATGGCAGCTAACAGGAATACCATGTGTTCATGCAGTGAGAGTGTTGAACTCTATGAGAGTTGATTGGAAGAGGTAAATGCCTTTATACCTAATGTTTTTTAGATTTTGCAGACATTTTCAGATTATATATAATGCACTTTACACTTTGCAGGTATTGCAGTCCATTTTTTACAGTTGAGGCATATAGTCGAGTGTATGAGGGTTCTATCAAACCTATACTGCATGAGTCTGAGTGGCAGAAGGTGAGTATAGTAATTTTTATAAAATGTATAATAGTATACTTGCGAATAATATGCCGAATAAATCCATGTTTGGGTCTTGTTAGTTGGGAAAAGAAATCTGCTTGTTTGAGACTCTTTTGTGATATTTTCAAGAGATATTTCAACATACACCTCGTATGCACTTTATAATGTAGGACAAAATTTGTCCTATGATTCATGTTCTAGAACAAGGGGTTACATTGCACATTTGCACATCTCTATCTACTAAGTATGTAGGTTAAAATGTTAAATTTGTTGTGTTAATTAATTTTTTTCGTCGGGTCGGTTCGATTAAATACAACATTAATCTCAACAACAACAAGTAACTATTGATGCAATGCAGGTTTTATTTCAGGACAGTAATAAAACATTGCATTCAAAAGATGGTCATGTAAATTCATTTAAAATGATGGGAACTTGATGGTCTGCTTGCAAATCTTGCAAGGGATTGGCATGCCAGGACACTCCATAATTTTTTATCCTAGTGTGTTTGTGCATAGGTAGATCAAGTTGAGCTGACTATTTCCTGACTTATCGACACTATATTGAAGACCAGGTTCATTCCCAATAGCATGTCTTATAGTTTCTGAAATACTGCTCATATTGTAAAATTTTCCATTTGGTTGAATGCTTGTAAAAACATTAGAAACAATAAAAGTTCATTGTACAAATTTAGTCACATTCCATGTTCATCATTGCGAAGTTATTTTTCTTTGTGTTTATTAAAGTTTAATGTAATATGCAGATAACTGAGGTGATCAATCCACCAATAAAAACAAGAGGACCAGGTAGGCCACCTATTGCAAGAAAGAGAGGGTTTGATGAAGGTCCAATCAGATATGGGGGGAAGAAACAACATAGATGCAGCATATGCAAAGGGTATGGGCACAACAAAACAAGGTGTACTGGAGTTGGTCCTGACTATGCAGATTATGTGGCTGCTACATCACAAGGTCCTGCAAAGAAAGGTGCAACAGAAAAAGGAGGAAGACCAAGAACAAGACCTAGGAAAATTGACTATGGTGTGCCAACAGAAAATATTGCAGAAGATCCAGCATTCAGTGAGTTTATTGCACAGTTTGAGCCAGTGGTTAGTGGGAGAGGCAAGGGAAAAGGAAAAAAAACCTACAAAGGTAAAGGGAAGAAGAGGACAAATGCTGCACAAACAACTGATCCATCACAGCCTTTTGATCCTTCATTGTATGGTTTTGGAACTGCGCAACAAAATGTTGGCCAATTTGATCCCTTATTCTACGGGGGAGTGCCTTCTCCGTATTCTCCCAACTTTCAGCATTCTCAGGTTCGATTCCAAACTCCTATGTACTCTTCTCAGTTTAGCAGTCCTACTCCAATGCATGGTATCCAGTTCAGGAACCCTACTCCAATGCCACAAGCTCCCCCAATTAGACTTCCTCAGCAACAAACAACATGGAGACCACCTCCCCCTGACAGGCAACCCTACATGAGGCCTCCACCAGCCAACACACATGTTTTCAGAGCTCCAGCAGTGTTTCCATTACATGGTACAAGAACTGAAAGATTGGCAGCTTTGTTTGGAGTCAACACAACATCTGCAGCTCAAGGTGCAACAGCGAGCAGCCAAGCTTCAAGTTCTAATTCAGTTCAACCAAGATGGAGGATTTAGTTTATGTTGTTTTTTTTAGAAAAGAATGTTGTTTATTTTGTAAGTTGCTCAGATGAACTATTTAAGGGCATTTTTTGGTGATTTTGTAAGTGATGTCGAACAAATTATGGATGTCGAACAAATTATGGTTATATGTAAGTGATGTTGAACAAATCATGGGAGTTTTGCTGCAGGTGTTATGAAATTTAAATGTTTGTTTATGGTTATTTTACTCAGATGAAGTTTGGTTTATACATGTTATGAAATTTAAATGTTGCTGCAGATAAAACATGCATTCCTATTCATCAGATAAAACATGCATTTCCATTCAATTTTTGTTATACATCTTACTTAGAACAACTTCTGCTACACTTACACACTCACATTAGTTTGGGCTAAAATCACTCATTCACATTAGTTTTTGCTAAAAGCTTCACAATCTTACTAATTGCCTTGGCACTCCCCTGTACACTCATGTCCATGTTCTGGTCTGTCGAGATTTTGAGTGTGACAGTATCTTCTTCATCAACAGGTTGCTTCTCCATGTTATTATTCTTGAGTGTGACTGAATCTTCATCAACAAGTTGCTTCCCCATCTTCTTTTCCTTCAACATATTGCTCAGTATTTCTTGCTTCTTCAACTCCACATCTTCAATTTCGTCCACCCACAAAAATCCTTTGCAAACAATGGATTGAAACTTGCAGCTCAAAAATTGTCTTCCAAGTGATCGCTTTTGTGAACTAGTCCCAAACTTCATCGTGTGATCATCGCAGAGGAGGACACATGGGAAATCATGAAACACGCAATTCTTTGCGAAGTGACCACTACCTCCACAGATAAAACACTTAAATTGAGAAAAAACTGAGCTTGAAGCACATTTTGAATTCATTCTAATCTTAAATTGGGATTGGGAAGAAGGCGAGCTCGAGAAATTTTAACTTCACTGACACTCTGTTTGCGTTTCAGAAGACACTAAAATTGGGGAAGAAGACACTATTTAAAAGCCTGGTTCAGTCGGGTCGGGTCCAACGGTAACATTAAAAACATATTACAACCGTTGGATTAATTCCCCATCTCGACCGTTGGATCAGACACACCTGTCCTCTGTTTTTAACAAAAAACACGTCAGCATTTGTAAAGTTTTAAATAAGCCAGCTGGTTTAAGTTTTAGCCACGTCAGCAACTGCAAACGGTAAGCAGACAGAATCGTTAACTTGCTAGTGATAAGACTAAAAAAAAATCTTTAGTGGGGTAAACGCAAATATCAACATATTCTTGTGGGGTTTTTACAAAATGGCCCAATAATCTCACTTGTACTTTACCTTATTCATAGTGGATTGTTTGGTTTGTCCGTGGACTAAAATACGTACCAGAGTTTTAGTCGGGGTAGTTAGACTTATGTTTTCCTATGATCATTTATTGTCTTCCACGTGGTAAGATTTGGTGAACTTCATCCAATGGTCTACAATAAAATACTTTAAGAACCACGTGCCTACCATGTGGCACAACTTAAACTATAAAAATTGAAGAGATTTTTGGATATACCCCCATTTGAAAAAAAAAATTTGAGATACCCCCATTTCAAGACAGAAGAGATTTATAACTGTATATTAGTTTGTTGATGGATGGCTAAGATAACACCACATCTTGAAATGGGGGTATCTCAATTTTTTTTTTCAAATGGGGGTATCTCAAATTTCCACTTTCAAATGGGGGTATGTCCAAAAATCTCAAAATTGAATTCTATCATATCCATCCACGTGACAAGATTTGATGAACTCTATTTAACGGTCAAATTATATTATATATCCGTTGGAAACCAATTACTTAAATCCATGCTCTTCACCTGCTTGTCATCTTCACTTGTAAACACAAGAGAATAAAATTTTAGAGATTCCATTTGTGGTAGTTACATGTTAAAGTTCACTCCAACTAAGGTAAGATAACTTCTATGGTTATTTTCATTAGTATTTACAGGGGTTATAATTGAAACGAAATATGAGAAAGGAGGACCATAAACTAATATTGTAGGTCTACAAACAAACTAATTTATGGTTTTCGAGTTTTAAGTTTTGCCACGTGCTAATCACGTGAAAAAATAGTCTGGTTATTAAGAAAATAAAGATGTCTTGACTCTGGTCAACTTAGTTGACTAACAGTCAAGTGACAGAAAAAAAATTTATTTACTAATAAATGATAAAGATTGGACCAAATGCTAATTACCCATCTTTTAGAGAGACCAAATATAAAAGGGTAATTTCCTGGTAAAGCACAAGATTATGGTGGCATGCCCCAAACAAGCATGAAAATGTGAAAATATACTCATTAGGCACAGAATTGTACTTTTCATAATTTCTCTTCCAATAATACTTTTTTTTTTGTCTTTTTCTTCACTTTTACATACAGTAAGAGCATTCCCAATGGTAGGTTTTAAAATATTTTTAGAACCTTTTAGTAAAAAGTCTTGCCAATTGTGGGTTTTAACATATTTTTCAAGCAAAACACTTTTAACTTCTTGGCGCCAAGAAGTTAAAAGTGCCACATAAAATCACTTAGTTAATTTTAAATTAAATTTTATCATATTTTATACACTATTGTTTTGGAAAAAGTGAAACTTTAGTTTTTAAAACTCATTTTAAAATCAACTATTGGCAAGCTTAAAAGTATAATTCACTTTTAACATTAACTATATGCTAAAACCTTCTCCCTCTCTCCTATGTGGCACCCCTAAAACCCTTTTACCATTGGGAATGCTCTAAAACCCCTCTATAGGAATACTCTATATAGGAATAACCTCTACATAGTCATAAAAAATTTCGGTCCCAACTTGGGCCAGTTATAAATAGGAATAATATTCATATTGTCATAGTTATAATTTTTTTTGGCCCCATCTAGAAGAAAATTGCCTCTACATAGTTATAATTAAGTATATATTAATAAAAAATATATTACATATTGAGAAAATATTAAAGAAAATATAAAATTTGAGACATTTAATATGTTTTTTCATTTTCTAGCATTTCCCATCAGTCCATCACTAAGTTAGTATATGTGCACTATATTTTGAAGATATATTATTGTTTTGACACTATATCATTATTGAAATTATATGATAATTTTCTTAAGTAAAACTCTATTAAGTTATAACCTCTCTATAGTAATAATTTATTTTGATCCCAAGAGTATGTCATACTCTAGAGAGGTTTTACTGTATTTTTTAAAAAAGTTTATATTCCATAACTTTTGATTCATAAGTTGGATATGAACATTTTTTTATATGGTTGAAAAGATGTAAAGAAGATCTATCCAATCCCACATGACTACTAAATTCTAAATTTTAAAAAATTATAATTTCGTAATTTTTCATAAGAAAGTATAAATCAAAAATTTATAATTTCTGTGAAAAAATATACTTTAACAAGATATATTTACCCATTTCCGTGCCTGTTTGCACTACAAAAAAATTGACTTTTAGCCGCGGTCATAGGCTGTGGCCAAAGGTTAAAAAATATGTGACTATAAGCTTCTTGCCACGGAAAAACATTTAGCTGCACCGTGGCAGTACTTTATGTGACGAGAAGTGTTTTGCCGCGGTCAAAGTGTGGGTGTGGCTAACGGTTAAACATCTAACCACGCGTAAATCTGCGGCCAAAACTTAATTTATATTTAAATTTTTTATTTTGAGTATTTACTTTTTGCTACATCTCTAGCAGTGGCAACAAGTTAAATTTAAATTTAAATCTTTAACTTGTTGCTAAATGGCTAACCGTGGCCAAAAGTTCAATTAAATTTAAATTTTTAGCGTTTTGATTTTAAATTTTCAGCTTTTTGCTACAGGTATTGGTCGTGGCCAAAAGTTACTTTAGATTTTAATTTATTTTTTTTCCCTTTCTGCAGATCTACCTATGGCCAGATTTTAGTTTATGGCCATGGCTAGTTTTTCTTCCTTCCTGTAAATCATTGTTACAATACAGCTTGTAATTGGCACTTAAAAAATAATACAATTATACAAAGTAGTTACACCTTACACCATAATAGACTTCCATTTAACAAAATTATTCATAAATTCCAACAATCACATATTTTCAGATACAATATAATTTCAGATCCAATAAAATAAAATACCAACTATAAAGTAAAAACATCTCAAAATGCTTTGCACCTAATTCCTCCAAGTTCCCAAAGTGTGCATAACTTGGTACCAGCTATATTTTTCCTCCTCCAAGTCCCACATCAACAAGTCTCAGCTTTATGCAATCCTCTGGAAAGAAATAATAATAGTGTAAGAAACTCGATTGAATGAACAAATTTAGCAAAGCCAATACCTATTGTACTAAAACAAAAAACACGAATAATTACACAACTGTTGAGTGAATACTAGGCCCTGTTTACTTGGGGAAAACTGAAAATCAGTTTTCCATTTCCATTTTTCTTTTCTATCTCTAGTTTTCTTTTTCTAATGAAAATTTTGGAAAATTAGAAAACGTGTTCACTTGATTTTAAAAATTAGAAAATTGTTTTCTGTTTTCTATTTTTTTTAACAACTTTTTTTTCTCAAAATAATAACTTTTATTGATAAACTCAAAGAATTACACAAGCTTGAACGTAAAAGACATATAACAAGCTTGAGCGAGATTCCATTAAATAAATTGTACAAATCATTTTTTCAAACCAAAACAACAATATAAACATAATAAAAAGAACATATTTAATAATATACATGTCCTCCACGAAATAGGTTGTAACAAACTACAATTCACCGTATTACAAATTCAACATCCTGTAGTACGTAAATAGGTTGTAACAAACTACAATTCATCGTATTACAAATTCAACATCCTGTAGTACATAAAAAGGTTGTAACAAATTACAATTCATCGTGTTACAAATTCAACATCCTATAGTACATAAAAAAATCAACGACGATTGTAGTCATCCCATATCTCATTTGCAATAACATCTCTCACTGCAGCCATCTGGTTTTGTTGGGACATATCCACTTCAATACCTTCTTGTACCACATCAAAACCTAACTCATCCTCAACAACTAATCCTTCCCTTTCATACATGGTAAACAATGTATCAGCTCTATCCTCCATTCTAATAAAATTATGTAGAGTATAACATGCTATTGGAATTAACTTTTGTCGTCTAAGAGGTAATTAGGTATTGATTTTAAAATGGGAAATCTTGCTTTCAATGCACCAAAAGCCCTTTCTATCACATTGCGCAAGGTCGAATGTCGGTGGTTGAATAACTCACGCTTTCTTGTGATTTGTTGTTGCATTTGGTCATCATGGAAGTGATACCGCTCGCCACGGTAGGGGGCTAAAAATCCAGGTATGTTTGGATAGCCAGCATCTACAACATAGTAAGAGCCTACAATTCAAAATTATAAACTCAGTATATACCAAAGACATCCATAACTTCCAAGTAACTAAATAGTCAACTGGAACACTACCATAAAGCAGTTACATAAAATTTCATGAGAACAAGCAGCCATGACATTTTGTGTGATAAGAGCTGATTTTTTACCCCGAAAGGTTGTATGCTTGGATGCCGGAGACCAGCCTAATCAAATTAGTACCTAAAGCTGCTAATGCTCTGATTGTCCATTTCAACCATTTGTGCACCGTAGCAGTTGAATGTTGAAATCGCTCAACCACAATTCTTTGCTTGTGACCATGGCCCAATATTGCTAACCCCATAGCCAGACCTTCTTCCACACTGACATCTTTTTGATCTTGTAGTACTTTCATCATTTTCAACCTATCACATAAATTTCTAAATACGTGTGGCTTCATACAAAAACTTTCAAAACATCTTGTAGGATTTCCTTCTAATACTTCCAGAATATATTCCTTGCCCCTAAGAATTGATGTCCTACAAGGGGTCTTATCCACAAAGAGGCTCTCATATTCTAATACATGTCTAATCATTAATAAATCTATCATGTCCTCATCGAAATCATCATCACTTGAGCTTGAACTTGATAAACCTTGCAAGGAACTGCTCGCTATAGCTTGTGTCATTTTACTGCATTAATGAATGAAGATAAGTTCATCTACCACTCAGTTGCCAGATAAGTTTTTTCTTGAAGAAAACCAGATGATCATGCCACTATTACAAAACTCAAGAACTCAATGAATTTCCAAGACAAGATTAAATTATGTATTCTACTAAAGGTTTGTTGATTAGCACTTGTCAATATGTCAGAGACATAATTTTGTTTTTGATAATGTTGTAACCAGGTCTTTAAAGTTCTATTTTTCAATATCCAATTCTACAAACTGGAATGTCATAAAGCAATACACAAGTTTCATTTGAATACAAGCATGCTTAACTTGGCTGAAACATTAATATATATACAATCAGATACAAAAACAAATCTACTTCTTATTATTAGTATAAGAAGCATAGATAAGTATACCTAGTATTAGTGGTGCTTCTCTTGCAATGTGACCTTTCCTTCAATGCTAGCTGCTAACCAAAGGTCTCAGAAAAGCAAGCAGTTCCTACTTAGCAACCTGAAACATACCAAGAGGGCATTGTAATTATTTAGCAAATGTAATAAAAAGTCCAACCTGCAAAACTAGAAATGACTCAGAGAAGGGCTAGTATTTAACAAGGAATTTAATTCAAACCCAAGCATCCACAACTTTAGTAACATATTAAACATATTACACAGCGAGATATCACATTCCTATCTAATAGTGTCGTCATTTAAAGAATGAAATTCCACATTCAGATACAACAGAAGAAGAATTAGAACTAAGTAGAATCAAAATCCAACTACAATGTTTATCACAATATGAAAAATCTGCAACATATTCATCCATTAAAAAACCTATAAACCAGTGACCTGAACTCATTCATCAATATATATCAATCATTCAATTCAATAACAAATCATTCGATTCATCCATTGTATCAACAACAATAAAACACTAACATCCAAATATCATCAACAATTATAAAACAAAACACAATAATAATAATAATCCCAACTATAATCTGATCACCTCACTACACTCATAGTCACTAGAAATTTCTCTATAGCACACCACACTCATAATTACTGCAAACGTTCTACCCACATCTTTCTCCTAGGACTAGACATCTTGATAAACATCTTCCTCCAATCTGGGTCTTTGAACTTCTCCAAAGCTTTGGTGTATGAATCATCAGGAACATTCTCCATACTTTCCAAGACATCCATACATTCCTCAATAGTATAAGGATCAGATACAGGACTAGTGGCTTTGTTAGATGATTGGTCATTGTATATGGCTGCCTTTGCAAGATCTTTTTTAGCTCTAGCCTCCAAGGTAGATGCCCAGATTTGCAAGCATGAATCCAACTTCTCCAATTTTGACTCCTTCACCCGAATACAACCTGGCAAGAAATCTTCAGCTGGCCGCTTACCCTTCGTACTTGAAGTACCTGATTCAGTTACATGGATGCCTTTATTCAAGAAGTTTTCTTCGGTTTGGCGTTCTTCATCAGAGCTGGGGGGTAACATGGTGGAAGAATGGTGAAGAAGTCCACTCGCAGTCGACTTATCAAACACTTGGCCAAGAAGTTGGTAATTCTTGCAACCACTCTTTCGAAATGACTTGAAGATCTTGTTTTTCTACGATTTTACATATAAATAATAATCATAAGTGTGTAATCCACATACTAATATAAAACATAATAATATCAAAAAGTTTTATATTTACTACCTTAAAAAACATTTGCCAAACATCTTCTGGAGCAAAAACAGTATTTGAACCCAAATCATAAGTAACACCTGTATGCTCCAACAAATCTGAAAAATAACGATGCTTGCTACGAAGACGATTATACTTTCCCTTCAATCTTTCCGCCCCATATCTCTCTCCAATTGACAGATACAACTCATTGTCCATAGCATTCCAATTAGATGTCTTAAAAGTTGGTGCGCCTTTTGGGTCTCGCTTAACTTTCTCGTGTAACATGCTCAAAAAAGCATTCTCATTGTTATCCGTCCAATCCATGTTATCATCATTCTCTCCATTTTTTACCCCCATCTAAAAACCAATAAAAACACTACAATAACTAAGATAAACCCAACAAGATTAATATAAAGAAGTTAGCAAAAGCCTCCTTATAATCACCAAAAAGTAGACTTCACAACCATCTAACACTTTGAGTTACTGTATCAAAATTCTAGAAATCTAGTTAGATTAAACGCATGACATATTGACATGTAACATCTACTATGGCGTGCAAGTCACGTATAATCAAATGTAAACAACATTTACCTTTGATAAATCAGGCAAACATACTCCAAAAATTTTCAACCAAGTCATTAACAGCATTTACTGTACATGCAGAAAATTGAATGTAAATGATGTATTGGCGTTGATGAATATACCAACTCTGTCTTACTGTCTAGGTAGGAAGGTTCTTTCTTCAGAAGAAGTCAGAACCTCCCCCAGATTGATATATTTCCAAAGTTAAATTCCTTTATCATATCAACAGGCCCTATGTTTTCCCCAAGTAAACAGGCCCTATGTTTTTTCCCCATCCAAGGCCATTCTCTTTGGTCATCCATATTCTCCATGTCCTGTTCTTAGTAACTCCCTTACTGTGTGTGGGTTGTTTTCTCATAAAGAAAAATCACATCACATACACAATGAACATTTCAATCACACCAAAAAAAAACAAAAAATATTGATTTTAAAGCTTAAATCTCGAGGGACAAAATTAATCGAAAACGAAATCACAGGAGCACAACGCTCACTTTTGATTTTTGAACCAACAATTCAAATCCAAAATCCAATTGAACAAGCCAAATTCGGATGTAATATTTCCAACTTCTCACAACAACAACAAGATCGGACAGCCCACACACTATAGAGAGATACTAAATTACAGGACTGGAGGTTCTTTCACCACACCGAACATAGACCTTTATTTACATAAGATCGGACACCATGGCCAAGGGTCACATAATACAAGGTCTGAAGTAGTGACCCCATTCAAGGCCTACTCTCTTTGGTGATCTATATTCTCCATGTCCTGTTCTTAATGACCCCCTTACTGTGTGTGGGTTGTTTTCACAAGATGAAAAATCAGGACAAAGCATTTTAATCAACCAAAACAAATATGGATTGAAAAGCTTAAATCTTTAGGGACAAATTAATCTAAAACGATATAACAGGAGCACAACCCTGACTTTTGAACCAACAAATCAAATCCAAAATACCATTAAACAAGCCAAATGCAGAGGTAATATTTCCAACACAAGAACAGAAAAAGTTATTTGTAAATTGAAAACGAAGTTTTAATTAATAGCTTCATGAAATAGTAGTATACTAGTACAAACAACACAACAATGGACAATAAACCTTATTAGATTCATAGCAGAAACATTAGTAAGATTGCAGAAGAAAGCAAACAACGATAACCAATCAAACTGTACAAACAACAAAATTAAAAAAAAAAAAAAAAAAAACAACTCTACATTCATAATCATAGCAGAAGAAAGTAAACAAAGATCTTGCTTAACAACGAAAACTTATCTATCTATCTATGAATCAATACGAGATGAATCGAATCGATCAGTACGAGAAGAATAAAGTAGTAACTAACCTTATCAATATAGATCTATTACAGATGAAAGCTATAAGAAGCGAGAAGAAGAAGAGATCGATGTTTTTCTTTCGATTTTTTTTTTTTTCCTTATGTTTTGCTCAACCTGACGGTTTTCCAAATAGAAAACTCTAAATAGGTGTTTTCCAACTTTAAACTTAAATCAGAAAACAGAAAATTTTGAAAAATTAGAAAACTGTTTTCTAAATTAGAGAAAACAACACAAATAAACACGTTTTCCAATTTTTGTTTTCTTTAGAGATAGTTTTCCAGAAAACTGGAAAAGTTTTCCACAAGTAAACAGGCCCCTAGTGTTTCCTTTCAACCAAAATTCAAAGCTCCCATCTTTCTTAACACTAGCATATAAAGTGATCTAACCGGTGAACGAAAACAAGTTCAAGCAATCCTAAAAAAATCTTTTTTGACATTGTTAATGCAACTTTCAACTAACTAAAATCAAACAAAATAAATCACCAATTAGCAGGAGAAATACAGTATACAGTTCTCTATGCACAAACTAAATACCTTGTAAAATACGTGTGTAGTTTGAAATAGTTTTTGACTACATGCTCAAGGTAGAACATAGATTGTATATCAAAACTAAATTACTGCTAACACTAACAAATAAAATTTGTTCAACTGCAGTAGTACACCAACCTAAGTGGGTTACATGAAATTTTTCTGATAAAATATTACTTGGTGCTCAATTTTGTACCGGAGCTAGTTCTTAAACGTGAAACTGGTAGCGCAACAAAGACTGCAGATATCAGTTGCCATATTTTATTACCGGCAAATGAATTAGAGGGTCATTAAGTAGATAGTGTCATTGTGTAACAAGCATTAATAAATGCAGTCCATGGACCGGGCTCTCTTTGCTCAGATTTGTCACAAAAAATTTGGATATAAAATAAGATCTATGCAATCTACAGCCAGAGAGTTATTGCGCCAGGTCACATGCCAGTTAAGGAATTGTTAACAAATAACACTGGTGGGATCATTAAAAATTTCCATTGATAGGCTCGCAGCCTTTGCCTACTCCTTTATCTATTGGTTAATGGTAAATGATCTAAAATAAAACTAAGCAGTTCCAAGGAACCCTTGCCTCATGCCAGGTCTGTTTTACTAAATTGTAAAGCCTAGAACAAATAATCAGACAGTTGTAACCTTAGCCTAAGTTCCTTACTGAAAAATGACTACATTGGGGGTCAAGGGGTCTGATCACGTCAGTTTAATAGTACTTAACGAACAAACCATTTGATGTAAAACCAAAAGTGAAGTTTTCAATCTTAATAAAGTTATATTTTACAATTTTTAAGCCAATTTACAGTCAAGTTTTATTGTATGAAACAATAATTTGAACTTCATATCTAGAAGAAGAGGCAAGCTAACGAAAGCAAGAAAAATGAACATGTATTCAAACATTTCAGATAATTAAATAAATGGAAGTTTAGATGTATGTACTTACTGGTCTCTTTCTAGCATTGTGAAGATTGGCAGTCCTCTATAACAATGTTTGTATGATTCTTTCTTCCATACCCGTGGATTGTTCATCAAAGTTTCTCTGTATTTTCTCTATTTTTGCCTCAAAGCTTCTCTTCATTGCCTCCTGTTGTCCCTGCTTTTTCTTTTCTTGTGTTTGCCTTCTCATTTCGACAATTTCAAGTTGCATTTCATGTTCTCATTCTTGTCTTGTCCTTCTCATTTCAGCCAGTTCGTTCTCCAATTGTTCAATATGATGGGCACCATTATGATTCAATGAAGATGTTCGGGACCCAAAATAATGGAGGCACATGTATGAAAGGGCAGCAATAACAGTTTGAATAACAGAAAGAATGATTATAGAAAACAAAATCAAGAAGAAGTTAACAATAACAGAAAAATTATGGAAAGAACATGGTAATTAACAAATGCATAAGAGAACAGGTATATCAGTAAACACTTTAATTAAGCATTTATCAAATTGTGAAACAGAATAAGAGTATTAGAACAATCACGAGCAATAGAAGAAACCAAATTACCCGTCCAAGCAATTGAATAAACCATGTTAAGTTTGTGTGAATCTGCAGTTTAAGTTAATTGAAGAAACCAAGTTAAGTTACCAGTCCAAGGTGAATGAGTCTAAGGGCTGGTTAGAAGCAATGTATTGCTACCATTAAATTGGTTTGATTGTTTTTATGCAACATTGTTTATTGGCCTGGCTAATTTATGCAAACAGATGAAGAATAAGAGACTTGTTAAGTAGTGATTGAGATTAATTGAAGTATACTTAACTATTAACCAAAAAGTTATGAAAGGAATTCACAACAAATAGATGGGTAATTAGCAATTGTATAAGAGAGCAAGTATATCAATACGATTGCTTGTTTAATTAGTCATCAATAGAGGTCTGGAGGCCAACTTAATTACCTGTCCAAGCAATTGAAGAAACAAAGTTAACTTCCTTCTAACCTCCAGAGAAATTCGATCCACCACAAATTGTATACTCAAATTAGTAGAAGGCGAAGAAGAAGATGAAGATGGGTGAGTGGGTTACTTTACCAAGGCGAGTGAAATTAGAGAGAGAAAAAGTGAAATCGGAGAGAATCGATTAAAAGAAAGTGGAGGTGACGGTGGTGTGGGATGGAGCACCAAGGTTTACTGTGTTGGTGGTGACGGTGGAAGCTGAATGAGAGTTTTGTTTAGTTTAGGTTTTTTATTTTTTTTCGTATCTCTTTTCCTAAAAGAGCGCGTGGCACCCAAAGCGTGGGCCGGATTAGCGCGGGGAAACCAAATATAATTTTGGATTTTGATTTTTCAAAACCAAAAAAATAAAAAACATATTAATATATTTTAATAATTTAGAAAAAAAACTTCAAGCCACGGCCACAAAACCACCGACACGACAAGGAAGGTTCTAGCCACGGTTATAGCTATCTGTGGTACAAACATGGTCTTGTAGCCACGCAAAAGTATAGGTGCAGCAAAAAAGTTAACTTTTCGTCGCGGATAAAATTTATATTGCGGCTAGAAACACTTTTTGCCACGGAAGAAATTTATGTTGCAACTAAAAATAATTTTTCGCCACAGATAAAAAATATGTGTGGCAAAATGGTGCATGTGGCGACACAATTCTTGACCGTGGTAAAAGGTTCTGCAGCAAAAGACCATTTTTTTAGTAGTGTTGGGGCATACAAGCATAATGTTGTGCTTTTCTAAGAAATTACCCAGTATAAAATACCCCACCCATGTCTTACCAAGTTAAACCAGCCCTATCCTAACACTAAAATCTAAAAAGTAAAAACATATGCTTATGGGTCCAATTAGGGGTGGCAGTTTTGACACGGAACCCATTGACCCGACACAAACACGACCCGATTTTTGCGTGTTTGGGTTGATATGTTACCTGCTTCGTGTCATTTACGTGTTTGACTCGATAAACCCTTTAACTAAATGGGCCGTGTTCGTGTATAACCCGCAAACCCATTTACAACCCGACAATTCTCCACCATCTTCTTTCATCCTCCTCCTCCTTTTTCTCTTTTATTCTCAATCGCCACCACCAACTTCGTAGCCCATCACCATTAATCAAATCCAGACTTAGACCTTCTTCTTTTCCTCCTCTAGCTTTTAATTTCTTACAAAAACAAAGCTTCTTCACTAGTCTTCATCTCCCTTTGTTGGTAAAAGTAGAATATGTTCTGTTTCTGCCACCACTGTGAAACCTGTTTCTGTTGTTGCTGCATCTCCCAAAAGACCTTGTTGTGCACAATTTCCATCACCATTCAACCCAACCCTTTTAGCTTTTTTGATAAAATTATTATTAATAAAGAAAAAAACTTTACTTATTCAACTCTATTGTTGAAAAATTTCCATCACCATTCTCTTTTGTTGAATTTCGTCTAATTAATCTAATCCATTTTCTCCATTTTCTTCTTCTCCTTTTTTCACTCTAAATCAAATAATACCAGTAATCCTTCATGGTTCACAGTCTCTCTAAAGCCAAAAAAAAAAAAAAATTAGCGTGTCTACCGTTTAACCCGCTAAAGATACAGCCATACAGGGTCGCGTGTTCGCGTTAACAAGTGTTATAACCGGGTTATATATGGGTTTTTGACCCGCAACACGACACCAACCCGACCCATTTGCCACCCCTAGTAAAAGTCCAATCCATCCATGTAGATAATTGAAAAGGTGGGAAGAACCAAGCAAACAGGTGATAAAATTGTACAAGGTTGAGTGGGTAAGAAAAAAGAAAATGTTCATGTTAACTCAAGCACCCAATGGAAGATGTAGACTATCATCATCACACCCTTCTTCTTCATCTTCTCCTAAATTTCCCAATTCAAACCCTAATAAACAACTCTTTTCTCAAAAACCCAAATTCATTTATAGAAATCCTAGAAAACCCTTAAACCTTACTCTTGTTGCCAATGCTGCTGATTCCTCAAGGTCAGCTGATTCAGCTTCTACCACTTCTACATCCACATCTTCTTCTTCTTCGACACCTTTCAATGAAGAAGAAAGGGTTTTTGTTGGAGATGAAAGAGTTCCTTTAGAAGGTGTTATTCAATTTGATAAACAACCCAATGTTGATTTTTCGTCAAAATTGAATAAATGGGGGTAATATTTATGTTCTTGTGTTTATTTATTCTATTTTTTAATTGCATAAGTTTAATTTTTTTATGTAATCATTACAGACGTGTTGCTCTTTTGAGTGGTGGGGATGTTTTAGCTTTGCTTGTGTTCTCGGCAATTGGGAGATTTAGTCATGGTTTTCCTGTTTTTGATGTGGAGACACTACATACAGCTGACCCTTTTATTGCTGGTATATTTTCTTTTTTATTCATTTGGATTGATTTTGGTCGTGGAGAGACATTATCTAATGCCTAATATCATGAGTGTACTGGTTTCGCAGGATGGTTTTTGGGTGCTTACTTTCTTGGGGGTTATGGGAGTGAGGGCAGAGGAATGGATGGCATGTCGAAAGCTGTTGTTGCTGCTGCCAAGTCATGGGGTGTAGGAATTCCGGTAAATTTTTTTGACTTATCTTCTTTCTTTTTAATAGTTTAATTGGTTGTGCCAGTTATATAAACATTTATATCAATTATATAGTAGAAGTGATTCAAACTTATGATGGGAATGACTGTTAATATGGAAGAATTTAAAGCATGAAAATCGAGTGTTTTAGTTCAGATTGTCAATGATGATGTATGCTGATTAAGTGATTAGTTAGTGGCACTTTTGATATAAGAATTTATTATGGAATAGGATATCATTTACACCACCCCTTTCCTGAATATGATTGAGACGTCGACACAGAGTTCATATTGTTTTTTAACTTGTCTCTTTATTAGTTGTAACTGTAATACTGGGATAACCTCAAGCATTCCATGCAAGAACCTTCAAGTAAGACTATTTGACTATTTCAGTGGCTGATGTGCTTGCATGTCTGCATGATCTGGTGTTCTGTCTTATAGGTTTCAGCATTGCCTCTAGCTTTAGTATTACACTTAAAAAATCTTTTTTCTTGCATGGTTCCTTATGCTGTGAATGATGCACACATACTAGCTATCTACCTTGGAACTCTGCAATGGCTTCAGGGCCGGCTCAAGCAAATTGGAGGCCCTAGGCATCTGAAAACTGAGGCATTTTGTAATTTAAAATATTAATAATAAAAATTTGTCAAATAACAATTACTAATGCTTTTTATTTTATTAAATGCAGACCCACTACCCACTAATCGATCTAATAAAGAGATTTGATTGCATTTAATGAAGCACAACAATAAAACACCTAAAAATTAGGAAAAAGATTTTTTTTTTTTTTAAAAAAAAACCCTTCAAAATAGGAAAAAAATCCTGAAAATCCTGAAGAATAGCAAAATATGAAGGAAAACTATGTAGAATTCCACAAAATGGGGGCCTCGAGAGAAGTGGGGCCCTAGGCACCTGCCTATTCTGTCTAAACTGTAGAGCCGCCTCTGAATGGCTTTGAGAAATTGTGTTGCCTATTCAAGCATTGTTATATATTTTAAACTTCTTGTCCTCCTTGAAAGCTTAACAATTTGGAAACCTCTACAGTGCTTAAGAGAGGAAAGTTTGACATGTTTAATTTTTCTTTACTTGTAGTTAGGTATAATCATCAGGGCAGCAACATTAGGCCATGTTCCGCCAGCCAGATTTATTCTTGTAACATTGGGATCCACTGCAGTCTTGTTGATTGGTTGGAGAGCCTTGTTATTTACCATTCTCCCGAAAGATAAAGGCAAGAATAATGATGTATACAAGCGTGGGAGCCCATTTGAGCTATTCGAGGTACTGAAAATTATGCCCTGCATAAGCACCATCATAGTTTCTACTTTATTTTAAGGATAAACTCCGCAGAATTGCTGTTGGTAATTTTCATGCACTAGATTCTCAACAATCTTTAATCTAGGTTTTTCTAATATAGTTCGTAAAGATTCTTTTCTGTAGAAAGAGATCGATCGAAATGCACCAAGGATGTTAGAAAATGAACACCTGCCCGAACTAATGCATTTTTATTTGACTTTTAGATACCTACTGTATCATGTTCTTATTGTTTATGTTTGTCTTGACTTAAAAGTAAAACCTTTAGTTAGATCTCAAGGAGCCTTGGGACTTATTTTATTGCATACCAAAGTTAAGTTAACGAATGTTGTTAAAGACAATAGAAAAACAATGAAGTTGTGTTGTACAAGTCAGCTTAGGCGGTGCCTCACTTAGACCTAATTGGTGAGAAAATCGGATGGCTGACTAGTGGGGCTTGGCAGGTTAGGCAGGTTGGGCTGACTAGGCGGGTTGCGAACACATATTAAAAGCTCTTATAACTTACAAATCTCTATCAAGTCCTACCAAAAGCCTGAAAAGAGCTAAATAGAAAAAAAGACAAATAAACACACATAAGACTTAATGCTAAATCTCATACTTTTTATGACTCACTAATCAAGGGACCCAGCCCATATCTCATGCTAATACTGTCCCCACTTAGCCATCCAATGCGTGTGGGGTTTTTCTCAAAAAGGCCTTGGCACTAGTGTGTGATTAAATAATACTCATAAGTAGGTCTAGCAATGTGGGGGTTTTCTCAAAAAGGTCTAGCAATGTCCAATGCTAAATCAATTGCATCTTTTTAACCAGTTGGGACTTAAGTGTGGCCCCTACCATTGCGTCACTTGCGGGCTGAGAGATTTTCAACATACCTTTAATGGGTCATACTCATACCCATGGGATTTTTGGTCCCTTTACCTTACGATGGACCGGTCGGCTCCAGTGCATATGTAATGATCCAACCCATAGCTCAGGTCGACACTGTCCACATTTAGCAACTTAATGGGTTTGAGGTTCTGTAGAAAAAAGCCTTAATACTAGTGTGTCATATATCATAACTGTGTTCTGATTCATTTACCACTACTTCACAGAAGTGAGACTATACCTACGCGCAACCATTGCCTCACGTGTTGGCTAAAAGCTATTCCGACATATACCCAATGGGATCTCACACTCCCACTGCCTTAGGATCGATCTGTCGGCTTTGGTACCATTTGTAACAAGCCCCCAACCCATACTTCATGTCAACCCTGTCTCCACTAAGGCACTAACCACCTATGGGTGTGAGGGTGTTTCTTAAATGGAACTTTCTATTAGTTTGTGTTTTTCTTTGTTAGAGAAGCAAAAGGAAGACTAGACTGTGAATCATTGTTCAGTTATATGTTTGAACTAATTAAAAAAATAAAGCATCATAAAATTATCTGTGAATTGCAAGGAAGGCACAACTATCCTTTCTTCTAAGAAAGTTTTTCGAGGGGTGCATACCAGTTCTTTCAATGTGTTGAAAAGTGCATTAAAGAACTTCGGCTGAAAAGTGTAATCTTAGTGATGAACAATGCTTCCAACAATTTGGCCATAGTGGAGTTGTTAAAATGCAAAACTGCCAAGCATGTTTTGGCTTCACGTACCACTTAAAAATTAAACCTCACGCTTGTAGCAAGTGATCAACAGCCTAGGTTCAAATAAGTGAATGGAAAGGCAAAGGAATTCACAATCTTCATTTATCGACATTAATGAACCAAGTGTACAAAAATAGGCATATTGAGGCCAGAAGGTACTAGATTTGTAATTTCCTTTTTAGCCTTACAAAGTTTGATAGAATAAAAACAAAAGTCGAGGAGCACGCTTACTAAGGATGATTTGGAAATCGCAAATTGTCCACGAGTACGAAGGGAATAACAATGAACTCACTGGTTAAGTGTGTGCTCTGTGCTGTGACTCGCCATTGGCCAGTTACTTGGAGAGCTAAAACAGGGTTAAAAGGCAAAGGTAACCTATGAAGAAGAATTTATAATGGAGGATTACAGGCCATCTATCATTATGCAAAAACTGAAGGCCAGCTTGCCAATCTGCGACATTTCACAACTAATTGATTGAATCCAAAGTGGACCATGTTGTATTCTTTCATCTTTATAGAAGTTGATTGTGTTGTATGTTTCGACCCTTAAAGAACTGATAAGGTTTCGACAGGTAGGCTGACAATTAATCCATCTAAACAATGAAAATCGATACACGTTAGCTAATTTCTACGAGTTATTGGATTTAGGTAATTCTTGGTTGTTAAAACCAAAACCAACAAGTTTGAAGCTCGCAATTGTTCAAAAATATTGACCTGTGGTGGCTGGAGAATGGAGAAAGAGATAGTAGTTGCAGTCTACCAACAACTTGAATATTAGAGAATAAGTATTGGAGTACAAAAGAGGGATAAAATGGTGGAAGAGTTGAGAGATAAAAGCAGTTTGAGTGAAGAGGAAGTTGAAACTGACCTATAGTGGGGGTAGCTTCTGGTGTGTAGTGTCCGTTTGCTTCTCAAACTTGAAAGTTGAGAATGCGAGATAAAGATATCTGAGAGAGAAAGTTAGGGAGGCATAGCTAGGTACGGTATTTAGAATTGACAGTCTTGAGTTTCTTCATTTCTTCTATGCTATTTAGTCCTTTTTAAGCTTTTGGTTGGGTTATTTTGTGAGGGTTAGCTGTATAATTGAACGTCCAGCCCATCGAGTTGGTCCATCTAATGAATTATCAGTGATCTGCTTTGAGAAACCTGTGTAAGGCACTAAGGCCTGATGTGAGATGGAAGATGAAAACCCAGCCAAAAATCAAGTTCTTCTTGTGGTGCTTAGCTTGGGGGAGACTGCAGACTAGGGATCAGTTGAAAATTAAGAATGTAATGGTTCCTGAAGAGTCTGAAATGTGTAAGCAGCACCTGGAAACCATCTCACACCTCTTCTTTAGACGTCCCTTTGTCAAAGAAGTCTGGTATCAACTTATAAGGCGTCGAGCTGCTGATGTCTGTCAACTCTTGATGGAAGGCAATGTAGGGAGACTATTGCAGCATTGGCCTAAAGGAGGATCTCAAGGGTTTGGGGTCAACATATGGAAGCTATTGCGAGCTGCTGTGTTATGGAGTGTGTGGGAAAGCGGGAATTCCCTGATCTTTGAGGGGAAGCCTCTTAGAGTGGACCAAGTGGTTATGGAGTGTGAGGGGAAGCAGGCATGGTTTTAAGACTCGGCTGGTTCTTGTTTGAACCGGACGAGTTAACTCAGGATCGGTGACACCTGGTTCAAAAAATCAATGTTGACTCAGTGTAACATAGAGCCGGTTTTGATTTATCTAGAATCGGCTGAGTCTTGATTGTAACACGTAGAATCGCCGGTTCAAATTATAACTCGGTCAAGAATTAGCTTAATTTTGATAAATCCATTTAGTTTAACTTCAACCAAACCAAACTATCCCCAAAATCAAAGATGTACAAGGCTTCACCATCTTGAAATCAAAAGGATTTTGAAGTTTAATTCGAACTAAAATAGATCTAAACTCAAATTTAATTTCCTTAGATTCCCATTGACTCCATGAACGGAATCCTTAACCGGAGAAGATGACCTTTCACAATCAGAATTAAAGGTAGTTACTATGTCTGCCTTATCTTCTTATTAGTTGAGAAGAAACCAAGAAACTAAAAGAAAGAGAGATGAGAGACATGATTTAGAGATGATAATAAGGCACTCACTATTTACTTACGAACTTATGTTATGTAAAACTCGGTCAACATAGAATCGGGCGATTCTATATTGAATCAGTGGATGGAACAGGAATCGGCCACACCCGATCCATCTTGAAAACCCGGTTCTTAAAACCATGAAAGCAGGTATTGGCTCTTGGGGGATGCCCCACGCCAAGGACGTAGATTTGTGGAGCTGCTGACAAGTTGGGACAACCTATAGCAACGATTAGTAGATCTGTTTTGCCTAAAATGGGAATGGGCTGAGTTTATGAATTTATAATTTGATGATCGAGTTGGTTCCTACAACCTGACCATTTTTTCTCGTCTCAGACTATGGAGCGACTGATTTGATAAGTGAATATTCGATTCTTAAACTTGGAGTCGATTCACAAGAATTTTTCAATTTCATATATGCTATACATATATCTCGATCAGAAAAGAATCAATAGAAAAAGAAAGAATCGAGTCTCTTTTTTTTTTCACAAAAAGGTGAAAAACAGACATGAGATGAGAAATTTAGTGTTTCGCTAAGATTTCGAATAGCTATTCCGAATTCAAGTTAATTATGTCTCGCTTCTTCCTTGGAGAAGATCAAACCATATTATAGAGCAGGACTTCATATTATTGGGCAACAAATTGGGATTAATTTATCAACGGATATTTTTCTTCCATTTGAATTTATTTTGAATTTTTGATAATTCTTTTAGTTTCCTTGAGAGGTGCCACTGCTGGGATATCTAGATACAAAGAAAACCTTTGTATTTCTGTTTTGTTGTTGTCTTCTGATGGTTCATCTGAGATTCTCTCTCACCTGCCTTCTTTGGCTGTGGTGAACTTATCCTTCTAAATAAACCATTTCGAAGAGCCAAGTTGGCTCCTGCTGTTGCCAAGGGTGGATACTTATATGGCCAATGGCTTCTTAGAATGTCTTAATTGCCCTCAAGTACCCCACATACAATACAACTTTGAGCGTCAATTAATAATCTTCTACAGATTTAATGGGATAAAAAAAAGATATTAGAGTTTAACGAAGCTAAATGGGTCCTTGTTAATCCTTGGTATAGTTCATCAATTTTGGTGTTGGTCTTTGTTCTTCAACAAGAAAAGAAATTTCAAGAAGTTCACGTTTTCTTGTCCTCTTTCAATCTTTTCATCATGGATTGATGCTCAAAGTTGTAGTGCTTTCTCCGAGAACACGATGGAACCACAAAGAAGATAAACTGGGAGACTAAGTTCTTAAAGAGGTTGGTAAAAAAGAACTAAAATGCTCCTCAGTCAATTATGTAATTATAGTAAGTTTTTTTTAAAAAAATAAAAATAAAGGAGATGTAAATATGTAATGGAGAGAGATTTATCAAAGGTAATAAGAACAAATTTTATATTTGCTTAGAGAAAAAAAAATTGGAGTAATGGTTACCTCAAATTACCTTTCTCAATTAAGAAATTTCTGAGAAATTATGTACGGCACTATATTGTAAATCATGAGTGAGATGAGAAGACCGAAGGGAAGAAAGATTGAAGGCTTAAACAAGGGTTTACCGATTACTTTTGTTAAGGAAAGAATCGTCAATAAGATTAAGGGCATCTTAGTCATGTTAAATTATGGCCCTTGGCCATATAAATTTTGCCCTTGGCAATAGCAAGAGCCATGTTTTATTCAGCAAAAAAAAAAAAAAAAGAAATCCGTGTAAGGATTCCACTTTGTCTTACCAATTGAATCTGAAAATCACACAACATACATGTCCTCCTTTCAATTGACCAACAACTTAGACTACAGAGTCGATGTATGCCCTAGTCTTGGGTACCCATGCTCAAGAAACACTGATTCACTTGCCTGTACAATGTTGTTTAGATCCTTAATATTTTTTTTGGTATGAGTAAAACTTTACTGATACCGTATACCAATCTCTTAGTAAGGGTTCTAGGGCCATATTATTTTTCGCTTTAAACATGTTTTGTTGTGGCTTTATTGCATCCCAAGTCTGCTTACTTTGAGTAGTTTTGTATTAATTTAGTACTTTTTACACACACATGCTCTGTTACAGGAAAGAGATGTAAGAGTCAGCAAACATTATGAGAGATGGTATTTGGATTTTGATAATAGATCAATTTACTAGCAAGGGTTCTGGTTATTTAGGGTCATACCATTTACCCATAGCTTATTGCATCAAGACTATTTTATTTGATGTTTCCCATAGGGTTTGTTACTTTTCATAAACACATGAGAATTTGTACAACTCGACAATGGTCTTATACAGCCATTGAGTCGCACATTTGTGTAGAGCTAGGATGATTCACATGAGTTGCAGAAAAAGACTCAACTACTGTACATAACGTTCCCCCTCCGTCTATTTATTTTTCTACGTCATAAAAGGTCTTATTCATCCTTAAAAGATATACCTTTCTACGTTCTGTTTCTTGGACACTGATGATCATATTTCTGGATTTGTACATGCAGAAGAATGCACAATGTAGAATACAAGACATGGTCAATATTTAACACCCGCTGTCAACAAATTGTTTTATCTCCAAACGAAGAAACTTGTATATATCTAACTCTGATTAAGTAACATCTGTTATTGCAGTTGCTCACTTCCTTGGTTCGAAGATGGTGATCAGCATTCTTCATCCAGCTTTTACAAAAGATTTATTCAATTTTTCTGGAGATCAATTTCTACAGTACCATCCTTTTTCTCTTTGTATCCATTGGATTAAAAGTCAGCTTGTATAACTTGTGTACAGACTGTAGATATGATCTTGTTGCCTCCTCTTGGCCGGCTTCTTTCTGTGATCAACCTGCTGTATAAAAGTCAGGTATATGATTTATGGAATGCTTATACTGTGTTTAGCCTGGCCCATTGTTACCAATTTTCTGACCTCCCAGTGCAATTTCTCTATTGTTTAAAAACATGTTACTTTAAAGATTGATTGGTCATGTATATTTCATGCCACGAATGACTTGGAAATGAACTGTCATTGTCACTTCTCTGCTAGTTTTGCGCATATGACTTAGCATGGTAGGTTTAATTTCTTATTTTCCATATTGGTTGAATGAAGTTTGTCTGAAACTCCTCATTAAACTTCTGAATGTGAAGTTAAACTATAATCCCTTGTCATCAAGAGTAATCACATGCATGTTTTCAGGGTTCATGTTAGTAGAATATAATATTAGGTCGTAATAACTTAGTTCTCAGTGTGAGACTAAGACTCATATTTATAATGAACTGAGTTACAGTCAGTAGACTCTAGTCCCAATGTGGGACTATTAATAAAAGACTTAACATATTACAATACTCCCCCTCAAGCTGGGGCGAAGATATTCATCAAACCCAGCTTGATAATCGAAGACTGAAGATCAGCGGGACCAACTGGCTTGGTTAAACTATCAGCAACTTGTGCCTTTGTCCGAACAAAAGTAGGAGTCACAATCCCTAAACGAACCTTCTCCCGTAGAAAATGTACATCAATCTCTACGTGTTTTGTCCTCTCATGTAGGATAGAGTCAGAAGCTAGATAAATTGCAGATTGGTTGTCACAATGTAGAATTGACGACCCTCTCTCAGCAAAGCCCAGCTCGCTCAAAAAGGAACGTAGCCACATAACCTCACATGTTCCAAGTGCCAGTGCACGATACTCAGCTTCAGCAGATGAGCGAGAGACGACATTTTGCTTCTTGCTTTTCCATGAGATGAGATGATTCCCACAAAAAGCACAAAAACCAGTAGTAGAACGACCATCAAGTGACATACCATAATCAGAATCTGTAAAACACGCAAGAGAGTCTTGTGGTTCAGCAGCATAGAATAATCCTAGTCCAGGACATGACTTGAGATAATGGAGGATGTGGTTAGCTGCATCCAGGTGTGACTAACACGGTGCATGCATGAACTGACTAACTCGACTTACAGCATAGGAAATATCTGGTCGGGTGTTAGTCAAGTAGATTAGACGACCGACAAGGCGTTGGTAGACTGACGGATCTGATAACAGAGGCCCTGTGTCTGCAACCAACCTACTATTAGGAATCATAGGTGTAAAGACCGGTCGACATCCCAACTTCCCTGTATCACTCAACAGATCTAGGACATATTTTCTTTGAGACAAAGAAATTCCCTTGGAAGAACGGGCCACCTCAATCCCAAGAAAATATCGCAAAGGCCCTAAGTCCTTTACCTCAAAAGCTTTCCTAAGATCTTCCTTAATCTGTGAGATACCCGCAATATCATCACCTGTGATGATCATATCATCAACATAGACAAGAAGATAGGTATGTCTTCCTGAAATGCATCTGACAAACACTGTATGATCTGAATGGCAACGAGTAAAGCCATACCGGAGAACTACCTCACTAAACCGAAGAAACCAAGCTCGTGGTGATTGTTTAAGCCCATATAATGACTTCCGAAGACGACACACCTTACCAACATACTCCCCCACACCACGAAAGCCTGGTGGAGGGTCCATATAAATAGTCTTATCAAGGTCACCATTAAGAAAAGCATTTTTCACATCCAACTGGTGAAGAGGCCAATGGAAGGAAGCAGCCAAGGAGATGAGAAGACGAACTGAAGACAGTTTAGCAACTGGTGCAAAAGTAGCACCAAAATCACGCCCAGGTACTTGTGTAAAACCCTTAGCAACAAGGCGAGCCTTATACCTTTCAACGGTTCCATCAGCCAAAAACTTCACATTAAACACCCATCGACACCCAACTATCTTTCCATTAGCAGGTAAAGGAACCATCTCCCAAGTTTGACTTCGTTCAAGTGCATCCATTTCAGTTTGCATGGCTGCTACCCAATGAGGATTTGCCATAGCTTCAGACAAAGAACGAGGAATTTGAATGGCAGATGTACAAGATACATAGGCATGGTAAGAGGTTGACAAGCCCTGGTAAGAAACAAACTTGGCAATAGGATGATTAGTAGAACAGGGAAATCCATATTTTTCAGGAGGACACCGCGCCCGTGAAGGGTAACGAGGTTCAACAATAGGAGAAGACGTATCAATAGGAACAATAACAGGAGGATCAGGAACATGGGTAACAGAAGGAGAGATGTTACCTGAGGCGGATGACAAGGTATTGTGGTGAGCATGTGGCCGACGAGTGTAAACTTGTAGAGGTTTTGGCATAGGTTCCTGTAGAGGTTTTGGCATAGGTTCCACCGGAGGAGAAGAATCAAGGACAAGCATAGGATATATTGCTGAAGATTCCTCCTCCGATGTTGTTATACGTTCTTGCACAGATAAAGTGTTACCAAAGAAAGGAACATGCTCAACAAAGGTAACATCCATAGTGTGATAAATATGACGACGAGAGGGATCATAACATCGATAGCCTTTGGAGAGAGGAGAATACCCTAAGAAAACACATCGAATGGACTTATCATCAAGTTTAGTACGAGAAGGACTCTTGTTGTGGACATAACATACGCACCCAAAAACCCTGGGAATAATAGGAAACAAAGTGTGACCTGGATAAACAAGCTGGAAAGGAGCCTTACCACCAAGGATCCTACTGGGAGTACGATTAAGAAGATAGGCAGCCGTAAGTACAGCAAAAGGCCAATACGACTGAGGTACATGCATACCACGTAACAAGCATCGAACAATGCCCATTAGAGTCCTATTTTTTCTCTCGGCAACACCATTTTGTTCAGGTGTGTAAGGACAAGTTAATTGTTGAAGAATACCTTGCTGATTAAGGCGAGAGACAAACTCATTAGACACATACTCCTAAGGATTATCAGATCGAATTCCCTTAACAATGACTTTAAATTGTGTTTTAACAAGTTGCAGAAACTGGGAAAACAAGGGGAGGACCTCAGACTTTTTACGAAGCAAATACACCCATGTACATCTAGTATAGTCATCAACAAATGTCACATAATATCTATGCCCAGACCATGCAGTTATAGGAGACGGTCCCCAAACATCAGAATGAATTAAATCAAAAGCACATGGAGATCTATGCATGCGAGGAATGTAAGTTCTAACATGTTTAGATAAAGAACAAATATCACAATGAAACTTCGAATTCTTGCATGTTGTGATTAATTCGGGAAACAAAAGACAAAGGTATTGAAAATTAACATGTCCTAACCGGGCATGCCAAGTGTTCAAAAACTTTAAAGAAAAAAGATTACGGCCTGACTCAGGCAAGACACTAGCATGTAGACTTGAAATAGGTGGAACTGGCGGAGGATCTCCAAAGTAGTACAGGCCATCACGCTCATACCCCCTGCCAAAAATCCGCCTCGTATGAAGGTCCTGAAGATAACAAGAATTAGCAAGAAAAACAACGGCACAATTAAGATTCTTAGCTAGACGATGAACAGACAATAGATTAAGAGTAAAGCTCGGAATGTAAAGAACTGACTCCAAGACAATGTGAGGTGACAAATTAACTGTGCCTTTACTTTGAACTTGGGAGAGAGAGCCATCAGCAATAACTACATGTTTATTAATTGGGGTATGAGAATTGGAGAGAAGATTAGACTCACCGGTCATGTGATCATTGGCACCGGAGTCAAGAATCCAAGTAGATGGACTACTAGTAGTCGTAACATGAAAAGCAGTGGGTGTACCTGTAGTAGCTGATGTGGCAGCGACACCTTCAGCTGATTTCTCTTCTCTGAAGACGTGCATGAACTGATCCATCTTCGAGTTCAATGCCCGCTCAATAGTGGCATTAAGATCATCCGAGACTCCCCCTGACCAAGAGCTGATGGGAACCTCTGAAAAGGCTGCCGTACGAGGCTTGCCACCTCCTGACTTGCCAGAAACCTTTTTCGGGCGAAGTTCAGGGTGAAGTTGATAGCAAGTAGATTGATAATGACCATCAGCCTTGCAGTATTCACAAAATGGTCGATTAGGACCCTGATTGCCCCCAGGTGGAGCATTAGAGCGGGGGCCTCCTGACCGGACATGAGAGCGAGAATTGGCAGCAAATGCCATCTGATCTGAAGATGGTGAAGCATTAGAAGCAATGATGACTTTGGAGTTCAACTTCACACGACGCTCATGTTTCTCAATTGATGCATAAGCTTCTCCGAGGGAAGGGAGAGGTGAAGTGTTGAGAATTTGGGTACGGATAGCCTCAAAGTCCGATTCCAAACCGATAAGAAACTGGTGGACTTTCTGTTTATCCTCTCGCTTTTGAATGGCTATAGCAATGGCTGAAGTCATTCCTGTAATGTCAGTCAAAGAGGTGTAGATTGCAAGCTCCTCCCATCTCTTCTTCAAATATCCATAGTAGGCTGTTACGGACAAAGAACCTTGACAGGCCTGACCAAGCTCCCTGTACAACTCATATATGCGTACCTCATTATGCGAGGTAGAATACATCTCTGTCAAAGCAGCCCACAAACTATCAACAGTTTCATGAAATGTGAATAACTCATAGATTTTTGGTTCCATCGAGTTTAAAATCCATCCCAAAATCATACAATTATCCATAAACCATTTCCCATAAGTAGAATCAGCCTCTGATGGACGCAACACTTTGTTAGGGAATAACCAATCAATCTTACCCTTAGCTCCCAAGAACAAGCGGATAGACCTAGACCAAGACGAAAAATTCTGGCCATTCAGTAGAACACTAGTAACCCGATGAGAAGCAGGGAAGTTCAACAGATTCTCATTCCCACTACCAGATTCAGATTTTGAGACACTGGAATTGGATGGTGATTTATCCATTGAAGATGTATCCGTAGGAGATTCTGGCATAACGACAAAAAAGAGGAGACAATAGAGCAGCACCTAATGAACAAGAGATTTCTGGACAAAGAGACGATACCTTTAATCAAGGAAGAAAGAGAGGAGCTGCTCCAGGACAAAGGAAAAGACAATAACAAAGGCTGATTTAAGCCTTCATAGGAGCGGTGGAGCCGCTGAAGACAAAGACCCTAGAAAGGGATGGACGGAAGCCGTGCTCAGAACAGATGCAGGGAATGGCTACACAGAAGCGCAAGAAAGTGACAGCAGCAGTAGAAGCGCAGAGAATTAGGGTTAGGGTTTGTTGCAGCGCAGGGAATTAGGGTTAGGATTTGTTGATGGTGGTGAGGGTTAGGGTTTGGTGGGTTTGGCATCTGATACCAAGTAGAATATAATATTAGGTCGTAATAACTTAGTTCTCAGTGTGAGACTAAGACTCATATTTATAATGAACAGAGTTACAGTCAGTAGACTCTAGTCCCAATGTGGGACTATTAATAAAAGACTTAACATATTACAATAATGTTTGATGTATGGGGCTCCTGGTTCACTTTCAAAGTAATAGTTTCCTGTTTCTGTTACAGCTATATTACCTACAGATGGCTTGCTTTGTAACCCATATGTTGCTTGGTTGTGCAATTTGCTGTTACCTGTTGCCTGTTGACATTTGACCTGAACTAACCTGTTCTGGTCCTGAGTTTAAACCTAGTAGAAGAATACCAAATGCAAGCTTAAAAGACTGATTGCGCTTGTTTCTCATTTTGTAGAAGTCTTCGTATATGGACTTGGTTTAACTTTAGATGTGGGTGTGTAACTCATGTGAGGCAAAGATACGAGAGGGAGGATGGCCAAGACCTAGTGGAGAAGTGAGTGTATTTAGGAGAGATGTGAATGTCTTTTCTGCTTCTCAAACTTTGCTGTTTATGGTTGATCATTTTAGGGGATGGGGGTGTGGAGAAAATCAGTCAGAAAATCAACATTTGTAAAATCCGTTTCATACTTGGTGATTTAGAAACTGAATAATCATAGTAAATCCATTTGCACACTTGATCACACTTCTTTTTCTATCATTATTTATTTAGTTTTAGTTATCTTTTGTTGATATTTCGAAAAAATTATACTATTTTGGTATCCTTAATTTTGATGAGCACTGAGCAGTTCTTATCCTTCTTGAAACCTAAAAGCAGGTAAGACCTCATCACCTTTTGATAGATCTATTCATCCACCAACACAAATCTCCAAGTCTGATATGTATAACAAGGTGAATTTGACTTCTGAAAGAGGGACACCATGACATGGCAGATACTGCAGGTAGGTCGTATTAAAGTACATGCATTAATACTGATTTACATATGCTAGTTACTAAAATGTTAACGGTTGAGCTTTTTCAAATGCTTTGTCCATAGTCCATATTGTCTGATGATGAAATCATAAACATCAATTGACTTTCCAAATGCTGAAAATTTGGTATTACAGCAAACATAATGTCACTATGAAATAAACAATTTTGGTTGATTGATACTTAAGTAAATGAGATTGACAACATAAATATATGAAAGGACATCCTTTCACTATATCCTTTGTTAGATGCTAATGTCACATACAAACAACTCATGTTATGTGAAAAATGGTAAACAGAAAGAGGAAAGCAATTGAATTATTTTCAGGCTTTTTTGCAGACATGAAAGCACTCTTGAGAGGAACCCTACTCACTAATAGCTGTAAACATTCATTTCACTCTCTTGACTTATGGACTTTGAGTGTTTCCAAAGGAATTAGTGGGTATTTAAATGGTTGGTAGTAAAGTAAAGGTTTGATATTTATAGAGCATGTATGTGATGTTCTTTATTTACAATTTGTTGGTTTCATTCTTTTTTAAGGTCAAGTTGTCTGGTCTTTCCTTCATATGAAGACAGAGAAGGAAACAAAACTTATAAACAGAAAAAACCCTAGATTTTGAAATGACCACAGAGAGAGATAAAGTGAGAGGCTAATAGCATAGAGTGATACAGGTCTTCAGTCTTCACTCTTCTCTCTATTGTCACTCTCAATATTGGTTGCTATCAGCAATCTGCTTTTTTTTTTTTTTTGGCTGTGGGCCTGCACTGCTACTAGATCTTATTTAGATTTTGTTTTGGATATTGTGTTTCACATCCAAAACAACCTTTAAGTCTACTCTAGGCATTTGCTGTTTGTTATTCATTTTATGAAATGGACAATGGAGCAGATTCCAAATTAATTGGGACTATATATTTAGGACTAGTGATGAAATTGATATTGACATGCATCTGTTCTTGGTGTTTTTAATGTGTTCTAAAATTAAATAAAACCACATTGTTCCCTAATTCTCTTTCACCTAATGAAACCATTTTTTGAAACACCTTGCATAGTTGCATTTTGAAAATTGTCGAAGATTTTCTATTATAGACGCAGAAAAAATGTCGAAGATGACTGTAAGCATTCTTGGTTTGATTCCTTTGTCACCATAACTTATTCTTTTTGTCCATATACAGTAGCAAGACATAGGTCTATTTCTTTTAATTTTTTTTTAGTTTTCAGTAAATACATTGAAAAATATTTGAAATACTGTAAACACTGTTCACATTCAAAGGAATCAGCTAGCCCAAAAGAATTCCAGATAAACACATTGGGCTTTGGGCCTAGATTCACAACAGAATAGTCCTGTGTTCTGTTAATATAGAGGGTACCTCATACCTGAAGGTTCAGAGTGTTTGTACACAGCTGTGTTTTTTTAACAGGGATTAGGACCCCACCCATTGGACAAGTTCCATCCAGGTGCTTTTCTATGAGGACAAAAACCTCAACCTGATGCTATTAAATTTCATTTGGAAGATTAGTTGGAGTGATTTGTAATGTACCAATTCAGTTGATATTGACTTGTTATATTAGGCCTAGTTCAAAATCAAATGTCCTAAACCTATATATCTCATGACCTCATACTAGCATTCAAGTTTGTTTTGGAGTTTAAATGCTCTTCACTTTGACATGTTTTTGTTGTACAAAATTTAAGTTTGGAATATATTTCATTGACTTATATGAAAATATTGTTGAAAATCCAGCACATGAAATTTTTTTGGATGGAATAGCTGATTTAGCTCAGTGGACTGTGAGCTATATCTTTTTATTTAAGATCTTCACTAGTTGATAAAAATACCACTATTTTGGCAATTGTGAGAGTAAAAGTTTTCAAAGTAGACAAATAAGAGAAAAATAAAATCATCAACCCTACCTCAATTTCCTTCCCACCAAAATTAAAGGAGAAAAATGTGTTAATAAATTAACAAATAGCCAAGATTATGTATCATTTCCCACTGAATTGCCCTTAGCTTAGCTTCTTCTATTGTTGGTGGATTCACTCATCATTGTAGTAATCAATAGAGTCTCTTCTCTCTCAGTCTTCTTCCATAGTACATTTTTCTCTCCAAAACTCCCCCTTTCTTTTCAAACCAAATCATTCATATTAGAAATTCTGTCTCCATGAGCACATTCATGCACATATTCAATTGCATGCAAATATGCAATAACATAATATAAAAGATAAAAAATAGAATGTAGCTAGAAAAAGCTAGAATTATCCTGACTATATAGTAGCAGAACTGCACAATTCCACCAGCATGAACTTTAAAGATTAAAGTTAGAAGAGACCCATCACTTGTTAAGCTAGAAACTTATTTTGATCTTAATGACCAAAAGCTAAGTTTAGCAATATGTTCTATCTTATAGTAAAACTTACTTAGGGTGTTAATACCATATGTGATAAAAAAGATGAAATTTCCCACCAAAAGTTTGTATTTGAGGGGCCATTTACTCATCATTCTTGGCATATTTCAAGGACCTACATTTCACTTTCTGTCCATAAGGCAGGTGTTGACTACATCCAAAGCCAATAGTTAAAAGGGAAAGAAAGAAACTGAATTTTTGTAGCATATATAGATACTTGTTTCATTCTTTTATTTTTATTAATAATATTCCTTCATTTCTGTTTTCATTTCTTTCACAGTTCATACTTCATACACATTTTTTAGGATCTTTGCATTTTAAAAATAAGTTTTATTGAATTATAGATTAACAATAAATAAACAAAATAAAAGGGACTGGTCATAACTGTGACAAGGGAATTAGTTGTAGATATACTAGAAGGGAAAATTTAGTTTAAAATTGAATGGAGAAGGACTGAACCAGTGCAGTAGTGAAGTGACAAGATGGACAGTTGTCCTAGCCTTCAAATCTAAAGAGCAATCTAAGGCCTGCCTGCATACTGTAAAAACAAAAAAGTAAGTTTAAAAAACAGGCTAGTTTTGGTTATTGCTGACCTCCTCACCTCATACCACTAGATGTCCATGAAGAGAGAAGGGAAAGTTTTACTTCAAACTTACAGGTTTTTCTGGGTAGGGATCAGTCAAAATAACCCACTTGTAAAATGAGGTAAGATTGAATGTCTCTTGGTGCAGGTTTTGGTCATTTAAATGCTCACCCATCTACTGATGAGTTCACAAGTAGGGTCTATAACTACAAGGGTCCTAAAGGAAAAAGAAAAAGAAAGGGAAGTGAGAGAGAGAAAGAGAAAGAGAAGGAAAGCATAAAAGCATGGTCTTTCTCTCACACACAGATCCCTATAGAATGCAGGAGGGCTATCCAGCATTTCTTGCTGGAACTCATTCTTTTTGCTTAGTTTAAAGGGTCTAGTTTTGTTTTTCCCTTGAGTAGCTTTTCAGACTGTAGGAAGTTGTGGGGACTAGGGGGAGTGCATGGTATTATTTTTAAGACTTTGGTTGTTGCTTATATTTAGAGACCTGCATTGAGGAGTGTGTGCATTCTCTATAAAATCTCTCTTGCTTAGTTAAATGAATGAAATGGATATACTTGTTGCATGAGTGGTGTAGCTAGAAAACAAAAAAACAGTTTTCATATTTGAAGTGAAGCAATTTTTTTTTTTCATTTTGAAATGATTAGTTTATTTGTTTTCAATGATTGATTTGCCTTGAAGGAGGAGATATACTTCTAAGGATCTTTGGGAGTAGGAAAGGGGAGAGAAAAGAAGAAGATGAAGTCCATGAATAATAATAACAATAGCAGTAACAACTGGTTAGGTGTCTCTCTTTCACCCCACTTGAACATTGAGGTTTCTTCAGAATCTCATCATCATCCAACACAGATACCTTCTTCTGCAGTTCCAAGAAGCTTCTTTCTTTCTTCTTCTCACTTAAACAACTCTGGTATCTGTCATGGTGTTGATGGAGAAAATGGTGGGTTTTACTCCCACTTATCTATGATGCCACTAAAGTCTGATGGTTCTCTTTGTATAATGGAAGCTCTTAGTAGATCACAACCAGAAGGTCAGCTTCTGTTATCTATTTCTGTTCATTAACATTTTTACTTTCTTTATCTCATTTGGTTTCTGTCTTATATTTTGAGACACAGTTCTAAAAATTTTAGACCATTTTGTCTTATTTATGTGTAGCTATAATGCCCTCTTCATCACCAAAACTTGAGGACTTCTTAAGTGGTCCAACAATGGGAAGCCATCAGTATGCAACCAATGACAGAGAAGCTATGGCTTTGAGCTTAGATAGTATGTACTACCATCACAATAACTCTGATACTGAAACCAACAGACAGAGTTATCTCCAACACTCCTATAGGCAGCAGCAGCAACAACAACAACACATTCAGTTTCAACAACACCCATACTTCTCTGGACTTTCAAACCATGAGATGTATCAAGCACCATTGCAAGACACCAAGGACAACCAGCTTGCAGATTGCAGTTCTCAGCTTTCTCCAGTGGCAGAAGATGGGACCCCAAACTTAAGGAGCTGGGTTACTAGGCAGTATTCTACTAACCATACCATGGAGCAGAAGATGGAAGGTTTTCTGGGTGATAATGGTGGGACTGGCTCAGTTAATGCAATGGGTTATGGAGATTTGCAGTCTTTAAGCTTGTCCATGAGTCCTGGTTCACAGTCTAGTTGTGTTACAGCTCCACACCAGATCTCACCTACAGGAACTGAGTCTATGGCCATGGAAACAAAGAAAAGAGGGTCTGGGAAGGTAGGCCAAAAGCAACCAGTTCACAGGAAATCCATTGACACATTTGGGCAGAGAACTTCTCAGTATAGAGGTGTTACAAGGTCAGTTCACACCTACTTTCTTTTTCCATCTGCCTTCTGTTTTGAATGAGAGGTTCCATGTTCACATTTGGGCTAAGTGTTTGTTTTATTCCCCTTTAAAGATTTTACCATCTTACCACATTTGTATGTTATTCATGGTTTAACTATGGATTATCATTAGCATTTATTTATGTATTCTAATTCTGGTTCCTTTATCTTTATCAGGCATAGATGGACTGGTAGATATGAAGCTCATCTCTGGGATAACAGTTGCAAGAAAGAAGGGCAAACAAGGAAAGGAAGACAAGGTTGGTCAAGAAATATACAGAAACCATTTACAGTATATAGTTTGTCATTTCCAATAGTTCTGCCATTCTCTGGTCTTCTTCTTTTTTTTTTCTCTGTGCCTGACTAGTACTACTACTGATTCTGTTTTGTCATGTTCTTGCTGCTTTTGGATACCATTTCAATCAAATGATGCTGTTCAGTTTATCTGGGTGAGCATTTGTGCTTCTTTAAACTCATTAAATCATCCTTGATATAATCTAAAAACCATGTTTTAATAATAATAAAAATCAACTAATCTTGTTTTGTATATATTTAGGAGGTTATGATATGGAAGAGAAAGCTGCAAGAGCTTATGATCTAGCAGCTCTCAAGTATTGGGGAGCTTCAACATATATCAACTTCTCGGTATTTTTCAATTGTAACATCACTTGTTAACCATTTGATTTTGTACTGGTTTGCTTACTGATGCGAAAATCTTAAATGGTTTCCAGTTAGAAAATTACCAAGCTGAGCTTGAAGAAATGAAGAATATGACTAGGCAAGAATATGTTGCTCACTTGAGAAGGTATATATGGTGTCAGGTGTGTTATTTTCTTCATTTCCATGTTTTGATAAATTTTTATTAATAACTTATATATTCCATGCAGAAAGAGCAGCGGGTTCTCGAGAGGGGCTTCGATATATCGAGGAGTAACACGGTAATATAATTATTTAGAAAATTGTTGTGGTATTAAATACCTTTAATTCAAACAAAAATGAGTATCTATACCCTGCTAAGACCTCTGTTTTTGTTGCTATACCTGCAGACATCATCAACATGGAAGATGGCAAGCAAGGATTGGTAGGGTTGCAGGGAACAAAGATCTTTATCTTGGGACATTTGGTAAAATTCTTGAAGCTTGAATGTTTCAGACATTTCTATATTATTACCCTACATGCTTTTATGCAACAATCTTCATTCCAAATAAATGAGTGATGTAGAGCCAAAGCATATTTAGTACTTTATCAAGCACTTTAAAACTCTCATAAGACTATCTTTTCAGATTCTTGTGATGCTTTTATAAGGCTGATTAATAGTAACTATACTTTTATAAGGCTGAGGCTTCAGATCAATTAGAAAGAGAAAAAGTATTGCATTGTGCACATATATGATATATACTGAAGATTATCTTTTTAGGACTTAGGGAGAATCTTTCACTAGTTCTTATCTTATTAGTAAGTTTAATTTCTCATTAAGAAATTTTAATTCTAGGAACACAAGAGGAAGCAGCTGAAGCTTATGACATTGCTGCTATTAAGTTTCGTGGCACGAATGCTGTAACTAACTTTGACATGACAAGATATGACGTAGAACGGATTATGGCAAGTAATACGCTCCTTGCTGGAGAACATGCTAAGCGAAACAAAGAGATAACAGCTAGCAATGAAGCCATTGATCACCATCCATCTACTCAGAACAGCAATGGGGATGTCGGTTTATCAGAAGAGCATACTGTAGGTGGACCAGATTGGAAAATGGTCATGTATCAGTCTTCCCCTCATGGACCAAGTGATGTTGCCGAATCTATTGAGCAGAAACCGAATGGTATTGGAAATTACAGGAATTCATCATTCTCGGGTGCCTTACATGATCTGATCGAACTTCACAATATGAATTCAGACCAACTGGTGGATGACTCTGCCACACTAGGTGTTCATTTATCCAATTCATCTTCTCTAGTGACAAGCGTAAACAGCTCGAGAGAAGGAAGCCCCGATAAGAATGGGATGTCAATGCTGTTTGCAAGGCCTACATCGACTTCCAAATTCATCAATCCAGTTACATCAATGAATTCTTGGATTTCATCTGCTCAATTAAGGCCTGCAGGTTCTATGTCACATATGCCAATGTTTGCTGCTTGGACTGATACTTAAAATATCCATGACTAATGTAACTTGTAAAATCTTGCATGAGGGGGGAAAAGAAGAGGGTATTAAAAAACACAAGTATTGGAGAGGAGGGAAAGAATTGGTAGATAACATTGTAGTAATGAAAGGTCACAGAGTGGACCCAGTTATCTAGTAGTGAAATATTTCAAATTTAATCTTTCTGAGCATATTAGAGGATATGTTATGTGAGGAAAGAATGAAAAAAATTCTGTGAAATGATGTTAAGTTTAATGTGATGTGGAGTGACCCCTCATACTGAAATCTGCTTTATATTTGGTCCTGTTATAAGTACACAAACCAGCTCAACAATTGCCAATAATGCATAGATTGAAAGGGTCTTACTTTGACTACACTCATTATATAGATCTCATCAGTCATCACCACCTATATATATATATATTCTACTTTTCTTGTTAATTCCTCCTATCTTTGTCTGAGCTTTCTTCAAAAGCAACAGACATTCCATTCCATTATTCAAAAAGGGTTATAGATTGATATCCTGATGATGACTTTTAGTGTTTAGTTTAAGGAAATGTGGCTCTACTTAAATTCCTTTGTCTGCAACTTTTATAATGTAAATCTTCTAAACTTTTCAATTCCACTTATATAAATTAAACATAATTTGTTTGAGAGCTTAAAAGTAGTTTCATGTTCTTGTATGAACTTAAGATAATAATGAACACCTTGAGTGAATACATAATTTGCGCGAATGGCGCACGTGTCTCCTCACCGTGGGTAATCAAACCTAACATCATAATTTTCAAGACCCTTACATACAAGATTAAATAACAAAAGTGCACATAACATGTAAATAACAAAAGTGCACATAACATGTAAATTGCGCGAATACAGTATATCTAAACAACCATATAATGAGGTATATATATCCAAATAGAAAGATCTCCAAGTTCATATGAGTATCTTAGCTTTTTGCCCTAAAGAAAAAACTACTTGGGGGACCAATAAGTTTCACATGAAAGACAGAGAGGTTTGACAGATACTGAGAGTTACATGAGTGAGCAGAGAGAAGGAGGGGGGGTTAATAAGGGGTGGTTGTTTCCTGCTGGGGAGCTGTTGCTTGCATAGATACTTACCTTTCAATGCTTCTCCTACTTTGTCAATGTACTCAGTTCTGTTCTGTTCTGTTCTTTCCCTTTAATAAATACATCATACACCAATTTAAATGCAAATGTAAATGAACACCTTCAGAATCAAACATAGCTTGCCATATACTACATTCCTCCCATTCTCAGGACCACCTTATATACAAACCTATGGATTCACACACATCCAGATAACTAAATATACATTGGGCCACCAGTTTGTAATATCAGATAATTTTTTGGGATTGTAGATGTTTGCTCGCTATAATTTTTTGGGATATATATATGTTGGAAGAAATTATTCAAAACATTTGGGAGTGTGGAAGTTGCTTTGTATTAGTTTGCGCAGTTAAGAGACTGATTACTGAAAATACTCTCTTGCACTGTAAATCCAATCATGCAACAACATTTTCAGTTTTCAGATGAGAATTGAAGCAATATATATATATATATATATATATATATATATATATATATATATATATATATATATGAGTAGTTGTTCATTGATTGCATGTTTTGAATTTATTATTATTACCTTAGGGGTACCTGTCACTTTGTATATATTTTTCCTATTTCCAACAGTAAAACGGGTAGAAATCCAGGGTTTTGCCACTGGTTGGGCATAACTGAGATCAGAGTGACTGAGTGAGTACTATTTTTCCTGGCATGGACATGGAGTACCAAGTACTTAAAAAAGCAAGAATCACATTATGAGCAAGTAAATTTTATTGAATGCAAAGTATCTAGCTACCTGCATGAAATGCCAAAGGTTGGTCAAGAAAGTCATGGTAAATTTTTTCCAAATTATACCCATTATGCAAGGTAGTGACTAGTGAAGGTACATCAGTTCTCAGTTCTCGGCAAGAATACAAATTGAAGACCTAAGAGGGTAAGACTTGGTGGGTATGTAGGCCAGTGACTGAAAGTTGATTTTCAATATGCTTACAGTACTATTAATTTAATTATTAAGCTAATTGAAAAACCTTATTACATGTACCAAAATTAGATGCTGTAGATAGTGAACAGTCTCAAAATTAGAAATGGTCCTGGAACAAATAATGTAACAAACCAAACTCAAACTTTGTTTGATCATCCATACTACTCCCTCCCTCCTATCATCTTCCATATATGTACGTATAGTTCCATCATGCTCATCCATGTGTAATGTGTTGTTCCATATAAGCAATGCATGCATCTATAGCACGTGAGAGAGAGAGAGAGAGAGAGAGAGAGAGAGAGAGAGAGAGAGAGAGAGAGAGAGAGCGAAGTATAAGAGCCACACACAGCCCACACTGTCTGGTGGTCAGAGAGAGAGAGAGAGAGAGAGCGAGCTAAGTATAAGAGCCACACACAGCCCACACTGTCTGGTGGTCAGGTTTTGGTGACAAGAGCTTCTTGAGTTGTGCTTGCTTGCTGGTGAGTGACAGAGCGCCGTACGTAGAAAGAAAAAAGAGAGAAAGCTAGAGATGGAGTTGTCGACATCGCAGATCTAATAAAACCTGTATACACAAGCCTATGACCCTATGATTATCTATCTATCTATCTATCTAGATATAGCTATTAGGTAGCTACATATATATTCCAAAAATGAATCAGAGAATTAGATGGCTAGATAGATATCGGCGCGTGCTACCTACCCTACGTAGTAGTAGTACTGCTCTCTCTCTCTCTCTATATATGTTTGACCGTTTGTAACCTGTAACCTGTAACCTGTAATCCCTCTCTTATCTCACTACGTAATAAGTACACACTACGTAATAATCCCTGAACTGAACCCCGTTTTATCTTATCTCACTCTCAGGTCTCAGGCCACAGCAGCACTGCAGCAGCAAAGTTGGTCGTGTTTTTTTTTTTTTTTTTTTGATTGGCAAGCGGGGTTGAGGGGACTCTATCCTTTTTAAATTACGTGTGGAAACTTATATTAACAATCAGTTATCATCTTTAAAATTTTACATGCATATTGCTTTTAATTTGGTTTGATGCTTGATAAATTGATTGATGGAAATTATATCACTCTCCTAGTCCTACCTCCAAATCAAATCCAATCCCACATTTCTCCTCTCTCTCTCTCTCTCTCTCTGATTAGATCTACCCCACAATTAAACACTGTTCCATGTACATGTTCATAACATAACAATAATGTCAGTCATGACTCGTGACTTACTGATGTATTTGAAATTTTGAACTGGTTATGACTTATGATCATCCAACCATTTATATTTGTTAGTTAGATATATACACAAATCTGGAGGTCATTTGTAAAAAAATTTGAAGTTAGAATTGAGAAACCAGAAGTCCAAATAATAATCAATACGTACTGCTTATAGTTTCTTGGCTCTACTAGGTTAGTTTGGTACCAAAAGGAAAACAGAACCCTATTTAATATGTTGACGTAAAAACTATGGTGGTGTAGTAGCCAGCTGACCTGTATTCAGCTCTTGGTATATATACCGGTGGTGAACATTACATTACGAAAGCTAAAGCAACACTGATTAGTACCTATACCTACACCAGTTCAGGTCGGCCGACTCTACTGCCGATCATATATGAATTGTGCTGCTTTAATTCCCAGACATTAGTTCCGAGACCAATGGCAAAGCTCATGACTATTCTAGAGCTCCTCTCATTTTCTGGCAACAAAAGTGTTCATAATCTAGGCCCTCCTAAGTGAGGCTCATGGTCCATGGCAGGTGAGTTATTTGAAAACCTAATGGGTTCTCTTTATTTAGTATGATTTTTATATATGAATTAAGGATTTTAAATAGAAAAAGAATTTAGTAGGAAAAAGAGTTTTAGAATCAAGTTCTAAAGGGTTTTAAGGTGGATTTCCTTTTTAACTACAACTGAACTTCAATTGGGTTAAGTTCTATTCTCAAGTTGTTAAGAACACGCCACGTGACACTTGTTAGGCTCCAACTATCTGTATACTATATAATAGTTAGTGGAGCCTAACAATTCATCTATATACTATCTAGACGGGTATTTTAAATACTAGGGCCTATAAAATTAATCTAAGAAACATATATACAAGGCCCAAATACAATAAGCTTGGACTTCATTGCTAACACTATTACAAAAACACAGGCATGTTCTTCCAACTTACAGTTACACTACATTCTTCTTACTTAGCTGAGAAATTTGCACAAGTTTCTCTACCACCATATCTATCTCTTCTCCTCCTCCTTTCTTCCTCATTATCTCACTTAGTTCCCTTGCCTTCCTTCGAACTTCTTCCCCTTCATTACCTACCACCACTTCATTTACCACCTTTGCCACTTCTTTTCTCATAAACTTTTCTTTCTCTCTCATAACTTCCTTCCCTACTCCAAGTTCCACCACCAACCTAGCATTTACAGGTTGATCAAGATGCTCGGGCATCGCTATTATAGGAATACCATAATGTATTCCTTCCATCACAGAACTCCATCCACAATGACTCACAAACCCACCAACATTTGCATGAGCAAGAATTTTTGGCTGAGGAGCCCAGTTTTTAACCACCATTCCCCTCTTTCCAATCCTTTTCAAAAATCCTTGTGGTAAAACTTCATCAACTTGTTCATTTTTTTCTTCCTCATCAGGAAATCTAATAACCCATATGAAGTTAACCTTGCTAAGCTCTAATCCATAAGCTATCTCTTCTATCTCCTCTTTCGACATGAAGTACTCAGTACCAAATGATACAAACACAACGGAACGATGATCCTTTTCATTAAGCCATGCAATGAAATTAGACTCATTCTCATTGCAGTCACTGGTAGTTTCTTGAATGAGAGGTCCAACTGGTACAAATTCCTTTCCCACCTGCAAAGAGAGGTAACCAATATATTTTGCTTCTATCTCTGTAAATGTTTTGATCAAGATGATATTGTAAGATGCATCGAAGCACGGGAAACATCGTTCTTTGTTGGAATCAGAATTGAACATCTCCATGATCTTATTATATTCATATTCATGCAAGTAGATGGAAGAAAATGGAAATTGATCAATTACACTTGGATTCTTACACATATCACAAAAGTAGCTAAATGAAGCTGCACTGTTTAATAAGAAATGAATAGCAGGAATATTTTCGCGAGAAGCAGCTGCAGGTGCCCAAGGTTGAATATAATCATAAATTAACAAGTCAGGCTTTAAAACTCTCAAGAGATTGGAGAAGGATGATTCTGCCATGTCAAAGGCCTGCTTAAGAGTTGACATGAGATGTGATGGTAGTGATTTAGTAGTGTGGTTATGAGGTGGAAGGTTTGGAAGGGAAGGAAGATGAAGCTCAACCAATTGTATTGAAGAAAAAACTTTCTCATCAAGTTGGTTTTTGATAGAAGATAAGTTTATTGGTGTAGAACAGAAATAAACATAGAAGTTTCTTTTTGAGAGGTTCTTGGCTAATTCTAAGTAAGGAGATATGTGACCATGTGCTAACCATGGAAACATTAAAATACGAAGACGATGCTTTTTCGTATCCATGCTACTAGTTTCTCTGTAAAAACTTTGCTTGGTCTCAATTGTTAAGGTGATGGATATATATAGTGTAGGAGAGTGAAAGAAGTCAATAGTAGAACATGGAAGTATGAAGAGGAAAAAATAAAGATACATATATGGAACAATAGTAATCTTTAGAGAAAATCTTTGGTTCATAGCGTTTAGGACCAAAGTATTCTCCAAAGCATCCATCCATGCCCACCACACATATTACTTTACTCAGGGTTGAAAGGTTTTGTTTTTCTTTCGGTTAAACACTGAATACTTATTAAGTTTTGAATTTGATTCTGCCAAATTTGATTTAAGTAAATTTTTAGCGGATGACTTAAATTAAGTACTTAATATGAAGTGAAGTTTTTCTAATAAATCAAACCCCTTTTTATAAATTATCTATGTAACTGACTTTTGTCAATCCCACCATGGGCATGGGCAGATGTAATAATGGCATCCCCACAGTCCCACACTAGTGAGTGTGCCAGATAAATAATTATGAATGCCTTACCAAAATAAAAATAAATGTCCTATAACTTAGTCGGAATCAAGGCTTGTTGAGAAGAGGACACGTATGTGTAGCTGAGATACGTGTCTTTTGCTCTTCTCCTAAATGTTCCATGTGTGATTACCATACTTATCGCTTCTGGAATTCGACACGTAAATTTTCCTCTTTTTTGGATTGGTAAATGGTAATATTATTTCCCCTACAGAGGTGGGACTCGATGCCAAGACTTTGGACTCAACCTCCCAACTCCCAACTCCCAAGTCATGACCTCCAGTGGTCACCTCTTAGTTGTAAGAGAGCTAACTCAAAAGACCTCACACCATACAATTCACTAGCATGTATTATCAGAGGAGAAAATGGTTAAGAATGGATGTGGTAAATGGTAATAGATCAGGGACTGGGTGTGAGAGAGGTGAGTCAGGACTCAGGAATGGCTGCTTTGACCTGCCCAACTTCTTAGGTTGACTGTTTTACCCTTTGGATGCCTTCAGAATTACAAAAGCAATACCAGTGTAGAGATCGTAGGAAGCAGAATTCCTGAATCCTGAACGAAGAGAGAGCCACGTCGATGGCCTCACCGTGCTCTAATCCGCTCGGCCTTTATCTATATAATATTATAATATATATGTGAATATGCACGCTTTTGCGTGCAATTAAGGTTGGGTAATGGTATAAAGAAGAACCTGAACATATTTTAATACACATGCGCTCTCATTCAAATAGGAAACATTTACTCACCAAAAAATTAAAATAACATAAAATAATTCAAAACAAAAAAAGTAAAGTCAAAACAAAAAATATTACTCAAATTAAGAGAGGAGAATGAATGACATATTTCGAGAAATTAATTAGCAATTGATGATTGGTAGGAAGATGAAGAAGATTCTCGAAAAAACGAGAACGAAAATCTAGAACCGTGAAATAGTTGGGCTTTGTTAAAGGGCTAAATAGTTGTTGGGCTTCAACAGTGTTGGGTTTTGTTAAATTTTAAATCCCAATTTTTTGATCCCTTTAAGTTTAAGTTAAAGGCTGAATAGTTGTTGGGCTTCAACAGTATTGGGCTTTGTTAAATTCTAAATCCCAATTTTTGATTTTAAGTTTTAATTAAGTTAAAAGGTTGAATACGTGGAAATCTAAAAACACGACAGATAAGGCCTCGCAAACAAACCTCGGGAAAGAGGCGCCTTATAAAGTAGTACAGATTATAACCGACACTTATAAAATTTGGTAAAAGACAAAGGATGGTCAAGATTTGCACAAATAATTATAGAGATTGGGTTTTAAGAGATTGGAAATAGATGGCCAAGATTAAACTAATTGTTATATTTGTTAAGATTTTGAGAGGAAACCCACGTTCAAAAAACTCTACGTCTCTCTTTTCTTCCTCATATCCATCCCATAGACTTCCTCCATACTCAATTTGATAGATTGTTATCATTCTTTATCGTTCTAATATGCCTCTGACAATTCAGAATGTACGTGTTTGATTTGGCATAAAATGATTATGCTCTCTAATCAACCATAACGCTCAACTAAATTGAATCCTCTCAGGTAATTGTATGTTCTTCCTATTTGAACGAATTTGGTTTTATTTGTTGACTAAATTGGAGAAAATGAGGTTGAGTTTATTGAGAATCATACAAATTTTATCTTCCAGCCTTGAGCCTTTAAAACATTTTTCTTCTTCTAATGATTAAATAAATTGATGCATTTGTCTTAAAGCTCTAAGATGAACGTATGAAATTCATGTTGAAGCTCTTTTGCTATCTGTCAAGCATGGTTTGTTTCCGTTTACACAACTTTAACCATAGAAATCAAGCCTATGTGCTTTGATAATTTCTATGATCACTTGATACTATTCAGCTGATCATGAACTGAATGTTTCTGAACAATATGAAAATCTAATTCCCAATAACTGATTCACCACTATTTCTCAGCCTGTTTTTCAGAATAATCCATACGCTAATCATGCAACTTAATAATCAACTGCAAACACTATAAGAACAATTTTTTACTAATTTACAGCGTTGAGCTACATTTTGACTATTGATTAGGATCTACGTATACAAGTGTGACTTCATGTTGAATTCTGTCATCTATTCACTTTTATTGTGTGAGAAACAGTCTTTAATAAATAATGTGAAATAATCTAGGAGAATTGCACCCTCCAGGAGTAACTCAATTGAATAAATGACATGTATATTTTTTTGTAACTATTTTCCACAGTCCATATGACCATCAAAATACAAACATGGTCTGTTTTAGTTTACCTACCATTCCTATACATTAGAGGTTTACTTGCGGCATCCATGCCACCACCATCATACATTCACATGGAAAAGATATAATAATACAAGCAAAGAATGGTGCCTTGATTAGTAGTTCCAAATAGGATTGTCACAATACTTGCACGACAAATCATGCTTATAAATGTGTAAAGCACATTGTTTTGCTTTGTAATATTGCAGATTTATGGACAAGCTAGGAAAGAGAGCCAAAAGGACATGATTCATGGAGATTATTTCAAAGAGAGAGACTCAAACGCCAAACCTAACAAAAGTAAAACATGGGGTGTCGAAGCATGACGATTGACTGAATATTGTAATGGCCTTATTCAGACCTTTTGAAGAGGAAGAGCCATGACATGCAGGATTACTACAACAAGGTACTGGAGACAACCCATATCTTATATCCAGATTCATATATTGTAATTTGACACATCTATTTACCTATTCTCTCTCTACTGTGATTTGGTGCTTAAAAGCAAGCCTCACTAGCAGTCCAGGTTAGTTTAAAATTTTGATTAAGTAAGTGCTTCGAGAATTTGTGTTTTGATTAAGTAGGGATTTCACATGTACATTGTTATATCTCTTTGATAAAATGCCACAATGAATGACAGTTCATCCATGCCTCACTAGCAATCCAGGTTAGTTTAAAATTTTGATTAAGTAGGTGCTTCAAGAATTTGTGTTTTGATTAAGTAGGGGATTTCACATGTATATTGATAAAATGCCACAATGAACGACAGTTCATTCCAACATAGTAATTATTACATTTCAATTTTCACTTTGAACATGGCCGTTTGATTGCTCGATAATCCATGGGATTATAGCTATTGTCTAGCGATGATTTGTAGGATTGATTAGGAGTAACAATATACAGTATTTATGTTCTAAATTCACAAATTTCTAGGTTAATGAATTAGTTGTTTATCATGCATCATAAAAAAATAACTATTAGACTTTGTGCTTATACATCATTACAAGAAACTATTATAATTCTAATATTCTCTTGAATTTTGAGTTTAAAATTTAATAATTCTGACGTGCTACCACTTGTGATTTCAGATTATCTTCAACATAGGAAAAGTTACTCGGCTTCACCATCCAAATTGGAGTTCGAATTATTATCTCTTGAAAATAAAACTTACTTGCAGCTCCCAGCAGAAAAGGCACTGAAACAATACAGTAAAGCTCTTGAACATATATTGGGAGTAAAGTTAGCACCGATTGTTTTAAGTAACTGATAAAACAAATACTATAAAGTACAATATCTTGCTGATAAGTCTTTCTTCCGCTATCGCAAGATCTCATCTTAGTGTCTGTATACCAATCACGACCAACTTGGTTGGACCAAGGTTAGTGCCATGTCTGACTCCACTATTTGATTTTCTGCTAAATCGTTCAACAACACGCATTCAATTCTATACATGCCACACTAATCCATACATATTTCAGTAGTTAGATTATGAGCAGCTTGCCTTGCTTAGGTTTTAGTATTATAGCATAGTGTGTGCTACGTATTCACATAAGTCTTATACGCTCCTGAATGTCAGTTTTATATATATACAATCGAAACTGATTCTGGTGATAATGGATTTTGAGATCCTTTTTGCATTAAAAATTTAAGAGAACCTATTTGAACCTCAGTTTAATAAGGTAGTGAAAATGAAGGATGTACTCCATAATTTTATATCGCCCTTAACATGATATATACCCTTCTTTGTGCTTCAATCGGCAACAAAATTGACCTCCCTGTGAGTAACCTCAGATGGTCAACATTTGACTATCCTATAATTTGGAAATCATGCGAATGATTAGGCAGACTCGAGCCTATATGATATTGGGCATTAGTTTGACTCTATTGTTATGGTAGCTTCACATCATCAATTTCCAATTGAGACTTGCTTATGCGATAGCCATTAATAACTTGCAGGGGAAATCAGTAAGATACTTTGAGTAATTACATGCAAAATCCTGTTTTTTGTCATGGTCAATTGTACGTTACCCTATCACGATACAGTTCTCCAAAACGGATCACATTAATGCGTATACAAATGGCAGAGAATTCAATAACAAATATTGTGTATAAAAAAGAAGTGTATCTCTAACTATATCGAGGTATGCTAATAAAAATTGTAAGTTGTATCTTTCAAAATTATTATAAATATTTTCAACTGCATGGATGTTCAGTTTACTAACTTACAGGTTTGATTTGAATTTGTGAATTACCAAGCATCTTTAGACTTTTTGATGCACAAGAGAAGATTTCTGTATGTCTGCATATATTCTATATAATCAAAGCAGAAGACCCCCGTTGAACTATCAAAAAGAGATTCAACTGAGTGGTATTATTTCAAATTCTTATCTATATGTCCAATCATTTAAATTTTCAAGCAAATATGTATGTATTACTTACACCATGAATACATCTCACAACTATAGAATAAGTCTACTGTTAGATGTATGTTAGAGAATGTTGTTCTCCACAAATTTATACTGTGAGATAATGCTGTTGTTCTCCACAAATTTATAATGTGAGATAATTCTACATTTTAATCTTATCATCTATCTTTAATAAAGCAAAACGTTAGTGACTTAATTCATAACTGTTTGAAAATCAAACAGATTGTGCACTTTGATGTCACTGTCAATGGGTTGTTATAGAAATCAAAAACTGTTTCTACACTATATTACTGTCAATGGGTTATTGTAGAAATCAAAAACTCTTTCCATACAATATCACTGTCAATGGGTTATTGTAGAAATCAGACATTGAATTGCATAGTACATAAATTGAGTTGTAGGCTTGGCAAGCATGGATTGCCGGTACCAAGCTATTTAATGGTGGTATCATTATTCACTTTCATTTGCAACTGATCGTGCTGGATTTGAGGTAGAATGATGTCAGAACATAGAGCTCGAGTTGGCAGATGAATTGGCTGGTGCAATTAAAGGATAAGGAAGATTGAAGCTCTTGAATATACATTGTTGGGGTTAATGTGGTATTGTTTGATTTTTCTACTCCTATGAGTAAATTGCAGACTTGAAATATATATAGGTATAATTCAAGATAATTAATTTGATTTTGTAGGCATGGACTGAAGCAATTCCGCAATGGATGTGCGGACAGACCAGCTTATATAACGCAATGTCCTATCCAGACTGGCCAGAGCTACACCTATACTTTCAATATTACAGGTCAAAGAGGAACATTGTGGTGGCATGCTCATATTCTTTGGTTAAGGGCAACAGTCTATGGTGCAATTGTTATCATGCCAAAGGAAGGAACTCCATTCCCATTCCCACAGCCTTTCATGGAAACTAATTTGATCTTTGGTGAGCAAGCTAGTCAATATCATATTTATAATTGATATACACTAGACGAATTTGAAATTAATTAATTAATTTGGCATCATATACATTGACCATGTTCAATTGCTATATAAAACAAATTCTGTAGGAGAATGGTGGAACAATGATGTAGAAGAAATCGTCAAACAAGGGAACTCGATGGGATTGCCACCAAATATGTCCGATGCACATACGATCAATGGGAAGCCAGGGCCATTGTTCCCTTGCTCGGAGAAACGTATATGTTTTTTTATTATCTTCAGCATTCCTAACATTTGCAATGGTAAATAGTGCATTACATCTGATCCTAACTTGTATTATTCTGTTGTATTCCTTTGTTTCAGATACATTTGCAATGGAGGTTGAACAAGGCAGGACTTATCTCTTGAGAATTATCAATGCTGCACTTAATGATGAGTTGTTCTTCGCTATTGCCGGTTACAACCTGACGGTGGTAGAGATTGATGCTGTGTACATCAAGCCCTTCCCCACTCAGTCTATACTAATTGCTCCTGGCCAGACAACCAATGTTCTTATTCAAGCAAACCAAAGACCAGGCAGATACTTCATGGCTACTAGGACTTTCATGGATGTTCCCATTCCTGTAGACAACAAAACTGCCACAGCTATATTACAATACAAAGGCATCCCAAACAGTGTAGTCCCACTCTTCCCTTCATTGCCTGCACCTAATGACTCAAATTTGGCATTGAGCTACAATAGTAAGTTGAAGAGTCTAAATACCCCAAATTTTCCTGCCAACGTTCCCCTCAATGTTGATCGACATCTTTTCTACACAATAGGTTTAGGTCAAAATGCATGTCCCACTTGCCTAAATGGCACAAAACTCACTGCATCATTAAACAATGTAACTTTCGTGATGCCTCAAACTGCTCTTCTTCAAGCTCACTATTTCAACATGAAGGGTGTTTTCCCATTAGATTTTCCTGATCGTCCACCTACCCCATTCAATTACACTGGTGCACCACTTACAGCTAATCTTCGTACTTCCTTAGGCACTAGGCTCAGTAAAATTGCTTTCAATTCAACTGTCGAATTAGTTCTACAAGACACCAATCTTCTCAGTGTTGAGTCACATCCATTCCATCTTCATGGTTATAACTTCTTTGTTGTTGGAACGGGAGTTGGAAACTTTGATCCAGCTAAAGACCCTGGCAAATTTAACTTAGTTGATCCACCAGAGAGAAATACAGTCGGAGTCCCCACAGGCGGTTGGACAGCTATTAGATTCCGGGCTGATAATCCAGGTATGTTTTGCTCATAAAAAAAGGTACATCTTAACAGCTAGCTAGTCGATCTTCACATGTAACGTAACTGATCGATGAATTCCTTGTTTTTTGTAGGTGTGTGGTTCATGCACTGTCATTTGGAGCTCCACACAGGCTGGGGTTTAAAGATGGCATTCGTTGTGGAGGATGGAAAGGGACCAAACCAATCAGTCTTACCTCCACCAAAAGATCTGCCTACTTGCTAGAAGTATGGAAGATGTAAAGAACTGGACAAGGAATTTGTGTGTGAGATATTTTATTATTAGAAATTAATGCGATTTCTTGATTACACATTTCTGCAAAAACTGCAGAAATTTCGATTGCTTGCAAAGATGAATATTTGTTTGAGATTGTTCTCAGGGTTTTTCAATTCCAAGCCAAGAAGAATTATAAACAAATGAATAGGTGAAAAAATCGTGAATATTCGACAAATATATCCGTTCCCTAGAAATCAGATATCAGAATATTCGGTGAAGTGTGAGAAATAGTTTCCAGTGTCGAAATTTCAGATATATCTGTTTTTTTTTTTTGGAAATCAGATATCTGCATAAAATCGATATTTTCAACTATGTTATAAACCATTCTTGTATGTGTTGCATGCATGCACGATCATCACATAAGCCCGTTGAAAGAAGTTAATTTCTAAGTAGGTCAAAGACATTAGTATATATCGGAAATGTTTCTACCCAAAGTTGATGTTGCTAGGTTATGACTTTCCATGTACAGTTATGACTTACCATGTACATCTAATGAAGACGATCTAAATAATGTAGAGATTTCACAAAATCAATTAATATTGAGGATGTAAATAATGTAAATAATGTAGAGATTTCACAAAATCAATTAATAATAAGGTAGCAATAGTACAATGCAACCGTAGACGCATGTATGTTATTATAGTTGGAGCTGAGACACATAATTCTGGATTACTGTAAAATGTGATTATTGAGAATATATTCTCAATCATATGTGACACATAAATAGCTGGGACATCACGACATGTACATGTTAGAAGCAGTACTGTAGATAGGCAGATAGCTAGTGTGTTCAAAGTCCCCCTAAGTTTGATCTGTTTTCATCACATCATCCAGGAGGGAAAAGGGAGATTTGCCAAATTCAACTAAATAGAATACATGATTTCTTATATTAAAATTTATAAATTAGGGAAGCTCGATCTTGAAATAAGAGCTTGTACTGCTGTTGAATCTGCAGCAGATGCTCTTGCAATAGGAGCTTGATCTGTTAATTGGGGAAGAGGTACATTAGGTCCTTGAGTAGGAACTAGATCTGATGCTACAGAAATAGCAACATTACAACCTTGCGAAGAAGAAGTTTGTGAAGGATTCTGAGAAACAAGATCGAGTTCCCTTGGTTCATCCTAATCATCAACATCCCTAGGTGGCTAGGTATTTTTGCTCGACTAGACATAGCGGTTTGTTTGGCTATTCTATTGGTAAGGTTTATGAATCAGTGGTAGAGTTGGTAACTTTATATACTATTATACTCCAATTCGGAATTCTACTACACCAATTCAGAATACTCTTACTACAATTCTGTCGACATACTCCTACACCAATTCGGAATACTCCTACTCCAATTTCGTCGGCATACTATTACTCCAATTCCGTCGGAATACTCTTACTCTTACTCCAATTTCAATAACGACATCTTCCGACACCCGTTACAAACTTTTAAGGCTTATTTAAAAATAATAATGTTATCTTGGAGGAAGAAGATTTCATGTAGATAAATTTAACACATCTTATTTTTTTTTTTTCAGGAGCAAGTAATCAAACACATGATAAGCACATTCTACTATTATTAAAGTACTAAGTAAATAGTAACAAATATTAAATCAAAAGATGGTAATTTGAAATTCTAAAACCCTACCTTACTAATAAATTTGTCCAATCTTCTTTCTTTCTTTCTCTCACTCTACTCAATCTGACAACCTCCTTCCTTGTTTTTTCTTTCTTGAATGAATTCTGAATCCTTTTTATTTTTTTTTTGAATTGAAGATGATAATGGCGCGTGGATCTCCGTCGTTCAAATATAAGCCCAGGTAAATTGAAAGAAAGAATCATGGGTTTACATTGGGTTGGGTCATGGAAATCAGACATACATGGGACGCCCAACTTCAATAGTCAAAAACTCAAAATTGGTTGCATGTTCCCAAGGAAATGGTTCTGGGACCTCATTAGAGCATTCCCAATGCAAGGTGGATTTTGGGGGTGGGGTGGATAAATCCACCTTGAAACCTAAAACAATGTCCCAAGGGGAGGTGGATTTTGAAAAGTGGTTGCCCACAGGTGGATTTGAAGGTGGGAGAATCCACCTTCAAATCCACCTGTGGGTGGTAGAACCGGACGGCATGTGACATGCTGTCTGTTTTTTTTTTAGGTATTACGTAGTGTTTTAAAAGTTTTGGACTCTCGGACGGCATGTCACATGCCGTCTACATGCCGTCTCCCTATTTTTTTTGCAAAAAAAAATGGCCGGTTTTTCTAAAAATCCACTTTCTCTTATACCAGAGTCCACCTTCCCTTGGGAACTCTCCACTTTGTAGAGTTCCACCTTGAATCAACAAGGTGGATTTTGCCTAGGTGGACCTACGTGGCGCCTACGTGGAGGTGGATTTATCCACCCTGTATTGGGAATGCTCTTAAGAGTCTGCAAAACACAAATGGTCCAACTAAGAAACCTATTGTAAAAAGAGCCCTAATTAAGCATTAGTCGGGATAATAAAGTACCCATTTAACGTATAAATTGTAATAAACATTTTGTTTCCATTTTAGTCTGCGACAATTTGAGAGATTTATGACGAAACTACCTTCCCCAGCTTGACGAATATGCAAACAAGTCTTTGCATTTTTATGTTTATGTGTTTATAACCGATGCAAACAAATCTTTGTATTTTATGGTTTATGTGGTTGTTGCTGCAAATATGCAAACAATTTTTTGCATTTTAATGTTTATATATTTGTGACTGATGCAAACAAATCTTTGCATTGTATGGTTTATGTGGTTGGTGAAACCGGCACGAAGTGGTTTGACATCAATTTTGTGACAAAGTGTCCTTGGTTATCTCACCTTGAGTTCATTGTTAAGAAAACCTGGTTGTACGCGCGTCGTCCCGTGTCCTTGCCTTCGCGTCGTGTGTCATTGGTGTGATTTCTGGTCCAGGACGTACGTACCTCTTAAGGACGTACGTACGTATCGAATGACAGCAAGATTGTTGGTAGTCTGGACGTACGAACCTTTACAGGACGTTCGTACGTCACAGCAGGCAGCAGGAGTATTTTCGTTTGGAGACGTACGAACGTCATATCGACGTACGTACGTCCAAAGTGGGCTTTTACTATTTCGGCCCATTTTCGGTGGTTTTCCAACCTATGTATAAATAGGGTTTCTCTTCCAAAGAACAAGCGAGTTCTTTGGCCGTCCAATTCACCTCTTGTTTCTTGGAGTTTGTTTAGGTTTTGGTTTAGGTTGTTTTGGTGATTGAACTCATCTTCTTCTTCCCCATTCATCTTCTTCTTCTTTCTTCTTCCCTGTTCATCTTCTTCTACATTATTGAATAGTGATTTAGCTTCGAGTCTTCTTGTGTGTTCATCAAGAAGTCGAGTATCCTTGTGTGTTTATCAAGGAACTCTGGTGTAAGCTTGTTACATAGATCGGCTTCGAGTCTTCTTGTGTGTTCATCAAGAAGTCGAGTGTCTTGTGCGTACATCAAGGTGCTCTGGTGAAGTCAAGGTGTTAGAGATAACCAGAAGTGTCAACTCGCAGTGATTGCAGGTAGTTGATAGGTTTGTAAATCTCTTTTCATCTAGTGGATTTATTTGTTGTCGCGAGGACAACCGTGGACGTTTCCCATATTGGGTTTTACCACGTTAAAAATTTCTGTGTGTTATTTACTTTCTGTGTATTGTTTGATTTGTTTGAATATTCAATTGTTATATTAGCACTATTTGTAGTTTCTCAATTGGTATCAGTCGCTGGGGGCTGGTTAAGGAGCGTCAAGGCTCACGCTAACGATCCTATGAGTGCTATGATGGTTCATGAGTCTGGTCATAATAATTTTATTGCTAAATCGTCTAAATCTACAAAACCAAAATCTGATTTTGAAAAGGATGATAATTTGTATGTTGTTAGCAATAGTGATTGGGCTCTTCTTTACAGACTTTCTGCAAAAGAATGTGAAAGATTACAAAAAGCTAATATTGATTTGCAAGAAAAATTTAATAAAGCTAATTGTAATGTGTCTACTATTTCTGATAATGTTTGTTTTGAAGATAATGGTGTTTTGCAGACTAAGGTTGATTCTCTAGAACAACGACTCAGACATTGTGCAGAGGACTATATGCTTCAAGGGGAAGTTTATGAATCCAAAATTGAAAATTTGGAAAAGGCTAATCTTTCTTTGCAGGATAAAATTGAGATTCTTGAAAAACAGATTTCTCTTGCTGCAGATGATACAATTTCTATTTCTCAATTATTTGACAAGGAAAAACTTGACTTGTTATGTAGAATTGCAGCTTTAGAGAAGGCCAATCAGGATGTCGATGAGAAATACAAATCTCTATTGGTGGAGTATGAGGTAACAAAGAACGATTTAATGTCTACTCAACTCCAATTGCAGGTTTTGGACAAAACTAGATTTGATTCTCCTATTGATAGTTCTACTAGTTCATCTAGTGTGATTACTCCTGTAAAATCTACTAGTTTGCCTGCCCTTTTGCCTACCCCACCTATTGAGACTAGACTTAATGCTACTAATTTTCAGCATGTTTCTCGTAAGAATTTTAAGTCTAAGGTTAATGGTAAGGCTGTTTTTACTGATAAGCCATATTGTTCTCATAATGGAGGTATAGGTTTTGTTAAGGCACCATGTCACAAATACAATGGTGACATACATGTTTCATCTTCTACCACCACATCTTCTTATAAGAATTCTTTGAGTAAGTCTAATGTTTTTTATTGTTCTTATTGTGGTAGAGTTGGTCATTTGGATAGTTTTTGTTGGGATTTTGATCAACATGTTTCATCCTATTCTCGTGTTCCTCATCGTTATAATCATGTTGATTCTAATGTTCCTTCTTGTGCATTTTCTAGACCTTGGAATTATAATGGTTCTCATCACAGGTTTAAGAAAAACAGGTATTCCAACAAAAGGAAGTCTAAGACTAAGGTGGAATTAGTTAAGGACAAGTGTATTGCAAAGCGTGTTAAGGGAAAATCTCATATCATTTCACCTCCCAAGGTGTGCACGCCTAGTGTTAAACAAGTATGGGTAAGAAAGGATAAGTTGAAGGTTTTTCTGGACTTGCAAAGGTCTGGTGGTGTCCCATATTTGGGATGATGTAGTTTGTTTCTAGCCTTGTGATATTTGAATTGCATATTTCTCTTATCACATAGGCTATTTGTTTGGTGCTTCTATTTTTTTATGTTTTGTTTGTTTAGCCTGCAGATCATGTTGCATGTCTGAATATATTGTTAATAAAAAAAAAAAAAAAAAAGGGTTGTTGGTTATTCCTTCTATTTTTTTGTTTTATTTATTTACTCTATGTATGTGTTGTTGGATGCATCTTTTCTGAGATATTGGTTTAAATTCAATTGTCCTAAATAAGTTGCAATATGTTTGGGTGTTTTCTCCTTCTGAACCCTTAAAGTATGTTTTGGTATGTATCATGCATTTTTCCTCGCTTGTTTGCACAGTGCACGACATGCTTGCATAATGGGAGTTTTTGGAAACCACTTCCATATTCCTTGAGCTCATAGAACTTCTCTATCTCTCGAGTATTTATGTGATCTTGAGCTATCTCTCCTTTGTTTTGGTTAATGTTCATCTTGTTGTTAGTGTTATTGAACATTCTTATCTTCCTTTTACAACTCTTGTTAGTGGTCAATGACTCACTTTATCTCCAGCCATTTGATTGTCTTTGAAGCAATATCAGTTGGCTAAGAACCCGTTGGGGTTGTGAGGGTCATGCTCTGACGGATGCACTCAAGAGATGTTAGTTCTTGTGTTGCACGTTATCATGGTATTGCACTTCTTGAGTTTGTGTTTGTCAAAAAGATGTAGGCTACACCCTACCCTCGTGTATTTGAAAAGATGGAGGCAAAAATCCCTCCCACACGGGAATGGCATTAGAGTGATGTTGACTAAACTCCACCACATGCGGCAAAATAAAAATCCAAGCGCATATTCATTGTTTTTTATGTAAGGCATACAAAGTTATATTCCTTTGCCTTTTAATGTCTTGGTTTTCATTTGAAAGATCATATTTACATATTTATATTCGTTTGCCTTCTACTCATATCATTTGTTTCAAAGGGGGTTGAAGTTTGTTTCTTCTATGCTCACTTACTAATCGTATGTCTCTTGTTGATGGTTCTATATTCTAGGTCTTCAAGGGTGTGTTCTAGTGGTGAACTTTATCTCTCTTTATGTATTGCATTGCATCCACACACCGAGGTTTAGTTTATGATGCATTTCAATTCTCTTAATTGTTCAATATTTTGTTTATCCCAACATATTGCCTCTTATTTTTGTACGGTTTGGGATTGGCTACTGTTTTTGGAAGTTCATGATGTGTTCCTCTTCACTTCTATGGTACATCGGTTATTTTCCTTTTATCTTCTTATTATGGTTTGTGTTGTTAGTCGGTTTGCTTTCTGGTCTTTAGGTTGTTCTTTCATTCGTTTAAAAAAAAAAAAAAAAAAAAAAAAAAAAAAGGGGGGGGGGGTCGTACGAACGCTGTCATGACGTTCGAACGTTGAGGTGTGCAGATCTTTTTCCAACGTACGAACGTTATTAAAACGTACGAACGTAGGGTCTGACAGATGTTTTTTTTTTAGAGTCCCGACGTACGAACGTCTTTAGGACGTACGAACGTCCCTGATACAGTCCGGCCCATTTGCTGTTTAAATTCAAATTTTTGTTAAACCAAAAGCCATTTGCTGTTATATCTATCGTGTTCCTCCTCTCTTGGCACACTACAAGCAGTTACCATATTGGTTTTTCATTGCTAGTCTTAGGGGATTCTCTTCTACTCGTTTTCTTGCTTGCATTTGTTCCCTTTCTCTTCTCATTGTTTTGGTCCGGTGTGTTGGTCGGAAAATTTGTTCGTCATCCTCAATCATCATCTCTTGTAAGTTTATTTTGTTCTTTCTTTCTTCTCCATTGTCATGTTTTGTTGATTGGTTGGTTCTACTTTATAGTATTGTTAGTGAAGGTTGTATGCTTACATGATAAATTAATAGACCTTGGTGTTTCAATACTCGATCTTGCATTATTTCTAGTTTTGGACAACCTTGGGAAGTGTTTTGTTCGTGGTATCTGTTAGTGGTTATGCTTTGCCGTGTGTTTGGATGCTTGTCTTTGTCACATTGGTGTCAATACCATGTCTTACGATTATGCACATCAGGTGTTTGATAAAATGCCTCAATGAACTTTCTTTTGGTTTTTCTGTCGATTCTCTTATTTTTATGGGTTGTTTACTGTTGTGCTTGTGTAGACAATGGCTTCAAAGCGCGCACGCACCACTCCTACCACCACGGCATCCGCGTCTAAGGGTGCATCATCTTCTCGCGCTCCACGGGGTCGAAGCTCCACTCCGGCCTTGTCGTCTCCTCCCACATCTCTTGGTGCTCATCCTCGAGCAAAAGCTATTGTTCCTGAGCGATTCTTTGACTTGGCAGACATTGCTGCTACCCCTCTTGGGACTACTCAACTTGGCAACATATCCCTATTCTTTGAGACTCGGAATTGGCTAAGGGTGGCTCAACCAATCACCAAGTACTCGGTTGAGCATACGATAGCCTTCTATGAGACAAAGACACCCTCGCAGAATCGTTCGAGTTTTTCGGTCTTGATTGAAGGTCGGAGATACACCATTTCTCCTAAGGTGATACGTGAGGCGTTGGGTATTGATGGTGACTTTATTCCTGAAGGTGCTGTTTCTGTCAGATGGCCCGTTCCGGATACGATTCAAATTGACTTTGTCAATCAAGTTCAGCAGATGTTTATTGATGGTGTCACGGAAAGGTATCATGCCAAGCACTACAGCGCCATCCTCTTGCACATGGTTGCCCACTCCAACATCTACCCCTCCAAGGGCAACAAGATCATCATGACCGACGACATGGTCAAATTGGTGGTTTGTATGTCGGTGCACCATATTCATCTTTCTGAGGTCATCTACACTCGGATGCTTCAAATAGATGCTGCTAAGGGTACTCTTCCTTTCCCTAGCTTTATAATGACTATTCTCAAGCACTTGGGTTTTCAGGGACAGTATATGGAGGTGAGCCCTCCAAGGTTCGTTGGCCATGATTGGGTCAACGCCATCAAGAAGGGCTGTCAGTCTAGAAAGTCGGCCTTTGAGTCCGTGGGTGCGCTTTCTGACGCATCACCTCATTTGGGGAGGCAGGGCTCTTGTTCGCCATGATGATTTTGATCGGGCTTTGACCTCTGGACGTCCCATCTCAGCCTCTGCTAGGGGCAATCGGGCAGTTGCAGCAATTGATGCTCGGGTTTCCTCTCTCCGACGTCGTCAGGATCATATGGATGCTCGGTTAGATCGTTTTGGGGTCATTCTCTCTCGTCATGATGTCATGATCAGTGATATTCATGCGATGAACGTTGCTCAGATGCGTCATCTACAGCTGGACTTCACTCCCACAGACTTGCCTCCGTTTCCGGAAGAGGTGCCTCCAGTTCCAGGTGAGAGTGATGGTGATGACTCAGAGAGTGAGGACGAGGGTGATGGTGAACACAGTGCTGGTGCCTCGGAGTCCGAGTAGTTGGTTTTCTGGCTTACTCTCCACATTTTTGTACTTAACTTTGCTCTAACTGTTTGTTTCTATTTTTGGGTATTGAGCATGTTATTGGATATTGCTATTTTAATATTAGTTCAAGTTTGTTTCTTTGTTTTGCAGTAAATTTCTGTTTTTTTAGGTAATGGACCTCTCTAATTGGGCCCATGTTAGGTTTACTCTTGTTTTTTCTATATATAGGGGAGTCTTCTCCTCTTTCAATCCTATTGTGTCTTCTTACCTCTTGCTAGTTCTCTCTTTGTTCTTCAGACTTTTCTATGGCAGAATATGAACTTCATGGAATTTTTGTTCCGACTGTTGGTTATGTGTCGTTTATGGTGATGGAGTAAAAAAACAATGCTAAGGTTTGTCGTTTATGTCGCGTTCCCCATGGGTATGACTATATTCATCGACCTTTTCTTAATCCTTGTTTGGTTCGTGTCAATCATTGGGAGAGATTACCGGGACATCTTCAAAATCACATCTTGGAGTTGGTTGGTTATCCGAAGGTTCCAGGACTTGCTGCTCCACTTACCGACTGTGGCTTGGACAGCAGAATTGAAGAGTTGTTTTGTACGAGTGAATGGCTAGAGGATTATGATGATCATGTGATAGCTCGGCGGATTAGATCTTCGGCTCGTGCGGAAGCTTATTTCTCCAAGCTTCCTCTAGGTCATTGGGAGCGAGTTTTTCGAATTCGCTAACTTCAGCTTTCTCTTATGTCTTTGTTGGTTCTTATGACTATGGTTTTATGTGTTTGGTTATTTGTTGTTCTCTTGAACTTTACGAGTTGGGATAGGTTTATCTTTTTATCTGTTTTGTCATCATTGTTTGGTATTGATTTCTTTTCTTCGTTATTTGTTTATTATTGTTATTTATCGTTTCTCTTGTTAATTGGTTATTTTGTTCACTTGTTGTGACAAAAAGGGGGAGATTTATGACTCTAATTACTAACAATCGTCTCTTTGTTGTTAGGGTATTCTTGGGTCATGTTTCAGGTATGCTACATGTATGCGGGGAGTGAACGTGTTGATGTTTTAGGAGTTATACAGTTATGGGGGAACTCGTGTGTCAAAATTTTGGAGCTCATGTGTCAAAATTTTGGAGCTCATGAAGTATGGGGGAGTTACTCGAAGGAACTTCTGTTGATTTCTTGATTACTTCGGAAATTCTTTGTTGCTTCCGTTCGGTCTCTGATGGTTAAAGCGTTTTGCTCAAGCTGAATATCAAGAATTGGTGACTCGGTATGTGTTTTACCTTGAGTGATTTTGTAGGCATGTTTTATAAATGCCATGGTTTGGGCTTGTAAGCACGTTTTATAAGTGCTATTAGAGTCATAGGTTTTTGTCACAAAATCAATGTCAAAGAAGGAGATTGAAACCGGCACGAAGTGGTTTGACATCAATTTTGTGACAAAGTGTCCTTGGTTATCTCACCTTGAGTTCATTGTTAAGAAAACCTGGTTGTACGCGCGTCGTCCCGTGTCCTTGCCTTCGCGTCGTGTGTCATTGGTGTGATTTCTGGTCCAGGACGTACGTACCTCTTAAGGACGTACGTACGTATCGAATGACAGCAAGATTGTTGGTAGTCTGTGTTGTGCGCAGCGGATTAATGCACAAATATGATGATTGAACTAATATATGAAAGTAAAACGAAAACGACAAAAGTAAACAAGCAACCACACACAAGACACAAAATATACGTGGTTCGGCAATATGCCTACGTCCACGGGGAGAAAGGATGATGCTTTTCTTCACAAGACAATTGTACAAGCCCTCACGAAGAAACCGAAGTCTTCTTCCTCACAAAAGTTCTCTCAAACTCTCTAATGGCTTCTCACAATCTCTCTCTTAGAAAAGTTAAGGTTTTGTCAAATTCTATTTGGCTTTATAGTATAGCCTTACAATAGCCACGAATTGGGCTCAAAACAGGCCCATATGCACAAAACTGGAGAAGGACGTACGTACGTCGAAATCACGTACGTACGTGTACAACACGTAACAAAGATCTGGCGTACAGGACGTTCGAACGCCCTAACCACGTTCGTACGTTCTGTCCCGAAAAAGTTGTCTGCCACATTGGACGTTCGAACGCCCTATTCACGTTCGTACGTCCCTGAGTGAAAACTTCCCCTTCTCCTGATTTGAATATAAAACCCAACAATTCTCCACCTCGGCGAAGATTCAATAAATCTAAGCCGACAAACACAAGTCACAAACTCCCACACATGTCCCGAAGGACCACCTCGGCTGCACCACCTCATGGCTGCCTACGTACCCTTCTGCTAAGGGATCAAGCCAACGTAGTTCACTCCAAAACATACTATCCACTCAAAGGAAGAATATGGACCAAATCTAAGCAATGATAGAACTTAGTCCCTAAAACCACTTTAGTCAACATGTCAGCCGGATTATTGCTAGTATGAATCTTCTTCAATAAGATCTCACCCTCTTCAATAATGTCTCTGACAAAATGATGTCGCACATCAATGTGCTTCGTACGAGCATGATAAACTGAGTTCTTTGCCAGATTTATGGTACTTTGATTGTCACAATGAACCATAAGCTTCTCCTGCACAATACCCAAGTTCTTCAACATACCTCGTAACCAAATGGCTTCCTTAAAGGCCTCAGTCACAGCCATATATTCTGCTTCTGTCGAAGACAAAGCAACAAGAGATTGTAATGTAGACCGCCAACTAATAGGACCACCTGCCAATGTAAAAACATATCCAGTAGTAGACCGACGTCTCTCTATCTGACCATCATAATCAGCGTCCACATAACCAACACAAAACTGATTCAAATCCCTTCCCTTCTGGAATAGTAAACCAACCTCCACACTACCTTGGATGTAGCGCAAGATCCATTTCACAGCTTCCCAATGTTTCTCACCAGGATTATGCATGTACCTACTTACAGTGCCAACTGCATGCCCAATGTCGGGCCTTGTACATACCATCGCATACATCAAGCTACCAACCGCGCTTGCATATGGATAACGTGTCATATAAGCACGTCCTCTATCAGAATTAGGAGACATGGAAGCATTCAAATTAAAATCTTTTGAGAGAGGTATACTTACAGCTTCACCAATCTCATACTGGCTAAATCTCTGTAGCACCTTCTGTAGATAGGCCTTTTGAGATAACCACAACCTTCCATTGTCTCGATCCCTCTGAATTTCCATGCCAAGTATCTTTCTCGCATCACCAAGATCTTTCATCTCAAACTCCATAGACATAGTCTTTTTCAACTTGTCTATCTCCACATTGCTTTTAGAGGCTATGAGCATGTCATCAACATATAAAAGCAAATAGATAAAAGAACCATCACATACCTTGCGAAAATAGACACAAGGATCATATGGACTTCTTGTGTACCCTTGCCCAAGCATAAACTGTGTAAACCGCTTGTACCATTGTCTTGGAGATTGCTTCAACCCATACAACGATTTCTTCAATCTACACACCAGCTTGTCATTACCCGCATCTTTATATCCACTCGGCTGAGTCATATAGATCTCCTCATCTAGCTCACCATGTAGAAAAGCAGTTTTCACATCAAGTTGAGCTAACTCCAAATCAAATTGTGCTACTAAGGCCAATAGGATGCGAATTGAGGAATGTTTCACAACTGGAGAAAAGATTTCATTATAATCAATTCCCTCCTTCTGAGCATAGCCTTTTGCCACCAATCTTGCTTTGAAGCGTACATTTTCACCAGGAGACCCATCTTTCTTAGTGTAAACCCATTTGCACCCGATTGCTTTCTTTCCCTTAGGCAACTCCATGAGTTCCCAAGTTTCATTCTTATGAAGAGATTTCATCTCCTCATCCATGGCCGTCTTCCACCTTTCATAATCACTACTCTGTAATGCTTCACGAAAAATTTCTGGAATACCCTCATCAACAACCGAAAGTGCATAAGCTACCATATCATCAGTAAGCCGTTTAGGAACACCGGCATTTCTCTTGGATAATCTAGATGCAATTGGACCCTCATCATCAGAGTCCACATGTACTGTATCATCAACCGTCTCATCACCAACCTCATTTTCTGTCATGTCATCGGAATCTGTAACACCAGGAACCTTACTTGGAACCCTTATAGTAGACGTCTCCAAAGATACAGAACCACCTGGAACACGTGGAGATATTTCAGTCTCCACCCACTGCGAAACCTCTTTGGCCTTGCTCTCCACCTGCTGAGAGCTCTTAGACTTCAACATAGAAGCCTCATCAAATGTCACATCTCTGCTTAGAATAATTTTCTTCAATTCTGGATCCCATAGTTTATAACCTTTTACTCCACTCTGTAGACCCATAAATAAAGACTTCTTTGCACGAGGATCTAACTTACTCTCTCGGACATGATAGTAAGCTGGACACCCAAACACATGAAGAAAACAATAATCTGAAGCAGGCTTACCAGACCAAACCTCCATAGGAGTTTTGCCATCAATCGCAGTCGAAGGCAACCTGTTAATAAGGTGACCGGCATACATAATAGCCTCAGCCCAAAACACTTTGCCTAACCCAGCATTAGACAACATACACCGAACTCTCTCCAGTAAAGTTCGATTCATCCGTTCTGCCACCCCATTTTGCTGCGGTGTCTCTCTTACAGTGAAATGGCGTTCAATACCCTCATCCTGACATACTTGCAAGAATGGATCATTCTTGTACTCTCCTCCATTATCTGAGCGAAGTACCTTGATCTTTCTGCCAATTCGGGTCTCAACTAACTTTTTCCATTTCATGAAAATTTCTAGGACTTCATCCTTGCTCTTCATGGTGTACACCCACACACGCCTAGAAAAATCATCAACAAAAGACACAAAATAATGCTTACCTCCCCAAGATGCGTTCTTGGTAGGTCCCCAGACATCCGTGTGAACATAATCAAGAGCTCCACTAGTATTATGGATAGCCGTGCCAAACTTTACTCTTGTCTGCTTGCCCAGAACACAATGCTCACAGAATTCTACTTTACAGGTGATAGCACCCTTTAACAACCCTTGCTTTATCAATCTTTGCAAGGATTTTTCACCAGTATGCGCCAACCGCATATGCCACAGCCGCGTAGTCTCTCTAGCAATCTTTGATGTAGCCTCAGACATGGCCACATCCCCAGTAACTGTACTACCTCGAAGGAAGTACAAGTTCCTCTGTCGAACACCCTTGAGTACAACTATTGCACCAGCCACAACCTTTAGAACGCCATGTTCAAGTACCACCCTGTAACCATTGGCTTCTAAAGTACCAACTGAGATAAGATTCTTCTTCATGTCAGGAACATACCTGACATTTTTCAGCTTCCTTATAATTCCATCAAACATCTTCAGACGAATGGTGCCTATACCCATTATGTGACAAGGTTGATCATTCCCCATCACCACTACACCACTCTCCTGCTTCTTAAAATCAGAAAACCATTCCCTTATAGGACATATATGATAAGAAGCAGCACAATCTAAAATCCATTCATTACCACTAGTGTAACAAGCCATTGATGAAACAGATAAAGAATAATCAGAATCTACATCCTCATCTTTAGTATCACATGCAACGTTTACCTCAGAGTCTTTCTTCTTGTCCTTTGCCTTGGCTTTAGGACAATCTTTCTTCCAATGCCCTTTCTCATGACAAAAGGAGCATTCATCCTTTGCTAGAGTTCGACCTTTCGACTTTGACCGAGATTTCCCTCTACCACCTTGACCTTTCCTGTCACTAGACCTTCCTCTTGTAACCAAGACCTCAGGTGTAGAGCCCTTGGACTCTTCCTTGTCCTTCTTCATACACGCATGATTTAACAATGCTGCAGAAATCTCACTATACACCAATTTCTCCTTCCCATATGTGAGTGTGATAGCCAAGTGTTCATATTCGTCCGGTAACGAATTTAGGAGACACACCGCCTTGCTTTCATCACTCACATCTGCTCCTAGATTTGCCAAGTCTGCAATTAACTTGGTAAAATCATTAAGATGCTCCGCCATGGAAATGCCTCTTCTCATATCTATTCGATAGAACTTTCGAAGTAGATAGTTTTTATTGTGGATAGTCTTTGTCATGTACTTCTCCTCCAATTTTTGCCACATCTCCTTTGCATACACATCATTCATCACAAGATATTTGATTTCTTGTGCCAAACACGACCTTATGATTCCACAAGCTCGTTTGTTCATCTTTTTCCAATCCTTCTCTTCCACATCTTCTGGCTTATCCTCCAGAACATCTTCTAGGTCTTGTTGACATAGAGCATCCATTACCTCACACCTCCACATACCAAAGTTATTGGTGCCAGTAAACTTCTCTACATCAATTTTTGCTTGATGGTAAACCACAGATTTGGTTTCCCCCTTCGAACTCTTCGAACTCCCTTCTTTTGACATCTTTCCACCAACTTTCATGTACTAAACAATCACCAACCGAATCTGAAATTCACACCGGAATTTCAACAAACACCTTCTAGACGCTCAAGTTCTAACCTGAAGCTCTGATGCCACTTGTTGTGCGCAGCGGATTAATGCACAAATATGATGATTGAACTAATATATGAAAGTAAAACGAAAACGACAAAAGTAAACAAGCAACCACACACAAGACACAAAATATACGTGGTTCGGCAATATGCCTACGTCCACGGGGAGAAAGGATGATGCTTTTCTTCACAAGACAATTGTACAAGCCCTCACGAAGAAACCGAAGTCTTCTTCCTCACAAAAGTTCTCTCAAACTCTCTAATGGCTTCTCACAATCTCTCTCTTAGAAAAGTTAAGGTTTTGTCAAATTCTATTTGGCTTTATAGTATAGCCTTACAATAGCCACGAATTGGGCTCAAAACAGGCCCATATGAACAAAACTGGAGAAGGACGTACGTACGTCGAAATCACGTACGTACGTGTACAACACGTAACAAAGATCTGGCGTACAGGACGTTCGAACGCCCTAACCACGTTCGTACGTTCTGTCCCGAAAAAGTTGTCTGCCACATTGGACGTTCGAACGCCCTATTCACGTTCGTACGTCCCTGAGTGAAAACTTCCCCTTCTCCTGATTTGAATATAAAACCCAACAGTCTGGACGTACGAACCTTTACAGGACGTTCGTACGTCACAGCAGGCAGCAGGAGTATTTTCGTTTGGAGACGTACGAACGTCATACGTCCAAAGTGGGCTTTTACTATTTCGGCCCATTTTCGGTGGTTTTCCAACCTATGTATAAATAGGGTTTCTCTTCCAAAGAACAAGCGAGTTCTTTGGCCGTCCAATTCACCTCTTGTTTCTTGGAGTTTGTTTAGGTTTTGGTTTAGGTTGTTTTGGTGATTGAACTCATCTTCTTCTTCCCCATTCATCTTCTTCTTCTTCCCTGTTCATCTTCTTCTACATTATTGAATAGTGATTTAGCTTCGAGTCTTCTTGTGTGTTCATCAAGAAGTCGAGTATCCTTGTGTGTTTATCAAGGAACTCTGGTGTAAGCTTGTTACATAGATCGGCTTCGAGTCTTCTTGTGTGTTCATCAAGAAGTCGAGTGTCTTGTGCGTACATCAAGGTGCTCTGGTGAAGTCAAGGTGTTAGAGATAACCAGAAGTGTCAACTCGCAGTGATTGCAGGTAGTTGATAGGTTTGTAAATCTCTTTTCATCTAGTGGATTTATTTGTTGTCGCGAGGACAACCGTGGACGTTTCCATATTGGGTTTTACCACGTTAAAAATTTCTGTGTGTTATTTACTTTCTGTGTATTGTTTGATTTGTTTGAATATTCAATTGTTATATTAGCACTATTTGTAGTTTCTCAGTTGGTGTTGCGAATATGCAAACAATTCTTTGCATTTTATATTTATGTGTTTATGGTTGATACAAATAAGTCTTTGCACTTATAATTGACATTTAGTATGGTACAAATTTACTTTGTGATTTATAATTGACATTCTAGTATGGTACAAATTTACTTTGTGATATTAAATTTAATGAGAGAGATACTGATGAGGTAGTGTGGTAGATAATAATGGTTACTTATCAATGTATCATAAGGATTCAAAGAAGATTGAGATGTATCAATTTAAGTAGTCTTTCTTTCTTTTGTTTCTCTGTTTCTCTTCCGTCTTTATTTATGTTCATCCATGGCAAAAGGGTCCCACCCCATATCTCTCTTTCTTCCTTTAACATCTGTATTTCATAAAGAAATTAAGCATAATTTCAAAACAATTCAAAGAGAAAGATGGCGAATATTGGAGCATGATTTGAATCAGTAGAATGAATTGATAAAATTCAAATCAACCTCATCAGATCTCATCATGAATTACAAATTCTTCCTTATGATCTCTTTGTTGTAAAACCCAAACTTATAATTAAATTATAAACACTGTGCAATTCATCGCTAAAAGAGAAGAGAATTTATAAAAATCTGATTCATGAGAAGAAGAGAGCGAAGAATGAGGGCATGAGGGGGTATATTCGTCTAAAATACCCGTAATTAACGTTGGACCCTTTTTTACCTAACCGGGCCAATGTTATATTTCAGTATCTTAATTAGGTTCGTTTTTTTTTCCCTGACATATTCCAATTCTTCTAAAATGGCATTTGTATAGTTTAAAATATCAATTTTATGCTGATATCTAATTTCTGGAAAAAAAACAGCACTAGAAATAAATTATTTATCACAATTCATCGAATAATCTGATTTTTAGAATCGAATATTCACAATTTTTTGCAATTTTCACCTATGTTTTCAACTAAGGTGACATCCCAAAAGTTTTTGACATCCCAAAAGTTTTTATACTAGACACTTTTAAGATGTTGTTGCATTTTACAATAGGAAGTTTTTCTCATCTTGACCAACACAGAACTTTGAATGTTATATTAATCACTCAAAAATGTTTTGATAACGCGACTGCTACCGCTGTTTAAGCTAATCTAGCTTCTGGTTATCCCATGCTCCCCAACGACTCTTTTCTTACCATTTTTGGTATTTTTTCTATCGTTACTTCTCCGACCTCTTTCCACATTTCATAGATTTTTCTTTTTTTAGCACTTCCGGCCGGGGTGGCCATGGCCACTCCTGGTACTCCTCCTCATTCCAACCCCATTTCCCCACCTTCTAACCCACTTATGGAAGCGATGATAGCAGTGCCACCACAAACTACCATAGCTAATGGAATCACTGATTCAATTTCTCCAAGTTTGGAAAAACAACTCCTTGCCTCAACGGAAGGGACACAAGTTCTTGATACTCCTAGTGAGACTGAGCCGTCTGATTCGAATGCTCCAAAAATTAACACTAAGGTGTGGTCATCGTTGTTGAAAACAAAACCCCCTTCTGCGGGAATTGAAGAACTCTCTTATAGTGAACCATCACTTGTTGATGGGGATTTGATTATTGAAGAAGAGATTCTCGATGAAGGAGCACAAGAATGGGAGGAGAAGGTAGTGGGGTTTTTCCTTGATAAAAAACTACCTTTCTCACTTGTCAAATCCGAGCTCGCGAAGAGATGGAAATTGAAAGGGCAATTGGAAATGGCCCTTGATGAAGACATGTTCTACTTTGGTTTCCAGAACCAAGAGGATAGAAATTATGTATTGGATGAGGGCACTTTTCATATGCTTGGTAAATTATTTGTAATCCGTCCATGGACGAGGGAGATTGAAGAAGGAAAAGGTCTAATCAGGAACATCCCTGTTTGGGTCAAGATATACAAAGTACCAAAACATTTGTGGACACCAAAGGGATTGAGCAAAATCGCTAGCTTGATCGGAAAGCCACTCTTTATGGACAAAGCCACAGAGAACAAGACTAGCCTCACTTTTGCGAGAATTTGTGTCGATATAGATGCTACGAAGGAACTGATATAATCTCATGGAATCCGTCTCCGAGATAACAAAATAGTTAAGGTGGAATTCAAATATGACTGGAAACCGATGATTTGTACTAGCTGCCAAGTATTTGGCCACAACACTGCCAAGTGCAAACCCCAACCTGAACAACAGAAAAAGGATGTGCAGACTAAAGGGGAATGGAGAAACCAACGAAGAAAATGGGTTCTGAAAAAGAATACAGGGTTGGGCAAGGAAGCAAACAATGGAAGAGAAACAAAATCTCTGACAAACACATCTGAAAAAGGTAAGCAAGCAAAACTGAACTCTGGTATAAAAAGTACTAATCGTTACACCGTTCTTGCAAATGCAGGAAACATGGAAAAAACAGATGAACCAAAGCCTGGAAATATAAAGGATCAACCATAAAAGACAATCAAATCGGAGAGTCTTCAGGTACCGATATCTTGAATGTAGAATCTTCGAATTCCAGCTCTGACGAAGAGGTGGAGGAAGCGGATGAAATACAAAGTTCAGATGATGATGTGAGGCTTGATGATGGTGTGGCAGACCAACTACAAAAGCTTACGAAAGCCATTGAAAAACGTAGCAAACTGAAACAAATTGAAAGCTCTCATACGGGGGTGTTAACCAAGAATGCTGTCAAAGGCGCCAAAGGCAATGAAATTCCATCACGCAATCAAGGGAATGGGAGGAGCTCAAAAATCAAATCTACACAATGAGTAGCACCATTTGTATGTGGAATGTCCGTGGACTCAACAAACCAAAAAAATCAAGTGAAGTTAAAGATTTTATTAACACTCATGCTATTCGATTAATTGGACTTACTGAAACTAAAATTAAACATCATAATTATCAAAATGCTCATATGAGAATGTTGCCAAACTGGCAAGAGATAAACAATAGTGACAAAGACCCACGTGGAAGAGTTTGGATTCTGTGGGATCCCTTCTACTTCAAAGTCACTAAAATCTCAAGTTCTGATCAGTTTATTCACACAAAACTCATAGACCTGAATGCTAATAAAGAATACTTCTTAACTGTTGTATATGCTAGAAATGCTAGGAAAGATAGAATGGATTTGTGGGAGGACCTTAAAGCTATTAACTCTAACTGTAATGAAGCATGGATACTTCTAGGTGATTTCAATACTTGCAGGACAGCTACTGACAAGATTGGAGGTTCAAAACTCCACCCTAGAGATGTCCTAGATTTCAATGATTTCTTGATGGATACTGCCTTAGATGAATTAAAGGCTATTGGAGATTTCTATTCTTGGTCCAACAGATCCACAGGTGAAGGCAGAATACTTAGTAGGATAGATAGGTGCCTTGTGAATCCTATCTGGCAGACTCTGTACAACAATTCATATGTGAACTACTACCACCAAGGTATCTCGGATCATTGCCCAGTGGTTTTACATTGGCAGCTGCAAAAGGAAAACAAACACAATGCTTTCAAATTTTTTAATCATTGGTCGGAACACCCTACTTTCCTTCCCATGGTGCAAGAAGTTCGGAGCACTAGAGTTGAGGGTAACCCTATGCTGAAAATCACTAACAAACTCAAACTGCTGAAGGCCGAACTCAAGATATGGAGTAAGAAACTGTTTGGCAACATAAGTGAAAGAACAAAGCTTGCAAAGGACAATCTGAGCAGGGTACAAGATGAAATACAAAAAAGACCGCTGGATTTGGACTTAGCAAAACTTGAGAAAACTATTATGAAGGAATACATGGAACTCTCAACAGTTGATGAAACCTCTTTACATCAAAAAGCAAAGGTCACTGGGATAACACTAGGGGATGAAAATAACGCTTACTTTCATAGGATGGTGCAAGGAAGGAGGTCTCGAAACAGAATCATGAGAATAAAGGACAAAGACAACAACTACACCGCAGAACCCGACAAGATTGAAGCTGAATTCTTACAGTACTATATAGGGTTACTAGGCACTGCGAATAATGACCCTTTTCCTATTGAACTTCTTCAAGAAATGGACTTCTTTCACCAGGATGCAGATCTAATACTTAGTGACCTGCATAGAGATATTGATAAAATGGAAGTGAAGAGAGCTCTTTTCTCCATCAAAGACAACAAATCCCCAGGCCCTGACGGTTCTAACTCAAATTTTTTCAAGAAAGCATGGGAGATTGTTGGTGCTGACTTTATCAAAGCCATAAAAAATTTCTTTAATTCAGGACATATGCTCAGGGGGGGGTCAATGCGACAGTGTTAACTTTAGTTCCCAAGGTTCAAGACCCAGGGTTGGTATCTGATTTTAGACCTATTGCCTGTTGTAATATTCTTTATAAATGCATCTCAAAAATCTTAGTTGCAAGATTAAAACCTGTTTTGAATCTCTTTGTGGATCCTAACCAATCTGCTTTTATTGAAGGAAGATTCATCTCTGATAACATTTTATTGTCTCACGAATTGCTAAGGAAATATAATAGAAGTGGCATCTCAAATAGAAGCACAATTAAAGTTGATCTCACAAAAGCTTATGACTACTTGAGATGGGACTTGATCATGGGGGTGCTTGGAAAAATTGGTATACCCGGTAAGATGCAAAACTGGATTTTCAAGTGTATCTCAACAGCTCACTACTCAATAAGAATTAATGGTAAGGATGTGGGTTTCTTTAAAGGGCAACGAGGCATACACCAGGGTGACCCTCTATCCCCACTTTTGTTTGCTTTGGCCATGGAAACTTTCAATAAAATTATGAAAACCATGGTAATCTCTGGAGAGATACACACTCATCCAAAGTGTGCTATGCCCCTCATCACTCACTTGTGTTTTGCTGACGACCTTATGATCTTCTGTGCAGGTGACAATGATTCAGCTAAATCAATCAAGGAAGCTTTGGAAAAATTTCATGAACTATCTGGCCTGAAAGTGAATCCATCGAAGAGTAGCATCTTGTATGGAGGAGGTTTCCAGAATGAACGGGACTTTTTTACTCAAATCCTTGGCATGCAACTGGTGGAACCTCCCATTACCTATCTTGGACTTCCATTGTTATCTTCCAGACTTAGTAGAGCTGACTGCTTACCACTCCTTGAAAAAATGACTGCCAAAATCAATTCGTGGACCTCAAGGGCACTCTCCTATGCTGGCCGACTTCAACTAATCAATTCTGTCATCACAAGTATGCAAGTTTATTGGAGTAGTATCTTTATGTTGCCAAAAGAAGTCATCAACGATATAAACCGACTCTGCAGCAGATTTCTATGGGCTGGGAACTGTACCTCATCAAAACATCATAGAATCAGCTGGAACAAGATATGTACTCCGAAGAAAGAAGGTGGACTGGGGGTGAAAGACTTGACGACCTGGAATCTTGCTGCAGTCATGAAGCTCACATTTAGAGTGGCACAAGGTGGACAGTCACTTTGGTGTCAATGGATACAACATCACCTGATTAAGAACCAATACTTCTGGACTATGGAGGTTCCAAGGGACTGTTCTTGGGCATGTTGAGGGATCCTCAAAGCAAGACAAAGAGCCATTGAGTTCACAGAGCATATTATCAGAGAAGGTAACAACTCATTTTGGTATGACCCTTGGTCATCACTTGGTGTGTTGAGGGAAGTTTACTGCAGAGATACAAGAAATGCCTCTCTCATAAGAGACAATGCCAAGGTCTGCTCACTTATACAAAACAATCACTGGATTGTTCCTTCTCATGGACCTGCTGGAATGCAAAACCTATGGACACTCTTGAAGGAAAAAGTTATAGGAAACAGGGATGCAAAAGACAAAATCATCTGGAAGCCACATTCTAAGGGCATTTTCACTATCAAAACTGCTTACGAAGTGTTAAGACCACTAAGTTCTGTAAAGCCGTGGGCCAAAACCATTTGGGGCAAACACATCATCCCTAGACATTCTTTCATTCTATGGCAAGCAGTCCAGGACGCGCTCCCGACTCAAGATAAGCTTGTTGATTGGCAAAAGCTAAGTATTTCAAATTGTTGTCTGTGTAACCAAGGCCTTTCTGCTTTTGATCAAACCAACACACTTCGGGCTCCACCTAGACTACCAAGACCAAAAGCAAGAACCAACCTATACCCTTCTATATGCAGCGAATCCCTTCACAGGTATGTTCAAAGAAGTGACTCGCCTTCTCTACTCAATTGGACTGCTCTTCCTGCAGCTCCTAGCAGGCTTCCCACCATCGAACACTTGTTTCACCTCTTCTTTAGCTGCTCTGTATCTAAAGAGTTGTGGAGTAATGTTCTCAAATGGTGTGGCTTTCAGAGATTGGAAGTAGAACCATACCAAGAATGGATCTGGCTCTTCCATCTACTGGCTGGCAAATCTCTGAAAAAGCTCTGAAAAAGCTCATGGCACAATCTGCACTGGCTGCAACTGTCTTTTGGATATGGTATGAACGTAACAGGCTCATGTATGAAGACTCTACTACTAATGGTACCCCCCTATTCAGACTCATCACTAGTGATGTCAAGCTAAGGTTCTCTGGTCTTAAATATCACTTCAAAAACACTACTACAAATAGAGAAGCTGCTAACACCTTGGGAATGAGGGACCTGATTAAGCACACACAAATAAAGGCATTCAGATGGAGATCTCCATCGGAAGGTTGGGTTGTACTGAACGCAGATGGCTCATTGACGGATAACAGGGCTGGATATGGGGGCATAATCAGAGCTAGCTCAGGAAATCCTATGATAGCTTTTACTGCAGGGTCTGGTACAAGGTCAGTTCTATACCTGGAACTCAAAGGCATTGAACAAGGCATTAACTTGGTTGTGGAGCTGGGAATAAAGAAATTGCTTATCCATTCTGACTCACTACAAGCCATAAGAATTATTCAGAGAAAAGCATTGCCCACGTGGAGAACCAACATACTTGTTGATGTGATAAGGGAAACCTTGAGCAACTTAGAGGAGTTTAGAATTGAACATGTTGTCAGACAATTAAACAATCCTGCTGACTGGTTAGCGTACTTGAGTGAAGCAAATGAATCTATTGTATTCTTCAGGCCTCCATTCCAAAAGGAATTGCTTGACCTTGTAACACATGATGTATCTGGTACCTTATTTTTTAGAAATTCTTGATAATAAACTGGTAGGGGTCTAAGCCAAACCCCAGCTTGACTTTTGCAAAAAAAAAAAAAAAAAAAAAAATGTTTTGACTTTGATGTTGATAAATGTCTGATTGAGAGTGTATTTTTTGTATAAATTTAGAAAGATCTGATTGCGTATACTCTACTCCAGAATCCAGATATACATTTAATCTTATCCGTTAATTCCGGGGGGATTATTTTGTACTATATAAGGTCACATGATATTGACTGCAAGATATAGTTTGACCATGTAAAATGATTCTTAAAAGAGTAAACAAAACAAGCTACCACAACAACAACATCCATGATCTACCAGCTGTAAACCGTACCAAAGAACAAAGAAAGAGAAGAAGGTAAGGTAAGGTAGTAAAAGAAAGTAGAGAAAAAGATGCCCAATAAGATTCCATCCAAGTTCTGCCAACAAAGTATTATGTTAATAAGCAGGCAAACAAACTTATTAGAGAAGAAGAATTATCGTGTACTACTACTACTACTAGTACTCAAATCACATCATTTATCTTGTCTTACAAATGATACTGCCTTTATCAGTCTCCAGCAGACCATCTTTGCTAATGAATTATGAGTGGCAGCATGAGCAACACAAAATCACTCAGTAGTAAGTAGTAAGTATTAAGCAATGAGAAATGTACCTCTGTTTGCGATGTTTTCGGAAAGAAACCAACATTGTTGATGTCTTCAAACTAAATCATTCTGGTTTGAATTTTTTTTGTGATTGAAAAATGTTGGTAAACCTGTTTTTAATAAGATTAGTAACTCGGTAATGTTGGCAGAATTCGAACCTCAAACCTCTGGTATCGTCACCCAAAAGTTTTACTAGTGGTGAGCTCAACTGGCACCTGCTAGTTTTGATTTTTGGTTGTCATCGTAACATTCTGGTTCCAGTTAACTTGAATAAATGTGTCACTTGTCATTGATACCCCTCTTTGACCCATAGTTTTGATGGGTACAATGGTACATAACTATTGTTCGTCATGTTGAGGTTATGTCAAAAGATTGGCAAGTGGGGGAAAACAATATGAGTGTACAAACAGCAAAATGACTTGTGTTAGAATAGTTGGCAAAAAAAAGATGTGTCAGTAAAATAAGAATCAAGAAAGCTTGGGGATGAAGAGAAGAACCCCATCCTATCCATCATCCATCTTGTGAGATTATTATTACGAAGGTAGCAATCAAGTCTATATTTTATTTATTATATTACCAGCAAGAGCAGTTGGCACTTGGCAGTAGTTAGTCTGTCAATACTTTTTTCAATTCATCTCTTTACTTGGGCAGGTAAGCAAAGTTTCTTCCATAACTCTCTCTCTCTCAAGTCACTATTACATTTCCAACAACTTCCATTATATTTTAATCTTTAGAAAACTGAAACTTTAATGCTTCTTTTAATCTTTTCTGCAAACTCCCATTTTGTGAATTTTATTCTTTTGCCTGTTTTTTAACAAACATTTGATGTATACAGATTACAGAATTTCATTTTCTAGGGTTTTAAGAGATACCCATTTCAGAAAAATTCTTGAAGAATACAATTATAATTTGCTACTGTCCTTTATTTTTCTTGGGGGTTTCATTTTTTTTTTTTTCCAGTTTTCATATTACTATGTTAAGGATTTTTGTGATACCCATTGTTGTTTATGGTTTATGCTCTCTAATAATATAATTCATGTTTCATTGAGTTCATTCAATACTAATATATATATATATATATATATCTTGGTATTGTTCCATTTAAAATATTGAAGCAAATTCATGGTTATTTTAAGTAGAGGAAAACAAAAGAACAAAAGGGAATCTGCTTTCTTTTTATGTTTTAATAGTTTTGGTGAGCTGTTAACTATTGTCATTCTTTACTTCTTTGTCTCCTTTATGCTCTGAAAGGTTCACTTTCTTGTCTGTGGGGCTTTTTTTTTCTTGTATTAGTGTGGATTTGATCTTAGGGTTTTAGAAAGTAGTGGTAAGTATAGCTGGAGGTGGTGGGTAGATTATATGCCTAGTACATTGGATTTCTTCTTTATCTTTCAGTGTTTGGGATGCTGCAAACTGACTTAGTTTCTTTTGCTTTAATTCCCCTTGCTTATATATACTAGTAATAAAGCTGCCAAGTTTACTTGTTCTTTGTTGAGTCTGCAAGAAATTACCTACTATCTTTAGTCAAAACCCCTTTAGCTTTAGTGGTATAACTTCTTCTTTATATTAACTAAACTATTCTTCATCAGTTTCCTGGTTTGGGGGTCTGTGAATTGGAGCTGTTGCAGTTGAATAGATCCAAGAATTATTTAGTTTGGTTTCCTGGTCATGGATGAAAGTGATAATAGTGATTTAGGATTTGAAAAAAGAGGTAGAGACCTTCAAATTACTCCATCTTCAGGAATGTATATGGTGCCTGAGAAGATTGGACAAACAACAATGAAATCAGTACCCTTGTGTAAATCCTCCAATGGTGTAGACTTGATCTTGAGTAGTGGTTGGGATCCACATGTTTCGCTATCACAAAATTCAGAGTTAAAAGGTTCAAATATTGATTCTGAAAATCCAGTTGCTAGTTATCCCTACAATGTTGGTATGTTAGGAAACCATGGAGCTAGTATCAACCCCCACATTCTTGGGTATGCTTTGGATCCAAGTCTTCTTGAGCTATCACCAAAGCTTTCTAGCTTTGGCAGTGGGAGCTTCTCGGCCATGGTTAGTTCGTTTGGTTTGCCTGAATATGATCAGATTGCTAATGCCAGTTGTCCTGATTACCACCGAAGTAAGGAGGCTTGCATCAATAAGTATTCGAAGAAGTTGGATGAGCATGGTGTGATGTTTCAGGGCGATTTACAAGTTTCGGATGAGGGGGGCAGTGGGTCTTCACCTAATGAAAAGAAAAGGAAAAGGACCACTGATTATAGTTCTCATTCTGAATTTCAGGTAGACTTATTGAATTGCATTTCTTGTGATGTTAGTTGCTAATGCCTAGCTCTCAGTGGTAATACCATTTTAGCATCCCAGATTCCCAGTTGATATACTGTTCCATTTTTTGTTTAGAATGGCGAGGCAGGACAGAAGAAAGAAGTTTCTCAGGGATCAATTGAGGTGCAGAAAGATCAGAGTGGAAAGAAAAGAAAAACTGAAAAGAACTCGGGTACAAATTCACACGGTAAGTCAACTGGCAAACAAGCTAAAGATGACTCCCAAAATGAGCAATCTTCAAAGGAAGATTACATTCATGTGAGGGCAAGACGAGGCCAAGCTACTAACAGCCACAGTCTTGCAGAAAGGGTATGCTATTCCTTTTATCACTGTTTTATTTCTTTTTATCACAGAAGTTATCAGCTTTGATAGATCTTGACTGTGATGATATTCTTAACGTAGGTGAGAAGAGAAAAGATTAGTCAGAGGATGAAGTATCTTCAAGACCTTGTTCCAGGATGTGATAAGGTAAACATATTTATTTCAAATTCTGGTATCATTTGCTGTATTGCAACTCTATTCTTTAGGCTTAGTTTATTAATGGTCTGTTTATTACCATCATAGATCACTGGAAAGGCATTGATGTTGGATGAAATCATCAACTATGTGCAATCGCTACAACGTCAGGTTGAGGTATGGTATACCTGACCATGAGAATGATTGATTATTTTCCCATAATCATGTGAGTGGAAGAAACTAGTTCTCTCTATTTAAATACCATATGAGTAATGTCCACTTGTTATAAGGCCTTACGCCTGAATCAGAGGAACCAAGTTCTTATACGGGCAAATGCTTTAATCTTGAGAGTTAGCTTGGTTCTCTTGGAAATATCCAAGTTGAGCTCCTGTATGGAATTTCTTTAGGATGAAATTACTTTTCATTCCTGATCAAGAGAAATAAGTGTCCTTGGATGATCATCCTCTTTTAAATGATTTAACATATTTTTATACTTCTCATGTATATGTGTTGAACAAGAAATCAATAAATTCTTATCCTTGTGTTATATATGTGATTTTGCGCCAAAAATATGGGAATGTGTACATCATTCCGATGATTAGATGAGGTGATTGAAATCACTTAGTTTACATGCTCTTACTTTAATTCATTTGGATGCCTTATCCAAAAGCAAGGTGGAGAGATGCTTTCCCTTATGTGCTTATTCGGTAAAAATCTCAAGCTTAACGATTTTGCACCCAATCATGAATGTACTCAGTCCAATGCTAACATCCAAGAATGTTGCTAACCATCCAATGAAAAAGTTAACTGAGCAATATACTACCTTTCTTTTTGCAGTTTCTGTCGATGAAACTTTCTACTGTCAATCCAGGACTGAATATTGACATAGAACGGATTATATCAAAAGAGGTAAATGCAGTTTAATGCTCTATGAATCTAGACCAATAAAATTTTCATTTAGTTTGTGTAATGATTTTTATCCTTAATTGAAATGCAGATAGTTGGGGGTTCAGGTATTCTTGGATTTGGTTCAGGAATAAGTTCTGTTCTTTCTCAGCCTCATATATCTTCACAGGGACCTGTACAACCTATTCATTGTTCAGATTCTCATGTGCAGCCCGGTCCTCAGGTAAAACCCATAAATACTTGTATTTATCGTCACGTACTTGAAATCTCTTTTTTTATATATAAATTGATTTACTTGCAGATACCGTCAGCTTGGGATGATGAACTTCAAAACATATTTCATATGGGTCTCATGTCTAATCCTGCCCTTCAAAGTCTAGGATTGGATGGTAAGTTGGAGCAAGTTGAATCAAGAAGATCCTGACCTGTCTTGATGATTTGCACCATTCTGTAGGTTAAAAGTGGAGCTTTAGGTTTTTTTGGTTTATTTGGCTATTTTTTAATTTTTTTTTTGGAGGGGAGGACGCAGACATACTGTTTCCTATCCACGTGGAAGTAATCAACAGGCTCTCAGTTGATTGCACTGTTTTATCAGTATATAACTGAACCCAAAAAAAAGGGGAGAAAGGAACAAAAGAATTCTTCAGAGTTGTATAGTTCACAGCTCCTAACAGTTTGTTCTTCGAGTTTTAGCAGAAGAAAGTGACTTGTATAGTCAGATAGCATAGTTGACATGTATGTTTTGAGAAAAATGATTGTTTCCCATATGGGTTTTGTATGTGAGATAAGATTTGTGAGTTTCTTTAGATTATTATTATGTAACAGACTAATTGTCAATACTAGTTCCTGAAGTTGATGGAATCTAAGTATTGTTTTTCTTAAGATCCAGGCTATTTTCAATCTATGGACAGTTTGGTTTTTCTTGTACTGAGCAGCAGAAGTAGGTAAAATGTGCAGTAAGAGAAAAAAAAAACCTATGTACAAATTTGTTCAGTGCATATATATTTATAAACCAGGCCAGGCAATGCAATGCTATATTCCACCTTTCTGATATCCAAAACAAAAGTTTTCCTTTCATTTCCAAGTTTTACTCTTTGTGTTTTGCTGAACATTTAGACCAATCTAATGTTGCTAACAAGTTCATAAGATTGTAGATAGTCGGCGCCTCTTGTTCAGAAAATCATCAATCCAAAATTCCAAACCTGAGCATTTTATCTGGTTTAATCAAAATCCATGAAGCTTATCATATGATTAATGATTTGCTCTAATGTTAATTGACAAATCAACTTGAACTTGGAGCTAAATAACTTAAACTTGCAAACTCTTAGTTATATAAGCAATCTGACACGTGGATATCCGGTTTATCTCTGCTCCCGGGACCAGTGTCTGTTATAGTGATGAACAAGTACAACTGATCTGAACTGACTTGATTGACTCTCCCTAGTCCCTACTCCCCTCTAGTCCTGTCACCTGTGCTGTGCTTGAGAGAAAGAGAATTGGTAATGGTGATGGCAGTAATACAACTCTCATCATCATCATCATTCTTTTCTACTGCACCTTCTTCTCCATTCTTTATTAAAACTCGAATTACTACTTCAACACAAATCCTTATTCCTCAATTACAAGTTTCAAGAAGAAGAAGAAATAGATTATTTGTTCAGATTTCAAGTTTTAATCGTGATAACGGTGGTGGTTTTGTATACAAAGAAGAAAATGAAAACTATGATTCTGAAGAAGAAGATGAGGAGGATCGGAGTTTGGATTTACTTGTGAAATTTGTTCAAAATGTTTTCAAGAAAATATCTAAACGTGCCAGGAAAGCTGTTCGATCTGTGCTACCTGTTTCTATCTCTACTCAACTTGTAATTCTTCTAAACTTTCTCTCTCAATTTTGCTTACTTTTCATTTCAAATAATATTGTTGAAGAAATTGGGGTATATGTTTTATAAAATTTTATGAACAAGAACTCGTTTTCGGATTCTAAGTTTTATACAAAATGAACACAATGGCTTTGTTTGTTAGCTCAGAAAGTCCAACTATCACGAAATATTAGGTTTTAGTTGTGGCTTCCCATGTACATTGAACACAAGATCAATGTTTTGTTAGAGGTATATACTGAAGAGGTTCTGTACGTACTAGTTCTGAAATGGTGGCAATCATTTTCTGATATCTTGATCAAAATTTTAGTGGTAATTAGAATTTAGAACTGAGTGAGTACCTCCGACTACTTGACTCAAAAGGACTGAATGAGCAATCTCTTCTCCAATTACCACTTGCCACAATAATCACATATTTCATTTTTTGAAAGCTGATCTAGGTAAAGAAGTGGAGTCTAAAATTGGACTTAAAAAACAAAAGAAAGGATGTTGCAGGCCACTGGCACTGTTTTTTTTTTTTTTTTATCCCTGCGCTTTGATATGAGTTTCTAGGCATAATGATGGATACAAATAAAACTTAACGTTTTTCTTTTTGTTGCATTACATCGGCGATAGGAAGTTATTCTTTACCCCCTCAAATAGAACAAACTGATGTTTGACATTGATAATGTTGGAAAACAATTAGAAGTATGCAAACTGTGCAAAAGTGACAGGTTAGACTGCTAAATACCCCTAAATACAGAAATTTAAGTAGATCTATTTAAGTGCATGATGAACCCTCTCAAAATTCTTGGGTTCAATGGACTATCATTTAAAGAAATTTGATGCATTCAAGTTGGCTAACATCTGAAAAATCGGAGTATTTCATTCCCCGATTGTTCAAAAACAGGTCCACTTAGAAAAACTCAAGGGAATCATACTGCATACAATCTCTATTCGTCCTTAAGTTTGTTAGTTTAATTGTAGGCTTCCTTCATTAAACCAAATAGCCATGGTAAAACGTTTAGTGACTTTTATAGACTATAGCAGATTTTCCATCGTAAGAAAAATTTGACATTTCATCTATGCAGCCGATGATTTGGTTCATGTTAACCTTCTCTTAACCTGAAAAGTGCATGGTCAGTCAATAAACCAAGGTATCTTGACCCCTTCATTTACCTTGGGGGATGTAATTTTTATCAATGTATCTAAATTTTTATTCCAGGCTCATAATTTTTACTTTTTACAAAATTTATATTTTCTAATAATTAAAATGAAGAGAAAAATTTTCAGATATATATGGCATAGTGAACAACTTGTTTCTTCATAATGTTTAAAGATTTATGTACTTGCTGATTAAGTTACAAGTGACTAAAGCATCTCTCAATTGTCCCATGACTAACTCCAAGACTGTGACATGATCTTTCATTGGTACACAAACATTAAAATTGTGGTTGGTGATAAGAAAAGGACTGCGAGAGAAAATTTTGATTGATTATCCTAGATGTTGGCACTGTACTTTTATAGAATTAGGTGTGGTCATATCGCGGTACAATCTCAGTTAAGTTAGGGCATGGGAGTCTTTATTTAGCAAACTTTTTGGTGGAGTGGTATTGGCAGAAATGTTTTATTGAATGTTGCAGCAATTTTGAAGTGAATTTCGTAGAGAGTAATTAACCAAATACAAGAACCAAAGCTCTTATGTAACTTATATTTAACCCGAAAAATTGCAATGGGTAATGCCAGGACAAACTTAATAGAGAATGGGATTCACTTTAATAAATGTTATCTAATCTTGAAATGAATTATTTGTTTCAATACAGGTTGGGTTCTCAGTGAATGGAGTTATCATATTGGCATTCTTGTGGGTTTTGAAGGCATTTCTTGAGGTAATTATGTGTGTTAAACATGTTTGCAAGCACTCAGTATCTAGTTATTATTGATGTTTAGACCTGTCAACTTAATTGCAACTTGTTTTGATTTTTTTTTATGCTATTTCTTGTTTGGATGCTACGTCATGGACTTCATACCCATTAGAAACTCCCACTCTAATTTGTTTGATGTCTATAGGGCTGAAATATGAGCATTTACAGACATGATGTGCATCATTTAAGCCTCCTCTATGGTGGGCTAACCTCCATTTGGACTGTGTCATCATCTCTTTGATATGCATTTCTAAAATATCTGATTTATGTTCTAACAGTTAAATGTAGAAGTAATGTTAGCTTATGCTTACTCTTCTCCACTCTTGAGCTTTCCTTAACTTAATATCTCTCCACAAGATCTAATACCTCAATAACCATGGGCTTTTCTTTCTTTTGGTTTAAGTCGAAGAAGATAGGTAGTTTCTTGAGGTCATTGATGACCGGATGACCCTTTCGTTTGAGGGATTGATTTGTTTGCTTTAGTCTTATCAAATTTCGAAATAACAAATTCATTTCTTTCATAGGTATGAAGAGTCAAACCTATGCTAGGTATTTCAAGAAATAATGAAATAAGTACATTTTTGTTAGAAATAAATCATCATGATTATTTAATTAGTTTAGTTAATATGCTTCATCCTTGCAATCATGTTACTATTACCAAAAGGTCCAGATGTGGGCTGTGCATATTCCTAATGTGTTATCCTAAGACTTTACTTTCAGTATTGGTTTAGTTATACCAGTGTCAGAATGTTAAGATGTAAGTAATCAAAACTGATATATCACTTTTGATATGAAACGTCTTCTGCATCCCAAAAAATTTATTCTGTGCTCAAAATGGTCGACATTCAAGTAGGGTGGGGAGGAGGGGGGGGGGGGGGGGGGGGGGGGGTTGGTTTATCACTTTATTGAACATCACATAATGATATTATATATTCATGTGTTCTCTAAAACTGTTGACTACAATTTAGAGCTACCAATAAAATAAAACCGGATCTTGACTAGAGGTCGGCAAGGGTACCCGTTCACACTTTTTTGTTGCAAGTGTTCTGAACTGTATGCCCTCTGTTGGGGTCTTGGATTAGAGCAATGTTGAGTCATTTAAATACAAATTCCAACTTATATCTGTACGCAGAATAAAGAAGCGAACTGTTCAAAATCCATGTCTTAATAGTCATTTAAATACTTGCCTTGTTTAGACAGAGATTATTCTTTTTGAATCTTATCTTGAGATTGCATGCATAGTTCGTTATTGAATTGCGGATCTGACAATTTTATATTATATCTGTCCTTCAGGTGGTTTGCACATTTGGAAGTCTAGTATTTGTAAGCATTTTGCTTATTCGCGGGACTTGGTCCGGCATATCCTATTTACAAGAAAGTCGCAACCGTAATGCAAATGAATTTGACGATAATGCTTGGAGTGGTGCACAACCAGCAAGTTGATTAGTTTTCAATTTTTTTAAAGGCACAAGGTACACCTTCTATGCCTCAGACCCAGAGAGATGAAGGATTTTAACTTTCTATACCAATAAAGAGCGAATGAAAAAGGACAAAAAGATAATAACTGATATGCCTCCTGCAACTTATAAGACCAATAGTGAATACTGAATAGTTGGTTTTTCTGTAAAGTTGTAATGCTAGTGCTTTGTAAAGATCCGACCTATGTCATGCCAGAATACGAAAAGCTTGTTGCTCTGGTACAGTATGGGTCAATTCATGACAAGCTGGTTATTGCAGAGAATTTTGAAGCGAGTATCGTTGAAACTTTATTGATACTGGTGTAATAAGAAAAGCAAGTAAATCATCACTGTTGTATCTAACGACTAACATATATTTTTAGTATGAAAAAATTTCTATTAAGTTTTGTAACGATCTAATTGCTATATAAGTGTATTTTCTCAAATTTTAAGTTTATGTATTTTCTTAATATCATTTCGTGGGGTTTGATGTGTGATGTGTGATGTGTTATGTGTTATGTAGTATTAAATATCAGATGGATTCATTTCCTAACAGTACATTTTGCCTCTTTTAAGTTAGTCTCAAGATTAAATACCTCAGGTGTATTTATCTCTTCAGAGTTTTAGACTGATTGTTGTTTCTTAGAGTTCACCTGAGTGGATTGATTCTGGCCCTTGATTAATTAGTACTTCCTTTTACTTCTAGTTAACGATTTCGTTGAAGTTGTAGAAACATCACTGAAATGCTGAAGGTTTTTATTACCATTGGCAGCAAACAGAAACTGCTGTGATAGGTATTCTGGTTCTTCTTACCTGACCATTGCTCGTTCATTACATGTATATCCTAGGCAAGCTTGGTCAGGTGGATCATTACCAGTTTATTAGATTAAACAATTACATTTACTGTGTACCCATGCCATAATTATCTATAAACCCTGCTAACAACTCAGGATATAGACCATTAGAAGACAACTTAACTATCCTTCCCTGGAGACAAACCCTGCTGACTATAGCACAAGTGTGTCTTTCCATGCAGATGTGTTCCACTACTACATCTTCATCTTCATTCATCAATTGCCTGTTCATTAGGAGCTTGACTCTCTATAACAAACGAATGTGTATCTTTATAAGGAGATTATCGTTCGGAAGGGTGGCATACTGGTTAAAGTAAAGCATAAAACTTCAAAGACCTGAAAGAAACACCACAGACTTCACCATATATCTTTAGCTCAGCACACTATATTTCATTTGCTGCAAGTTGAGATGCCCTGGTACCAAACTATCTACACGAGTTTGATTCCCTACAATTCTATAAGACTATAACACTTCCCAGTTCTGTCAGATTACTGAGGAAACCTTTTTGTGCTCTCAGGGGTCGGCTACAGGAGTAAACATAATACAATCAAACATCGACCAAGGATTTTGTTAATTCTTCAACCTAAATAACAAAATCTCTAATTTTTCTGAATTCTTTTACCGATTTGGCTAATTCTATTTCATTCTCTCTCAAATAAAACTCTAGAAAAAGTGAAGACTGTGTATAACAGAATTGTTGAAGTTATCTATAATCAATTATTCAGTTTCAAACCATCAAGTATTTCAAAGTTTCAATGATTTTGTATTAAGGATACAAAGGACAATTTCACTTTATAACAATGGATGAATAAAGAATATGGATTAGTTAGTGATAAATGACTAAATATTAGTAATCTGATATCTTGGATCATTCTGGTAAATATAATAACCAACTAAATACAGGTTCATCAAAGCCTCTAGTTGAAGATTCGAGCCACATGGAGAGAAGCAAATTTTGCGGCTGACATAGCTGCAAAGAGAGGTGCTGGACTTCAAGAAGACACACTGACTTCTTGGGAAGAAAGACCTCCTTGGTTAAATAGTTGTGTAGGGAAGTATTTAATTTGCTAGCGCAGTTTTTATAGCTTCTTTTATTTGTAGTTATGTGATATCATTTGTGATCATAATTTTATGAACATCTTAAAGTAAGGGACATGTGACATACATTATTTTGTTTTGCCATTTTGATCAGTTAAGTGTCATGAATATAGGTTACTACACAATATTTGCATGTTTAGGATTATATATACCACCTGTATCACACCGGACCTAACAACCGGCACACCTCAAAAACTATCCAATTTCACAGGCTCATTGTATTAATATGATGTGAGAAGTGTTTTTCTGTCTATTTGATAAGCTTTCGAAGTTTTATGTATGCATGAACCAAGTACAGCAGCAAGCTAGTGTTGAACTCTTACAACCTATCTCCAAGATGTAGCTATGCCAAAAGCAACATATTATAGTCTGCCACAAGATCATCATTGTCCACAACATTCCATCCACAAGTAAAATCCCATAGGAGACTGTATTTGATATCCCTCCCTTCCACCCACCAGTTATAAACTTGCAATGTCTGTTACCAATGTCATCTTTTATGCATCCAAATTCCAAAACCATGACAGTATGAAAGCACAATGAAAATATTGGACTTTTATTATCACATAAATCTTTTTAAACTGAGCTTTTCTGGCACCTGCAATTACAACAAAATTTTACAATGGTACAATATATATTTTTTTCAATGTTTTAAGTGTCAGCCGCTCCAAATCTTGACGGTGGAATCATATATGGATTTTTGGTATTAGTGCGAGGAGAATGGAGAACCTGATGTTTTGTGTACAGTGAAATGAGAAGTATTGCCCTAGATGACTACCCATTGCCCACTAAGTCGAACTACAAAGACATGGCAGCTGTACAATTTATAAACTGATTAAATATGATGGACAATCCAATTTCAATCCATCTTAGTTATTTCAAATAGCGTATACTAAGAATAAGAGATCATCCCAGTTCACAAAATTCTAGTCTTCTGTCTGGGCTTCTCAAAGTTTATGTTTTGCAGCTTTTATTTAGCACATTCCAGAATCCAGACAGATGAACAGGCATGAGTGGATAGTGGATACAATAATATATCTTTAATGTGGGGAGGAAGAGAAACCACAAAACTGTTAGAATTAGTAATTTTGAGTTTTGACAGGCTTGGTCAATCCCAATCCATGGAGCAGCCTGTCTACTGGTCATCTATACCATCAGCTATATTAGAGGTGTAAGGGTGGTTTCCCGTACTCCCTCGAGATCCGTGAACTCCTTTTAGCTTTTCATCTCCTCCCTACCTGCAAAACCCCACCGGCCTTGTGACTGGTGGAAAACCCTCCGATGCCTAAATTAGCTCTTTACATCAACATAAAAGTAAAGAGAAAAAGGGAGAGAGAAGAGATAGTAAGGAAGCTAGAACACATACCTTTCTCTGGGTTTACTTTACCCTTTTATACTAACCTAGTGTGTGAATCAATTCTCACCCTTGGATGTAATGAGATCCTAGGGTCTTTCTTCTGTTATGTGGCATCCTTTAGGCCTAGTATTCCTTACCAACTTGTAGTGTACTAGTACTATCCTCACATGCTTCTCATGTGCTTATCTGGTACTCCTTATTGTCACTTCTATCTCGTAACCCGCGATGCTCACAGTTTACATGTGTCATAACAGGTTTAGGTACTTACATCGCCCCCTCTATGGAGCGTTAGCCATGAAGGTTTCACTTTCCCTTCATAGTGCCAACGGTCCAGAGAAACTCTTCTTATAAATATCAATCGCCATGGGAGTCTCCTGGCTAGCTTTCATTGCTTCAGCTTTCTCGTCGGTATTCAATTTCTCTGCTTTCTAAGTCTGACCATACATGTCAGAACCAGTTTTGGCATCAACAATCTTGATCTCATTGTTCTGGCATCACCATCTTTCCGTGACTGCCTGAGCTCACGGTTTCTGTGCAATCTCATCGTCTTCTTGTGACTGCCTGAGCTCACGGTTTATGTTCAATCTCATCATCTTCGAGTGACTGCCTAAGCTCACGATTTCTATTCAATCTCATCATCTTCCCGTGACTATCTGAGCTCACAGTTTATGTTCAATCTTATCATTTTCACTTGACTGCCTAAGCTCACGATTTCTATTCAATCTCATCATCTTCCAATGACTGCCTAAGCTCACAGTTCTTTGAAGTAAGATATTGGTTGCGCTACCTAGTAGCTGCCTACGTACCCAAGTTGGGATCAAGCCATCGTAGTTCTTTTTCCTGTGTAACCAAAAAATTTGAAATATTAACTTTTGAAAGAATAATAGTGATTCTCTCAAAGAGATAGAAATAAAACTTTTGGCCTACTCGCCCCCAAGTCTGTTATGGCCTACTCGTCCCCAAGTTTATTATCTACAACATAACGAAGACAACTGAAAATAACAAAGGCTTCTCATGCTAAGGAATTCTGAGATGAAAAGATCATGCATAAGATTTCCAAGAAAGAATCTTTACGTGTGGAACGTCCTCCTTCCCACAAAAAAGAAACTAAATAAATTAAAAGTCATCACGGTTGACGGTACTGTTACTACCGTGAACCTGTTCACTCACGTACATTCCCCATCATGGTACAATTCTCATCCCGGTATGGTTCTTATACTGGTATTCTCACCATAACATGCTCATGATGATACTCTCACTTCTTGAGGTTACATCATTGTAAGTCTTGGGATGGTTTAGAAAAATCCACCCTTCTTTTTGGAAAAGCATTCTTGCTACGAAATTCCAAGAATAGCACATGAAGACTTTTGTTGTTGATATCTCATTATCTATCATGCCATTTTGTTTTCTTTCAAATCACTGGAGATTACTTTAAGTACTCTAGTTACTTATCTATCTGGGGATCCTTCTATGGGCATCCCATCTTTGCTTTATATCCTAGCCTAAAGGTGAGGCAACTCACACGTTTCTTCCGTGAGGCACGAGTAGGCTTGCTTGGATTTACTGGCGGCTTTGCTAGGCCAAATCCCTCCGCCATAGCTACTCGCCCTTCCCAATCTATTCGGGCTTCCTCTGTAGGCATCCCACATTTGCTTTTAGCCTAGCCTAAAGGTGGAGCATCTCACGTGTTTCTTTCGTGAGGCACGAGTAGACTTGCGGGGATTTGCTGGCGGCTTGCTAGGCCAAATCCCTCCGCCATAGCTACTATCTATTTGGGCTTCCTCTGTGGGCATCCCACCTTTGCTTTTAGCCTAGCCTAAAGGTGAGGCATCTCACGTGTTTCTTCCATGAGGCACGAGTAGACTTGCGGGGATTTGTTAGCGGCTTGCTAGGCCAAATCCCTCCGCCATACCTACTCGCCCTTCCCAATCTATTTGGGTTTCATCTGTGGGCATCCCACCTTTGCTTTTAACCTAGCCTAAAGGTGAGGTATCTCTCACAGTTTTCACGGTATACAATTCTGTGAACTGTGCGAGGCTTACTTGTCGCTATTACCTCACGGAACCCGTGATTGTTCTAAAAGGGCTCTGACTGTAGCCCTTAATATAGAAGGTATCCTCAAGTTCGAAAACATCAGCAACGAATCTCAGATCGTCCAGGCTTACAGAAACCCTGACGTTATTGAAGTCTAGATCGTCAGGAAGATCTATGGAATCGCCTTCTTCTTGGCGACGAGAACCTTTACGCCCAAATACTTTGTGACTTTCTTGTTCCTTTCTTTCTTTTAGTATCTTGTGTATTCTCGGTTTGTATTTTAAACTCAAACCGCTATGGGAACTTAACTATGTAATCAAGTTACATAGCGTGTCCCCTTTGTTGGTGAAATTTTCTCGTGTGTTAACATTAGGTCTACTACCTCAGTTCACGTCGTCACGTTGAACTCGTAGTGAAGACCCCCGTTAACACACTAGCACTATTGCTCTTCTCTTTTGAGGCACCCCACTGCGTTGGCTATCTCAACCTCAATGAGGAGGAAACAATACATGGAGATTGTCAACGTATAGTTAATGACATGCCATGCCGAATCTACCCTTATATATTGTTCCCCACCAATCTAAATTGGATTTTACACTTAGCCTTCTTAGCATGATCTCAGCCAAGGTATCTTATCTATATGATGTCATCACCTGCTATGAGTGCACTAACGCCTGACGGTATACTCAAGTTGTTCTTGACTGTATACTCGCCCCCAATAGTAAAATTTCCCCAAGACCTTAAAATCTTACTCGCAGAATTCATTTGTAACTGTGTCCTTAAAATCTGAACTGTAGATATGTATAAATATATCCGCCTATCTTGACTCCGTCCAAGCCTATTAACCAGAATTCAAAAAGCTTTGAGGATTACCATCAACTCAAGGGTGTTACACAACAATCAGATAGTAAAACATCTTAAACTTCAATCAGTGAATATTTTCAATCTAAATAAAGATTAATTATATCACTCCTTCTATCTTTCTTTTCTAGGTTCAGCATATGCATTTCTGGGAACAAATGCCTACACTTACCATTAAATTTACTTGCATATTAGTAAATGAGCAGTTTATGGCCAATTAAAGGCAAGCTCCAAGGCCATTCAATACATTGCAAGATATGATCTATCAACTCAAAATTACTGAATATGAACAAGAAATATCTTATACTAAAGCCTATATCATTCTGTCTAAAGGAACCTTATTGTAGTAATAGTTCACAATTAACAGGAATGTAGCAAATAGGGTTTATGCTACTAACTTGGATATGAATTAATAATTTCAAATAAAAGTTTTGAAGACCAGAAATATCTCAACGAACGTCAAGCAGCTCACATTAAGCATCATTTTTCTTTAGTAAATAGATGCACCAAATAAAAACTTCATTGACATTCTTATTCTTAGTTACTAGTATGCCATTTAAAAAAAAAACAGATTTTATAAATGCAATACTAAATATTGTACTAATTCAGACCCAAATTCATGCGCCAGAACCATTAACATGTATAATAAAAATCAACCATACTAAATGTCCATGACATAAACTGTGGGCAAACCATCTATGAGTGTCCAAAATTCCTTCTCGAGAGCATCTAATTAAAGGCGTCTACGAGCAAATACTATGTATTCGAGTTTTTTTTACTCTATCCAATCACTAGTGTAAAATCAAACGACTTTGCAAACGACCATCTAGATATTCATAAGTAAGGTTTAACTTAATATAATCATCTGAGCAACAACTCTATATATATGAACTAATTCACTTAGCTACTTCATAGAATTCAGGTCTTGCGCAGTACTAAATCATGCTAATTGATATTCATAGGCACGAAAATAACCAATTCATTTCAATCATATCCATTACTATTACTTCTAAACTAGTTGGATCAGATGCAATGAATATTACCATGAACGGACCAGCATTATATTCCAAGCAAGGTTTATGTCACAGAATTAGACAACTTTATTTTCAGCTTTCTATAAGCTAGAGAGTAATTCTGGATGAGTAAATAACAGTGCAACCTTGGCCTTACTGATTTGACATTCTATTGGACATATTGTCAGGTTTAACCAAATAATGACAACTAATCATTTAAGTAGTGATGCATTTCATAGTAGCATGTTGTAGGCCTCACCCAAGTACCCAACAGTATGTACATTCCTTATTATGCAAATTCCTCGTGCTAAGTGTAATCTAATATGTTCCTACGTCTTACTTGAATACTCTTGCCATTCAACCAACTGGTCAAATACAACAATTAATGCAATAACATCAAACACATACATGATATAATTCTTATCAACAGATTCACCAAAAACCCGCTATTTCAATTAATATCGATACGCAACAATGTTTAGCTAAGAGTTTGTGGTTGTTAACCACAAGGTCGAAGGTTCAAGCCCTTCTTCTAGCGCCATTGTAAGGTTGGTTTCCCATACTCCCTTGAGATCCATGAACTCCCTTTAGCTTTTCATCTCCTCCTTACCTGCAAAACCCCACCGGCCTTGTGACCGGTAGAAAATCATCTGATGCCTAAATTAACTCTTTACATCAACATAAAAGTAAACAGAAGAAAGGAGAGAAAAGAGATAGTAAGGAGGCTAGAACACATACCTTTCTTTGGGTTTACTTTACCCTTTTATACTAACTTAGTGTGTGAATCAATTCTCACCATTGGATGTAATGAGATCCTAGGGTCTTTCTTTTGTTATGTGGCATCCTTTAGGCCTAGTATTCCTTACGAACTTGTAGTGTACTAGTACTATCCTCACATGCTTCTCATTTGCTTATCTGGTACTCCTTATTGTCACTTCTATCTCGTAACCCGCGATGCTCACAGTTTACATGTGTCATAACATGTTTAGGTACTTACAAGAGGTATTATATATCTAATTTATGATCAAAAAGTTATAACAAGAGTTGCAATATAATCAATTTGGAGTTGCATTTCATCTGCATTCTAAGGGGCAATCTGAATTCCATGTTATTGTCTCCAAGCATGCATAAGGTCGGTCATATACTAATCATGTACTAACTGGCCGCATAAAATCTGCAACACCGATCAGTGCCTTAACTTGCTCCTTAATTTCTTCCTGTATTAACCTATTTCTAGATTAATCCACTTACAAGATCAGGTCGCAGTTGGACTTGACCAAAGGGGGATTTGAGATCGGAGGTGGCTGCACCTCGTTGAGATCGAGATTGCCTACGTACTCTAGCTCGTGGGGGTGGAACTTAGAGATCAAGCCATCGTAGTTCTGTTTATATAGAATGTGAAGGGGCGAAGATCATGGGATCTTGCAGATTCTCCGACATCTTTATGATTGTGTAATATTCTCCAATGATTGTGTAATATCTTCAATGAATGTATAACAACTGCAATGATTAGGCGACAGCTGGAGATATTCTCTATGCGTTGAATTAGGGCATGTGCATATGTTGAGGTCGTTGTTGATCATGTAGTCGAGCTGCTCTGGGTGGCCTCCAAGTAGGTCGAGTAATGAGCGACCTGTGAGATTTGATGAGTATGCCACGTGGCGTGTTTTTATTGGTTGGAGTATATAGTACCCCTACACTTCCAATATCTACTGCTCATCTTCCTATTATATGGAAAAATAAAAATTAATGTGCCAGGGTTTAGCAGGACTGGAGCTGCCATAATCAATGGACTAAGTACAGATACTATTTATCCTGGTAGCATGCACCAGGGTGAACCATGCCAAGTATTCGTAATCAGTTAGCAAATCAAGAAACCACATCCAAACAAGCAACTTTAAATGGGATCACTTCTGCACTAACTCAGAGGTCAGTGTTGGGACATACAATCCTGCCATTGTTTCACAACTCCAAGAAATACTTGACGCAAGAAGGAGCCCTGATTTCTTCAACTAATCATAATAAAATGTGTTAGTACTTTACATGTAACCAAGTCTTACTGCCCATTAAGCACATAAACCCCTAAAGACCATTGCGCGCTAGCAGCACTAAACCATTAGAAAATTTCAGACTTTTTTTAACCCAAGAGTAGTCCATCGGTACTCAAGAAAGAAAATTTATCAACCAAAATAATTGATACAAGTAGTAAGTTTTAATACCTTAACTCTATATTCCAATTTCCAAGTGAATGAAGCTCCCTAGTTGGTTAAGGGAAAAACGCATATAAAATGGTGCAATAACCTGCCAGCAAATTTCTATTAAATTGTAATTCAGTAGAGCTTAATTAGAATGGATACATACGAAAGAAATAAAACTCTACACAATTTCGTGCAACTTAGCCATTATATTTATAAAAGTATAGTCATATAATGAAGTGTTAGTTGGAGAACAATGATGTTACAGTAAAAGAAAGCAATAAAGCAAACCTGCCATGAAGTAAACCCCAATTTGAACGAGCAAGTCAGCAAACAAAAGTTTGAGAGACAACTCACAGTCCAAGAACTTTGCCTTAATAATAATAGGTATAGCAGCACTAGCATGCCTTTAGCTCATCCATGTACTGGTTACACAACTACTGTCGCATTCTTGTTGCAAAATGAATTATACATGAGAGACCCAGGAAAATGCTCAAGTAGAAAGCCACTAGGATGCCAAGGAAGGATCCATCCATAGTTTGGTGTGCCTTCCATCTCTAATGAGCTGTGTGGTGAAGAATGATGTTTCCTTCCTCTTCTTCAAAATGTTTCTCCAGCTCCATGAACAATCATTTGGAATCGGAATGTGCCAGAAGTTTCTTCCCCATATCAGCTTTGGCTTTGACCCATTTCACCAATAAGTTATCCTTTTCACTGATTATATGCCATACAAGTCTCATATTGGTTACATGATTTACTGCATACAAGTCCCAGTCCTCCTTCGTAGTAAGGGAAACATACATCAGCCCAACCAATGAGTGTATGAACAGTAGTGCAATCAGGACTAGTGTGGCTTCTTTCCTTAATGAACACAACGTTAACACTTACAAGTTCTTATCTTTTAGTTGCTCTCATACTTGTGGTTAGGTTGTGGAGAAGGTGAATGATTTCATAGAAGATCAGTAAATTCAGTGACAATAACTATAGTGCCAACAGAGTGAGGACAGGCATTAAAAAGTGATCAGATGTGCAGGGGTTCTATCAAAGGGCACCAATTGCATGTCTGATGGCACTGTAATGAACAATCTCAATCTACCATTGAACCTCCCAAAGACACCAACAGTTAGAGTTTGTAGATGGTGCCCCCCAAGGGCCAAGGGAGCCATTTCTTAAAATGAATACTGATGGAGCAGCGCGAGGGAAACCCAGGTGAAGCAGGCATCGACATTGTATTCAGGAATTGTAATGGTGAAGTCTTAAGTTGTGTGAGTCATGGCTTGGAACCAACCACTGCATTCTTGGCAGAGTGTTGGGTTATACCGCTATAGTGATAGGTATGGAATGGGCAGTGCAGCATGGCTGGGCGCATCTCTGGATTGAATTGATTCCACTGCTGCAATCCAAGCTTTTGGAAATAGAACTGTGCCCTGGATCATGGAGCAGAGATGGCACAATGCACTAAATTCTCTCCACCATGTGCTTATCTCCTCTACATGGAGGAAAGTCAATTTTACTGCTGACTGCCTAGCCAATCCTGGTGCAGACCAAGGTCCTAACTTTAGAGGAACTTTGTAGGTTGGCCTCCATTTATTCGTGTGGCGGAGGACCCTCATAGTACTTACTTCAGGTTCAAGGACAATTAATCTTGTCTTTGGGTTCATATTTTTTTTAATTTTCTTTTCTGGCTTTTATATACAAGTTTATTAATAAAATGCAACTTATCTAGAAAAAAAACATGAAAACACACACATTAATTACTAAGAGGCCTCATGTCATGTGTCCTCCGCCGGGAAAACAAAACACGCACAAGTACCCTCATGTGCTGTAAAGTTTTAGTAAATGGAATAAGGCCGGGAAGAAAAAACTGATTAAAGAAATGTTCTAGTTATGTACTTGTGTATGCAACTATTCAATTTGTTACTTTTTTTTTCATAGGCTTGTTACCCCAATTTTATATGCAACATCTGATAAACCTAGGGGGTGGAGATAGGATGGAATAATCGGAAACAAAATCCGATTCTGTTCTAATTTATTTTTTTTATTAGGAACTTCAGAATTTCCAAAAAAAAAAAAAACGAAAAAATCAAAATATCGAAAACTTTGGAAAAGAAATTTAAAAATCAAAATTATAGTTTATTATTATAAAGAAGATAAATTTTATATCAAGAGTAAATATATCAATCTTATTTAATCGACGCTCAAATTTTGATAATTTTTCTCTAAAATAAAATTATTTCTACTATGATTCTCATCGATCTAAACTTATCATTATATGTCATTGATATCATAAATAGTATTCACTATGATTCCCATCTAAACAATTATGACAAAAGGGTTTCAATAAGATAATACTTTATTGTAAGCCACTTTATTATTAAAACCTATATTTTAAATCTAACCACACTAAAAATATTCTTATATATATGTTTTTAGGACAAGATTATATAATCACAGTACATAAATTTTAATGAAAAATTTTAATTTTGAAAATTTTCGAAAATCGAATCAGATCAGAATTATAAAACTAGTTCCAATTCTATTCCAATATTTTTTAAAAAAAAAACAAAAAAAGGGTGAGTTGGGGCCAAGGACATGATTCCAATTTGGTTAAGCCAAAAAGAAATTAAAAGATTCCACTTAGTCAAAAGGACGATATTTTTATGATCACGCATCTGATCATAACAATTCCCTCTCTTGGACAGAAATACTCTTTATGATCACATGTTTAATCATATACTACATACACACTAAATGCAATAAAACTAACCCTATCTAATGAACCCTAGTTAGAATGGAATCTTAAGCAACCCTATGATCAAACCTATAAACACATGATCATGGTCTAATCATATACTACATGCATAACACTAAATGGAATAAAACTATACCCTACTCTAATGAACCCTAGTTTCAATGCGATTTTATACGACCTTATGATCAGACGTATAATCATATGATCACATGTCTAATCATATACTACATAACTCCAGATGTAGTAAAACTATACCCTACCCAAATGAACCCTTGTTAAAATGCGATCTTATGCAACCGTATGATCAGATCCTATAATCACATTTATTTGATAAGATCAGACCAGTAATCACATTTATCTGTTATGATCACACATAAATCACAACACGAGTATGTATAATGACACTTATAATCACATTTATTTGTTATGATCAAACTTATAATCGCATTTATTTGTTATGATCATAGTTCTAATCACATATAAACATCTTATGATCATGAGTATGATTACAGTTGTGATCACATAAATCAAAAGGACAAGTGTGTATGATCACACGTATAATCATAATGGCAATCACATGTATATAGGGGTAAAATGAAATTTTGAAAAAGTGTGACTATATAGGCCCTGCTTGGTTACCCCGCAAAAATTTACCTAAAATTTAGTCTAATTTAATATCGTCAAAACACTTTATAAGTGGTTTTATGAACAAATTTTATGCAAAAATTTGGTGTTATTTCAAAAGTGCAAAAATTTTACACATTTTTTCTAATAACTTTGGTAGGGACCATCTATAATTACCTCATGCTTAAGTATGGGTTAGGTGGGGGACCAATATGGTTTAAGCTAAACTAGGTGGGGGACAGTTTAAATCAAAGAATAGATTAAAGAGGGACCACTCTAATGATAGATGAGTAAATATTTGCCTTTTTTACAGCCCAAACAAGCAAGGCCATGATTACAAGTCTTATAATAAACATTTGTCCTTTTGACAAAGTCAAAATATGGATTTGTACTTTTTGACAGCCACAATTCTAAGTTTATCTTTTTGGCAAAAAAAAAAAATTAGAATAAGACCTTACAGCCTAATTCTTTGAAAAAAAAAAGAAGGTTTTTCAGACTTTGATCATAAGTTAATGGTATTAATTAGGCTTTGTCATAAAAGAGGTGTTTATTAGGCTTTGGTCATGATTTCTAGTTGACTCACGATTTGAGTTAAAAACCGACCGAGTTGAGTCTAAAAATTTAACAAAGTACCATTGTTACGCCTACTTGAAAAGCACTTGCAGTAAAAGAGTTTCAAACATTTCATTTCTTCCTAAAAACAAGAATTTCATCCTATCAAAATTAAGTAAATTGCAACAAATTAACATCTTAAGAATAAAAATTTAGAGTTAGGGTGTAAATTTAGAGTTAGGGCGTAAATTTTTTTAATTGTGAAAGCAAAGTTGAAAGTATTGTGTAATTATGGGTTTGTATCAATTTATGGTGTTAAAATAAATTCTCTTTTACAAGTTTTAATTCAAAATTTGTATTCCAATCAACATCTAAACATTTGTAATTTGGACAGCAACAAAATATAAGAAAAAGTTGATTCGGTAATCAGTCCAACCAAATTAGGAGATACTTTTCACTCCAAATAAATGTTGTATAAGAAATTTCTCAACCATGGTCTTATTCTCTTCAAGTGTTGCTCCTTAGTATATCTCATGTTTATAAGGTACTTTAATGGTTGCAAATCATGACCAAAACCTAATTTTCCTATTTACAGATATGCTTCTTCTCTAATTTTCTATTTACTATTGTCTAAAACTCTAAAAAATGACGAAACTTAAAACTCACGTGTTTTTCACATGAGGATATTTTTGTTATTTTTGAAAAATATTAAACCCAACTGAGTCTGACTCACAATTTGTGACCAAAGCCTAATAAACGTCTTTTTTAGGACCATTAACCTATGACCAAAGTCGTAATCAAAAATTAAAACTAGTATATATTGTTACAAATTTGCAAAAAAAAAAAAAACATATAAAAAATCGGAAAAATAGGAATTTTTGTGGAAATCTCCATCCCTAGCCTAGATAAACACAAACCTAATTCATAAAAGTTTCTATTCGTGGGTACATGCTTAATTTATTATATGATGTATCATCATAATTAGGGGTGGGCAAAAAAACCGAAAACCGAACCGAAAAAACCAAGTCAAAATTGGTCAAAACCGAGTTGACTAAAAATCGGTCAAGACCGGACCGAAACCGAACCGAACTATATAGCTATTGGTCCGGTCTCGGTTCTTGTTTTAATAGAACCGAGAGAACCGAACCGAACCGAAATAAATAAAAAAACATTTTTTTTATTAGTAAATTACTAAACTAGACATAGGAATTAGTAATTGGTTGTGGACTTATGGTGGATCCATGGTTGGTTCATTGGTTTTGGACATTTTTCCTATTTAGTACTTGATTTGGTGTATGTCTTATTTTGTTTAAAGCCCAAAACTTAAGAATAATCATCTAAATTGTAGTGGACTATAGGCCCAATAAAAAAGCCCAGGACCGAGTTTCAGATCGAAACCGGACCGATTGTATTTGGTCCGGTTCGGTCCGGTTACATTCAAATAATTTCGGTCCATGGAACCGAAACCGAACCGATACTTTCAAGTCGATTTGGTCCCAGTCCTATTACATTTTAGGACCGGACCGGACCGTGCCCACCCCTAATCATAATTGTATGAACAGTTAAGAAAAAGATTACTGCAGTGCAGAAGAAATTAAATACCAACCTTGATTATAAATAAACACTGTGAATGAAGGAATTATAACATGCTTATGCTTCTTTATCAAAAAAAAAAAAACATGCTTATGCTTTGAAGTTTGATGTCAACATGCCCCCATCATAATCATCATCATACATTCATACCTGCATTTCTTTATTTCTTTATATACAAATGTGGGCCAAGATTTTCAAGTAGATTGGGCTGAAACTTTGTGGGCCCATTTGTAAAGAGCAAAAAAAAAAGCATAAAATATCCAAGTCCATTAAAGCAAAAGCTTTTTCACACAAAGACAAAGCACACTCTTTCTAATTTAATTAAAATAAAACTAATTAATAACTAGTGATCCAATTAAAGTTAAAAACATTTGCTAATCACACATTTTCAGTTAATGAAGGCAGTAGTGGCTGAACAAGTGATGATTTAGAGTGGCTTGTTGATCTGTTGTTTCCATGTTCCGTGATGACAGAGGAGGACGGAATCACAGCTGATGCCAAGGCAAACTTTCTTTCTTCACTCTTGCCCCAAAGAACCAAATATAATCCGATTATGATCAATACCGCACCGATGATCCTGTAACATGAACAAAACAACAATTAAGCAACAGCCAACAGGGTCATAGTAGCCTGTTTATTGAAGTAGATGGATGATGTTGGTGGGACATTTGTGCACACGGTTGTTCATTATTATCACATGCATGCTAATGCACATTTTGGGGCCTATGTAGTAAATTCGACGGTCGTGATTTGGTCTAATATCAGTGTTGTTGAATAGTAGGACCATGATAATGAAGGATAGAGATGATGAAGAAGAGTAGTGTGATAGACTCACCCTCCCAAGTAGAACTCTTCCCCTAAAGCAAATGATGCCACGATTGCGACAACTAAGGTCTGCACAGGTTGATACACTGCCACAAACACTGGGCCACCCCTGTCGATGCACCATATCTGCACAGCAAACGCAATCCCGGAAGCCACAAATCCCTGCAACACATCCCTTTCAATTTTAACTACTTTTTACATTCCAAAGAATTGTTTGCTTTTATAGTGGATTGTATTTCTGGCTTGCAATCCAACATGAATGGATTACTTTTTTTTTTTTTTTTTTGTATCGCATAATTTGTAGAATAATGTACTACCCACCGCATAGAAAACGCTGAAAAGTTCACCGCCAGAATGAATAAGCCAAGCTTGAGAATCTCTTTCTATGGCTGCAGCAATAATCAAGAACTGAAATACACCAAATAAACATGTATAGGAAGTAACACTGAGACGAGCAGGGTATTTCTTGAGCACAGGTGCTTGTAATACAAGCCAACCTGACCATGATAAGCAATGACCTATAAGATAAATGCAACCTAAAGTCCAATTCTTTCCCTTAGCATCTCCAAGACCAAGTGCAGAAATATTCAACAAAGATGATTCTTGTAACTGGACTTGGTGATACACATGTAGTGCTGGTGTTGGACTATATATGGTAGGACCTTTGTAGAGAGTTATAACTGTTGCTCCAAGTACACATGAAAGTGTCCCTAGCACTTTAGCTATTCCATCTATTCTTTTTAAACGAACTTGTTCAATCCTGCCAATCAAAACATAATAAAAAAAAAAAAAATCAAATCATACCCAGACAATTGATGTAAAAGAATGTTTAGAATAATGGGATATGATCAACTTTTTTTTTTTTTTACCTAAGTGCTACAGCCATGAGGAAAGTTAAAGCTGGAACTGAGTTCTGAATAGCTGAAGCAAAAGTTGGTGATGTGTTGTCTAAACCAAGCAAATAGAACCCTTGGTTTGCAGTTATTCTAGAATCACCAAAATAAAGTGTTAATGAAAACTTCCTAAGCTAGTAGTATAGAATTGGTTTCTTGAAGATTTTTTTTCTGACTTACCCAATGAGTGCAAGGAAGAAGAACTGAACGAGGAAGGAAAAGTTAATGTTTGGTCTCTCCTTCCTACATAAACACAAATTTAAATACCTGTAAGTCTCAATTCTATATGAGAAAAAAAAAAATCTTTTATTTGTAAATAAGTGGTTATGTCCTTACTTCTCTAGGAAATAAGCAAAAGGTGCAAGGAGAAGCAAGGCAATGATGTTCCTATAAACAGGGAACACAATTTTGCTAATGCCCATATTAAGGGCAGCTCTTGAAACAACATGAAAACCAGCATAACCAAACTGCAAGGCCAACATGGCCAAGTGCAGCTTGGTTTTTTCTGGCACAACACACATTCTGCTTGAACCAGATGAATCTGCCATATTGAAGAAGAAAAGAAAGAAAGAAAGAGAGAAGTAGTGAAGAAGGTGTGTGAGTAAGAGGGTGAGAGATGGAGGAGGTAAATATAGTAGAGAGGAAAGAGAGATAGTGTGATACGTGTCTCACAAAGGGGGACCCAAAAAAGAAGCTATGTGAAACTGTTGTTTACTAGTAGTACTCCTGAAATGTTCCCCACATTCTCATCTCTCAAATCCCTCTGTTAAATCTGTACTCTATGTCATAGTAATTTTCCGAACTTTTGACTGAGTCTTGAAATGGCAGTAGAAGACTAGTTGGTTGAACATTTTCTCTAAAGGAGGCAAGGGGAAGAAATACAATAGGGTTTGGAAAAGTAAAATGGTTAAGGGCAGCAATATACCTTACTGGCCCTATGGCCTATACTGTTCCCGTCTTGGACACCACATGGACATCTGTTAGACCTTTTGGCCTTGAGCACTTCTGACAAGCTTGAGAGCATGTCAGAATGCAGCCCCGGTGCGGGCATTGTCAGATTACAAGGAACCAAGGCGCGGTAGGCAGTACCGCGCTGCATTCTTGTCAAGCGGCAAGGCAGATCATGCTGGTGCATTGATAATGGTTCGTTTGGCTAAGTGATTGGGAATACATGAGGCAGTGTGCTGGACATTGTCTTGAGTCCAGATGGCTTGAGAGCGGTTATGACGGTTACGGCAGTTATATAACCGCTCACACGTGGCTAGCATGTGTTGGCTAGGCTTGACAAGTGTTGGGAGATGTTTGTTGGGCAAACAAGTGTGCAACACATCAGCAGGGAGTTGCCAACAGATCTGGGTAGGTACTGGCGGTTAGAGAACTGCCACACATGGCAAGAAGAGAGTGTTTAGTGGAACACTTGTAATAAGGCTAGGTGTGGGCTTGTCACACCATGACATGTGTATAGTTGCTGGTCTATAAAACCAGACTTGGTCTGATTTGGGAAGACAGACTTGAGTGAGTGTATTTCCCCAAGTGTAAAGGAATAAATGGCTGAGGCCTTGTAAACCAGTTCAGTGTTTAAATTGCGTGTGTATTGCCTAAGACTAGATAGAGTTCTAGTGGCATAACAGGGCAGAAAAACTTGTCAGAATTTAACCCTGTTACAGTTGGTATCAGAGCGTAGGTTTCGAAGATGGCGGGTGGTAACAATCTGATGGAAGAACGGGTTACTCGACTCGAACAAACCTTGACAGAACTGGCTGGTGTTGGAGGAGATGTCCAGTCTGACGGACAGACTCCGCTGGTCCCTTTGATGGCACGTCTTGAAGCCATTGAAAGGAAGCAAACTGAGTTGTCGTCGCTGTTCGACAACTTGTCCCATGACATGGAGCAATTGGCACAGAATTCTTCTGACGAATTGAGTGTTTTGAAGCGGGCTTTGAATGGTGGAACTCATATGAATGTTCTCGAGAAAGTGCCCGAACCTAAGGCATTTTCTGGTGCTCGTGATGCGAAGGAACTGGAGAACTTTCTGTGGGATATGGAGCAATATTTTGCTGCTGTTAGTACCCCAATCGAGCAACAAGTCACTCTGACCAGCATGTACTTGTCTGGTGATGCCAAATTGTGGTGGCGATCTCGGGTAGATGATGATGCATCTGCTGGCAGACCCAAGATCGTGATGTGGGACGCACTGAAGAAGGAACTCAAGGAGCAGTTCCTGCCAAGCAATGCAGCGTGGTTGGCGAGAGAAGCCTTGCGAAAGTTGAAACAATCGGGTACAGTTCGGGAGTATGTGAAGGCGTTCACATCCTTGATGTTCGACATCAAGAATATGTCCGAAGAAGACAAGTTGTTCAACTTCACAACTGGTCTCCAATCATGGGCTCAAGCAGAGTTGAGGAGGCAAGGTGTGAAAGACTTACCCTCGGCCATAGCAGCAACGGATGCTTTGGTTGATTTCAAGACTATTTCTTCTACTTCAGGTGAGAGTAGTAGGAAATACAAGAAGGACAAAAACAAGGAACCTGACGGCAAAAGAGAGCAGTACAGGAAGTACAACAAGGAGGGGAAGACGCAGACCAAACAGGGTGAAAAGCCTAAGGATGGCCAAAACAAAGGCTGTTTCATATGTGATGGTCCGCATCGTGCTAGAGATTGCCCGAAGAAGGAAAAGCTGAATGCTTTAGTTGCTGATGGGGATAATGCTGAGGTGGAGTTACCTCGTTGCAATCCCCTTGTCCGTTTGAATGCAATTGTGGCAGAGACGCCTCCGTCTCTTGTCCATTTGAATGCTGCCACGCATTCAAAGAAGAGTGCGCAGTTGATGTTTGTAGATGCAAGGATTACCGTTGGTTATATGTTGACTAAAAGCGGTAAAGTAAGGGCCATGGTGGACTCTGGTGCCACTCATTCCTTCATCTCAGAATCTGCGGCCGAAAGCTTGAAGATCAAACTAAGTCATGACCCGAGTCAAGTGAAAGTGGTGAACCGGCCATGACCTAATCGGAAGCAAAGGTATGGCTACTGTTGGAATACAACTTGGTTATTGGTCGGGTTCTATTGATCTACTTGCTATTCGTTTAGATGATTTCCAGGTTATACTTGGATATGACTTCTTGTTGGATAATATGATGGCGATCGTACCTCACATGAATGGTCTCATGGTGATGGATCCAACAAAACCAGGATTTATACCTGCTGTTCCTTCGGTACAAATCAAAAATGAAGTGAAGTCAGAATCAAAGAGTGATGTTAGTATGCTGTCCGCTGTTCAAGTAAAGCGAGGATTGCGAAAAGGGGTTGAAACTTTTCTGGCTGCCTTGGTAGAAATCAAACCAGGAAAGCAGATGGAAGTTCCAGATTCTGTGGTTGGTGTTCTTGACGAGTTCGTGGACATCATGCCTGCTGAATTGCCGAAGAAGTTGCCTCCCAGACGCAATATCGATCATCAGATCGAACTGGTTCCTGGTGCACGCCATCCTGCCCAGGCTCCTTACCGCATGGCCCTCAAAGAACTTGAAGAAATGCGAAGGCAATTGACTGAATTACTCGAGGCTGGGTATATACAGCCCTCAAAGGCTCCCTATGGTGCACCTGTGCTCTTTCAGAAGAAACAAGATGGGTCTCTTCGAATGTGTGTAGACTATAGAGCACTGAACAAACTGACCGTGAAGAACAAGTATCCAATTCCATTGGTGGCAGACTTGTTCGACCGACTGTCCAAGGCGAAGTATTTTACCAAGTTGGACCTTCGTTCAGGCTACTATCAGGTGCGTATTGCCCCAGGAGATGAGGCAAAGACTGCTATGGTGACTCGGTATGGGTCATATGAATATCTGGTAATGCCATTCGGCTTAACTAATGCACCAGCGACCTTTTGTAATTTAATGAATGATGTTCTTTCTGATTACATTGATCGTTTTGTTGTGGTGTATTTAGATGATATTGTAGTCTATAGTCAGACTTTAAAAGAACACAAAGAACACCTTCAAAAAGTTCTGACCAGACTTAGGGAGTATGAATTGTATGTAAAGAAGGAAAAATGTGAATTCGCCCAAGAGACTATCTCGTTTCTGGGGCATGTAATCACACATGGTCAGGTCCGTATGGAAGAACGGAAGATCAAGGCTATTGTGGAATGGCCTGCGCCATCTAAGGTGGCCGAACTTCGCTCATTTTTGGGCTTAGCCAATTATTATCGCAAATTTATCATGGGCTACTCTAAAAGGGTGGCGGTACTGACTGATTTGTTGAGAAAAGATAGGAAATGGACATGGACAGCAGATTGTCAAAGGGCGTTCGATGACCTGAAGAAGGCAGTTTCATCCGAACCGATATTGCATTTGCCAGATTTTTCGGTTCCATTTGAGGTGCACACTGATGCGTCAAACCAGGCTATTGGAGGAGTGCTGGTTCAAATGGGGCATCCTATTGCCTATGAAAGCCGAAAGTTAAATGGTGCGGAGCAGCGATACACTGTCCATGAGAAGGAAATGACAGCGGTCATTCATTGCTTGCGTGTATGGCGTCATTACCTACTTGGTACGACGTTTGTGGTGCGGACTGACAATGTGGCGATAACGTTCTTCACTACACAGAAGAAGTTGTCACCCAAGCAAGCACGCTGGCTGGATTTCTTGGCTGAGTTTGATGTGTCCATTGAGCATAGACCTGGTCGGTGCAACCAGGTTGCTGATGCATTAAGTAGAAAAGTCGTGGAGATGGTGAATGCTCTCATGACGATTGAAACAGATTTTCTGCCCAAAATCAAGAAAGAGATGGAGAAGGACGTGACAGCAATGAAGTTGCTTCAACAGGTGCGTGAGGGCACTGTCCGTAAGTTTTGGGAGGATGAGGGCATCCTCTATGCTAAAGGGGGGAGACTCTATGTCCCTAGCAGCGATTTGCGCAGAAAATTGATGAAAGAAACTCATGATTCTCGCTGGGCTGGTCATCCAGGAAGAGAAAGGATGTTGGCTCTATTGGCTAGAAGTTACTATTGGCCAAAGATGGAGAACGACGTTGAGTTATATGTGAAGACATGTCTTGTGTGTCAACAAGACAAGACCGAGAAGAGGAAAGCAGCGGGTTTACTTCAACCATTACCCATTCCAGAGAAGCCTTGGTGCAGCGTATCCATGGATTTCATTAGTGGCTTCCCAAAAGTCCAAGGATACAAGTCGATAATGGTAGTTGTTGATCGCTTTTCTAAGTATGCTACATTTATCCCTGCCCCTAACAATTGCGATGCAGATACAACAGCGGAGTTGTTCTTCAAATATGTGGTGAAGTATTGGGGGATACCCGAGGATATTGTAAGCTACCGTGACACACGGTTTACTGGCAGATTCTGGACTGCCTTGTTTGGATTGCTGGGATCCGAATTGAAGTTTAGCACAGCCAATCACCCTCAGACTGACGGTCATACGGAGAGATTGAATGGCTTGCTATAAGAGTATTTGAGGCACTATGTGACAGCGAACCAGTAGAATTGGGTGGAATTGCTAGACACAGCGCAGTTTTGTTACAATCTGCACAAAAGTGCTTCAACCGGGTTGAGTCCCTTTGAGTTGGCTACAGGCCAACAACCTCTAACTCCTCATGAAGTGGCAAAGACAAAGTCTCAAGGAAGTTGTCCTGCGGCTTACAGATTTGCCCGTTCGAAGCAAGAGTTGCTTGAGGATGCTATGGATAGTCTTGCAAAGGCCCAGAAGCGTATGAAGAAGTATGCTGACCAGGGGCGACGTGATGTTGAGTTTCAAATTGGAGATAAGGTAATGTTAAAACTTACTCCACAGATTTGGAAGAAGGTCAGTAGTAAGACAGTTCACAGAGGTTTAATTCTGAGGTATGATGGACCTTTTGAGGTCATGAAGCGAGTTGGGAAGGTTGCCTATAGGTTGATCTTGCCGGACAGACTGAAAGTTCACCCAACCTTTCATGTAAGCTACTTAAAGCCGTATCATCCTGACTTGGTGGACAAGGGCAGGCATGGGTCAAAGAAGAGAGCTCCGCCTACTGTTCAGAAGCACTTCGATAAGATGATTGAGAAGATACTTGATCACAAGACGGAGGGCCAGAGTAGACAGAACAGACGAACGTCATATTTGATTCAATGGAAGGGTACATCAGAGGCAGATGCTACATGGGAAAAGGATGTGACATTGTGGCAGTTCGAGAAGGAGATCCAGGCCTATTTGGCTAAGTGCTGATGAGGACATCAGGCTTTAAAGGCGGGAGGGTTTGTTAGACCTTTTGGCCTTGAGCACTTCTGACAAGCTTGAGAGCATGTCAGAATGCAGCCCCGGTGCGGGCATTGTCAGATTACAAGGAACCAAGGCGCGGTAGGCAGTACCGCGCTGCATTCTTGTCAGGCGGCAAGGTAGATCATGCTGGTGCATTGATAATGGTTCGTTTGGCTAAGTGATTGGGAATACATGAGGCAGTGTGCTGGACATTGTCTTGAGTCCAGATGGCTTGAGAGCGGTTATGACGGTTACGGCAGTTATATAACCGCTCACACGTGGCAAGCATGTGTTGGCTAGGGTTGACAAGTTTTGGGAGATGTTTGCTGGGCAAACAAGTGTGCAACACATCAGCAGGGAGTTGCCAACAGATCTGGGTAGGTAGTGGCGGTTAGAGAACTGCCACACATGGCAAGAAGAGAGTGTTTGGTGGAACACTTGTAATAAGGCTAGGTGTGGGCTTGTCACACCATGACATGTGTATAGTTGTTGGTCTATAAAACCAGACTTGGTCTGATTTGGGAAGACAGACTTGAGTGAGTGTATTTCCCCAAGTGTAAAGGAATAAATGGCTGAGGCCTTGTAAACCAGTTCAGTGTTTAAATTGCGTGTGTATTGCTTGAGACTAGATAGAGTTCTAGTGGCATAACAGGACAGAAAAACTTGTCAGAATTTAACCCTGTTACAACATCCATGGTGCAGGATTTTCTATTAGGCATACAACCGATAAGGCCTCGAGAATAGGTGGGTACTAGGCCAATACCTATTAACCATTTGGCGTTCAATTGTGTATCCGATGTGGGACTATTTGGTTCACACACGAACAACTCCCTGGCTAGATCCCGGCCCCAAATACCATAAAACCACCATGGGATATATATATATATATATATATATTGGGATCTAGTGTAGGATTTTCATTATAGGCTTACAAACCGTACAAAGTTTTGTTAGCATATTAAACAAATTGTACCAAATATTGTTGGCATATTAGATAACCCGAGCAACGTTTTGTTGGCACGGCGGAAAAATCATGCCAAGTCTTTTTGGTGAAGTTCACAAACTGAGCCAACAGTTGCTGACTTGCTGACACTGCTAAAAACTGTGTAGTTAACACACAGAATATGCAGATAAGTCTTAGTAGGGAGTCTTAAACAGTCTGTAACAGTGTTTTTGTTGTGGCTTTGAGCTATCTACCTGACGGTACTTAGTTAACGCATGCTGATCAGGTATTAAAGTGGTTTGGTCGTTGATTATTAATAATAAAATTACACTTTTATCGAAGAAAGAAAAAACTGTGTAACCAACTTCATTAAGAGTTACCATACTCTTCCAATGAACCCTAGCTTTAAACCTTATATCCTAAACGCTTACGTACCATAAATAATAAATTTCAAGCCCTAAATCCTACCATCACACCAGTTGGCAGCTCATACAAGATGGTCATTGTCCTGAAAGTGAATTATGCAAAGGATCTTTGGGTCTAAATCACGCGTCATAACCAACGAAACCCCAATATTGAAGTACACACAGTAAAACCTAGCTATAAATGCACTTGTTGGAAAAAAAAAAAATCTTCATTTTATACCGAGATTGCCCCTTGTCTTAGAAATTCCAAGCCCAGATCAAGATATTGGAGTAGGTTGGATATATTATATGTCCCTCCCGTAGGGTTGGGTATTTAAGTACTTTCACTTTTCAAGAGACAATTTACACTCTGGATGCTTAAAGTGTTAGAAAAAATGTTAATGGCCACATTACAACTTCCATTGATATTTTCTGTTTAAACTTTAAACCTGCGCCTTTGTGCTATGTTAAACTAGTAATAGAGATTAGAGAAGAAGATGTTTCTGTTTCGCTTCACGCCATTAATGATGATAAAGCTAAGAGGGAACAAAGCCGCCATTAATACAATAGATTGCACGAGGGGTTGTGGACCTTACAGGGTACACCATGCTTCTGATCCCCACCACCATTATCATCTTCTTCTCTGCTTTCTCTTCCACACACTATATAATGCTGCTTTTTCTATATGATTATTATTCTAAGTAATATTATTCTTTGCAAAATATATATTGATGGTTTATAATTATATGTACCGTACACTTTTACTCAATAAAAGGACCCCCATGTAAGAGACCATTCATTTAAGTATCAAATCTTACAGATATTCACCGAAAGGTTAAAAGAATAATGCTAAATTCCCCTTTTTTCAGTTTGAACAATGTCATAGACGAAAGTGAATTCAAAAATCAAAATTAATGGTTTAATAATATATTAATTTTATAATATATTTATTCAATAAACAATATATATATCAAGCATTATTAACGACGTCAAAATAATACAAAAATTGATGTATAAATAGTGAAAATGTAACTCTTAGAGTGCATGTCATGTAGGCCATAATATTAGTATTTGATTTAAAGTTGGAAAAATAAATAAATAAAAAGAGAAGAAGCACTCAGATTTTAAGGAATGAAAAAGTAACTTATCTTAATTAATGAATTTGTTAAATAGGTTTCTTCTTTAGTTTACAAAGTCTTAATCTTATAATCTTTGGAAATCAAATTGAAATGTTTCCACTAATATTTCCCACTCCTGCCAACTTATTGCTTTTGTAGACATGTTTGCTTGCTCGATTGAAACCACCATCATTTCCATTTTCCATAAAGTAAGCCTGCTATATAAATTATTTCTCTTCAGTGTAAGCTAAAGTAAACCTCATGAGATAGTGATGCTTTATTCAGAATCTGAGTCAAGAGGGACCGGCCGGTCTGATGACCCAGCCGGTTTAAACCAGTTTTCGACATGGCTCTGGCCCATGATACCATGCACAGCTAATATGGATGTTCAATCAATTTGTTGCTCGATCATCTATGCATGTGTTGGGGTTTGTAGGTAGCTTCTTCTACCAGCTGGGTCAATATTTTGCAAGATATTATTTGGTTTTTTTGTTTTTTTGGATTTTGAAGTATCGAGAGAGATGGCAAATGATCATGTATGGACTGAATATTAGGAAAATTTTGTATACCCAAATCTGACTGAGTATAATGCTACACAATGTTGGTTTTACATGGTTCACAAAAATTCAGAGATTTTTTGAGTTTTGTATTATTGAATTTATTCGTTTTTTCATTTTTATTTCAAGATAAATAAAACAAATATCAACCTATATTTATATAGATTCATAAAAAAAAAATATAAGTCTTTAAATTCAAATAAAAATAGAAATATCAACCTACATTTATATAGATTCATAAAAAAAATAACAATTTGATCTAAATAAAATAAAAAAATATTGTCATCCAAATAAAATAAAAAAAATTGACGATTTGAGGGGGTAAAAAAACCTTCAAGGTAATAAAGTATTCATGACCAGATAACCTAGCTAAAAGATCGAGTATTAGATTCTAGTACAAGGAAAAACAATATTTCTTATATACCATTTCTTTTCTAATTAATTATCTTAATTCTAGATTATTTTAAAAATAAATCATTTTATGGCCAAAAAAAAAATTATAAATCATTTTTACTGATCTCACATCAAACCCCTAATATAGGCTAATACCCTATCACATGTGCCTCTTAGTAATGATGTAGTATCAAAAGGAAAAGAAAAGTTGATGATCTTCAGATAATACTATTGGTGCAAAACAAATCAGAAAAGACAAATTTCATAACTATTCAACATCAGTAATAATTAAGTGAATCCACTAGCATAAGGTTAGAGAAAAATGGATTTATTGGTGTGTTTGTTTCATAAATAAAGTTATTTTGCTCTCCAATCCAAAGTTGGTTGGTCTAAAATAGAAACAATAATATCAGTTAAAATGCTACATCCAATGTTTAGAGTAGTTGAATGTGACTTGTAAACCAATCTATACATTGCACTGCACTGCACAGCACAACCATGCATATAAGCTAAAAAGACCACCTTATGGTTGGTGGTTTAAATCTACTAGATGGATTGAACTCCACTACTGACTCTTGGGGTGCTTTGCTTGGTCTTTTTTGAATGGAAAAATGATTCTCACCATTAGAGCATTCCCAATGGTAGGTTTTAAATCACTTTTAGCAACTTTTAGTAAAAAACTCTTGCCAATAGTGGGTTTTAACACACTTTTCAAGCAAAACACTTTTATCTCCTTGGCAAATTTGCCAAGGAGTTAAAAGTGCCACATAGGACCATTTTATTAATTAAAAATTAGATTTCATCACAATGTACACTATATTTTTTGGGAAAAGTGAAACCTTAAATTTTAACCCTTGTTTTAAAACCAACCATTGGTAACTCTAAAAGTGCTAATCACTTTTAACATAAATTTTATACTAAAACTTTTTCTCTCTCTCCTATGTGGCACCCTTAAAACCCTTTTACTATTGGGAATGCTCTTAATATCATTTTATCATAGTTATTGTGTTTGCTAGGATTGAGATATGTATGTGATATTTTTTGTTCACAAAATGGTGTACCACACATGTCAACTTTTATATTTTATTTGCTTTCTGTATTTCTTTTCTTTATGGCCTTATCACTTCTTTTTCACCAAGAAATATATGTAGTCTTTATTCAATATGAGTGTGGAGAAAATGGATAGGCCAAAACAATATTTATAGTGGGCTGTCGTATGAAGGCCCATTTTCAGTGGTTGGGGTTGATTATTATCCTCAAGAAAACTTTGAAAAACAAGACAAAATACATTGGGTAGGGTATATCACTAACCTTTTGTACATACACTAAGTGGATATAGGCATATGTGTCTGCTCATTGTGATCGTGGAGATGGTATTGGAATCTTTTTGGAATAGAAGAAGATGCTATTGAAAAAGCAAGATTCCATAATAGTGCAAATAGAAGATACTGTTGCCAAAGTAAAAGATTCCTATGGTGGTGCAATGGAAGACATCAACTGTGACAAAGTAGATTCCTAGTACCAAAGTCATTTCAGCATCATCAACTTCATAGTGGCTCTTATGCTTGTCAGATAGGCACACAAAAACCAGAGGGACTTTTTTTTGCCAGTTAAAACCAGAGGGACTTCATTCAGGACACTCTCATATTAATACAGTGCAGGGAGCTCTAATTAGCTAGGGTTATATGTATCATTGCCTACACACTAGAAGTGTTTCTTTGTCAATTAACATGATCCGAGTGGTCAAGAGGAATCTACGATCCATTAATTATACCGCTGTAGTGCGCGTAATGATAATATCCAAGAAAAAAGTATAATACGGCGCGATAATGTATGTCGGGCATTCACTATACAGCAAGTTGCAGTCGTTCAATACTACAGACAATCGGACCACGTACAGAGTTATCAAACCTGTGTGATACCTATTTTCAACATCTGACAATCACCATTGAGTTATAATCTTCCAAAGGCCACTTGATACTTTAGTGGAAGAAAGGTCACCTTACACTAAAGATTTTGTCTTGGCAAGTTACACATTTACTTGAGAGACTATTTTGAATGGACCCTAAGACTGCCTGAAAGAACTTCCCCAGTTATTTCACGACAACACTCAGCAATTTCCCACACAAACTCTAGTACTCTAGTAGCATAGTGCTAAAAGAAACAAAAATTCAACAGTGTGCATCCATCACTCTCTGATAAATTAGCAAGTTTGGTCCTTTAACTTTGCTCGAATTTGGCCAGAATATGTGATCTTGCTGCATATTACACGCATTACTGCAACTTAGTTGCCATTCTACCTGGCCATATAGTGCATCTACTAGAGCAGCGGATTGTCATAGTTTACAAGTACAGTATTTGCTATGGAGAGTGCAGCTTTGTTGCACACACTCAAAAGAGCGTGCATGCTACCCATTGGGTGTTAACCCTAGTGGGACATAAAAAAAACTCTTAAAAAAATTAAAAGACGTGTGGACTCATCTGGTGGGAGGTTAGCATGCACACTTTTTAAGTGTCTGCAACAAAGCCAAACTATGCTATGGATCTTGTAAGTGCTAACAAACCATTGAATTTGCATCACAACTTGCAGTACTTGTAGTCCTCTTTTTCTGTTGGGACCTGTACTTCCGTGGAACCCGTAGAGACGCCTGAGCTTCGCCGGGAAACCTGCACAGAAGAGAAGACCACCGGTGTTGGCACCAGTGTTGACACTCCGACGATCAAGTCAGTAGAGTGAAGTGGAGGAGTGAAGTGATTGATGGGACAAGAGAGCATACCTAATGATTGGAAGTTGCCCCTATTTATAGATGATTGGTCGGCCTGTACAGCACCGTTAGATTATGCTTCTAATCGACGGCTGAGGATGTTGGACACGTGGGTGGCTTTAGAGCTTAGCGTTCTCTGCACTTGTTTGACTGTTGGTCAAACAGTGGAAAACAGCGGGGCTCGTGCCTCTCACGTGTCTGTCAACTTTGTCATGTCCGTGGATCCAGTGATCCCAGGTGTATTTTGAGCTTTTTACCTACATCCTTTTTCCACGTAGATGGTAGATGGGTGCTAGGGATATGGTACTTACAGTACTATACTGCAACCGCAAAGACAAACTAAGAAAAGAAAGCTTGTAGTATCTCTTTTCCGCTATTAAAGGCTTGTAGTATCTTTGCACTAAAGATGAAATCCTTGGCCAGTTACACTAAAGATTTACTTGAGAGAGTATTTTGAATAGACCCTAAGACTGCCTTTCAACTTCCTTGTAGTAGGCATAGGCCACAAGGACTGCCAACAGCAAATGGTCATTTCGTAGCCAACTAGAAGACCTATTGAGGTCAACCTGGATGGCTGGATTCTAGAGCTACATCTCTTTCAGAACTCCTATTCTTCTCTTCTGTTAAATGAATTTCCTTGCTAGTTTTGCAGGCTAATATTACCTGTGCTAGCACATAGGCCTGACACCACTGCAGCAGGACAAGTTGTAAATGAAAATTTTACCTGTTATATTACATTTAATGTATAAAAACACACACACATTTACTGTAGGTAAACCATACAGACACATTGGAAGTTAATTCAGTAAGTAATTAGGGGATTCCACTCACGTTATACATTTAGTGTTACATTATCTATATTTCTCTTCTCATGTGTTCATCAAGGTTTGAATACCATCTGGAAAGAAATCAGAGGCATTAGTTTTAAAGTCTTCCTTTCTTGGTACAACAAGACTGTTGAACGGCACCATCTGACATTTTATTATTAGCTATCTGCATCCTCGGCCGATTTCTTATATTCTGGCTTCAGTTCATATGTCCCTTGATTTGTTCCTCTCTTGTTGTACACGCAGAGATCGTTCAGTATCTCTTTCAAGAATTGCTAACAACAAAATATTTCAACGAGTCAGAAAATCAAATAATAAATATTACCCACCAAATATACAAGAAGAATCATTTAGTTGTGCCTAAAGGGAAAGGAAAAGTAAGAACCAAATTTAGTTAAAAAATAGAATCAAAACAACAATAGCAAACGAAAATATGTAGCACTGTGTTTTTCACAATACAGACAAGACTCGGCTAATAAAGTAATAAGTGATTGCATTAGGCCTGAATGAAACATATTTTATAACATATCAGCCGGGTCCATTGTAGCCTAGGCCTTTCAGAACTGACAATAAAAGCAAAGAGGAGAAAAAAAAAAAAGAAAAAAGGAAAGCACCAACATTCATCTCCTTCGTGTTATTCTTATTACAGCAGCTTTACTATAGGTATCAAATAGAGTAGAGTATAACCTCTCTTCTTTCTAGATTGTCCTTTGTGCTTCCCCTTGAAAGAAGAGATCATAGAAACCTAAGATTATTTCACAATGCAGGGGATATCTTAGCATAAAAGTCACTCTCTTGGACCTACTAATTATAGACTTCAGTCCACAACATGTCTTCAGACTCAAAATTTGATTACGCTCCAATTTTAGGTCCACCACGTTCTCTCTTCATTAGACATGTAATCATCTTCATCAATGATAAATGGATTTGATATTATTGTCCCATCTATATTTCCGCTTTCTCCTATCTTTATTCATTCACTGAACTTCTAGAGAGATAACTGCATAGCCCACAACCTAATAGAAACTCCACCAATATTTGTTTTTAAACTTAAACGGGTCAACACCTTCAAGATGCCTCCACATCCCATCTTCATAGCACTGGAAAGCCATTAAATATGTCTGATCCAAGGAAATGAGATGTTCTCAGACTTGCTAATTCATTAGTTGATTTGAGTTGGACAGTCACATTATCATTTAACCTCAGAGACTTAACTTAGCAACACCACAGTCATATTTAATTGGGCCTCTATATCACTTCGGGAGTTTTATTTCCACACATCACGAATAAAGATTAAGTAGCAGCAGCAAAGATCCTCAAAACTATATAGACTCAGCCAGGTACTCGAAGCTCACTAAAACACTAAAAAGGAGAGAGAAGTGAACAAGAATCTTGGGAATATCGAACTCAAACTGGTTAACAAATCCTCCTCCTCCCTCACATTGAATCTTAATAAAATTTCAATACATATGAACATTTATATTTCAAATTCTAATGAAAATACTCAACGTTAGCCATAATCACCCAATTTTAAAATCCTAACAATTTTCCCCATCTCTGGCAAAAATCGAACCCAAGATACTTGCTTCCCTTCCTTCCTGGTTATCTTTCTCTTTGTGAAAGAACTCCCCATACGTTGTTTTGGCATTTCGCTCGGTCTATTGTGATCTCCTCAAGTCATACTCAAAAAGAAAAGGGACTGAAACATCATATGTCATAGCCACTAGATTAAAGACAACTAATGGCTTGGGTGAGATGTCAACATCAGAAGTCACCCAAATATATATATCAGAATTTGGGCCCAAGGAAAAGGTACCAAGTTTCATTGGGTTTTACCCAATTCGAAACACTTCGTTTGGTTTCACTCCAAACGCAGATACGGACCAACATACGCATACCTCCCTCTTCCTCTTCTTCGTGTTTCTCTGCAGTCTCTTACTCTATTCGTTCTCCGATCTCTTTCTTTCACTTTGATCTCTTTCTCTCTCGCAACTGATATCTTCTTCGCCTTTCTTCTATTTATTCTTCTTCATCTTCTTCTTCGAATTGAAGAAGCTTTTGAAGTCTTAAATCTAATGGCAAGAATTGAAGAAGAACACAAAACTGAAGAAGAAGTTTGCATTTAAGCAGTTAATTTGTTAAGAAGAACACGAAACTGAAGAACAATCTATTGTTAAGCGGTTCAATGTGTGTTAATTAACATGTTAATCCACTTTTTGATTCATATGTGAAGCACTACTTTATTCTTTTGATTAACATGTGAAGCACGTTTTACTTGCATTGATGAACATGTTAAGCATTTCAACTTTAATGATTATCATGTTAAGCAAGTGTTTTTTTTATTGTTGATTAATATGTTAAGCAGTTAAATGAGTTGATTAGCATGTTAATCAAATTGAAATGTAAACCATTATGGTATCCCACGATTAACTGGGAAAACATGGAGGTAAACACAAAAATATTTTATTAACACATTAATCGATTCACTTATTAACACATAAATTTGTTGTTTTTTATTAATGTGTTAATCAAGTAAAATAAGCGGATTAACATGTTAATCAAGCCAGGAAGAAGTTGGTTAATGTGTCAATCAATAGGGGTTAATCAACATATTGACGTTAATGTGTTCATTAAACCTTATTGATTAACACATTAATCAACTTCTTTCTAACTTGATTAACATGTTAATCAACTTGTTTCTGAGTTGTTTTACATATTATGCAAGCTGAAGGATGTTACGGTATTTAAAAAAATTTGATGTGTTGCTTTTGTCCTAAAAACCAAGTTTTAACGTAATTAAACCTAATTCCAAACAAAACTTGCATCCATGTGCCCAAACAAACTTAACCGGAAACTTAAAACCCGAAACAGCCTATTTTTGTATATATATCTTTCATATCAACACAAGTCTTGTGGACTGTTTCCAAAAACAAACACATAATCCTTCTACTGCTAGTATTTTCCGCTTTTCAAAATTTTCTTCTACTTTTCACTGAAGTTAAATTTTTCCTAGTACTTCTGGTCGAGTGTCGGAAATCCTTGTTGAATATATAACGGATCTGAGTATGTTTAATGAAGAACAGAGTAAAACAAGATGCAAACCCAAAACAAAAAAACATAAAGATTTGCGTGGTTGGGCATATGCCTACTCCACGTGGCGGTTACAATCTACTTTCTTATTAATCTCAATCAATTTTTACAAACAAGCAATATCTCAATCAGTCCCTCGGTTCAATCAAATTCTCAGAAATCGAAAAATTAAACAACTTAACCAAACGAAACTCCATTACTGAGAATTTTACCTAATTAAGGAGAGTTATTGAAAGTTACTCATTTCTAACACTTAATTTAGATGAAAAAAAAAATAGATCATGGCATGGAGTAGGCATATCAACGAACCACAAAAATCTGTGTTGGTTTTTTTTTTTTTTTGCCTTGCATCTTGCTTTGCTCTTTCTTCATTAATCAAATTTAGATCTGTTAAAATCCTCAAAATGGCAAGTAGCCTTTGAAAATCGAACTTGAATATATGTTAATTCTTTCTTTTTTTGGCTGAAAATAAACATTTATTTATTGTGGTTAAGTTACACAAGCTAAAAAATAAAGAAGAGTGAGGAAGGACCTCACCCACCATTACATACGAGACTCCTAGCAAACACAATACCACAGCTCATGTTCTCAACAATGAGTCCCAATTATTAATAAGTTCTATAAAGTGGTGTCCTTTCCTGGCCTCACCCCCAAGAGCAAATACCAGCAGTGTGCGACATCCACTCCCACTTTGTCAACCACTAAATCCACTCCCACTCCGGTTTCTATTCTAAAAAACTTTACTTGGAACCTTGACAAACACACTCAAAAATGACATCACCATCCCAATTTCTAGCACCTACCAATTTCTAGCAGTGTGGATGCTCTTATAATCAAAATGCCTAATCTACCTCCCAACCCTCTCTAAGGATTAAGGTCAGGTTAAAGGGCGAGGCGGGAGGGAGTTTGATACTTATTTTAAATTTATTATATGGCAAACTAAATTAAAATAGACAATAACAGATATAGATAACAAACCTATCTCAAGTTTTACATTTGAACTCACAACAAAATTGAACAAATTAAACACCTTCAGTTACATGATCCTCACAAGAGAATCAATTGAATTTATGCAATTCACAGTTGATATAAGAACCAGCAACAAGAAGCAAGCATGAAAATTATGTGCCACGTAAGTGAATGCCGATACCTTTATGAGAAAAGAGAAAAACAGTAACAACTCAATAGACATTGAGGGTCATGTAAGGACTGGGCAAACTGGCCTGCTCCTAAAAAGCTCAAACTCGTTAGGGCCAAGTTATAAATTGGTCACCACTTTTATAACGTGATGTGGAGTCGGTTTGAAGGATGGTTTGATAGGTCTACCAATATCATATAATATAGCTGCTCTCTACAAGAGCATTACGAGTATGATCGTTTAATATATGTATGCTTTTCAAGCGCACACATGAGACAAAGGAAGAGAGACAGTACATGCATTATGAGCAATAATTAGAAGTCATGGAAAGGGCATGACCATCAAAGGATGTTCAAAAATGTCTATAGGGATTTTGAATAAAGGATGAAAGCTGGAATCAACCCAAGGTAAAGCTAAGCTCTTAAGAGTTAAGACCAGCCCATGAGCTATTCTTAAAAATAAATGTTCAATTTCAAAGTGCATACCGCAGGTTGATCAGTTTCTTGAACAAGCTGCTTTAGTGCCCAGTTTGGCTGCCTTTCAAATAGCTTAAACATAATATCTTGCAGTTCGCCACGGTCCCTCCTCGTTCTTTTCATGTCTGATGCTTTCAATGGTGCTGTCTTCCTTTTATCCTGGCAAAATTTCAGAAGAACTCCACAGTGAGAAAATTGACAGGAGTGAGAGCACTAAAATCTCACATGAATATTTGTTTGGACAACAATATGTCCTCGACGAGGAAGAAGAAGTGAACTCTTCACATATGACAATAAATGACAAAATTTCAGACAGAAGTAAAAGATAAGGCAAGTAGAGCAGCAGGTAGGCACAAACGCCTTAATATAGAAGCTTCATAAATACCTTAGAACTGGATGAAATCAAACCAACCATTCCAGGCATAGGCCTCATATGTGCTCCTCTGTCATTGTCAATCACCTTTACAAAAGAAGATGAGATCAAATCAGAACTGATATCAGATAACCACTAGAACTCTTTTGCATATTAACAAGCAAAAAATTAATGCAAGAAAACAAATCTGCACAAACCTGTATTTGTCTACTTTTAACCATAGATTTGTTTGTCCTTTCACGACACAGTTTGCGATACTCCTCAATATTTTCGTTATGAGGCTTCATGTCAAATTTGTGTTCCACTTTACCTTCAATGGCAACCCTTCCTACGAACAAAAGATATCCATATTAAAAAATGAAATTGACATCAAGTTTCATATCCAGATATATTGATTAGCTTATCAAGAAGACCTTAACGAACTAGCCTCTTTGGCTCTTAAAATAATAGAACTGTGCCTAGCGTATCGAATGGGCATGAATACATATTTGATGAACATAATTATATCCAGATGGAACCTAGAGTAGATTCTAGATTTTATGGAAAGTTTGAAAGGTAGAGTTCAGATACAAACTGTTCCTGTTGATTGATTGATAGCAGATAGGAATGTACATTCTACTCAAGGGGAAAAAAAAGGTGTGCTTACTCAAAATAAATTCTAATCTTTCATTTTTTTTTATCACATTATCAAAATAATAAGTGGTTAACCATTTCTTTTAATTGCTGTCATTGACCCTTAACTGCTGGTAATTAGGATTACTATAGGTCCTTTAAATAAAACTACGGAACGGTTTTCAATTGAGGAGACACCTTCAGTCGAATATTTTTCATAAAAATCTAAAGTATGAATAACAAATGGTTTCTACATTTTCTACCACCATGGAGTATGGATAGAATAGGTCCAGCTTTGAACTATTCATCAACAGGCAATCCACCACAGTGCTACAGCTAAAAGAATATAGAAAGGAAGTCAACATGACTTTGGTCATTAAGCTTTAAAGAAAATAATCCCTCACTGAATCTTCTTGGATCCTTCGTGTTTCCACAGATATCTGCACCACTTAGAAAAATACCTTCCCCCTTTCCCCTTCAGAACTCAAGGACTGCATAACAAGTGATTTAGAACCAAGGTCTTACATATCTATGCCTAAAATAGGCCAATTTTTAGGCCAATGCCAAGTCATATTATCTCCCCCCATCCTAACTGAACCTGGGACATCCAGGTAAGGCCACAAATAGTAACAACCACATACTACAACTCAAAGTGAATGTGACCCATAACCCATGTAGAGACAAGCCTAACTATATTAGCCATAGGACGCCAATTTCTTTAGTCTGTAAGACTTGCCCTCTGTGTGATCAATTGCCAGAGACTCTCACCCACCTCTTTTTGCAATGCCAGTTTAAACTTGAAGTGTGGGGCTCTCTAGTAAGAGAAAGAGTAGCAGCGGTGCAGAACTCAATCAATGATTCACATATAAGAAACCTGCTAAAGAACTGGCCTCCAGGGATCAGAGAGTCCTTTGGAGCTCAAATATAAGAACTACTTCCTATAGCTGTCTGGAGGAGTATCTGGGAATGTAGAAATGAACTAATTTTAAAAGAAGGTAGAGAGAGTGGTGGTCAATGCTAAGGTCACGACTGCTGGTATTGGCTGCTGGGCAATGAAGACAAGGAGGATCATAAGTTTGAGGAGCTAATTACCAATTGGGATGGGTAGCTTCTGTCTTAATTTTTAAACTGCCTTATGTGTGTTGAACTCTGTCTTTTGTATCTTTCAGTTTGTGAGGAGCTCCCTCACTTACCTATTTTAGCTGTTTGTAAACTTTATACCAAAACCAATAAAAGTTTTGTTCAGCTATAAAAATGTAGTTTGACCAATACTTAGGGATGTACTTGACTCTTTTTTAGCGTAATTGACCCATGTGTACATTTAAGGATTTATGAGGGACAGTTGAACCCTACAGAGGATGTTATGGTGTGCACATAATGGATAGGTAATAATTTGCTAGTTGTTACTGTTTTTTTTTATTCAGTAATTCACCAACTCTTGGTGCAGAGTGCATCCTATTAGTGTTCTTGGACATGTTACGCTCACAATGTCTCCTCCTTAAATCTTGGGTTTCTGCAGTGTAGCTTTGAATTCCTAAGGCTCAGAACCTTACCCTTTTTTAATAAAGTTGTAAGGAATAAGGAATTAAGGGTTCTGTCACTTATATACTTAGGTTAATCTCAACATGGGTTATATAGATTACCCATGACCCTAAACTATCCTAACTCAACCCGAGCAAAAAATGGCCCAAACGAATAAGTTTTTATATTACAGGGAGTACTAAGCTTATGGTCCCTAAAAAAATGTGAATACCCACAAAGAACCCCGACTATAACTAAGGAAGACCATCAAAATATTTGATAACTCCTAACTTCAAATTTTACCTCCCACATACAACTATCACAAACAGCAATATAAAAGGTTGTCTTAGAGTAAGAGAAGGAATTGTTTTACTGTTCAGGATGTAATGTTGACTTGATTTTAATAAAATCTTAACTTTATCAAAAAAAAAAAAAAATAGAAGGAAAAGGTTTGAGGCATTAATTGTTAATGTGGCTTCACTCAATTGTATTTATCTCCCAGTTGGTCACATCTTAGAGAAACGACATGACTGTGTAACTAAAAATAGAATGCTCCCCCTGAGATATTCATATATTTTTCGTATTACCTATTCATCTTGGATGGCATAACTCAATTTTGTGGATGTTGGGGTGATTTATTAATCCATAGGTGGATCACAGGGCGGTAATTTTGTTTAAGTGACTCGAGGGGAGCCAAACTGAACCAGGTGATTTCTCTATGACAGTGTAAACTTCCCTATTGAGCCAGATGATATTTAGAATCGTGTTAGGTTCCTTACTTTTCCATTAATTCTTAGAACTGTATAGATTTTGTACCACACAAAGGGCCCGTTCGGCAAATAAGTAAAAGCAGCGAAGGACTTTCCGTCAAAGTAGCAGCGGAGAAAGGAGAAAGACGAAAGGAGAAAGCTACTATAGAAAACTTATGTGAAAATTCTTTTTCTGACTTCTTAAAATTACTTACTATTTTTTTTATTTATGTTTGATGAACATACTTTCTACTTCTTTCCTTTTTAAAAGTTAAGAAATGTATTTCTAGGCCTTTGTCGAACGGGTCCAAAGCCCTTGTCACGAAAGCAAAGGAATTTGATGTAATATTATCGGCGGAAGCAAACAATAATAAGAACACCAATTAAATAAATGGTTTGAACACCCAAAAACTAGGGTTCTTCACAAAAACGAATTTAATGTCTCAAGACATAAACAAATCTTCAATCTAACCTACTTAATAGGGTTTGCAATCCCCTATTTATAATAACCTAAACCTAATCCTAACTACACTAGAAAGCTAAGTAAATAGAAACTACTACTAGGGATGTTCTAATCCATATAGGAATCTGCAGGAACTATGAGGCATGTGCCTTGCACATGCTCTCTTTATGCATATGCATCAAATCCCCCCAACTTGAAAAAAACTCGTCCTCGAGTTTGTGTACTAACATCCTCCAAAGTTCAAAACGACTCTTGTACATCAACCTCAACCTTACGTTGGTGCAGAAAATCCGGCCATGAATCTTCCCCAGATAGTTGCTCGCAGAAAGAATGATGGGCATTAATGTCATAGGTGCATCATTAGGACAACCCAATTGATTGGAACAATATAGCCGCATGTTAAGAAATAAGAATTGAAGGTGTTTGTCCCTCCATGGAGAAAATCCATTCTCATCTTGGAATAGATAAGGATCAACATAACCACCAAACAAATTACCAATTACTTTTATGGGCGGAATTTGTGGGGATTATAAAAATCATCAATTTGTCGGTTGGAATCAATGCAATTCATCGATTCATGGGAGTGATGAGCGAAATTCCGAGAACGTTCATCCTCTTTACCATTGTCATGGACAACAACCAGGTTTCCTTGTTTGGGCAACAAATAGAACTTCTTATTTATCTCCCTTGCAGATTTTTCAATCAAATCTTCTACTTGATCCACACATGCAACTTCTAACTCAAGAGACACAAAACTAGATGTATCATCACTATCATCACCAAAAACGAAAAAGAAATCAACAAGATTGTAACTTTGTAAACCACCAATTCGAGTACGAGTGACGTATTTTTCTTCTTCAAACATGTTGAATAAGAAATTAATCTCCGCTTCTTTGTCAAGTCGTTTCACTTCTTCAACAAATTCTTCCTTAAAAGACGCAAATTGACTTTTTAATTTAGTAAAGCAATTTAAAAGTTCCTTCAAATCTTTTTGTATGCTTGGTGACGTCATGGTAGCATCGCTCTTAGAATCGATTTCAGATTCAATATAGTGTGGGTATTGTCCATACGGAGTAACCTTAAAATTGCGACTACGAAGACCATCGTGATCATAAGTCTTTGGACGGTTTCCATGGGAATATTTAGCACTATAAGCAACATATTGTTGCTGAAAACCACATCGAGGAGGGTGCGTGTCCTGCTGGTGGTGGGAATAATATCCATTGTCATAATAACTATGACGTTGCCTGCGTGGGGGAGAAGGGGAACGAGAAGAAGAGGGAGGTTCATACCTTCTAGAAAGAGGAAAGCGGCGGCTAGGATCAAAGTTGAGAGCTTTATATTCAGAATCGGTATAACGCTTCGATTCATGTAAACTCCAGCGATCTTGCGGCGACGAAAATTCTCTTTGACCTCTTCTACGATAACCCATCTTCAAATCACCAACATGAACGCAGCTCTTGTAATAAAAATCAGGTTTTTATCTTCTAAACCCAGAAAAAACAAGCTTTGATACCAATTTTGATGTAATATTATCGGCGGAAGCAAACAATAATAAGAACACCAATTAAATAAATGGTTTGAACACCCAAAAACTAGGGTTCTTCACAAAAACGAATTTAATGTCTCAAGACATAAACAAATCTTCAATCTAACCTACTTAATAGGGTTTGCAATCCCCTATTTATAATAACCTAAACCTAATCCTAACTACACTAGAAAGCTAAGTAAATAGAAACTACTACTAGGGATGTTTTAATCCATATAGGAATCTGCAGGAACTATGAGGCATGTGCCTTGCACATGCTATCTTTATGCATATGCATCAGAATTTGAACTACTTTTCACTCAATTTGTATCCTATATTCGGACTCTATATAAACTATCTTCCATGTCACCACTCACCACACAACTGATGATCAAAGGGTTCACCAATGGCCAGCCGTGGAATTGCTCCCACAACAGTAGACATGTGTCTCTTTCATACTTGCGTGGGAGATACTTCTTTGCAATATTTATGTTTCTCTACAAAAATGTTTTCCAATCAAACTTAAATCTAAGAAATAATATAATAAATAAGTATCTAATCACCACATCAGTTCTAAGCAAAACTGAATTCTTTTTTTTTTTTTTTTATCGATAAAACAATAGATTTTATTAATGATTGTGATAGAGAATGTCACACCAAAATCCCACAACGACAAAAACAAAACACGTTAATTGTTACACATGTGATCCTCCCATCGACCCACAAAAGAATCGAATGTCAAGGATCGCATTTAGGGATAAAAATAGAACCAATTCCACACAGTTGTCTTTTTCCGCTCCAGCCATACTTCCCATACAATTGCATTAAACAAAACCTTCCATGCCAAATAAGTTCTTCCAGAATCCGTAAGTAATAAACACCTTTCTGGAGTACCAACTACCAAATCAACATTAAACCTACTAGCACTAAATATATGTGATTATGTGCAAAGGTCCTTTTTACCTTTGGAATATGTTTACAACTCCAGGCCTTTGAGGACAGAAATTTTAAGGGCGGTATGTTAAACTCTGAAAAGCACATCGGTTTACACTTGAATCTTATTTTCCTCTTTGGACCTCTTTCAATAATTGAAATAAGCTGTTTTATTGTTATTGTATTTTTGGGTGGGGTATCCAAAGTTGATAACTGATGGAAGCTCAATCATGTGAAGATATATAGCTCTGAGTTGTTGGCTTGTTGCCAGCGCACAAAGCCAAAATGAAATTGACTAGTTTGGAGATATGCTAGGATGTCTTGATAACTTTAGAGAAGTAAGAACCTAAGATTTTCATTAGGATAAGATCCTCAAACACTCCATAATCCTTTCTAAAAAGACAAAACAAAAAATGTCATTTTATCAACCTGCCATAATCCTACTGGTGAAAGCAACTTTGAAATAAAATCACCACCAAGATAATGTCACATGGCCCTTTATTAAGATCATCAATAAAAGCAAAATATTAACAACAATTCTAATTACAAAAAGTGTGGAAACTAACGTAGAAAGTAGAAACCCTAGTCAACTAATAGATTCTTATTTCTTATTTACATAATTTCATTATACAATAGATTCATCATCGATTAGATTGACGGATTCTTCAGTAAGAATTTCAAATATCCATATTCGATCGAAGATGGAGGTGAAGAAACCTTTCCAAAGAGGATGATGAAGAAATCTTTCCAAAGATGAAGACCCATAAAATCCGTGAAAAACTCTTTGAATACGTAAAAATCCGTTAATTTTGTGATATTTACTTTTACAATCCGGATTTTTAGAGATATTTGAGATTTTGGATAGAAATAGCGAGGTTTTCAATTTTTTGGCGATTCGAGATCCGTACCAATCTAATCTCTAGAAAATCGGATAATTCCGCGAATATTCACTAAATATCAGCGATTTTCTCACCTATGGTTCATCCTACTTGGATAAAATGTACCTGGTGATGAGACAGTCCATCCTACCTTTGAAAATTGACCCAGATTGAAACCTCATCTAACCAACTAGGCTCACAGAAAACATAAAAACTAGATCCGTATCTAACCCCATCTTCTCTTTTCAAACACTACATAGAATGCATAGATTATGAAATTATGATTTTTGTGCATCATGCATAGATTCGGTTTCATAAAAGCCTTGCAGAGAATAGAATTCTGCCATATGTCATCCAAAATAACTAATACCACAAGAATCATAGAATGACAAAAAGAGAATTGAAAAACAAAATTACTATTTTCCACTACTCTACTAATTCGAAAGCAAAAGGAAATCATCACTGATATACAAGCTTTATTCAAACACAAAACTAAAACTAAAGAAAAAAAAAACGGCATTAATAAAGATACTTGTTTATACTATTAAATCCTCACCTTGATTCCCCTCGGAAAAAATGCACATGGGAACAATATCTTTAAACATGTTTAAGGAATAATTCTTTGGCATATTCAAACTTTCTGTCCCTGCCAATTCCATCGTAAACTGCTTGCCAAACAAGAAAAACAAAAAAAAAATTTCCAATTATTCAATTAATTGTTTTTCTAGGGTTTTCAATTGAAAATTCATCAATAATAACAATTATTTGTTTGCAACAAAACCTAAACCAGTAATAAGAGATTAGAACCTGTAGAGAAGAAGGATCATCAGAACGAAGAGGATCAACAGAAAGAACAACTTTAGCAACAGGTTGATTGTTGTTATTGTCAGAAGAAGCTTTCCATGACTTTGAAACTACAAGTGGACATTTCATTAACCAAACCGATCGATCTGCTCTACTTGTTTCTATCTTACTGCTTTCTTCTTCAGACATCTTTCGATCGATCGATCGATTGATTGATGATTAACTAAACTCTACTCTCTCGGTAGTTACAGAGCAGTAGTAGAAACAAGTAGTAGTTTGTCGGCTTGGTGAAGCAGAGAGAGAGAGAAACCGATTCCATTGAGCGGGCCAGATACAGAGCTGGATTGGGCCCATTTTTAGTGGGCCCATTTTCGAACTTTAAAGAAGAATCAGCCCAGGATGAATCAATCGCCCTCTTCTGCAAACAAGTTGTTGAACCCGTGCTACACACCGGGATTTGTGTTATTCAATAAAATGGAAATCACCAAACTTTTTTTAATGCCCTTCCCAACCTAAATTTGTAGAGATTTTATAATGACTTTATAAGTGATTTGTTGAATGATGTCCTTCTTAACCCAAATTTGTAGAGATTTATAATTAATATTTTTTGTATTTAGTATGGTTTTTATATATGAATTAAGGATTTTAAATAGAAGAAGAATTTATTAGGAAAAAGAGATTTAGAATCAAGTTCTAAAGGGTTTTAAGGTTTCTATAAATCTCTGTTGACATTGAAGGTGGATTTCCTTTTTAACTACAACTGGGCTTTAATTGGGTTTAAAGTTGGGCTTAAGTTCTATTCTCAAGTTGTTGAGAACACGCCATGTGGCACTTGTTAGGCTCCACTATTATATAGTATATAGACTAGCTTTCAGGCCTTGTTTTTATATGTCCTCGGGCCATATCCTGGTAAGCCTTAGGGCCATGATTTTCGACCGGCTTTAGGTGATCAAAAATTCGTGTCCGTCCATTCACTGTGGTTTTTTTATTTTTTTTTCTTCTCTCCCATCTTCCTCTCTCTCTCTCTCTATTCTTCTCCTCCTCTCTCTCTCTCTCCTTCCCCATCTCTTTCTCCCTCACAACCTAAAATCGGTCCCCACCGTTTCACGGTTCTATATTACTACTATTGTTGTTGCCACCTAAGCATCCACATCGCCACCTTACTACTCGAGCAATACTGCTACACATGGACTTGCTTTCACTAAAGAACACCAGACGGCCACATTATGGGAGCATGGGCCTCTTAATCACAAACGCTCTTAGTGGGAATTGACCTCACAACCTCTCACTCGTGGGAGTATTCGAGAGGAGTACCAAACCAACTGAACTAGCAGTTGTTTGGTTTCCAATAATGGGCTTTATTCAAAATTTCAAATACATTATTCTAGCTATGTTTCTAGTATAAGTTTTTTTTTTTTTGGTTGGCAAGCAGGGTTGAGGGACTCTTACCGCTTTAAATTACGTGTGGAAACTTATATCAACAATCAGTTGTTGATGTGTTTCGAACCCACAACCTCTTTACTTTGTGAGAGGGGTGCTACCATTGAGCCACAAGCTCATTCGCATGTTGAGAGTGATCAAAACAAAAAATAATGGCAGTTAAATGACAGTGTAAGTATTATTAGTTGTACTTCGCAACGCTAGTATAAGTATTCTACAATATATTATTAGTTGTACAAGGGCTCCTAAAGTGGAGGGTAATGCATCAGTCTAGTATAAGTATTATTAGTTGTACTTCGCAACGCTAGTATCAATTCATTTTATCTTTTATAAATTTCATATTTTCATCCTTTGATAACTACGCTTGAGTAGCCATTGTTATTATCCTATAGTATATTTATTTGTGTGGACCTCAGAACCCTAAACTAAAACCATACGAAGCATTCAGACTTATATAAACAGAAGCTTTGACACTCAGAAATAAATACCAAATAAACAAAATGAAGAAGGTTTTATAATAATTTTGTTCTGTTGAGCTCCAAATCTCCAACAATGTGTTCAATTGGCTTGGTACGTGCCACTTACAGTTTTTTGTCAGAGTTCCTCAAAAGGGGAGATGTGTTTTCTTCTTGGAATGATCTGGGTGTGGTGAATTTTTTTGGAAACTCGCATTATATGCATGCCAAGCAAATCAAGTAATTCAGTTTCTCTAATATTTGGCTTTTGAGAGTAATCAGAACAAAAAACATACGATGCATGTTGGGGTATTTTGAGTCCTTAATGATTTTTCAATCTGGGTTAGTCAAACTCATTGTAGCAACAACAAACACAGTATTACCCCATCCCCTCCCAACAAAAATAAAAATAAGATAATAATATTGTTATATTAAAAATTTATATTATAAAGTTACCATTACTATGCATGCTACAATATTTGCTACGTCTCCAATTGATATAGTGGTTGTTTCCTCATTTCTCCCCTTCACGATTTCATATCTCATTCATGCAACACCAAGTAAAAGATTTTGTACTTTGTATATGAAAAGCATCACAGACTGCATTGAAAACAAAAGTTGCAGTAAAGAATATATCATCATTGTTTGTAGCTTGATTCTGGGAGCTAGCTAAACCACCTGATGAACAACATCAGAAGGAAGAGCACAAAACACGCTCTGTAATTCCTTGCAATGACAATAAATTTAAGAAAAAATAGATCACAATTATCAGTACTACTGCAGTTACAGTTTATGACCTAACGATGATGGTTGACTAGGATGTGGTTTTAAATGAAGGGAGGGTATTTTGTCTAAAAGAGAGAAAGACTGGCTAAACATGGGGTATTGGCTTGGTTGACCGGCTTGAAGCCTTGAAATGCAAAAGTGGAGGTATCTCTAATAAAAGTTAAATCTGGGGGTTATCTCAAAGAATGCAAACTTTTTTAGGGGGTAAGTCTAATTAGCCCTTATTTTTATATGCATAACGCCCACATGTTAAGCCGATTTATTAATTAAACCTAACTTTCAGAATGAGATATATTACTACTTCTCTCTTATTTATTTCTTATTGTTTTACACAGTTGAATATTTTAATATCTACTTATAGATTGGTGATAATAGCATAATAATAGCATAACGTCCACTTGTTTTGCTTCTTATTAGATGAAGTTTCCTCGAGCAATATTTAGTTTGAGAAACATTCATCTTTTGGTTTATTATTAAGCTCATAATATTATGTCAATAATCATGCTTTTAAAATCTTTTAAAAATAGTTTATTTCCACATGATATATATAACTAGTTGTACCCGTTCATTTGAAACGTTAGTTTCAACTGTATTGACACTAAAATTTTAAAAGTTATAAAATTACGATGAAATATCCATTTACTAATTTCATTGTAACATCATTTCATTAAATGAAATAATAAAATGTTATTATGTGTGTACTCAATGATTGTAAAATGCATCCAAGACAAATGACATATCTATTTCAAAGTTAAATAATGAGAAAGACATTACAAAATGTAATTCAAGAAATATGTGTGTGCTCAATGATTGTCAAGCAGTTGTTGCTCTATGTTATTCTTGGCTCCTTGCTTGGAATGAAATTTGAGGGCCTAGTTTGGGAATCTTGTTTTTTTTTTTTTATTTATTCACATCTTATTTAAACTAGATCAATTCATCAAATATTTTATTTGGGAGTTTTAGATTTGACTTCTAGTATATTTTTTGTTTGATTATAACGATTAAATCAGGGGGAAAAAAATGGACCCCCATAAGAGTCCGAAAATAAACATTTTCCTATCTAAGAAACAAATTGCAAAAAAGACCCTTTTTCACATTAAAAAATGTGGCCCGGTCTGTTTTGGTTTTGGGACGAAAGTACCCCTACTAATAATAGTGAATTCGAGTCCAACTCGTCTCTCTCCTTCTCTTTCCTTCTTTTCGCAAACAATAAAAAGAAACAGAAACTGCCATTAGAGAAATCTCGAGTTCTTCAAAATTTGCAATCATGGAGAATCAAAACCACCATTAGAAATCTTTAAAAAGGGAAAACACAGACTTCATCACTTATTTTGAGCCAGTAAACAATTTCAAACATTTTAAGGAATTTGATTTTTCTATGTTTTTTTTATGGAGATTTTTCAAACCACTGTATATGTATATCTGATATTCAGTCGTGCTTTGCCAATAACTCTTGTCCATGGTGAAGTTATTTGCAAATATATTTTTGCATAGAGTGTTTTTTTGAGTTCAGTGCAAAGAACTCAATGAAATATTTGTAGAAAGCTCTTGGTTTTGTTGATGCATATAGAGTTTGCTTTGCTGAACTATTCCACATGAGGAATGAAGTAGTGTATGTATTTCATGGTTGTATTTGTTTGTGTTTCTTCTTTGGTTATATCAATTGAAATTATTTGGTTGGTATAGAAAAATTTGGGACATCTTGAAAATGTTTGCAGTAATCTCTTGGTTTTGTCGATGCATACAACTATGTTTTTTTCATGGATTATCTTAAATACAATGCAAAGAACTCAATAATATATAGGTAGATAGATATTGGCATTGTTAAATTGTTTTGACAATATGTTGGGTTTGTAATGCTAAGAGTCCAATGCTTATTATCACATAGATCTCAATGCACTATCATCTTCATTTGGTATTGGGTTTGACATAAATTGAATTTAATGCCAAGAACTATATGCTTTGTTTTAACACAACTCTTGACATGGGTGAATTTATTTGCATTGAACTCTTTGTGTTGTCTTAGACCATGCCAACAAGTGTTGGAACATACAGCCAGGAAGTATCTTCATACAATGCATAAACCTCTTGGCACAAAACACACAGACCCATTGGCATAAACATAACAGCAACAGAAAATCATAATAAAAAAAAACATTATTCTTTTCATAACAAACAATAATAGCACTCCAAGAAACAACATTTCTCTCAGGCATCTCAACAAACACATACCATGCATACGAAACACACCCAAATCCTGCATACATATCCATTAATGTAGTCACAGTATGAACATATGATTCAAATCCATGCCCCAAAATATCACTATGAATCTCTTTCCGTTTTTGAATTAATGAAACCGAAGGCGATGAAACAACAAGAGGTTGAAGTGCATATGTATAAGTAAACCTATCAGAAGGAATTCCAATTTGATTCATTCTATAATAAAGAGAAAGTGTTTCTTCTCCATGACCTGCCAAAATAAATCCTCGAATAATTGCATTCCAACGAATATCGTCTTGTCAAGAATTTGATCAAACACATAATGCGCATAATCCATTATCCATTGAGTTGAATTCAATGTACATATTGATGAGTATGGTTACAAGATAAAGATCTACAAACCCATCATCAATAAGATGTCGATGAACAGTTAGAATGACAAATCGCTTGAAAGACAAATCCATTCAATCGTTTGAATGATAAATCGCTTCCATCAACGGCTGTAACGTGCAAAGAAAGAAGAATTTGTTGCGGAGATGGAAGAAGAACGAAGAAAAAAACTAAATTGTGATTTGGTTTCTAAAAAGGGTATTTTTGACAAAAAATAAAATAAGTCCTAGATATTTCATGGGCTTATATGAGAAAGGGGGTGTTTTTACATTTTTTATCTTAGTTGGGAGATTTTAAAGCCTAGAATTTCTTTTCAGACTTAGTTGGGAAAATGTTTCTTATCGGGCTCTTAACAGGGGCCTAGAACCATTTCCATGCGATTAAATTCATTATATTAGTTAAAGACGAGGTGAAAAGGTGTGAAAATTATAAAAATCTTTAAAAAGACTCGGCGATTTTTTCGGTTTATACATGAATCGCCCGATTCAAACGGTTCCAACTCTGACTATTTGCTAATCCGAGTTAACAATGATTTTTCACCTCAAATGCCTCCAATCTCGATTAAACTCAACCGATTCGAATAAAAATTGGGTGAGTCTTAAAAACCACGGTTGTCACACAGCTAAATCTTCCGTAGTTGATTAGGTTCAGATGTCAATTTTTTTAATATTATATATTTTTTAAAGATTTTTTGGCTCAAGGACTAGATAGGAAGTTTCTTTAGGATGTAGGAACACATAAACCTTTGTTTCGATTTTCCCCGAACAAAACGTATTATTGATTTTGACGAAATTGCCCTCCTACTACTAACATATGTTCTTCTCTATTATTTTCTCTCTTCTCATTTTCTCTTTCACTTTCTTCGTACTCTCTTCATTTTAGTGCGATTTCATCAACAAACTTTCTTTAAAATTATTCTGATCAATCTTCGATCTCTATCTATCATCTAATCTCTTTATCTATTAAACAATTCAATTATTTTTAAAATCCTAGATCTACAAAAAAAAATGGGGAGAGTGAAAACTGTAAAAAATAAAAGAGTTTTAAAGGATGGTGATGACATAAGAGAATCAGAAGAAGATGAAATAAAACAATCAGAAGAAGAAATGGAAAGATCAAAGAAGAAATTGAAGAATCACAAGAAAAATCAAATGATGCAAGTGAAATTGCTCTCTCAGATCTGTTCTTTTAGTCTTGGAAAACTCTTTTTTTTTTTTAAGTTTTACATATTATAGTACTCAATTTCTTTTAGTTTTAGAAGTTGATAAACACAAATTGTAAATTGATCATCATGTTTATCAACTGTTGTGTTATAATCAAAGTGTTAAGTTAATGTATAAATTGATTAAGACAATATATGTATTTGTTGATCAATATATTGATCAACCTTAACATCTAAAATAAATATTATATTGGTTAATCAACATATTGATCAACTACTGTATAAGTTGATGGAGTCAGTATAAGTATACGTTGATCAACATGTTGATCAACTCTGACATCTAAAACAACTATCAATATGTTGATAAACATTTCGATCAACTTGATATTAGTTGATCAACATGTTGATCAACTTGACAATTCTCAAATAATTATTATATTTCAGTTGATCAATATGTTGATTATTTTGAATAAAATAGTCTGGGAAGATCAACAATTGGTCGTGACGTTTCAAGCAGAATTCAACAAAATGACAGAAGCCGATGAAGCAGTGGAAAATAAGAAAAAAGAAGAGGAAACTTCCAAGGATTGAAAACAATATTCTTCTATTTGACTTGATAATGACTTTACAAACAATGTTTTTTTTTGTTTTTTTTTTTGGATATCAGTGTTTTGTGTTGATAAATAATATTATGTTCAAATGATAAACTGTTGTAAACAAAACAATCCTGATGTTGATAATTTATTTCTTTTGTAATGATATCAGTGTTAAACGATTTTTTATGGTTTTGATGTTGTTTTTCATAGTACATCAGCATGTTGATAAACACTAATATGTCAAGTATTTTGAATTTTCTACTTGATCACCACATTAATCAACTCCAATATATATTGATCAGTATGTTGATCACTTTTGTACTTTGTGTTATCTAGTTGATCAACTACAATCTATGTTGATCAATATGTTGATCAACTTTCTACTCTGTGTTTCCAAGTTGATAAACACATTGATCAACTACAACATATGTTGATCAGTATGTTGATCAACAAAGTTTTCTGTGTTGGTAAATAATATTATGTTCGAATGATAAAGTGTTGTAAACAAAACCATTTCTGATGTTGATAATTCATTTCTCTTGTAATGATATCAGTGTTTAATGACTTTTCATGGTTTTGATCAGTGTTATCAGACCCAGCCCAGTGGGTTAACCCCGAAAATCGGTGACCCAGTGCTTCACACGGGCTGGGTTACTCAATGGATCGTTTTTGCAAATGACTCAGTTGCGAACCACTAAAATCGGCCGGGTTTTACCGGTTTTGTCAAACCCAGTGACCCAGAAAACTGGTTCAACTCTAAATTTAATGTATTTTAACTAAAAGGATTTATTTGGACTCGAACCTGCAGCCTAAAGGGCACAAACGTATGTGTATACCAATGTACTCTTAATATTTTATGATAAATTATGTTTATATTTAATAGAAACTTATTACTAAAATTTAAACATTAGGAGTTAACAATATATTTAACCCTACTAATATTTGACTGGTCCGACCAGTGACTCAGTGGTCGAACCATTAACCCAGTGTAATGACCCGACCTATATATCACCACCGATATTGTCCCCACTTAGCCACTGCGGTCATCCGACAATGTGGGGTTTTTATGGGCAGGTTGAGGTCACCCATCCTGAGACTACTCCCACCCGAGCACGCGTTCTTTCAAACTCCGGAGCCAAGTGAGCCTAAAAGGCCTCGGTGATATTATATGACGGATCTATACCTATATTCCAATGTCAGGATATCCCCCTCCCGGGGTGTTACAATCCCACCACCTTAGAGGAGAGCCGCCCTCGGCTCTGGAATATACAGCCACAGATCTCTGTCGTTCCCTGCCCTTCGCGAGACGAGTACCTGGCGCAACCATCACCCCTTTACCGGGCTAGGTGCCTTTCCAGCATACTCTCCCACCCTCGACAGGAGAACCGTCGTCGGCTCTGATACCATTTGTAACGACCCGACCTATATCACCACCGATATTGTCCGCACTTAGTCACTGCGGTCATCCGACAGTGTGGGGTTTTTATGGGCAACAACTTGCTTCCCAGGAGGTCACCCATCCTGAGACTACTCCCACCCGAGCACGCTTAACTCCGGAGTTCTTTTAAATTCCGGAGCCAAGTGAGCCCAAAAGGCCTCAGTGATATTATATGATGGATCTATACCTATATTCCAATGTCAGGACATCCCCCTCCCAGGTGTCATAGGATCCACCCCCTCGGCAAACCACCTGTTGACCCAGGGTGTTACACCTAGTGACCCAGTGCCTTCACCGGGTTGGTTTTGATAACATTGTTTTTTATGTTGTTTTTCATAGTACATCAGCATGTTGATAAACATTAATCTGTCAAGTACTTTGAATTTTCTATTTGATCATCACATTGATTAACTCCAATATATATGTCACGACCCGGATTTAAAAAAATAAAATAAGCCCAGGTCGCAACAACTTTTAACTCAAAAACCAGATCCAACAAAAATCTTAAATAAAATACAGTGAAGAAAAAATGGAAACGATAAAAGTATACCTGATTTCATCCTATTATACAACATAACTTACATCAACAAAATACATGAATAACACTTTCAAATAAAATACATGATTGAAACATCTAAAGATCTTTACTGGTCCCAACAAGCGGTCTATCACAGCTCCATAGCTCTAACCTCTCTTTCCTGCATTCCAAATGGAACACACCTACATGCAAAACAAAGCAACACAGGTCAACATAAAAGCTGGTATGAGTAAACAAGGGAAAAATCTATTCCCACAAAATAACATAATAAATATAAAGTTCCAACATATGATTAACAACATAATTAACCTTAAAGAACAATTCTTTCATGCTAAGACAATAATCATACGCCAAAAACCATATCAATTCCATTATATTTAAACTCTTTATACATTATATAATCAGATGCTTAATTCTATTATTCAATTCTAATTTATCTATTTACGATGTTAATTGATCGATAATACAAATGCATTACCTAAGCAGCAATTGTCTTTAAGGATAGGTCTATCCACCTGCATAAAATAAATTAGTTGACCTATCCACCTGCAAAATGGAGTTAATACATAATAGACAAATATAATAAAGATAAACCAAATCACATACACGTTACGTATTAGGTAATACTTTGTATCAACCTGAAAATACATTTCGTTCATTCAAATCATTAATAATGACTCATTCCAACTTTTCATAGTTTGCAATCTACCAAAATGACAGATCCAATTATAACTATTAATTCCCATAATAAATAAAACATCGCAGTTCTTCCACATAATCATAGTTACCTCCGGTTCATAATCAAAGTATATAGAATTTACCCATATCATTAATTAACACCAAGCACTACAATACCATAAGCCTTAGCACACTACCAAACAACGAATCCAAAATCACAAAACCACGTTCTGGTCTCTAGCCGGTGCTCGGGTTTAATAATCATAAAAATCACAACATATGCCCAATCACTAGTACACCTCCCACAGGATGCACTCCACACATTTGCCATACCCACATTGCACCAGTGTTCCTTGACCATGGTTAAGAACCTCTACGTGTAAACCAAAACCCAAGTGGGTGCTCACTTGCAAGTTTTGGTTAGTCTCGACGTATGCCTAACTCATGATCTCTAATAACTCCCTTGAGTTTTGTAATGTGGCGCCCAGACCAACCCCGAAAGCTATGAATGTCTGAAGGGTCAGTTCTGCAGGCTAAGCCATCTAGGAAATACCCAAATATAATCCAAAAGTCAACCCACAGGCTAAGCCGTCTAGGAAATACCCAAATATAATCCAAAAGTCAACCCACAGGCTAAGCCGTTTAGGGTGATAACTATTTTCTTTAACCTATGATACAACAATAGTTTAGTTGATCAATACATTGATCAACTCAAATATCTGTTGATTAACCATTTAAACAACTCAAAATAAAAATAAACCCTGATAAGTATATTGTCACAACCATTAAAATTACAACCATAACAAAATTAAAAATAATATCATAATCCTATAATGGTTTCTAAGCTCTCGAGGAACCACAACCAATTTGAATCATTCTCTATCTCAACAATTGCGATAGCTAATGTGAAAAAACCTACAAAATACAAAGAAAAGACATATTGATCAACATAATAATCAACTACAATAAAGCTTGATCAACATGTTGATCAACTCTAATACAGGTTGATCAACATAGTAATCAACTATCTAAACAAAATAATTAAAAAGAAACAAAGTTCATTAGAATGTTTATCATGTCCAATATATATTGCTCAATTTTTTTATTAACTCAAATACTTGTTCAAAACCAATGAGAATGGTGAACCCTAGTGGAATATTGTCTTTAAGTACACCCTAAATGCTATGTATGTAAATGTGATCTTTTTAAACCTCTAAACCAATGAGAATGGTAAACCCTAATAGAATGTTGTCTTAAGTACACCTTAATGCTTTCATTCCAAACCCCAAAACGAATGGGAATGGTGAACCCTAGTGGAATGATGTCTAAAGTATATTTTAATATTGTCTTAAGTACGCCTTAATGTTGTCATTCTAAACTCCTAAACCAATTAATGGGAATAATAAACCCTAGTCGAATGTTGTCTGTCACGCCCCAGTTTTTTATAAATGAATATTCACTAAATAAATAGCAAATATTCATCAACCAAAAGCCAGAACGTGAACGAGTCGATCCCACATGGGACCCAGATAGGCAAAAACATTCAAAGCAATGGAGTACAAATGATCAATAATAAAACTTCAATCATATTAATAAACTCCATGACATAAGTAGCTTCAAATAAATAATTCGAATAATAGCTCCAAATAAATAATCCGAATAATAACTCCAAATAACAACTCCAAATAATATGGATTACGTATCCTCCAGAACTGAAATAAATACTGAGTTCAAAGATAAAGAAATAACTGAATCCAAATGGTGTAATCCGAAAAGTCCTTTGAATGTAGCTCCAAATCAAGTCTCCCGATCTCCTTCACGTGGTTCCCTCTCTACGTCCGACCGAGACGTACCCCAAGTTGCAAAAGAAACAACGAGGGTCAGCAATTCGAATTTGCCGGTGTGAGTGTCTCTCATGAAATGAGAGCTCACCAACTAACTAAAACGTATTAAACTATTTAAACTAGGCATGCTTTACAGTTATCTTAATGAAGGACAATACTAACTTTACCATATGTTATCGTCGCTCTGGTAGGTCAAGTCCTACAATAAATATTAGTATGACCTACCACTTGCAATGTCAGTTAGTTGATAAACTAAAACACAATTCAATATGTAACTACAAACTGTCAACCAAGCCTTCCAAGAAAACACTGAACAAATCACGATCATTATCCAATACTCAAACCAAACAATCTGTTTACACCCATTGTCACCACTTTCAGTTTTCGGGTTTTTAAATGTCGTGTTTCCTTAATTAAGTTAGTTTGCACCCTAGCCACCAGGGACGAAGCCAGAAATTATTTTTGAGTGGGGCACTCGAAGAAGTGGGGGATTTTTTTTTCTTTCTACGTGTTGTAGTTTAACAAATTAATAAAAAAATACAAATTTTTTTTAACTAGTAATGCAACATTTTAATATTTAACAAATAAGCTTATACTCCACATCTTCACAAAAATAAATAAGCAAAGATTTTGACATTTACATAAAAGTTTCACAAGATCCCAAATATTACCAAAAAATATCTTCAAAATACATTTTCAATCACAATTATATATCTATAATTTGTCTTTATATCTTGAGATTGAGAAATTGGGGAAAGGATCCAAAGAAATAATTTTTGAGAATTGAGATGGAGTAACTAGATGTTTAATTGTTAAGTTTGGGTGGGATGGTATGAAACTAAATTGAGTAGTGTTTTTAAGAAAATGAAGAAGGAAGAAGATAGAAAGAGAGTATTTGATCTCACTTTGATCTGTTTATAGTAGGCCATGAGTAACGTATAAATCTATTAATGTTTTTTCCAAAATTCACTGGGGCACGTGCCCCATTATGTGCCAAGATAGCTCCGTCCTTGCTAGTCACACACAAAACTGGCATTTCTACAACACTACTATGCCAAACACACACTTCGTGTGTCTCACCGTGTATAATCCCACAACCACTTCTGATCACACAGAAAAGAAATGTGGACTTACACACTCGCGCGCTAAATCATAATGGCACCGAGCGAAAGGTGCATGGACGAAATAAAGTCACATGGGGCACACACAGTTTCCCATAATATTTGTCATACAAATATTCAATAGTCAACTCTTTGTCACACAAACATCCATAATCCATTTGTATCACACAGATACTCAGCCCAGAACGAAATCCAAATCCAAAAATCGGAATTGTGTGGCAACTAGGGATTTCCTAATTTGTCTTATCTTTTCGGCACACAGCCATTTAAATTACCGTTTTATCAAATTGGCACACAACCACTAAATTATCGTTTTATCAAATTGGCACTCGGCCATTAAATTAATTAATACCAAAGAAGCAATGCAAATGACATTTCATCTAAAGTGCCAAAATTAAACCGCATGTAGTATTATTTTTGCGCATTCCATAAATATTGTCATGATTCCAATTAATCCATGGCCACAACCAAAATGTAATTAAACCTCTTTGGATACCCTTTTCATTATCATTAATATCATAGACATAATATACCCTCGAGATTGGCCACACGGTACATTTGTGAATGCCTCCAAACCAATCATTAAATAGCATCATTTAATAAAGCACGAAATCAAATTATTTGCCAAGGTATTAATACCATATGTCAACAGTAACTAAAATACTCCCTTTTCCCCTAATTAATAGAATTAAATGGGTCACTCTAAGAGAAACAAATGTCAACAGTTGAATAAGCTAAGAGCATTCCCAATGGGAGGTTTTAAATCCCTTTTAGAAATTTTTAGCTAAAAACTCTTGCCAATGGTAACTTTTAACACAATTTTCAAGCCAAACACTTTTAACTTCTTGGCAAATTTGCCAAGGACTTAAAAGCGACATGTAGGATTACTTAATTAATTTAGAGTTAAATTTTATCATATTTTAAATCCCATGGTTTTGGGAAAAGTGAAACTTAAGTTTTTAAAACTTATTTTAAAATCAACTATTGGCAAGTCTAAAAGTATAAATTACTTTTAACATTAACTATATGCTAAAACCTCCCTCCTCTCTCCTATGTGGCACCCCTAAAACCCTTTTACCATTGGGAATGCTCTTAGAGTATTCCCAATGGTAGGTTTTAGCACACTTTTAGTGAAAACACTTGCCAATGATAGCTTTTAACACACTTTTCAAGCAAAACACTTTTAACTCCTTGGCAAATTTGCCAAGGAGTTAAAAGTGCTACGTAGGAATTCGGACGACATTATTTATGTGGTATGGAACCATCCGTCAGAATTTGTGTGGTATGGATCCATCTGCCAAAATTAGTGTGGTATGGATCCATCAACCACGATTAGTGTGGTATGGATTCATACCTCAGAAAGATTGTGTCGACAATCCACCATTAGAAACGCTAAAACCTTTTTACCGCTAAAACCATTGGAAACCCCAAAATTCCTTAAAACCATCTTATGTGGCACCACTAAAAGTGTTTTACCATTGAGATGCTCTAATAGGTAATAGGTATAGAATTGTCACATCAACAGTAAAACAATAATCATACACAATCATTCATTGCAATCATAAAGTATTTATCTTCCAATCATAATATACATCAAATTAAATACTATTGGGTTATAAGGGTGGGCAGAAAACCGGAAAATCGGAAAACCGAACCGGAATAACCGGTCAAAAACTGGTCAAAACTGTGTTGACTAAGAACCAAATGAAACCGAACCGAAACCGAACCAAACCGAGCACATTCAGTCCAGTTCCAGTTCCTGTTTATTTTGTTCGGTTTAAACCGAACCGAAATAAATAATTATTTTTAAAAAATAATAATATAAATATATAATATCATTGTTATTATGCAACCAGGCTCACTTGATCATATTCACTAGGGCTTAATTGATTTCATTCGTTTCAGTGACTATTCAGTATTCTCTCATCTCCTTCTCTCTCAAATTCGATCTCCGCCACCACCACCACTAAACACCACCACCACCATCACTAAAGAACAACACCCACCACCACCACCACCACTAAAGAACAACACTCACCACCACCACCACTAAAGAACTACACTTCAATTGTCGTTGACTCGTTGGCTTCACCCTTCATTTTCGAATCAGGTAATTTAATAATTTATATCTCAATTTCGACAATGGAAACTCTGGTTTCTTCTGTTAGTTAATTAGCTAGCTACTCATCTCTCCGCACAATGAACCTAGCTACCTTAATCCCTTTTGTTCAGATTTCACTACCCACACACTTTCTTTCTCCAGCCTCTATTATGCCCTTGTTTTTTTATTGTATTAATCAAAAGTCTCAGTGTAGTGTATATAGGTACACAAGTCTGATGAGATGGGGTTTGAAACTTCAATTAATATATTTTGATTTCTCTCTCTGTTTTAATTTAACTTCACCTTTTTAGAATTTTAGAGAGAAATTGCATTTATCTCTAAATGAATGAGTAAAGAGCTCCATTTGTTTCTAGAAAAGTCACTGTCTTCTACATTCTACAGTTTGCTGCAAATTAAATGGCCTCTTGTGAACAGTATTCTGCATAGTATATTTTTATCTCAAAGGAATTAATCCAAAAAGGACATTGATTTCCAATATTGTGACCTGGTTTTGTCACTTTTGTGGCATATTAATGCAAGTAATCTCAAAGGAATTAAAGCACTTGATGTTTGCTAGTGAAATACTCAGTTAAAGCACTTGTTGTTTGCTAGCGAAAAGAGAAATACCCAGTTGGAGCATTATTTTCATGTGGGTTTCTTGGCAGGTTTGAAATTTGAGTTTGTAGTGATTTTATCTAGTTAATCACACACTTGCAATTTGCAACAGCATTTTATTTACAGCAAAGTAGGCGGTAGGGTATTATTTGGACTTTGGCACAATGGTTAATTGTATTTTATTTTTTTTTGTTTTACAATTTACAAAGAGTAGACGGCTCTGTGGTCATGAGTTTTCTGAAGTTATATAGTGCATTTTGACTAGTTTAGTTAATAAAGAAATAGAAAAATTTATGCGAAAAGGATCGTATATATGAATGAATTATATTATAGCTGATTATAAACATTCTACATATGTTTTATACATAAATACACATTCTGAGGCAAACTTTCAACGACCCTGTATCAGTGTAATAGTTGCATCATTTGAGACACTAGACTTATCATTATATGATGATATCTCTCTCATGGGAGTACTCCTGTCGATATAAAAACCTGGTGGTTGAGGTTTAGGAAGTGCTATAGATTCACTACTCAGCATCAAGACCACTGAGGACATAGTTGGCCTCTGTTCTGCCCCTATTCTTCTTGCCACTTATGATTTCCATAAACCTCAACCACCGGGTTTTTATATCGAAATGACGAAATCTATGTAAACAGTTTGTTTGTTAAGAAACTTTGATATTACTTGAATTTATTATTAATTTTTTGGTATGTTTTTGTACTTTTGTAGATGGAATACGAATCATCACCACAATTGCCAACCATGGCAGCTTCTTCTACTGCATCTGCGTCATCCCCATCCCCATCACTTTCACAAATATCAGGAGATTTACCTACACCACCAGCCGCAGGTTCTGCACGTCCACCATTGCCCCCTGGTTCCAAAAGGAAAACTACATCTGGTTTGGAGAGATCAGATGTTTGGCAGCATTATAATAGATATGAGGTAGAAGAAGATATTAAGAAGAAAAATGGGATAATCGTGAAAGGACCGCATAAAAGAGCGAAGTGTAAGTATTGTCCTGAAGGTACTATTGAAGGTGATTATGCTGCTGATCGCCTGATCCTAGTGGTAATGGGACTTCTAATTTGAAAAGACATGCTGAACAATGTAAGTACTTTCCTGGTAGGAAGCCCGATCCAACGTAAAAAACACTTGGTTTTGATGAAGGTGGTCTAATGGCTAGAGGGGCAACAAATGAAGATTGTCTATCGGCTTGTGTCAAGATGGTTATTATAGATGAGTTGCCATTTAGTTTCGTTGAAGGTACAGGTTTCAAAGTGTTTTGTAGTGTTGCTTGCCCCTATTTCACAGTGCCCTCTCATAGAACACTTGTGAGACATTTCCTTACCATGTATCAAGAGATTAAGTTAAAGTGACTTAGCCTCGCGTAGAGTGTGTCTCACTACTGATACTTGGACAAGTTGCCAAAATATCAATTACATGGTGATTACTGCCCATTTTGTAGATGATAATTGGGTTCTCCACAAAAGAGTGTTGAATTTTTGTGTCATAGCTAATCACAAGGGAAACTCCATAGGAAAGATTCTAGAACAATGTTTACATGAGTGGGGTGTGGAGAAGGTGCTACTATCACAGCTGATAATGCAACTACGAACACAGTGGCAATTGAGTATTTGAAGAACAAAATGAAGCATTGGACAAATTCAGAGATGGTACTTAGAGGAAAGTACATGCATGTGAGGTGTTGTGCTCACATTATTAACTTGATAGTGGGAGAAGGGTTGAAAAAACTTGAGAAATCCATCTTGGCCATTCGAAATGCAGTTAAGTATATGAGATCTTCGGCTCAAAGGTTAGAGTACTTCAAAACTTGTGTGGCCAAGGAGAAGATTGAGTGTAAGGGCCTTGTTGTGTTGGATGTCCCAACTAGGTGGAATTCTACTTACTTAATGTTGAATGCATCCCTCAAGTTTGAAAAGGCATTTAATAGAATGAGGGAGGATGATGATAACGCTTATTTGCAATGGTTTGGTGAAGATGAAGAAGGGGGAGAAGAGCCTACACCACCTGCCAGAACCCCTGTACCTACACCACCTGCCACAACCCCTATACCTACACCACCACAGAGCAAGGGGAGAAAGAGGGTAGGACCACCCAAGGCACGAGATTGGAGTAACGCCACTATATTTGTTACTTTTTTAAAAGTTTTCTATGACATGACTCTAAAAGTATCAATGTCGTTGTATCCGGCCGTGCATGAAACTTTTCATGATTTAATTTCTATTGAAGAAGAGATCAAAGTTTTGTTTCAAGAGGAAGGTGTTATGTATTTAGATGAAGAAGATGATGATGATGCCGAAGCTCGAATGGTGTTATGTAATATGGCTGAAGGGATGAGGCTGAAATTTAACAAGTATTGGGGGGATTTAGATAAAATCAACCAACTCTTAATGGTTGCACTTGTCTTAGACCCGAGATACAAGTTGGGCAACTTGGCCCATGTGTTGGAATGCTATTGCGGAGATGAAGCTTTTGCAAATAAGAAGAAGCAAGAGATCAAAAACATTTTGGTTAACCTTTTTGATGAGTATGTTAAGGTCATTCCACCAAGTGAAAGTAATGGTTCTAATGCTAGTGGTGTAACTAGTGGTGATAGTTCAACTAGTATGGGAACATCCAAAGAGCCTAAAGGGGGGAGAAAGAGGGTTGAAATGACTCAAGCTAGATTGGGCTGAAAAAGCTGCGGCAAGTAATTTGGTTATCTTAGAACATGAAGTGGATAGGTATATCATGGATCCTATGGAACGACCAGATGCGAACCTTGACTTTGATGTTTTAACATGGTGGAAACACAATGGGGTGCAATACCCAGTTTTGGCAAGAGTTGCAAAGGACATTCTCGCTATACCAGTTTCAACGGTAGCTTCGGAAGCATGCTTTAGTACAAGAGGGAGGATAGTCAATTCATTTAGGGCATCCTTGACTCCAAAAATGGTGGAAGCTTTAATTTGTTGCCAAAATTGGTTGAGGTCAGCAGATATTTCATCTGTACAATATGAGCCATCAATTGAAGAAATGGAGTTTTACGAGACAATTGAAACAGGTTTGTTTATTTTTTTGTGTTAAAGTTCTTTGAAAACAATTTTTGAAAAATATATATATATATATATTGATTTGGTTATTGTTTTTTGTTTTGTATCATGTTTACAGAGTTCTTAAACACGGCATCTTCGACAAAAACTGCTGCTGCAACTTTTTCTTAGATATAACATGAGGATTAGAGACACTTGCTTACAGGTTAGTACTTTGTGCTTTAGTGCATTAACATTGTTCTATATTTGTTCTATTCTAGATGGCCTATTTATAGGATTTCTCTGAAGTTGTATGGTGCACTGGCAGGTCACCTAATCTTAACACCATTGCATGGTTCTATAGTTATTGTTACATCTATGTCTTTTTCCGAAAAAAAATAAAATGGTTTACTGTTGGTAAGGTTAAGATCAAAAATAGTTTTTGCGGTGGAAGTGCCAAAATATACCTATGAATTCTGTGCATAAAGACACCATTTGATCAGTTTGTGTTATTTGAAAAAATTGAATGTTTAAAAGAACCATTTTGTGCATAAAAAAGGGGTGGGAATAGAACCAGTATCTGTTTTGTAGTAGTACTTCTGTATCCACCCTCATTGTATTTCAAAAAACTGTATCCATCCTCATCTATATCTGTTTGTTTATATCTGCACTAGTATTTGTTCATTGAAAAGTATTTACTATGTTGCACGCCTGCATCATTGAGGTCTTATCATTTTTGTATTTTTATATTGGATTAATTTAATTTTTGAATTTGCTAATATTCATTGTATTTTTGTTTGTATGTTGCATAGTTGCAGTAGCTTGGAAGAAGAAGAAGGGAAGAAGAAGAAGTTGGCAGGGCTTGGAAGAAGTTGGCAGGGCTTGGAAGAAGAAGTGTTTTGGAGTTTGGGCCAAACTTTGTTTTGTTTGTTTGATTTTTACTTTTAAGTTGTATTGGACCCTTCATTTGTTTAAGTTGTTGGGTTTGTTTATTTGAGATGGACTGGACCCTTGTTAGACTATTATGTATTAGTTTGTTTTAAATGTTTTGTAATTTTGTTGGTTTTTTTAGTGTACTGTTGGGTTATTAAAGCCCAAAATATAAGCCCAAATTAAAGCCCAAACCGAACCGAACCGAATTGAATCGGTCCAGTCCAGTCCAGTTCTATCAACAAATTTACAGTTCTTTAAACCGAACCGAACCGAATTAGTATGCACAGTTCAGTTCCAATTTGGTGGGAAACTAGAACCGAACCGAACCGTGCCCACCCCTATTGGGTTAGGTGTCACTCACCTAGGCTAAGCAAACAAAACCAACTTGTTAAAATCCGAGCCAAGAACTTGTTCTCTTTTTCTTTCTTCTGTTTCTTTCAAAAAAAATAATTCTCTTTCACCTTTTTTCCCTCGATTCTTGTGCTTGTTATCCTCTCTCTCCTTATATGCTAAGACCATCTCCAACCGCTACGGTGCCATTTTTCTATTTTTTCATTTCTATTTCTATATTTATAGCAAATTCGTAAAATCATCTCTAACCCATTTTGCTATAATAGGTTCACCAGCCTTCATAGTCAAATGGCTGGTGATTATATACTTCATCAGCCATTCACTTTTTTCGCATAAAAGACTGGTGATTTTTTTTATTTTTATTTTTTTTCCATCAGCCTTTCTCTTTCTTCAAACAAAAGGCTGGTGATTATATTTTGTAATTCTTTTGTCATACGCCTATAGGAAATGGAGGATGAAATATATTTTAGTAATATTTTCATTTTGCTATATTCTCAAAAGTTTTTTCATATATGAGAATGAAACTAGCAAAATAACAATACAAATAGAAATATGAAAATGGGTTGGAGATGGTCTAAAGAATCTTTATCTCTTCCCTTCTCTACCTCGGTTTTGGTGTCTGCTTCTTTCTCTCCCTCTCTTCTTTTTGCTCTTGGCGGCTAGGTAAATTGTGAATGAAAAAAAAAAGCAAAACAAAGCCAACCTAGGTTTTTGTGCCTAAAATACTTGGTCCATTATTAAGCCCATTTCTTAGTTAACCTTTTCAATAATTGATAATCCCATGTAAACATAATATCTCAAGCTCATTAAACATTTGATGACAAATACCCAATACACCATATCCATTTAAGTCTCCAAAATATCCATAGGGTACCCATTTTCAACAAAGCATATATCCATGAAGCTCAAATTAAATTATCTTTTCAGTAAATCAAATTTTTAATCAAGTAAAAAATCCGGTTTGTTACATTGTCTTAAGTACACCTTAATGTTGTCATTCTAAACTCTTAAACCAATATGAATGGTGAACCCTAGTGAAATGTTGTCTTGAGTACATTGTTATCATTCTAAACCCCTGAACCAATGGGAATGGTGAACCCTAGTGGAATGTTGTCTTAAACACCATAAATGTCATGTATCTAAATGTTTTTTTTTTTAAAACCCTAAACCAGTGGGAATAATGAACCTTAGTGGAATGTTGTCTTAAATACACCTCAAAACCCAAAACCCTAGTGGAATGTTGTTTTATGCAACTAATATTATTTAGTTAATCAACATGTTGATCAACTCCAATATCCGTTGATAGACATGTTGATCAACTCTGACAATTCAAAGCAACTAATATTATTTAATTTGTAACGACCCGCACTCACCATATGGGTATTTTAGTAATTTTAACATATAATCTACTACTAAGATTAAACTTACTACAACCTTAATCGGGTGGTCTTAGATAATGGAAGAAATTAATTAGAAAAATATAGAAATTAGAACAAATAAGCTATAAAAATTCAAAACGCATTTTGAAATTTTTTTCGCAAGCTTGGCATACGTATAAAAGTTAATTCTACTATTTAATAAGAACCGTTTAATTATTATTAGTATGGACTTATGGGCTTTACGATCGAGCACGACGAAAGCATAATGGGTTCAGATGGACCCAATTACCTAAATGAGATTTTATTAATTATGGGATAACTTATTAAAGTACTCCCAAGACCACTAGATCATGTGGGGTATTTTGCATGGATATGCACAAGGGTGTGTTGATACCTCCTGTTCAGGTGTGAAAGCTGGTCACCAGGACCTTTGTAAGCCCACTTTTCTTAAACCGTTATGGTCAAGGTCCCCATGGACTCCTCTGTAAGCCCACTTTTCTTACACCGTTATGGTCAAGGTCCTTATGGACTCCTTCTCTGTACTCCTTGTACTTGCAAGAACTCACCAGAGTTGTTCCGGTGAACGCACTCCAACGATCAAGTTAGTCCTTTGTTCATGAAAGATAAGAGAAATTGTAGGGGGAAGATAGAATAACTAACCCTTTTCTATGTGAGAAATCACCTTCTATTTATACTAGTAGGTGTAACATGGTGACCATAGATCCCTACTAGATCTAGGGTCACGGTTGTGACACATGTCACATGTTCACTTAATAGCTTCTTGAGGAAGTTTCATCTTAGCTTCTTCAATAAGTTTTGTGGTAGCTATCTCATGTATCTTATCCTATTTTACAATAATACTCCGTCACTATTGATATTGCCACGTGACGGTGCAGAACCATGTACTTACAACCTTGTTCTTTATCCTTTGTAGCTAATTAGAATAGAATATAGATGAAACAACCAACAAAACGATTAGCTATGTTGGATCATCTATACTTGGTTAATTGATTACCTTGTCATGGTACATGGGTTGGCTTTGTAATCTTTAGATAAGTAATTTGGAGTATGAGTAAATCTGTGGGATTCTTATATAATTGTAATATTAATCAAGTGAAATGGTGTGAGGCTTCTAACTATTTGAAGTGGCATAGGGGCAGCAAGGAGTTGTATATATTTTGGGTTTGGTATGGGATGTGATCATACATACAGGTTATGGCTCATGGTTGTTATGGCCTAATTGGGAAGTGGGCTTCAAAGACATAAGGAATTAAGCTTGGTGGAGATTTATAATAATGGTCTGGAGCTGGGTATTTGTTTCAATGGTGAACTTGTTGGAAGCAGATTCTTGTTCTTCTTTGTGTGGATATCGGGTATATAATAGCAGCAAGTCTTACTTTTTATGTGCAGTTTTGTCGAGGTGATTGAACAAGCTTATGGACTTTGTTGTAATAGAAGTTCATCGATAAAAATAGTTTGGGAAGAAATGAAGCTAAAAGTAAGATGATTCTTGACTTGATAAATCAGTAAGTAGTACTTCTATTTTATGGTTTTCTTTTCCATATAACTATACATACCTGTTGGCCATCACTTAGATTAGCTTGGAACTAGCATATATATTGCCAAAGGATTTTACTGATCAACTAAGAAGTAGTTTCATAGATGAAATTTGAATGATAAACAGGGAGAAAGTAATGGCACTAATAAGAAGAGAAGTTAGAGAAAGTTGTGTGATATTAAGGCCCCATCGCACTTCTGTAAATTTAAAATATGAAGTTGTGCGCTATTGCATCTTGTTCTTGATTTATTTGGGAATGGACTAGAAGTTGATTTTTAATTTCATTCTTAACATGGTTATTCATATGCAGAGAAAGTGGATAATTGTCGATACTTACAGTGTACTAGAAAACCAACTAGAAACACGAGACACTTGTGTTTAGCATAATAGATAATAGCTTGGCTCATTTTATAGAGGTTATATTTATAATTATCACTTGTATTTTTTTAGGATTCGTGTAATTCTGTACTTGGGTTTCTAAGGGCGATTGAGGAGTACTGAGGTAGGGACTTACATTTCTTTTATACTGTCTTTTCATGTATCATATTATAAATGTTGGAAGTTGATATATTTTGAATGATAAAATATATGCATGATTTTGTTTGGTATATAGAGATTACTCGTGGTTTATCGATTATAGCTTCTATTAAAGTGATTAGTTATAGATATCATGTTTTATACTGGAGTTATTAAAGCAGTATATGTATATTGAAATGGTTTTATAAACAGAAAAGTTATTGAAGTTTTTGTTGCATCTCTTTTCCAGGATGGAAAAAGGGAGATGGATTTTGTATGTGGGATGTGAGATCCCAGTTGTATGTTGGTATGGTGTGAGGTCCCTGAATTGGGAATATGATCTAGGTGCTTACACGAACATATTATTACAGATCGGATTATAATCCCTTCGGCTAGTGCCCGTGTCTGGTAGCTGTGAATAGGGAACTGGTTTGATGGTTGATAAATTCAGGGACTAGTCACACATGCCAGATTAAATTAATTATTATTAAAAGACACCCTATTTATTATATAAATTGTATCACTAGGCGGTCTAGCAAGGGATCTGTGAATTTCTACAAAGAATGAATTGTTGTCATATCCCGGAGGCGACAGTTCTTTATAGGATTACATACGCGTTGCTCACATTTAGACGATGAATGGGCACTTTCTAGAGGCGAATATTGTTGGATGTTTCCGGGAATTCCTCTTCTCAGAGCGTTGGGCCTGAGCGCCGCCCAGGCGGCCCAAAGCGAAAAAAGCGGTTTTTAAGCCAGGCGGAGCGATCTCTTTTAATTTTAGCGCTTAGGCGGTGCCTCTGACAGCATAGGTCACTACTGAGCAAGTGGAAATGCTCACCCTATCATTAATCCCTTTTCAGTTAAACAGTTGCTCGAGGATAGATCAATTCAGCAGTTTCTTGATTTACGTAGATAGATTTACGTAGTTTCTTTTGTATATAAGTGTTCGTGCGATAGATTTACGTAGTTTCTTTTGTATATAAGTGATCACAGTTTGTATTATTATGTATTGTATTAAGTTATGTATTTTTAAAGTCATATATATGAATATCATTCAGAATCTTGTATTATTATATTATTATCATGGGTTGGGTTGTTTGAATCCCTCGACATCTGACATTGAGTCATTGGGATTCGTGTTATGATTTTAGGGCGTTACATAATTGATCAACATGTTGATCAACTCCAAAATCTGTTGATCAACTCCAAAATCTGTTGATAGACATGTTGATTGACTCTGATAATTCAAAGCAACTAATATTATTTAGTTGATCAACTTGTTGATCAACTCCAAAATCTGTTGATAGACATGTTGATCAAATCAAACCGAATTCATCAAATTAATCAAAATAAAATCACAAACATCATGAACACACTCAACAAAAGTTAAATTGAAGAAAACCTAATTCAATACAACAAAATGAAATTAACAAAAACACCAAATTCAATTGCAAAATTTGATAAACAAATTGAACAACCAAAATCATAAACAAAACTAATTCATCATGCTAAAACCTAATTGATGAACAAAATCCAAATAAAAAACAGGTTGAAAATACTAGATCATGATGTTTACTTCATCAACAATGAAAACTAACTTTGAACTTTAAATCTCTAAAGAAGAATCGTCTTCCTCTTATTCTTTTTTTTTTCTTCTTCTACAACAATCTTCTTATTAAGGTTTAGGAGTAAAATTCAAAATGGAACCAAAGGATTCCACATCTGAACAATTTGTAAGCTTTTAAGAACTTGATAAAAGGGCAATAAGAGTATTTTTAAAATACGTGTTTGTTTAAGTTAAACGAATTAAGCCTAGAAACAATGAAAACCCGAATTTATAGTTTAAAACCTAAACAAACTCTAACCCGCATCTTTGGGCCTAAAGAAACTTTTGCAAATTTTAAATAAAAAAAAAAAAACTTTGACTCATGTGATCCTTAGGCCCAATTTCTAGTACTTTTTATATGAAAAATCTGTAGGACAAATAGAAAATTGCCATGTGTTAATCAAATTGGTTGAGTTACCTGCACCCATCCACAACATAATGACATATAACATCCCTTGGTTCAGATGTACATTCTTTTGGAAACATCTTTAGGTTTATCCAACGTTTCACAACCGTTTGAGCAAAAGTTGTTTGTTAGTAAGTCTTTCGTACGACCGAACCTTTGCCGCTCTCTCTTGCGCGCGCCGTTATACATAAAGTTAATTCAACCGTCTGTGAACCCCAGACTGTTAATTATTCTGTTATTAAACCGTCTGTGGACCCTACTAATTATCTATGTAGCATAAATATTAAGAAAATAATTTATAATATACCAATCCTACCCTTATTCAGATCTGTTAGGGCTGAGACAAATTCGCTTTCAATTTCTCCAACAAAAAAAACCTCTCCCACTAAAAACAATTCAAAATATGCGATTGTCTTCCTTTCCATTTCTTTAAAGATTTATGGGTTCCCATTGATTTTATATTTTGGTTTGATGTGAAAATTATCAGACAGACTGTATCAAACCATTGATAATTAGAAATAGAAATTGTTGATGGAAGAAGTAAACTTTCTATTCTTTTATTGAAGAAACTAGTCCTTAGGCCCGTGCAATGCACGGGTATATCTGATTGTTTTAAAGTTTTTTTTGGAGGGGGTTTTATATTGCTTTTGGTTTGTAACTTGTAATATTTTGTTTAGCCCGTTTCAAAAGTCTATGATCTGGTATGATTTCATTTAGAATTATTATAAATCTTTGAGTAATGAAATTAAATGATTATTATATATACATGAAAATTAAACCCAAAACATTTGAAGATATCCAGGAGAATGGGATTTTGCAGTACTCTCAATTCTCAAAGTCTCAATTAGAATTTAGTCTGACTCGGTTGTTGAGGCTTCATCACTTTGGGAAACAATCTTTTCACAGTAGTCCATTAGCAGTCGAGCGTCTCCTAATTGGCTTGTAACAGTTAACATCATGAAAATTCGAAATCTTTAACAAACTATTATGATGATAAAGATGACTTACTTGTAATGTGACGGAGAGATCCCGTTAGGCCTGTAGTTAAGCTTTTCCGGAAGGCAACCATACAATCCATGTCTGTGTGAATCTTGCGACATTTTTTGATATAGTCCCATCTGCAACACATTTACGTACATTAGATCACAAATTAAGGGAAACTCAAATTTCATGAAATTGCAGTAAATAAGTCTTACTGCTACTTGGGTCCCTTTTCGTATCCCCACCATTGAAATGTATTGAAGATTATATCATCATCTTTATTGGAGTTTATTTTCTATTTTCATTTACTTTTTGTCAGTGCCTAATAAGTGCAAAGAAAAGAAATAGATTACTGGTTCTCCATATTCCTGCAAAATATACTTTTTGTCAAATCTAGAATGTAATTGAAAATGACCATCACAAACATGTTTGACGTGTGTCCACAATAATATCATATTAATATTATTAATGATCTTATTAATAAACTTGCATAGCTGCCCATTTGACTTAGAATACTGGTGAGTTTTGATTTCTGTGTCGTCGAGAGATCTTCAGCAAACATCATATATACATGGATCAAATATAAACATATAAGCAGACATAGACTTTGAGTGAAGAGGAAGATGGAGAAGTTGTATAAACGTAATAAATCATCTGGTGATTTCAATGTAAATCTTTGTGAGTTTTGAATTTCTCTTCAATTAAGTTATCAATTTCAGCTTAATTGAAGAGATACAGTAAAACCTCGATAAGATAATACCCGATAAATTAATTATCTCCTTTAAATAATATTTTTAGTTGGTCCCAACTTGAGCATATGTTAATAAATTAATTTTTCGCTAAATTTATTAGATAATACATTTTAGAAAAATCCTTGAATGCCCAACTAATATATAAATTAATATTTTTTCGATATACAAATATATTTTATATTTTTTTTTTATAATAAAAGTCAATTTTTGCTTGTTTTTTCTCAAGATTGATTTTGGTTTGAACATCGTCTCTGAATTTTTGTAGTGTGATAAGTTGATCTGGTGTTGTAGTTTGTATTGCAAGAAGAAATTATTCCAATATCATTATCGATTTTAGTGTTTCTTTTCGTAGAACGGGTTTTAGAATAAAACGATTGTCCAGTTTCATCATGTTAGCCCCCCCCCCCCCCCCCTAAAAAAAAGAAAGTCACACTACAAAAATATACTGTTAATTATGTAAATTAACAATTTATTAATTAATAGATGAATTGATATCTCATTTAATTAATAATTTTCTCTACTTCCAAGGCTATTAATTTATCGAGGTTTTACTGTATTTTTTGTACGGGCTGGACTTGATTCTCAAACTCAATCAAAATTCTCTTCAATTAAGCTATTAATTTCAATCTAATTGAAGAGATGTTTTTTAAGGGTATTTTCATCTTTAATAGAGTATAATAGATGGAAAAGTTGTACAAATGTAGTAAATCATCTGGTGATTTCAATGTAAATCACTACTTCCACCAGATAATTATTTAGCTACTTATTCAAAAAAGATTACTGGAAAACTTATTGAAGTTAAAATTGTTGAATTGAAAGAAATTTGAGTTAGAGCATTTTATCAATGGTAGTCAATTACTGGTATTAGATTTAGTGGTGATAATGTGGTTTACTGCTTATAAAGAATTCGAGTTAGGGTTACTTATGAAGGTTGTTGTATTTAATATGTGAAATTACGTATTGACCCATTTTTATTTATTTTGTGTAGTTACAAAAATACCCCAAATTGAATGAATTTCTCTTCAATTAATTTATCAATTTCAGCATAATTGAAAAGATATAGTAAAACCTCGATAAGATAATACCCGATAAATTAATTATCTCCTTTAAATAATATTTTTGGCTGGTCCCAACTTGGGCATATGTTGATAAATTAATATTTCGGTAAATTTATTAGATAATTAATACATTTTAGAAAAATCCTTGAAGGCCCAACTAATATATAAATTAATATTTTTTTGATATACAAATATATTTTATATTTTTTTATAATGAAAGTCAATTATTGTTTTTTTTTTCTCAAAATTGATTTTGGTTTGAAGCTCGTCTCTAAAATTTTGTAGTGTGATGAGTTGATCTGGTGTTGTATTTTGTATTGCAAGAAGAAATTATTCCAATATCATTATCGATTTTAGTGTTTCTATTAATTTATCGAAGTTTTACTGTATTTTAATTATGACTGTGATTTGGTCCAACTGGGTACGGGCTGGACTTGATTATACTTGGGATTGGGTATTCTTTTAATTTTTTTTATTGGGCTTAATTATTCTCATGGTCTAATTGGGCTTAATTATATTTGTGATGGTGGTCCACTTTTGCCTAATTACAAATATACCCAAACTTAATCAAAATTCTCTTCAATTAGGCTATCAATTTTAGTCTTATTGATAGCCTAATTGAAGAGATATTTTCTTAGGGGTATTTTCTGCTTTAATATAGTATAATAGATTGGAATGAGCTCTGAACGGTATCAAACCATGGATAATTAGAAATACATGAAGAATCGAATCGATTGTTTGCAATTTTAATTTCTTTTAATGGCAATTCCTTAAAAAAAAGAGTGGCGATATCAAAGCAAATGAAAAACCAATGAAATCCCTATTCAATTGAATTTTTTGGTGGAAGTGATTTAATTTTCTGGTTCGATTTTTTGTGAAAGGAGAAGAAGAGATAAAAAGAGGTGAGTTGGATTTTTTTTTTTATTGTGGTTGTACCTGTTGTGCCCCCCCTAGAGTAGAGTGGTGGTGCTACTTGGTTGCATAGAAAAGAAAGAAAGATGGAAAGAAGAAGAAAAAGGGAGTGAAAAGATTAGAAAGAAGAAGAAGATACCAACAGTTTGGTTTGCTTTGAAGATAATCCTGCATCGTAAATCAGAGCCATTGGAGGTTTGTGATCCAAAGGCAAAGAATCTAAAATCAGGTAGAGCACATCTGAAAAATATTATCCATGGGCATTCAAGTAAATCAACAGGCTATCCTAGTCAGCAGACGGATCAGTAACAGAAATATTGACGGCATGGGGTAAACTCAAATAAAAAAAAAAAAGAGTCTGGGTATATGCAAATTTAGCCCAACTTTCTTAGGGTTTTGACAAATTCACCCATTTACCAATTAAAAACCCTAACAAAGTTCAATTCGATTTCACTTCACCAACCTCATTCTCTCTTTCTCTCTCTCCCTCTCCCTCTCTCTGAAGAAACTTATTTCTCTTTGATTTGAACATAGTTCTTCCTTCAATCAGTTCTTCAGGTACACAAATTTATTAATTAAATAAGAAAATGTTTGAAATGATTTTGTTTTTATATATATTTGTTTAGTTATTATTATGTTTATACTTGTTTTGTTGAATGTAGAAAAGCATGGGGATTAAAGAAAGAGCAAAGAAAGATGAAAACAATGAAAACAGAACTATTATCTTGCACACTTTCTCTGATATGTCTCGAGTCTCTCCAACAGTTTTTGTATACCTTTTGAAAGAAAGTTATGTGCGAGGTAATGTTACTTTCTAGAGATATTATTTATGTTTTAGTGTTAGTAATACATAATTAGCGCCGATTGCAACTAATAATGGTATACAATATTTCGACTAATATTCATGATATTAGGTTTCCCCCATATAATTTTTAGACTAGATTCTCTAAAATATTGAGCTGGGAGAGTGAGATAATGAATGTCCGCCAAGAGGCGTTAAATATAAGTCGATTGTGAAGATAACATTTTATTTTAGAAAGATCATTGGGTTGATAACATGCCTCTTTGTAAATTTTTTCGGTTTTGTTTGGCTGTTCTGAACAAAAGGGTTGATCTGTTTTGGATTACACAGTTAAGAGCGGTAATGTCACATCATGGTATCTGGGTGGTGTAGAACATTTAACAATTGAGAGATCGACGTGCTAGCATCTCTTATGGCCAAGATTGGGGATCTTCTACAGGCAATGCATTGATGAAAGAATGTGATGCCCCACCAAAGACGGTTCTTTCTCTTGGAGATGGTTATAGTTTGCTCTTTTTGATTAACTTCTGGTGTTGCCCAAGTTTCTAACTGTACCTGGTTTCAGGTGTGTTAAGAATTGGGTATTTAAGATACCTTAGAAGATTGCCTTTTCCTAACTGTGCCTGTTTGGAGGTTTATTATCAATATTCACTAGTACCGAATTACTGATAATCTTAGTAAGCGTTACAAATTCCTTACATATTTTTGTAACTTACATATGAGGGATGTAAGACTTGCTGAAACTCTAAAGAATATGAAGAAGAAGAAGATCTGAATTTATTTCATTTACTTAGAGAAAATGCCGTACAAGAGTCTCTATTTATAGAGTTTACATTTGACTACAAACTAATAACTCTTAACAGACTACTCTTACCAATAGACTCTTAACAGACTAACTGAAAACAGTTATAAATAATTACAGTAGATAAGAAAGCAAAGGTCTTTCAAGGTGAAGGGCTAGGAACCACTGCAAGCTTGAACCTGAAATATGAAAATTTGTGTGAGGAGAGACATTTTGTAAGAACATCAGCCGCTTGATCCTGACTTGAGACATATTGAACATTAAGGGTTTTATGAACAACCAGATCTCGAACAAAATGGTAATCGACTTCAATATGTTTAGTTCTGGCATGGAAGACAGGATTAGAGGAAAGAGCTAATACACTAAGATTATCACAGCATAACACTGGTGGATTGTTAAAGCAATACCCAAGTCTCTGAACAGATAACAAAGCCATAAAATATCTGTGGCAGCATTGCCCAGTCCCGTTTTTCACCCAAGTACTGTTCTTTTTACAAAGTAGTGGTAAGAGAAACTTATTGAAAATCGAACGAGTGGTAGAGTGTGAACTGTGAAGCATGACCTAAACGCTGATGCCAAACAGCAGAGGAAGTTTGTTCTCCAACTAGGGCGTGAGGAGTCTGTGAAGTGGAGGAAGATTTATTGAGGAGAGTCCACCTTCTTTGGGGCCTTGGAAGAGAATCTTCCCTGACAAAAGATCCTTAACAAAAAAATGGGAAGGATAAAAGATAAGTGAGCAGTTATTTTCTCTGGTGGAACAATGAACAGAGATAAGATTTGTTTGAAATATTAGAAACTTGCAAGATTTCGTTTAAAAAAACATGAAGAATTAGTTTGTGAGTTAGATGTAGAAGAATCATGATGAAGAATAGACAAACCTTGACCATCACCCGCAACAACCTTGTCAGATCCAGAGTATTCATTTTTGAATATTGAGATTGGAAAGATCAGCTGTCACATGATAGTCTGGATTGATTGTAGTTGTTGGTGGACCTTGTTCATTAACCACAAATTTGGCAGGACAGATAATACAACCATCAACAAATCCTAGTAAATCATTGATTCCGAAGAAACGGTAGCAAGATTATCTTCCAAAGAACATAGTTATCTTTTGAAAGTTTAATTGGTACAAGATTACCAATGTTATTGATCAACAGAGCAGAATCTTTCATTGCCATTGAAGCAAAACACAACCTTGACAAAGTTTTACTTGGACAAACGAAATGCTTTAAAGACAAGAAGACCAGATTTTTTACGAAGACAATTAAAAACTTTGACAAAAAGACAATTAGAGATCAGAAATTGATTGAAAGTTCGAAACCTTGACAAAAAGATTAATCTCACCAAAAAATTTATGCAATTTTACCGGACAAAGTGCAGAAGTGAAGAAAACAAGCTTTGACAGTAGCTTTGATGGTGGATCTAGGGCTTTGAATCCAATTGATGCTCTGTTACCATGCAAGACTTGCAGAAACTCTAAAGAAGACGACAACGAAGAAGATCTGAATTCATTTGATTTACTTAAAGAAAATGTCTTACAAGAGTCTCTAGCTATAGATTTTACATTTGACTACAACCTAACTCTTAACTTAAGAGACTACTCTAACTGTTCAGCAGACTCTTAACAGACTAACTGAAAACAGTTATAAGTAATTACAGTAGATAAGAAAGCAAAGTTATTTGCCTAATAAGGGATGGTGAGTCAGTTGGCCATGTGTTTCTTGGTTGTCTGTATCTTTGGGGAGTGGGCTGCTTTCTTCTCTGAATCTATTATTTTATGGGTTAGTCCGGATGCGATTGTGGATATGTTTGCTTCTTCGAACATGGCCCCATTCTATTCTGCAGGGAACCAGTTATGGGATATTCTTCCTTTTGCAGTAAATGTGGGGTATTTGGTCTTGAGTGTAATCGACCTAATATAGAGCCATTAGAGAATGTCATGTTGGTGATAAAGGAACTTCTTTTCCATTGGTCCAGAGCATTTAAATAATTCAGAGAGGGGCCTTTTAGTTGCTTTGTTGCAAGGTGGGATGAGTTATTGTATCGGGAGATTGAGGATTTGAATTTTTTTTTTTTTTTTGACAAATTTGAATATTAAGTAGTCTGTGGGTGTTTGTTTTTTCTTAGTGACTTTCATGAACAAACCATAACATGTCAGCATTCCAGACGTGTTGATGGCATGAGTTAAGCACCTTGCTTGTGTCAGTCATTATTACACAGACCACATTATTACTTATGCCACTGTGATCCAGGAGGATCTTAGAACCCATTTATACAAGATGAAAAAGTAGTAGTAGAAATGTGGGTGAAATAGCGACATTTTGGTTTTTACTAAGTCTGACAAGGGGAACACAGAGGACCCTTTGGTACCAAGTCTGACATGGTTCGAACCAACTGACGGGAAAACACCAAACTGACCCAGAACCTTCTATTGTACTTGGTCTAATTGTCTTAGGAGTAGGGAACAAATCTCACTCCTATTTAAAGGCCTTGTAATCCAAAAAGGGGCAAGTTAAGCCTCTCTAATTGTAATCTTGGAGAGAAGAATCAATAAGATACAACCCTAAGGGAAGAATTCTTCCTCACTGAAATGGTAAAATCTCATCTTTTCTTTAGGTCGTTTGGATCACACTGTAAGTGGAACACTGATGAAGTTGAATATTATTCATGGTCACAATAATCTGAGATGCATTAATGAGACCTTATTGACCAGATATATTTAGAAGGGTTTTTGTTGTTTTGTTTTTAAGTATTAGATGACAATAGTACAATACACATCTTTTTTTTTTTGGTTGGCAAGCGGGGTTGAGGGGACCCCTACCCCTTTTAAATTACGTGTGGAAACTTATATCAAACCCACAACCTCTCCACTTTGTGAGAGGGGTGCTACCATTGAGCCACAGGCTCATTCGCCAATACACATCTTCTCTGTAAATGGTATCATTTATTGTCAACTAGATAAAACAATCACTTTTTTTTTTAATTTTTTTTTTTTTTTAATTTATTTCAGTCATGAGTATAGTTTATACGTTGGAGTACATGTATCATTAAGAAAATTCAGGCACTGAACTGGCCCAGTGAGACAGAAAATAAGTTATTGGGCTGCTAGATCCAGGGACCGAATAGAGAATCCTGTGTTTTAATATCAAAGGCCACGAGCTAGATTAAATTGGTGTTTGAAGGACAAAGAACACCATAGGCCTTTTAGAATAAAGTGGCAATTCATTAACAACAATAATAACCATTTTCCCACTGCTTGATTAACCTCTTGTGATATAGTCCATCCATGCAGCATAGGATTTATTGTCTATACTTTCGAGAGTTGGCATAATGTCATATACTCTTAAAATTTATATGCACATTCCATATCTTTCTCATTGAGCTCACTTTTAAAGGTACTCAGAAGGCAACAACAAAGTTCCGTGTTCTTCAGCAACAAGTTCTGCAGATATTACAGAACTCTCCACAGCCAGGACCTGCTACATTTGTTGTCCAATGCTTATATGTGTTGCCTATACTTGGGCAACTGTACACTGAAGGCTTTGGTCACTTAATGCTATCTTCTTTTCGCCGTTTGCAAACTGTCTCAGTAGATCTATCAGAAGCACAAAGCCTCGCTTCACAATTAGTTGCTGCCATCATGGGTGGTGACGTGATCTATGGGGACCCTTTTCTGATAAAACTGCTTGAGGCATTTGATATCAGGATGACAAACATCCAGAAAGCCATCTGTTGCAGGGAGGAGAGTGATGGTAATTTGGACATGGCAAAAGCATGTATTGAACCATTCATATCTAGATTGATTCAATCGGAGTCGTACACAACAGCTGTTACGATAATGGAACATTTTTCCATTCATCAGTCTGACCAATCTTTTCTAGAGAAAATGATGCAACAGAACCAGTTCTCAGCAGCAGAAAAGTGGGCCACCTTCATGGGAAAGGCCATGGTATGTGCAACGGTCCAAAAGTATATAGACATGAAGATGCTTAGAAAGGCTTATAAGCTTATAAAAGAGAATGATCTTGAGCAGGAGTTCTCAGAGGCATATCATATGTGCAAAGAAAGGTATGTCTTGACGAACGTCATATGCCTTTCTTGTCATTCATATTGCTTTATCGTGTTAATTTTGACTAGATATAAATAACAGACGATTTGTTATGGAGAGATTGATAAAGGGCCTTCTGTTTCTTTAGTCCTGGCCTTCTGTTTGTTTTGAATATTTCTCTTGTGATGGGAGTTTCTTTTGTGCAAATGATATGGGGTTCAATGACCTTTTTTTCACACAAGAACTCGCACTCGGAGAGGACTCTTTCAAAACAACCAATGTTCTATTAGTCGATCAACTCTCCTTTACCTCAAACCTGATACCTCTAACAGTACAACACTCACACCCAAATCAAGATTCAAGGATATATTGGTAAAGTGGGAGAATATATGCCTTGATGTTTGTAACTTTATACATGTGTTTGTAACTTCATTTTCTCCGTCATGCTACTTAGTAATGAAATTTCACTTGCATCACACTCCCTATTACCGAAATTATATGCCTTCTAAGCCAAATTAAAAAATAATAATTAGTTACATGCTTTGAGATTCCTAAAGTTACATGAACCATTAACTATATTCCCAGAGTCATTTGGTTTGTTACCTCAACTAAGCCCGGAGAATTAATCGTTACAAATTGAGTGGAACATTCGAGAAGGCTGAAATGAACTGATTTTTGAGAAGGTTGAAGCTAAAATTGGCAAGGTGGTGCTTAGTGCTAAGGCTCACTACTGGTAGTGGTTGCTAGGGACTGAAGATAGAAACAATCGCAGATTTGAGGAGCTTATTACAAATTGGGATGGACTACTGCTGTCCAAGGATATAGACAGTCAGTAGGGACTTGTTATATTTTGTTTTTATCTATGTATCTTAGGGTTGTGTGGAGCTTGCTCACTCATCCTCTTTTAGCTGTTTTGTGTTTGTCAAACTTCTGGAACATTGTATACTCTTGATATTTTTCTTTCATCCTCCACATTTAACAGCTTACTCCTTCATGTACAGTGCTTTAAAAAGCCTAGCAGAAAAAGCGTGCTGGGATGTTGCCGAGTTGAAGGCTCACGGAAACAGAAAGCTTCTTGAGTACCTGGTGAGTTGTACTTTTTTTTTTTTTTTTTTTTTTTTTTTTTTCTGAGAACTCGTTTTTCTTATCCGAAGCTTGGAATTTTGTTCAAACTGGGCTTTGTTACTTTTTTGTTCTGGTTGGGTCTCATCTGTTCCTTCAATGCTTGAGGAAATCCTTAATGCCTGATTTTGAAAATTTGCTGTATGCCACCAATCTGTTTTAGTCATTTGGGATAATCAATCTGGTGCAAGGGCCATGATTATAAGGCCTTTATGAACTATAAACCCCAAAAGTATTGATTTTCGTCTGTCCAACTCAGTTGTTGTCAGCAAACACATTATTAATCTGAATATTCTCTCATGTCACTCTTGGGCATTGGAAAAATATGACTATCGCATCCACAGCTCCATTTGAATGACTAAGTTCTTATTCAAATTTATGTTAAGTTTGGAGCATCCAACTAAAAGCCACTTGGCAATGAGTGGATTAACCCCATGAAAATGTCGTTTAAAAATCCTGTTACTTTTGTATTTTAAATGGAATTCCTTGATGTATTGCAAGTTGAAACTCTAATTTTATGCAGATCAACAAATTGACCTCCTTAAAGGATATAATGTAACTAAGACATTTCTAGAAGTTATTGGATATGATTAAATATACAAAAAACTTCTTCCATCTTATTTTGATCGGATCTTTTTTTATCGTCAAAATAGTAGATTTCTATTGACAAATGAATGTGATTGAGTTGTTCACATTTGAAGCACCAGCATACAAAGAGCTAGTACATCAGTTGATCAAGATGGCATCCAATTGAAACATAAGATCATTAGATCTCAGGTTCCTGGCAGGGGGATGATGGGAGGGCCATGCCCATGGAATTTTTTTTACCATGCATTGGAGCTGCTCCCATCTGGCCATCTTCCCTTCAATGACTGCTGTTCCTATACCTCCAAATTATCCATATCAATGCATGAAAAATGACTTTCCATCTCATGCTGCCAATAGCAGATAGGCTGGCGTTCCACCTAGTTTTTTAATGGGATTTCGAAAATCACTTTTTTGTTTGTGATCTTGATGTATAAAAGAATATAGGGTGATTTCCCACAGGTGTCTATGATAGAGCGACATAACCTTCACTTTCAAAGAAGTCTCTTTGATAGACTTAATATGGCTATTTAAACAATGTAGGAGAGGGATGGAGCGAACCTTCACTTTTGGAGAAGTCTCTTTGATAGAGAGATCTTACAAGTTGCCACTCATACTGAGCTGAATATCAGCCTTAATACTGAGATACAACAAGGTCTATCTATGATCTTTGAGAAGACAAAAGGGCACACATACCCAACATTCAGCTGGGATTCTATGGCCTTCTGAGGAGGTGTAGATCACAATATTCCTACCAAAGTGTTCTTTTTGTGAACTCTTGTCTGGGAAATGTTGTGACTGTGGATAGCCCGATGAGGAGAGGGTTATCGATGGTTAATACTTAATTGATGCATCCTCTGTTGCTCAGATGAAGGAAAGGAAACGTAGAACATTTCCCTGGGAGCTGCAGGGTTACTATGGATGGGTGGAGGTTTTTTTTGAACGAATTCAACACCGATGTGGCGAGGAATAAAGGGATCAACTACATGTTGTGCCTCTGGAGATGTCAGAATTTTCCGGCTACAGGTCTTCTCATTTGGAGGGTGCTAATTCATCAAATATGGTGGGGGCTTTGGCTGGAGAGAAACCGTGAGGTGTTTGAGCCTTTGAGAGGACAAATAGGACAATGGGGCAGATCAAGAAGGACGTTAAGTCCATTGCATGGAATTGGATCTTTTTTAGACCTTTTATGCATGTCATTAGAATGGATGACTATATGTTGAGATGGGGGATTTTATTTTCTGTGCCTGAACCTCTCACACTTCATTAATATAAATCTTGTTGTGCTAGTAACAAAAAAAAAACAAAAGAAATAAGAAAAAAATTGTTAAGAAATTTCGTTAACTTCCTCAAGCAACCTTGTAGTGATGATGACGTGTTTTGAACCTCAAGATAATTTGTTAAAAACAAGACACTATCAGGAAAATTTAGCAAGCAATGTCTTCTACATAAACATGCTTGTCAGTAGCTATATGTCCTCTACAGGGCACATGTTATTCTCCAGACAATTTTTTAACCGTTGTATCCCACCAGGTAACATGTACGTGTAGGATTGTAGATAGAGCTGTACAAGCCTTTGATTTCTGAGAAATATACATTTGTGGTTGGGCATTTATAGGAGGAATGGTCTTAGAAGACAAAAGATAGGTTTCAACTGAAATATCAAACCCTAACTGTTCCCTCTTCATTGTCAAATTTCTACCTCTATCGTTGTCACCCCCACCAACTAATTCTACATTTTTCCGAAATGTTCGAAAATGGCGAAGATAAAAGGAGAAGAGCAATCTGCCACCAAGAAAAAACTTCGGTGTTACTATGAGATGCTCAATATTGAAGTAAAATGAGCATTACTTGGATGACGATGGTGGAATACCATTGTTCGAGAGGGAAGAATTTAGTAATTCTTGCTTTAGGCAGTTCCTCAATCTCCAAGCTAGGGGGATACACATGCTCCCATCTATGGTTTAAAGTGCATAGAGGACATGATTTATATTACACGACATATCTTTATCACTTAATGTTTGTTGTATCTTAGCATTCAACAATCAAATATTCAGCTGATTTTAATCAATGGTAGTAATTAGGTAACAGGTCGCTAGCTTTACCATCAAATCAGGTAAGAGGTACTGAAAGGATAAGAAAAAGGTAAAAGTTGATTTTTTTCTTGAAAGGTAAACAAGTGTAAATATATTATTGTGAAAAACTCAAAAGATCGAATGCAATCAAAGCCAAGGGATGAAATATCCCTGGTCAATAAACGAAAAAACTAGATACAAATGATAGCTACACTAATCACCACTCAAAACAGACTCTCAAGAGAACCCAACGGAAGCAAAAGGTATCTCCCCATAGTCCTTCCATCTCATACACTAGAAAGTTGACGGCTATATAAGGACGAAACAGCATTTTGGTCCTCTAAATTGTGCAGAACTTTATGTACATGTTTGGTATATGGCTTGCAAAAGGTTCTAGGAAATTACCCAAGACTATTTATACAAATATGTAATGTAATAGGGATTATCATCTACGGCCCAAATAAAAGGTAACATTCAGTATACTTAAAAAATTACATCATCCCACCTTTTTATATCGTCAAATCGGGTATTTCTCATCGAAAATACAAAGTAAATCATAGTGATGGTCTTAATGTCATAAATGATCTGCTACCCCTATATTATCAAAGTTCATGTTTTGTTCCTTTGTAACCAAACTCCATAGTAAGTAGAGTGTAACCTTCCATATCAAGCTTCCTACCTTCTGTAGGTTTTTGCACATTATTCAGCCAGGATGTGAGCTACAATACGTTCCATGACTAAGTTGTAACTTATATCTGAATTCAAGGAAGAAATAAGTCGGGATTAATTATCGGACAATCCAAAAATATGCTGGATCATTTCTTAGTGGTCTTTGAACTCAATTTTAAGTGGTTTATGAGTGCACCACTTAAACTCTTGTGAAACATAGTTCCTTGATAATATGCGACAGAACACAAGGGATGATGATTTGTGACACTAAAAAATTGTTTGGAACTGAATTTTCTATAGTCCTTGTATGAAGGGCAGTAGACTAGATGATCACATATACAGTATATATAAATCGTTGGTGCTGTAAAGTTCAGAAAATTTGTCCATTGTAGTACTACTTTAGTATTTGGAAAATATGATAGATGTGTAAAAGTTACTGATTTACTTTTGGATGAAACAAAGGTATATTTAGCAATGGAAGCGGGATACTCAGAGAAGGTTGATGAGTTATGCGAGCGATACGCCCTTACAGGTTTCGTGAACATCGAAGGTATTCTGATTTATTACAACCATGGCATATATATGATAACATGCTATATTGTTTCTGTTTTGATAGATGGAAAAAACTGATTGATATAATGTTTATATATAATGTTTTTGTATATAATGTTATTGTTAAAATACACCAAGAATATTAAAAGAGAAATAATAAGACACTAATCCTAATGTACCCCACTCAAAGCCCCTGTCAATTATATTGCCATTTTGACTAACCCAGCCCTCTAGACACTATTACTAATTATCTGATCATAACATGTAATTTTCCATTGGACTCTAATATTTACAAAACAGGCTCTTTGCCATTGTCTACAGTCCTGTGTGGAGTTTGCATAGGGGATAGCAGTTACACCTGGCTCAGGGCTTACAGTTTGTTTCATTAATACTCGCACATCATATATTTTTCACTGTTAAAATGTCAGTGAATCTCACCATAATGCTTTAATTTCCATCTAGGATCATAACCTATTATTGTTGGAAACCTATTTTTAAGTCATCGACTATTCACTTTGTTGGCGGAGTTGCTGTGCTTCTATGGGTTTAATGACCTATTATAATCACAACGAAACAGTGTTCAAGAAAGTTCCCTATTGACACGTGACTGTGTCCCTGTCTGATAAATAAGTTATTTGGGCGAACCTAGCTGTGTTATGTAGATTTTTTTGAAGTACTTTTCAAGAAAAAGTTATTATTTTCGAAAACCTTTTAGATCTAATGTTTTCTATAGATAAACACTTTCTACAATACTGTAGAAGCCAAGAACAAATAATAAAAGTTCCTTTTTTCCCGATAAATAAGGCTTTTATCAATGATGAACAAGTACAGCCCTGGTGAAAAGAAACAATAACTGTTTGAGGCTATTGCCCAGACTCTTATTGAAAATTATAAAGAAATTACAACAAGCAGTATATCAGTTAATGAGGAGATCATCCCAGTGACGAGGTCCTCAAATTTGTAGTTCAGAGGAATTGCAGAAAAAACTTGTTTCACATGCTAGTTGAAGTTTACGTTTTATAGTAGACTATGTTGATGGCACTTGGTGAAAGCTGGTGGGATTTGGTAAATTGTATGCGTAACTTGAGGATTGATGGCAAGGAATCCCAGTAACTTCTCGGCACGCGGAGCTCTATCCTCATTGTTCATGGTGGCAGGTTGGCACCCAACGTGTAAGAGATACCAGGTGCTGAGTTGACACCGTGCGCGGGTTTGTCTTGGCATTTTGTGGCCCTCCCTACACGGCTCCTTGTTGATTTCCCATATATTGTAGTCATTTTGATAGGTATATGGTACCCTTTTGGGACATTGATAGCCCTTACCAAGGCACTAAGAGTAGTAAAGAAAACCTTATGTCCCAGATTACAAGGTAATGTTAATCCAAATTTATACGTAAAGATTTTTAATCCCCACTGTCGTTAATTCAAATAATTATTTTGTATTGATAAATAGGTTTTTTATTACTGGAATAAAGTACATGCTCAGTGAGGGAGGGCAGTACTTGAAATAACAAAATTAAAACGACAAAGTCAATGCATGGTTAAATTGATCCCAGCTAACTATTAGATCTGGTCATCTGGAAACCTGTAGTCAGCATGTTCCTTCAGATCAGCAGTTCATTGCCATAGAGTTCCTTTCACCAGTACAATCAAGGCATCCATTGTGATCTTTTTTCCTTTGAATGATAGGATTTCCGTCTTTCCAAATGCTCCACTTTATTCCAGAGGGAAGAAGGTGCTACAGAGCAGCTCATACGGAATTGTTCCTGCTTTTAGGCCATTTGGTTGATATCTTTTTTCACTGAGTTAGCTGACATGTGCTTATAATCTCCCCCACGTAACCATGACACGTACACTGAAGCTGACAATCTAAATTCGATAATAATGATAAACTATAACAGTCAAATCAAGACTGGAGTACACGATTAACAATATGTAACTGACAATTAATAGAGTTACATATAGGATTCTTCTCAATTAGAAAAGACCATTTGATATCAATCGAAATGTTTCTAGTTGTAATAGTACAAACAATAAGCTTAAACCTGATCCTCTGCAATTGGTAGGCCGGCAGAAAGGCTTCACCCGTTACCTCAAATCAGCCTCAGTAATTTTTCCATACAAATACCAACAGTGTTTGTGTGTGTATATATACCATAAAACTTACCCAAAAGAATGTCTGTTAAGGTGGGTTCAAGGAAACAAAAGTTCAGTCCTGCACATTGGGTTTATTGCAACAAGATAAACCTGCCATTTTTGGGTCTAATTGCCATTTTTGAAGCTGAACCTTTTGAATGATACTTCTTTTTTTTTTTAAAAAAAAATAGATTATCTGTCTTTCTTATATGTTTAGTTATATATTTTTTGAACAAATGATCTGGGGTTAGGCTGATTACTACCTGTGTTACTGAATGAGAATCTTAGGTACAGCTTTCAAATAGCATCCTCTTCCCAATTTTTAGGTTTTGGTGATTTAGTTAAAGGAAGACTAATGACCAATTCATCCCTTATTGCCTCTAATGTCAGTATAAAATAAAAGCATTTAACCACTTTGACTAGTGACACCACTTTCTGTGCTCATAGTGATTGTAAGTTTACTAACTATCAAAATGAACTATTATTTCAACATATTTACTTCATCTTGATTACTCTTTGCTTTAGCGAAAAGAAAAGAAATTATACGAAATATTTCTCTTTTTTTGACATGTCTAAAAAGTAAATGGTGCTGGTTATAAAAAGATTGAAAAAGTAACTTATGCTTATTGTATAATTGCTATGTTACAGATTCACAGGCAGTTCCTCCAAAGACACGCTATTTAACCATTCATGAATTGATTTCTGAAGATATCATATGGGTAGATAATGTTGATGGTTTGCTGAATGCTACATCCCTTATCGAGGCTTGCAAATTGATAGGGGTGGATTGTGAGTGGAAACCAAATTATATAAAAGGGAGCAAGCCGAACAAGGTAATCCTGCAGCAAACTTTACCAATTTTCACCGCAGGTTTAAGAATTTATTCTTTCCAGTGTTAAGAGTTTGGGCTGTCTTAGAAACTTGTATTGAGTTACGCATTGATTTTTCTTCATAAGATTGTTGGAAAGGAAATAATTTAAACTGCTGTATAATGTATATTTGATGTATTGAATTGTGCAAATATCATCCCTTTTCCAATGCAAACTTAGAAGACCTTCAAGGCTTCAGCATATCTTTGAAGATATATTGTCTTTAAATTAGTCTTGTTCATCCTTCATACCATATTAGTGCTCCTATTGAACATCCTATTCCTGGTACTTCTAAAGAAGCAACTGATCAGAAATGGCCTTTTGCTGTGTTTGGGATTCTAGACTAATCAGATAATTTGTTTTCGAGTAATAAACTTATTCTGGTTCATAAAAAAATGTGCACATGCAGATATTCTAAATATGAATATTCAATTACTAGCATCCTTTGGTATTGAATTATTGATACTTTCCTCCAATATTAATTTTTATCTCTCCCGATTTTGTACTGTTTTTAGTGTTACTATGAGTAATAAGCTTATTGTGGGTCATAAAAAATGCGCACACGCAGATATTGAAATTCTAAATATGAATATTCAATTACTAGCATCCTTTGGTATTCAAATATTGATACTTTCCTCCAATCTTAATTTTTCTCTCTCCTGATTTTGTACTGCTTTTAATGTTAACACTAGATTTTCTGTTGCAGGTGTCTATTATGCAGATTGCTTCTGAAAAGACAGCCTTCATTATTGACTTATTGACTCTATCTGTAGCTGAACCCATTGTCTTAGACACCTGCCTCAAACGCATTTTGCTTTCTCCAAGCATTCTAAAACTTGGTAACCATATACTTCAAAATTTACCTATGTAACAGCATTTTTGTTTCTATTAGTAGTCCATATGAAGGCCTAATAGTCCACCATAATTAGGGAATGAAATTTAATAATCCAATGCAGTTGACCTATGCTTTCGAGATAAAATGGACCATCTGATGCATATCGTTTTATAGGCATCCCAACTCATATTCTTACTTTTGGTGGACTTTACAATTTTTTCTTTCTCTAGTTATATAGGAAGAGTTGAGAAGGCAGAACAGACGGCTCTGTATACTATATTATTTTCTCTTAATTAATTTCTTGGTAGAACCATCCTTTGTTGTTTGTGCTACCTCTAGTAGAAGGAGGTGGAGAGAAGGACCTCTTAAGAATTTCCAATGTTATACTCATCATCAAATGAATGTAATGAATAATTTTCATATTGTTTCCTTCTTGTTTGTGCTCGATGTAGGTTACAATTTGCAGTGCGACTTGAAGCAGCTGTCTCATTCTTATGAAAAGATGGAGTGTTTCAAGCATTACGAAATGCTATTGGATATTCAAAGTTTGTTTAAAGAACGTAAGGGTGGTCTCTCCGGACTTTCTGAGGTACTTTTAAGATGATTATACCCTACTCATCTTTCTGCATCGTTACTTTTTTCAAACAATTTCCGCGAGGCTTCTTCATTTACGTTCTTTCTTGAGATGGATTATTCTTTTTTGAACAATTGTAACTGTATGTTGCTTTAACTGTATCTCATTCACCAATCCATTCAAACCTTGGGTGTTAACATGTGGTCATTCTTATCTCAGAAAATACTGGGAGCTGGTTTGAATAAAACAAGACGGAATAGCAACTGGGAGCAACGACCTCTGAGTCAGAATCAAGTACGCAATTTGTTCCTCCACTTCGTTTTCTCCTTTGATGCACATGTGATTTGGGAAGTTCAATTTGTTTCTTGTCAATCACCAAACTTTTCAAAAGTTATAGTTGCAAACATGATAGCTTCTGTGCATCCACCCAAACATAAGAATCATTTCTTCTCTTGCACTCATACTTATGTACATGCCTAATTATCATTATGAAAAGATTATATTCTGCAGACTGTGTCAACCAGGTTACAGTGATGCCATGTCCACCATGTTCCTTTATTATAATGCCATGTGACACGAATGTGTGGGTTACCATAAAACAGCTTATACATCATATGTACGTAGAAAGTATCTATAAAATTTATTTTTCTTGCTGAAAGAAAAAACAAAGAAACAAAATGAATTCTGGAGATGTGGTGTTGATATCATGACATGATGCACCATACACTTACTGAAATTATGTGCACCAAATCCTTCTATATATTGTAATTAGTTGTAGTTAGATTCTTGGGTGGTTTACTGTGATGGGGGTACGCAGTTTTTGCGCCGAGTCCCGATCTGTGTAGACACGGATTTGGATTCAGATGCAGTACAGATTCGTCCATTGAATAGAAGGATAAGATTTTATAAATTATAAGTTTAGAACTTACAGGCGCAAGTGTGCAACAAAAACATTTTAGCATGTGCACTAACATAAGCCACCTGTGTTGTTTAGTCAATTGTGACCAAGATGAGCCATCTGTATTATCTTGCCCACTTGTGGGCTTAAGATCTTAAATTCACCTAATTTGACCAGATTAACTCTTCATTCAAGTAGTTGCAGAATAGTCCTTTACGAAAATTTTAATTACCAAATTGTAACAATAAACAATTTTGTAGCATTCTATATTTTTTTTTCCAAAAGTAACCTAGTTTATATTATTTAGTGTATGTACAACTAAAATTATAAAATTATGCCAAGTCCCCGAACCCTAATTTTTAGAGTTTGCTGTGTCAGACACTCCGTACCCGTATCGGACTCCGACGCGCGTACCCGTACCCATGCAACACAGGTGGTTTATGTTTCTTGTTAGTTAAGCCAACCTTTCAAAAAATAAATCTCAAGAGACTAGAAACAGTGATCTGTGTGAAGTCCATATCTTCTTAATATTAGAAAGTGTAAGTGTGTGTGTGTGTGTGTGGCAAGCCTGTTTTTAACGAGATCAGTAACTTAAAATGCACTGCGTGGGTTTGAACCCCAGACCTCTGGTATCATCGCCCAGAGGTATTACCAACTGGGCTCAGCTGGCATCTGCAAAAAAATTGGTGGTAGCCTGTTTTTAATGAGATCAGTAACTCGATAATGCTGGCGGGATTCGAACCCCAGACCTCTGTGTTTTTGTAGTTCCTTTGTGGAAAGCCTTCAAGTGTTCTTCAATGAAAAATTGTGATACTGGTCGAGCATAAGCTTTTCAAGAAAGCACGTCATCCTATGTTTATATTCAATGTACACCTCCCTGAGTAATTTATATCACATTGAGTGAGATGTTCCAACCTGAAAGCCTCTGGAAATCTTCTGTTAGCCAAGTCCCTATATCTTTTAAAACCCCAATTTTAATTCCCTTGTAAAATTGCAACGGTCAAGCGTAAGCTTTTCAGGAAAACACGTATATTATGTTTATATTTAATGTACACCTCCCTGAGTAATTTGTATCCCTTTGAGTGAGATGTTCCCAACCTGAAAGCCTCTGGAAATGTTCTGCTAGTCTAGTCCCTTACGTAATTAACTAATTATTTATTCATTTGGTTTACGCATATTTGTCAAAATGTGATTTCTTGGTCAAAACTTGGACTTCTTGTGATTTGCTTACAGTCGTTCGCACATGTGGAAATTGATTTTGTTGAAAACAACATTTTGATATACAATTTTGAAATTAAACGTATTAGAGGTATTTTTGTCTTTTCCTCTAAGAGCAATACAGTAAGATTATTGGATTGTTTTTTATTGGTAGTTGTATAATGGTAATTTTGTGGGAAAGAGAAAGAGAACATGTGATGATAGTCAAATAGTGATTGATCATGTATATAGCATGTAATGCTTCACTCATGATTGGGAAGTTAATGTGTATGTATGAATCTATATCATTCAGAGCAGTTAACCTCTTGGAAGGGAATATGAGATTTGATTTGATTCTTCCATGACTCTGACAACCGATTGCCGCACCTTAGACAGCATGAAACCTATATTTCTTTGATTCTTCCAAGCCTGAGACACAGACGACGTTTTGATTTGATTCTGTAATTCAGGTTATGTTGGTAGTGTTTCTAATAAAGATGGGGCCGGAATTAGTTATGTTGGGGAGGTGAGGGTATCTGGATGATTAAGTTTGGGCGAGGAATGGGGCATCCCTTGTGTCATGTTTTGGAGATACTAGACCTTTTTAAGGTAAAGAAGGTGGACTGGAAGCAGTGAAGTCTAAGTGGAAAAGGCTGGAGTTAGGGTTCTGGTAATTAGTTTCTTAAGTTTGCTTGCACTTGAGGAAGATAATGACGATGTGAGATTATTTGAGACAGATGGCAGAAAGGGAGTAGGGCTTCAAAAGGGGTTACATCAGCTTTCTTGATATAAATTACAACGCAAATACTAATTGAGTGCGGAAATAGAAAATAGTAGTAACAGAAAGATGAATGACAAAACAAGAATTGGAAGAAATATCTTCTATATTAAGTATTATAAATATTATGTACAAGAATCTCTCTCTCGCAATACTCTCTAAACAGACTAAACCCAGTTGTTTCCCTATGTTTTGGTTTTGGCAAAACCTCATTTTTATAGGCCTTAAACGATTTCTAATTAACCAAGGAAAGAAATTTGCCATAAGAAAACTGTATTCTAGAACCCGCGAGTTGACCTGGCTCCTCGACCCCAGTCGGGCGCTGCGCCCCAGACCCCGCCATCATCATTTTATGACGACATGGTTGTAGGGTTGCAAAAGTCTATCTCCAAGAGACTTCGACTTCGAGGATCACTAAACTCCTAAAAAGATACACCCGTATCATTGCTACCCTACTCTTGTTGTAGCAACCTCTCAGTTAGATATTTGCGTTACAAGCCTATGGTTGGGATTGGAGGATTACTCCTATTTCCAGCTCAGCGATTCACTAAATATCTCAATGTTCATTGATGTATGTAGGGATAAAGTATTGGACTCATCTTCTTAGGGTTCTGTGATGTATATCTCGCGTTTATGCCTTGTATTCCAGTCACCCAGTGTGCTGTTGGGCGAGCTTACTATTTTTGTTATCTTTGGCCTCAAGTTTTTTCTTAATCAATTTTCCTCAATTATATGTTAGTATAACAGAGTATTTGCTTTGTAAACCTGATCCATGTGAAACCATATTCCGTATTGTTAAAAAAAATGCTGAAAGGAATGTCTTTGTTAGTCCTTAGAACACATGATTGGAGATTCTCAGTTTGATCTGGGTCATGATAATTTGAGTTGTTGTAATTTTTGTGCTTATTAGGGAAAGTCAGTAAACTTAGTTTGTTTCTGGGCCATGAATGATCCTACAACTATATTCCCATGTTCATAGTCCTATCTGAAACCTAGTATTTAGGTCTGAGTCAACTTTTATCATCATTAAATCTCGTTACTTGAAGTATTTAAATTTTGTTTAAATAACTATATGTAGTTTGCACGGATTGCTGTTTGCATGAAACTAAACTCAGTAAAGCTACTTACGTAGTTGTAACTTATTGATCATCTTTTGCATGGAACCAAATCCAGTTGATCTAGTTTAACGCCCCATAACATTTGGTAGTATCTCGTTTTATGGAAGTTTTTTTTTTGGAATTGGTCATAATGCCAAGTAAAAATGACTTGCAGATGGAGTATGCAGCTCTCGATGCAGCTGTGCTTGTTCATATATTTCGACATATCCGCAATCAAACTCGGTCCTTGAATGGCAAAGATGGGCACGCAAAACTTGAATGGAAGTCGAACATAGTAAGAAACAAAAAAATGAAATTGCTATCTAAGATTGAGAGCTATTTGACAAAAATCCACAATGTCTCTCAGATTTTCTTGAGATCTACAACTTTGGAACCTGAGCTGTAGTTTTCACTGTTCTTATTGTTGGATGTCTGTTGTAGCTAAGCTTTTCAATTTGGTCTTAATAACCCTGATATTCAACCCAGAGAAAAAAGTTGCAGATCTCAGGAGATAATGGACGAATGGATTCAATGACAGTTTTTAAAGCTTTCTTTATATACTGGCAATGAACTAACAGTTTATTTAGTGATTGAATCCACAGGTTTCTCACATGGGCAATAGTTTTAAACTACCGAAGACAAAGAAAAAATACAAGAAGAAAAAAGTCGGACCTGGGATCAATATAAATTCATAGACCATCTTGGACTATATTCCTTTCCACGAACTTTTCAGTTTAGTTTATCATCATCAACAAAAAGAAAAGCGAATTCTGTAAGTTTCAGAAATTGGAAGCCACAATTTGTGAATATACTGTGTGTGCATACATATACAAGTCTCCCCTGGATTCATTTAGTGTAGGTAGATGAGCTGAAATTTGCATCAACCAGCAGATTCTGTTCGATTGGTCTGATTGCAGATTGCCAAGCATCCAGAGAGTTCACTCATTAACTCTGTAATCATATCTTAGATTCATGCATTGATTTGTTTTTCATGAAGATCATTGTACGAACTACCATGTAAAATTTCTAAATTCAAAATGCCTATACTAAATGTACTTTAACTGAATTTTAGTGTTGCTCACTTGCTTGGCCATCACTTTCCTGAGTAGGTTAAGAACTTAAGATCATATATGCATTGGTGGTAGAAGGAATACAAAGGCTCAAATGGTCTCCAAAGTTTGAAGAAACTAGTTCCCATTGGCCAAATGCCCCAAGTTAGTTCAATTGAGAATGTGGTTTCAAACAAAGGGTGAAAGGACTATTTGTTAAAACTAAAGTGGGATGTGTTTTGCTGTGTTCATTGCAAATAGTGGTACTAACTTGAAGGTAGGTTTCTCTGGAAAGGTTCAATGCACAATAATAAAGCCAAATTGAATCACGTGAATTAAGAAATCAAAATATTCGCTGTCTTTCTTTTTTTTTAGTGCTAACCTGAACCTGAACCTGAACGGCTGAACCTGAACCTGAACCTGAACCTGAACCTGAACCTGAACCTTGTTATATTTCCAACAATTGCTTTGAGATTAATCAACATAGAGATCTGTGTCAGACACCTGGTTAGGTTAAAAACAAGTGGCCCATCTAAGCTCAACGAGTGTGAAGTAGGAGATCAATCTGTGAGCATAGTTAGTCATCTCATCAACCAACTAATTTAGCAGTTTTATGTTAGTTTGTAGGGTCACGTGATAGAAAGAAAGAAAGAAACTGATGTTGATGTTGATGTTGATGTCCATTCGTAATTGTCTTTTAATGCATACGTGGCAAATCTGATTAGCATTCGGCATTAATCTTTACTTATTAATTACTCCTCCACTAGTAGTAGTACTACTATTTAATCTCTTCTCTTCATCTAATCACAAAATTTTACAAACTAAACAACTTGTAGTCAAGAGACTTTTGTTGTTGCTGCTTCTGCAGCTACTGCTTTCTCATCTTCTTTCACACTTCACAAGTATGTATAATGCTTTCTTCTTCTTCTTCTTAGTTAACTTTATAAAGGTTATGAAGAGAGAGAGAGAGAAAGCATTTTTTCGTTTTAATTTCTCTTTAATTTAGGGTTTATATGTTTCATTGTCAGTTTGATTTCCAAATTATACAAGTTTTATTATACTAATAATCATTTTTCGATCTAAAAACCTAATCACTTTGATAGATTTGTTTGATGATCAAACTTATTTAAAAAAAAAAACAAATCTATGTAGTTTTCTAATATGATTGATTTTTTTATTGAATTGAATTGAATCGAATGACCTAAAAAATATTAAAGCTTTCTTCTTTTTTATCTCCCAGGTTTAATATTCTAATCTCCTAACTTACTGAATTTGTTGCTGGAGGGAAAGACTACATCTTTAAGAGTTTCAGGTATGATTTCTAGGTTTTAATTTCTCTTGATTATTATGTTTTTTTCCTTATTTTGTATCAAAATGTGATTTGTTACGATTATTGTTATAGGCTTAATTGATGTTAAGTGATTATTTATTTAAGCTGATTTAACGTAAATGCGAGTATAAAGAAGAAAAAAATAATAACTAATGGGCATGGGTTTAGGCGGCGACGTTATTGGGATAGTTCACCACGTCTATCTAGTTTGAGTTCAGTGCAATAAATTTATAGAATGAATACCTGACTGAATCTTCATTAGAGAATGCCAAACCCCAATATGACTTCACTTTAATGATGTCTTTTGCTTTGCCGAGTTTGCTTGTATATATCTATTATTAGATATTAAAATGGAAACCAATGTCGATTTAATATGATATCTTTGCCTAGTGAAATTCCCCTATTTTGCACATAAAAAACGTAATTTACTTTCCTAAAATTACTTCTTAATGGTGTAACAAATCTGTCTTTCTCGAACTCTTACATGTCTCTGTTCTCTCTTGCTCTCGTTATCCTCTTTTTCTCTTTTTATACTTTTTTATTTTCAATGGAATCCTGATTCCTTCAATTAAACACACTCCACGTCTTGTCTTCTTCTTCATCTTAGGTATGAAATGAACATTGTAGAGGATTGAACTATCTCCATTTATTCTCATCAAATAAAGAATGAACATTATTGAGGGTTGAACTATCTCCAGTTATAATGTAGTACGAAACTTCTGAAATATAGACTCATCGCTTACGCATCAGGGACTTCTCGTTGTAAATTATCTTCTTACCAACCAAATAATATTTGAAATTGAATCCTCATTTCTTAAATTTTCTCTTTTTGTAATCAGTATACTTATAGAATAGTAACCTACTATTACTAATGAAACAGAGAAAGTAGTATAAAATCAGGTGTATGTATATGTTCTATATTAGGTATGCAGATGTACACACAGAAGGGATTCATACACAGCAAAGGCCATTAGAATTTTAGGCCAAACGGTTTTACCTATATTCTATTTGGAGTCCTCATGAATTTTTTTAGATTTCAACGTTAAGCTTTTTTAGTGTCTGCAGTGTGTTGTTCGAATGGCTGTTCATGTGTTTTTATTTTTTAATTTTTTTTACAATCTGACTCTTGGTGCCCCCTTTTTTTGTAGGTATCTTCAGCAAACATGTTCTACTAAATTTTGGCAGTAAATATCCTCTTGTTTGGGTGATGGAAACTGGAGGAAATTCTCTTCCATCTGGTCCTGATGGTGTAAAGCGGAAAATATCTTATTTCTATGACCCAGAAGTTGGAAATTATTACTATGGGCAAGGTCACCCAATGAAGCCACATCGTATTAGAATGACCCATGCTCTTCTTGCCCACTATGGACTGCTTCAGCATATGCAGGTCCTTAAGCCCTTTCCTGCTAGAGATAGAGATCTCTGCAGGTTTCACGCTGACGATTATGTTACTTTTCTAAGGAGTATCACCCCAGAAACACAGCAAGATCAACTGAGGCAGCTGAAGAGGTTCAATGTTGGTGAAGATTGCCCTGTATTTGATGGTTTGTACTCTTTCTGTCAGACGTATGCTGGTGGTTCAGTTGGTGGTGCTGTGAAGTTAAATCACGGGCTTTGTGATATTGCTATTAACTGGGCCGGTGGGCTTCATCATGCCAAGAAGTGTGAGGCATCTGGATTTTGTTATGTCAATGATATTGTTCTTGCGATTTTGGAACTTCTCAAGCAGCATGAGGTGAGTCAATATTGCCTTTCATTTTTTTGTTTTTCGTTTGTAGCAGTTGTTGTTTGTCGTTTTTATTTTTGGTATTTGGTTACTTATCAAAGCAATTTCATCAGTAAACTATTGTTAATTGAAATGGCCAATACACTTTCTGTTTCATTAACTTTTTAGTAATATGCTTTCCAACAAGTAGCACCTTGTGAATGAAACAAGCGAACATACAAAAAAATTACGACTAGTTGATCACTAACTTGCCGACTATTTGACATCCCATAGGCCATCGATAATTTGTTCTTGACAAAGTAGATTAAGTGAGGGAAAATTACTCGGATCACCATTTCTCCTCTTGCTTGCTAGACAATTTCAAGGGCACACATTACCCTCAATATAAAATCTTCCAATAAAGTGGCTTGTTCTTTAAGATCACTGTGTTCCGAGCCTATCCATATTCGCCAGAACACTGCATAGGTCAACTATAACCCATTCGAACATTTTTAACCTTCTCAAAGAGGGTTGTATTTTAAGGTATTCTGGAGCATTAGATCAGCAATGAAGTTGAAAAGAACTTATGGCAAGATTAGAAATATTGAAATCCATGGTGGGAAGATCTTTTCCACAGAAAAAGCTTTTAATTCATCTCATAGGTGACACGTGTATGACCATAATTATATACCCGGGTTATAATATCATATTACTGTTTCAAAGTTTCTGATTCTTTTTAATTTTTTTTATCTATGTTGCAGCGTGTTCTATATGTGGACATTGATATCCATCATGGAGACGGTGTAGAGGAAGCTTTCTACACAACTGACAGGGTCATGACTGTGTCGTTTCATAAATTCGGTGATTATTTTCCAGGGACAGGGGACATACGCGACATTGGGTTCAATAAAGGAAAATACTATTCACTTAATGTTCCTCTTGATGATGGCATTGATGATGAGAGCTACCAGTCATTGTTTAAACCAATCATGGGGAAGGTCATGGAGATTTTCAAGCCTGGCGCTGTGGTTCTTCAATGTGGTGCTGATTCCTTATCTGGGGATAGATTAGGCTGCTTCAATCTTTCCATAAAAGGCCATGCAGAGTGTGTCAAATATATGAGATCATTTAACGTGCCACTGTTACTTCTGGGTGGTGGTGGTTATACCATCCGTAATGTTGCTCGCTGTTGGTGCTATGAGGTATATTCCATGAACAAAATAATGATCTTTGATTTACATTAAAATGCAAGAACGTAGAAAATTCTATCAAACTAGGACTTGAAGGCTTGATGTATTAGTAACATCTGGCGTCAAGTTTCCGTTTCCATTTGTTCTCAATTGGAACTGATTTACTTGAAAGCACACACATGTTTTCATCCGTTGGGGCGTTGACTTCTTTTTGATAAAAATAATTGAATATTCATGGGTCCAATCTGTAGTCGAATTAATCATGTGTGTGATTCATTTTATCCTTAATTTGTACGGAGGAATATAATCAATGCTATTTGCTGTAAACTATTAACTACAAAAACTTATTCGAAGCTAGCCATAGTTGTGGTTTCTCTCAAACTTGAAAAGTTGAAAGCATATCCGGAAACCTTCATCCGTATAACATTACGTTAGTTGATTCTGCTATACCAATTGTTATGTCTTGTAAGGAAGACTATTCATTTATTCATATGCACTATACTAATACGGTTGGAATTTGCTATCTTGCCTCTGTTACTTTTATGATCCCTCTAATGATCACCTTTTTTTTATATTTTGAGCAGACAGGAGTTGCACTTGGGATTGAAGTTGAGGACAAGATGCCATCGCATGAATATTATGAATATTTTGGTCCGGACTACACTCTCCATGTTGCTCCCAGCAACATGGAGAATAAGAACTCACGCCTATTGTTGGATGACATTAGAGTTAAGCTTCTTGAAAATCTCTCACATCTCCGGCATGCACCCAGCGTTCAGTTTCAGGAACGACCACCGGAAACTGAGCTCCCAGAGGTTTATTTCTGCACCCACCATATATATGTTACTTTATGTTACTGCTTCTCCTAGTTCTTGGCTGTTACTTTTGAAATTTATTGATTGTTGACACTTAGCTGAACTTGTTGGTTTTAATCATAGCACAAAATACTGTGAAAATAGTTCATGTAATAATAGTGGAGATATTATTTGGAGTTTTAGTGTTGAAACAAAATATTGGTTAACTTGCAATTTCGCTCTCATTCTTTTCATCTATCAGGATGACCCTTTTTATGAAATTATGCTTACCATATGAAATTTGATAAGAAACTGGCTGGTTTTAATCAATAAAAGACAACTCTTTTTATGAAAATAATCAAATATGGTTATCAAACAGAATATGATAAAAGCTAAATAACAGTACAGTATACCGTACGGATCCTTCCAAGATGGTAATGTACCCTTGTTTATTCGTAAGTAATATTGTTAACATATATGATTTACTGAGACTGACATCTTACAAAACTCGGTTCCTACAACACTCAATGTTTTTCCCCTAATTGTGGATCTATACATTCATTTTGGGGATGCATGTAATGGCTGTGGATAAATTTGCATATGATTTTCCCCTAGACGTTCAACTGTATTGAAGATGTGGTTTCATAATCTACTCACACTCCCTACAAATTGTATTGACATCTTACAAAACTCATTCCCAACAGGCTACAACACTCGATATTTTTTCCCTTATTATTCATTCATTTTGGGGGATGCATGTAATGGCTGTGGGTAAATTTGCATATGCTTTTTTCCCTTCATGATCGACTGTATTGAACATGTGGTTTCGTAATCAACTCACGCTCTTTAGATGTAATGAATGTGGGTAAAATTACAGATGTTTTTTTTCTTTTTTTTCGGAATTAATAATTCAATTTTTTTCATTGAATAAAAGATTTAATTCAAGAAGATTCAAAAAAAAAAAAAAAAATTAGCTGGTAGCTAATAATTCTCAGACCTGACTCATATACATAATGCTCCTTAACCTGAATGTATGAGTGGGTTTGGTGGATGGCTTGAGGGTTGGACATCAGAATTTGGTAGTTTGAAAGATGACCAGTTGCGATCAAAGGAAAGAGGATAACAGGAGACTACATAGTCACAAATGGCAAGAGAATTATTATTTGATTTTTTTTTTAATTCCATCAGGATTCAAGGTTTAGGTGTCCCGTGGGTTGGTGGTCCTAGTAAGCCTGGGTAGGTGTTAATCTGGGGTTAGGGTTAATATTAATAACCTGTTAAGAGTCTTAGGTAACATTTTCGCATCTGAAGTCAACAATAGTGGCATAGATAGTGTGAGTTCTGATGTTGTTCCTGTGGCCATACCATAATAGATATAAGTGTTGTGCACATTATAACATAAAAAATCTGTGAGACAATTCTTCTCACCGCCTCAGTGAAATAACCAAGTAACTTGAATCACTTTTTTACTTGTTGAATTAGTTAATTTTATTAGATTAAAGTTTTTTTGTTTTTTCACTTGAAAATTCTGCTTCATATCCTAAAATTAAAAAGTTTATGTTTGGATGCTCAGGCAGATGAGGATCAAGAAGATGCAGATGAGCGATGGGATCCTGATTCCGACATGGAAGTTGATGACCGGTAATTTTTGTTTTTTCATTATCTTCTGTAAAATTCCTGCCAGGCCTTCTATTATCGGTTGCTAATTTCCTACTCTTGTTTGCAGCAAACCTTTGTCAACTAACTTACAGAATTCGAATGTGAAGAGAGAAATGATCGAACCTGAGCCTAAGGAACTGGTATTTTTCTGTTTCATGTTAATCCTGCATTTACTTTCCTTTTTGTCAAAACCGCTTTCTTGTTTTTAGAAATAAGATGCTAGAGAGTTACGGTATCATTTTACCTTGGTGTTGTTATATAGCATACCTAATGGCTTACATAGTGTTAGCTATAATGCATGCATCCTTTATATTGTTATATTGATAGTAGTACCTAAAAGGTCAAGTCTCAGTGTTGTTTGAATAATGTCCCTTCAAACGGCAGATTTAGTCATCCTGGGAATATATACAACTGAGGACCTACATAATAAATTAGTGAGATTTTCAAACTGTGATGTATATAGATTTTCCTGTGTTGGATGTGAATTGATGAGATGCAGACAATAATTCTAGTAGCTTTTCTTAAAATCTTATTTCGCTTTTTGATTAGAAGATTACCAAACATTCTCTCTTCATTTGAAGTATCTGGATATCATTGGTTCCCTGGTTTTAATGGCTTAAACTTTTATGAAAATCTGAAATTCCTTGTGCAAATGAACCTCTTCCTAATGACATTACCATATTTAAACACCCTTTTCTTTCTCTTGAAGCTCTGCGTAGATTGACTTTCCATCCTTTGTCACCAATACTTTAGTTTGATGATTTAAGCATTTCAAAGACACGCTACTCGATCATTCATTTGTATAGATGCACCTACAGACCAGTAGATTCACATGTTGTTAGGAGTGTTCTAAGATTAGACCAATTCACTTGAGAACAATAAGATGTAGAAAGATGGGTTTGCGCAGTTATTTTTTAACATTATTAGATGATCTGTACAGTCTAAAGTCTTCCTGTATGTTTGTTAAGGCAGCATTGGCATTTTTATTTGAAACAGTTAACAGTATCCCCATTGCACTGAACATGCAAATTCTACCTTTTTGTTCTCACTTAACAAACTTTTTGACCTTGAATTATTAATTTTTCTAGGAGGATAAAAAAAGAGTTGCAGTGCCTGCTGAAGTAACGGATAGGGCGTCTGAGGATGTTTCATGCTCAAAGGTAAAAGCCTAGTCACCTTTATTGTGTGTATAGATGTATTGCTGAAGTGCTTTATTGCTAACTACAATTTTCTTCTACTCCTATCAGGCTTCAGATGTGGCTCCTATGTCAATTGATGAACCAATTGGCAAAGTTGAGCAGGAAAATGCAAACAAACCTTCAGATCAGTCAGTTCAAATGTACACCAAACCTTGAGCATGGAAAGCCATAGCTCAATACTAACACCAATTGTGTGTTGATGTGCTCATATTGGCAATTACATTTTGTGGCATAGCCATTATGTATTATCATTTTTCTGTATTTTTTGGTAAGCCAGAAAATGCAAAAGGTAATTTATAAAGCCTGGCTTCCTTTAGTTGTTGTGATCTGTTTTGTAAAGGACCACGATTTAAATTGTGGGCATGTAGCAAATCCTGAAACAACACTCTGCTTATAGATGCTGTGAACTAGCCAAGCAGAACTATTTAATCAATTTATCAAAGCATCAAATTTTATGTTATTTTTTTGTGCAATTATCAAATTATTTTTTGGTGGTTATACATATTTAGAATTGAATGGTGCTGAATGCTGAGTTTACCTATGTTCGATCTGTATAAAATCTGAGAGATGCTTAATGGAATATTTGGTTTCCCTTGGCATGGTGTTGTAACCATGAACAAAACCTTTTTTTTTTCTTTAAAAAAAAAAAACAAATTATATTGATAAGCTCAACGAATTACACAAAAGTAGAGGACAAACGCATTACAAACTGCGCGGCAAGTCCTTTCTGGATAGCAAACCCGACTCTCCTAAATACATATTCGTTCGAACCCGCAGTCATTACGTTGCTATCCATTAACTTCTACATTCTCTTGAGGAGCTCAACTGCTTCTGAGCTTAGCAATCTAAATGTGTCAAATGCAAAGGGGATGAAACTATGTTGGTTAGTCTTACAAGCTTCGTCATGTTTCTTCATTTTTGCTGTTGCTGCTGTGTTAACCCCACCTAAAAAATCCCAGCACCCAGCCCAACCATCGGAGACGCCCCTGTAACATCAACACACGCATGTTTACCTTCAGACCAGTTGTCGACCAGAATATCAGCAGGACGTAATGTCGATCTTCATTCCTTAGGATCAGTAAGAAAGTTAACAGGAGCCTCTTTCTTAACCTGCACTCCAGCTCGCCAGAACACATCACACAAGATATCTCTAACGTGGTCATGTCTGTACTTGAAGCCGGGGTAATGCTTACAATGGGCCGCATGGTCCCCGAAACCATCAAGTCTGCTCTTCTTGCACACTAGACAAAGCTCACCATCTGAATATAGATGGATCATCAATCGATAATGAAGAATGGCACGATATTCTACAGGCATCATGTATTGTCCAAGTTCTTCCATCGGGATAACAAGGAAAAAAATCTTTGGCATGTTCTGACTGCACACATCCAATCATGGCTTTTTGTCTAGCTGACAACTCAAATTCCCTCTCAAGACCAGAACTAATCTTGTTGTAGTATGCTTCCGCCAAGACATGTTGGGGTCTAAAGGGGACGGTAGCAGTTGGAGCAAGATTACTGAGATCAAAATCAGGTATAGAAAGATGTAAACTAGCAATGGCAATATCGAAAACATTACCCATAGGTGCAGTCTCACCACCTCGAAGAATGTGGTCTTGAAGATTCTTGGTTTGCACACGTGAAGCTACGAAAACAAACTTCATAACATCAGTAGCACAATAGATACGAAGTCCACCCATACATAATGGGAGGGTTGTCATACGCCTTTGTTGATCGCCAAAACCAGGTCCATCAGAAACCACAATATTCTGAAGGGCTGCACGAAGCTTGTGGTCAAACCATTCGGCTGTTTCCTGAACATAATCAGGGGGCAAGTATGGAGAGCAAATGTGAGTTTAGATAATCCCATACAAGAACGTAAAAGTGCCAACTCACATTGCGGATCCTTTAGCTGTGGTAATAAATCCATAAGCTGAAGTGTCTTATCCTCTCATTGACAAACAATACCCACAATAAATGATGCATCAATACTTACAGCCCCTCCAAGCAACTTAACCCCTCGCTGAGGACATGATATACCAGCCGAAAAGATATATGGATAGGAGCAGTCAGGATCAACAGAAGGCCAGAACAACTCTGTCTTAGACACATTAAGCACAAGCCCAAGAGATGGTCCTCTTTCCTGAATGATACGAATAGCTCTAACCACATGTTCTGTACTACCAATCAGAGTACCATCATCTAAGTACCATGCCTGCAACTCCAAGTGGCATTCTGACTGAATGCGGTGTATCAATGGATGCAAGACCAAAGCAAAGAGAAGAGGCCCCAAAGGGTCCCCCTGTTGTATCCCAGCTGCTGACCAAATATGAGTACACCCTAGATACAATCGAGTAGGTTGGCAATAGAGGTATTCGACCCATAGAGCAATAGTGGACCATGACTGCGTACCTCTCGTAGCATAACAGACCGATCAACAAGGTTGAAGGCATTCTGAAAGTCCACAAGCAGCATAGAAAGCAATGTGCCATCCTGGTTGGCACAAACCAACCGATTAACAGCATGCAAAATTGCCTCTGCTCCACCAGGCACACCAACCCCAAACTGAAAATCCTCTAGGTATGGGACAATATTCTTAGAAACTCCTCTCATGGCAATCTTAGACACCAGGGGACGCCAAACCATACCCACAACTATTGGGCGAATGCCGTTAGCTGGCTTAAGAAGTGGGGTAAGAGGCGCACTAGCTATGAATTCTGCAAAGACCCGTGGGCATCGACCTTGTAGCCATAAGTTCACGACCGGTGTCAAGGCCTCCATAAGATCTGTGGCTACAGCGGATGCAGCCCCACTCATAGCATCCAATAGGTATTGGGCCCGGAGAACATCTCGCCCACAAGACGTCCATTTGGGGAAGGACCTGATGCATGATAATATCCCATCCCTCTCAACTGACAGAGGTGACTCAAGTAAAGGAATGTCGGGGATAGATGGTGGTGGATGCTTCAGGTGTTTATCCTCTAAAGCCCACTGCGTCTCTGGAGTGTTCGGAGCAACCCCTGATGATGCCAACACCTTCACGACTCCTGCAAAGTGCCCGTCTGCAACCTTTTGCAAACACTGTCGTACATTCTTGCATTGGGACTGTCAAGATGGTTGTTCCAACGGAGGCTCTGTGTGTGTGACCCTTTCAATCAGACGAAATATACCCCCAGGCTCGTTCCAAATAGAGAGAGCGTGCAAAATCTGATTCTGCAGGAGATATTTTCGAGTACCAGATCGGCGCTCTTGGCGATTCTGCGGATGGAACACTTGCAATGTACAATAGGGAAGCAGGAGCAATCAAACCCATGGCCCTATCGAAATGGGGTCTGCAGTAACCTCATACAAGACTGACTTCAATGCACAGGAAAATACTAACCGACAAGGACGTGAAATACTTTTTACTGTGCGGAAAGGTCTACAGAAAATACGATCAAGTGATATCTCATCTAAAGAAGGTGCAACAATAGAAATGTGAGTATCGATACCAGTATCCCCTCCTGCTGTATCAACATGCACAAGCTGTGGTGGTTGTATACCTACAATTGCACACCCTAACTCATCGATCTCCTTTCGTGAAGGTGGTTTGATAACTGCACCATCCGGATGTTTACATTTTATGGTCGATGCATGGATACCAAAACAATCACCACACATTCATTTGTTCATCCTCTTCAAAGTATTGTCAAACGACGAAAATAAATCTGTATCAACTTTGATCGCATCTCTCAGCCTGTCGATATCATTTACCCTCTTCAAGTGGTCTTTCTTAACATGCGTTGGGATGTACGAAGATTTATATCCATTTCCACATAGTCCATTTTCTTTTTCTCTTGAACAAAATAGATGTGTGATTTGGTATTTCATTACCATTTACTATGTGAATGTGCACGCTCTTGCGTGCTATTAAAGATAGAGTAATGTGAATATGGGCCTGGGCCTTGGGTTTTTAATAGGGTAAATAAACTAAAAAAAAATGAATTCAGCCGAAATACTATCTGTATATCTGTATCTATATCTGAATCTAAACTATTTAATAGATTAAATATAAATATATTTTTATATAAAAATACGTGTCGATTCAATATACTGCCAGCGAGGGCCTCATAAACAATCTCGATTTGGGGGCGCCATCTATAAAGTAGTTTAGATATAAATCTCACTCTTCTTAAAATTGGAGTACTATTCTCATGAAAATTTTCTCCCAAAACTCATCACTCATGTTCTAAAAGGAAATTAGGAGCATGATCCTATATTTTGTCTATTTTCAAATGAAAATACCATCACACATGTGATATAAACTAAATGAATGCTGAGTTTACCTATGTTCTATCTATATAAAATCCAAGATAGCGTATAACGGTCTTTTTCTGCGGCAAAGCCCTATTTTCTTGCATTTGTTGTGTTTGCCATCTTTGATAACACAACTAGATGATTCGGCAAAGTTTGCCGTTAAGCCCTCACGTGACTCCATTTGCCTGCTTATATACGGGGAAATTTTGCTTGGGTACCTCCCAAACAAATTTTGCTTTGCCACTGCAACCATCTTTTTTTACGGGGTATATAAGCTAAAAAAAAACCAGAAAACCTTATCTCACAACCTAACTCAAGAGTACTTTAATGGCGGCTCTCATGGTGGCAATTTTGGTGTTCAAGGTTGTTTCTCGTTGTTAAAGGTATGCCTCAACCCTTTTTCACTTTTCTTCATCATTGCTCATCATTCTAACTCGATTTCTTGTTTTTTTAACTCGATTTCTTATTTTTATTTTTTGTTTACGCTGCTGTTGATGTTGTTTTTGTTGTTTTTTTTTTGTGTGTTGATGTTGTCTTTGTGTTCCTCTTCATCTTGTTCTTCGTAATCATCCCCAACTTGAGTAAACCCTAACCCTAATAATTTCATTAAAAATTGGGGATTTATTCAATTTCAACAGTAATTTAGTGTTATTCAACAATAATATGTGAAATTCATCAGTAATTAAACCCCTAATTCATCAATAATTATATTCAATTTCAACTGTAATTAGGGTCTTAATGTTGTACAGTTTTGATTTTGTTTTTTCAATAATTGATTATTAGGTTATTCAATTTCTTAAACAATAATTAGGGTTTTAATGTTGTACAGTTTTGAATTTCCATGGCTTCTAATAAAACAAAAAATTCTTTTGAGTCGGCACAAATTTATTTTGGTGGTAAGAAGTTGTAAATAGTTTTCTTCACTTGGTCATCACTAGTGGTGTTTAGATGATACAATGTCGAATTGCTTAATTGAATGTCCAATTGATTTATGTGTAGCTGTGTATATAGTTGAACGTCCAATTGATTTATGTGTATAGAGTTGAATGTCCAATTGATTTAACTGTGTATATGATTGAAACTGTCATTATACTTTGCTAGTAAAATTATACTTTGCTTTAATGATAAAATTTCAACAGTTTATGCTTTGCTTAATGTTTATCGATACTAATTTATGTTGGGCACATGGTCCAACACTATTCCGTCGATATTGTCCCCACCTTAGTCACCACTAGGCCCAAGGCCATGTCCATGGTGTGGGGTTTTTCCCTATGGGTTTCACTTACCCAAAAGGCCTCGACAATAGTAGATACCAGACCATTACTTATAAACCCCCTAGAGATCTGCTATGGCTCGAATGTGGGACTATTTGGTCCACACACCTAACAATTTAAAATGTCATTATAGTTTGCTAATATTTAAATTGCTATATACCATTCTTTTGTTTGTAAAAGTTATCATTTTCATCAATATGAAGCATACTACCCTGATGAACTTTTACTTGCAAATCTTGTTCGTTGTGTGTCATCTTCTCTCACTCAGTATAAGTGGGTTTAATCTTTATTTTTTCGATGTATTAGTTCAACTTTTACTTGTAGATCTTGTTCGTTAGTAATGTATGCGTTTTTTGTAGTCTTGCTTGACTTCCCTTGTTCGTATTCTTCTTTTCTCAGTGTGCAGTATTTTCTAAGGTTTGTGTTTGTCACTAACCATTTTTTATATTTATATATTATATATGGTATCATGATTATTATACCATTGTCATGTTTATTATATGATTTATTATGTTCATGCGTATTTCGTACGAATACGGTGTGGGGTGGTTTATGTTATATTTTTTATGGAATGCAAGATAAGGTTGTTTAAATAGTGAATTCTCTCAAAATTTTTGATGGATTTCTGAAAATTTACTATGACTTACCTATTAGATTTGTGAATTTTTATGTTGGCAATTTCGGTTGCCGTTTTTTGTACTTGTGTTTGTCCATTATTAGTTTCAGATATATTCTGATTGTGGTCAATTCACTAGGAATGGTGTTTTTTAAAACCATGCCTCGAAATCCCTGCTTAGGATGTCGCGTGTTCGTGTGGACTCCAGATATGGACCACACTCTATGTACTGCTATGTTAGCAGACACCGGAGAGGGTCCATTGTTTGTCCGTTTTAGGTCAGCAGTTGTAAGGGCTGCTGATGTTATAAATGAGCACACTCGGCTGGATTTGTGTGTCTATAGCATTTGGCAGCGTCTACGCCATTTGAAGCGCATGGCAAAACTTATAAAAGAGTTGTGTGAGGACAGCGAGGGATTTCATTGGGATAATGAAACCAAGATGGTCATTGCTTCAGATGATGATTGGATTGAGCTTGAGGAAGACCTACCTGAGTGTTACACACATATTAGAAATCTGTATGTTCCAGCGTAACTGGTGTACAAGGAGCTGGAAGACAGTTTTGTTTCTAGGTGTGAGGTCTAGGTGTATATCACATGTGTTTATTAAACTTTTTAGTTTATGGGGTGTCGTGGATTTGTTTTACAAACAATAGGAACTTGCCAGTGTTTGATATTTTGGTAATATTATAATTTTGTAAATAATGGCACAATGGTGGACTATTAATGACATTGTTTGACAGAATCATTATAAAAAGTTGAAAGTATGAACCATCCAATTCCGTGTTATAGAGGCAACAACGCCAACCGCCCAAGTTGGTCAATCTCTATGGATATCAATTTGTGCACCATTTTACTATCAATTAGTACACCCCAACGACGTTTTTTAACTAATACACTCGTTGAAGTAGCAAAAACAATGCGGACTGGAATAACAAGTTGTACCATCACTTCACTCGATGTTAAGGCACAACTAGTGTCAATCAAGAAGATGACAGTGTTCATAAATACATTGTGTCTTAGGCCGGGGTTCGAGTTTTCTCCAATATCTTGCAAAGTTCGAGCCACCTATGTAAGTTGGGCTTCACTACCACCAAGACTCCTTCATATTGGGTCAAAATACAAGGACAAAGGCTTGTTTGTCTATCCGGTGTCCAAGCACCTTTTTCAAGGGACCTTTATGGTTTAAAAATATATATTCAACTTTTGTTTTTGAAATGTATTATATAATGGTATTGTAATGTCAATCAAGTATTGGTGTTAGTTTGTAATCAAACCTATTGTAATTGACTTGGGGTAGTAATGTGGCTTAACCTATTGTAAATGTGTAAATATGAATTATCTTGTCTATGAGTTTGTATTACGTATACAGCTTTTCAACAATGGTCGACCCAAGCAAACTTAAGCCTCTCAACATGAAACATGCTTATTGGATTAAAGAATAAAGAGTGTGGCAAGGGACATGTGACAAATTGTTGTGTCATGGTATGATACTTAATATTGTAGATTATTGCGTAAACTTTATCATGTATAAGGCAAAATTGTTTGATGTTGATACTTGATAGTTATGTAACACATAAGTTTGTTCATATGTAGGCTTAAAATTTACTTTGTTTGGTGTTGGTAATAAATGTTATTTTGTATTATATGTACACTTCACCACATAAACTTTTAAACACTGCAAAAAATTCCGAATGACGTTCGCTAGTACTTCAATGACTGCAAACAGGTCATACTATGCTTACCGGGTAGGCGTGATTTCCTGGTTGAGGTAGGCAATGATGGGTTGTCTCTCTACTTTCGCCACAATAGGTGGAAGAAGTTTATCATTGAAGCCAAACTGAAGATTGGTGACTACATTCTCTTCGAACCTGTCATGCAATAAGTGTGCCCACATCACAGTCCAGATTGCCCATGTAGACCCAAAGCAACCTGAGAAGATTGTGAAACCTACTACTAGGGATTGGCCTATTGATTTCAACAAGCGATGCTCAGGTCCAGCTACAAATCAGTCTGAACCAGTAGAAGAGCTTGGCACCCCTGACTCGCCGTATATCGTCGACTAGGCTTATGGTGTTTATGATTGTTGGTGGTAGTTTTATTGAGACTTTTGGTGTCTATGATTTTTGGTGGTGTTTTATTATATATTTATGTAATTATGTGTGATGGTATTATGATAGACTCGTAAAATAATTTTAAACTATTTCGGATATATGAATATTCATTATGCAAGACTATTTTTTTTTTTTTTTTGAATGATTCTTGGTGGTATTTTATGCAAGCATGTTTTATATTTATGAATAATTCTTGGTGGTGTTTTATTGAGGACTTATTGTATGATATTTGGTTTGATTAGTTTTATAAGTTCGGTTATATTTCGTTTATATGTACGCAAAAATAACACACTCCTAAACAAATTTTTAAAGTGACCACCCAGGTAACTTGAAAAAGTTGTTTAGGAGTGCATTATTTTTTGCGTTTTTGTAACTCATAGTCATTACCATGGTCTTGCAATTCAGCTTAAACAAGTTGAACTTGCTTATTGGACCCAACCCAGTGGACCTTTTAATTTTGCTACTCAACCTTAGTAGGTTTTGTCAAAATCACAAATTTTATCAGAACCAATATAATCGACAAATATGAGTTGCCAGGTTTGCCAAAGTGTTATCAAAGGCGTTCTAACTGTCAAATTGAGGTTTGTCTGCTTTTTTCAAATTTGTTATCAAAAGATGACAAACTGATTTTAACGGGCAAAACATTTGCCAGGACCTAACAAATGTGACTTTTGTCGCACTTTTGCCTGGTTTTCCCGAAAACCTATCAAAGCCGGAATTCGTTATTAAACAGACCCTTTGATAATACTTTGTTAAGTTTTCTGACAAACCGGGCAAAAGTGCAGCAAGACATTTGCCGGTTCCTGGCAAATGGTTTATCCGCTAAAATCACTTTGCCATCGTTCGATAAAAATTTGTAAAAAAGCATACAAATTGCAATTTGACGGTTAGAATGCATTTGATAACACTTTGGCAAATATGGTAACTCATATTTGCCGTTTATATTGGTTTTGATAAAAAATAGGTTTTGGTAAAACCTAGTAGGGTTAAGTAGCAAAGTTGAAGGTCCATTGGGTTGGGTCCAAAAAAACAAGTCCAAACTTGATTGGGCTGTGTAAAAGACCATGGCAATGAACATAATCCATTTTTTTCCTTATGAACATTTGTATTCAAAGTGACCACATATCACCCAAGTAATGGTTGAGTCACCATAGTAACTCAATAACATTTGGTCACAAAAAAAAAAAAGAAGCAAAACCTCAATAACATTTGTTATTTTTGCGTACGTACATGTATTAAAAAAAACACCGAAATTAACGAAATTGAACAGGAAAACTATATCATCAATAACACACATAATAGATAGATAATTATATACATAGATATATAATAATTATGTCCATAGTTATAGGTTTCCATAAGTTTATATAAACAAGTTTTTGAAAATGTTATCAACAGTTCAACACTCATAAGTCAGACTAAAAAATAAATCCATCAACCTTCCTGGTTAGCCGAACACATAACTCAACATAAGGTGAAGCTAGGGTACCACAACCTTCCTCTGGTTCGATCTGATCTCTTGGTGGACCTGATTCCTCTCTCTGAAATCCAGTAAGCCAAGTCCTGGTAGCCGGTACACGCCCATTCCAAAGCTTGTCAGGTTGGTGCTCATCTTTGTGCACAATCTGAATTCCAATTTTTCCCATTCCGTGGGTGCGACAAAGGCTGCGACACTCGAACGAAATGTAGTCTCCAACCTTAAGTTTGACAGCATCAGTAAAATGCTTCCAGCCGTTGTAGCGGAAGTAAAAAGAACCATTCCCATCATCACTAACATCAATCCTGAAGGATTGCTTATCAGGTAGGCAAAACAAGAGGCGCTTGCAGTCCATGAACAAATACTTGTTAGCAGCCGAAATTTTCTGCAACATAAACGAACAGTCCTAGTCATATATCAAATAGTTCTGGCCATGCATATATATCAAACAGTTTTGGTCATAAATCAAATAGTTCTTGGCCATGCATATATATATATATCAAACAGTTCTGGTCATATATCAAACAGTTCTTGGCCATACATATATATCAAACAATTCTGGCCATATATTGTTAGAATTTCCACATATAAAGCCCAACCCAACCCATAATGTGGTCCATGTACTTTTAACTTTAGTTTAATATAGAAATAAGCTAATTAGTAATAGGTTATGTGGAAGTCATATCTACCGTAGATCTTAACTATGATGGACGGTCTAGATCTAATGTGCTTAGGTTTGTAGATTTAGGTCCTCTCTCCACCTCTATAAATTGGTGTATGATCTCCATCCTCATATATTTACTATTACAACACATATTAGGGTTTAAGAGGCAAGGAGAGTGAAACCTAGATCTTGTGCAGCTTCTTGGATCATCAATGGCTATGGACAAAGGTATGTATATTTGTTAGTGATTAATTACGTGATTCATGATCCTTATTATTTATTGATAGCGGTAATTATGCTTATATATATATCAAACAGTTCTGGCAAGAATTTTTTGCACATATCAAAGAGTTCTGGCTATATATCAAACAGTTTTGGCCATGTAGCACCCATTACTAGCCCATTACTGTGAGGCCCAACTAACAGCCCAAAGCCCATCATTTTATATACGTCCATACATTCATATAAGCACAAGATTTTGCTTGCCAGAAGGGATTATCTGACTCAATTGGCTTCAATTTGTGTGCCATTGGTTCTCTGTAACACATATTGCAATACCCATAAGTTTACAAATTTATTACTCAACATATGTACACAATTTTACACATGATAAGCAACAATTTGTTCCAATTAGACTAGCGATGTTCCATACAAAATATAAGCAACAATTTGTGTCTGGACAATATTAATCCGCAATGGCGTAAGTTATACAATATGTTCCACACACAAGATAATGAATACAAAACACTTTACGACCATTACATGATACATATCAAGACAAAAGTTGTAAAATTAAACCATAAAAGAGATTTCTTTGGAAGATAATGAATACAAAGCACTTTACGATCATTACATGATACATATCAAGACGAAAGTTGCAAAATTAAACCATAAAAACCTCTTTGAAGAGGTGTTTGGACACTGGATAGACAAAGAAGTTTTTGTCCTTATACTTTGACTCAAAAACACGAAGTCTTGGAGGTAGTGAAGCGCAATTGAAATCGGTGGCTTTAATTTTACATGACATTGGACACCACTCAAACCCCGGAAGATTGCACAAAGTATTTATGTCCATTGTCATTTTTTTGATCGTCTTCATTCACGCCATAACATCAAATTTTGTGACATTAGAAGTTGTCGTTCCGGTTCGTATAGTTTTCACAACCTTAATGAGTTCATTGGTTACAAATCGGCCATCGGGTCGACGAATTCTACCTGTTCTATCGGATAGCAATATGGTGCACAAATTGATATCCATATAGGTTGACCAATGTGGGGGATTGCCGTTGTCAATATTTTTTTTAACAATTCAGTGAAAGAAATAAAAATTACAATATTATTTTAGTTGCGTCTTATACATAAATTAAAATGTGTCTTACATATAACATAAATGTCTAATCACGACTACAACAATCACAATAATTGGCACAATCCCACATACATGGGTTGCCTAAGCAGTGTAAACAATAAGCACCATCATCAGGTGGTAAAGAAATGTGCTTCCAATCATTTGCGTAATCATCATGACAAGGGTTTTGAAGACATTTCGCACAAATCATCTCAAGGTCTCATCCAGATGTTGGCGCTACATGGAATGGATACAAGAATCTAATTCCTGGGCATGTTTGATTAACGCATTTTGCAAAGCATACCCACTGCTTGTCATTGTTCCCCATTCCCTTGTGCATTTTCATCAAACCATCACACCCAAGGTTGTCACAATGCATGAATGGTTCGATTATTGGCAAACAAGGGAGGAATTCAAACCGCTCGTATTAGTTAATTTTGTATAACTTGCACGCTTCTCGGATCCTTTCATCTTCGTCAGTGATAATAGTTCGCTTTAGGCGGATGAAGTCTATTAAACTAACCAAAAGTTTTATGCACTCCCAAATGTCTTGAAATCGACTAGCTAAGTGGCCTAGTTCCTTTCTTTCAACAACTCCCTCCATCTCGCGAAAACAAGCCAAAATATCTGTCCAATAACTTGTACCGACATCATTAACCAGAGGACAAGTGTGTATCGATACCCACACAAAACACAAGTTCTCGTCTTTCTTAGGAGTCCACCACACCATTATCTGAGTTTGATTCTAGTCCTAACACAGTGTCAGATAACATTCTAATACAATGATACATTGACGATACAAAGATAATAAATTATAATATTACCAAAATATTATACAGAGAACAACCAATAAATCCACCTACTCATAGAAGTCAAATGAAGACAATTACAACATACATACAGTTTTTCATAAAACACTTTTTAAACCTCACACAAACACTCTTTGCCTACAAACGATACTTTGCTGACAGTTCCAAGTACACCGGGTACCCTGGAACATACATGTTTCTAATGTGTGTGTAATACTCGGGTATATCTTCCTCAAGGGCAATCCAGTCATCGTCTGTTGCAATCACCGTACTTCTTTCATTGTCCCAATGAAATCCTGGATGCTCTTCACACAGCTCAGCGATCAGTTTATCCAAACGTTTCAAAGTGCGCACACGAGACCAAATGTTATCAGCACACAAATCCAGCCGAGTGTGCTGATTTAAAACACCAGAAGCCTTGACCATTCCTGACCTAAGACGAACCATAAGTGGACTTGATGTATCGTCTGCTAGCATAGTAGTGCACATCGTTTGGTCCATATCTGGAGTCCACACGAACAAACGACGTCCTAAACGGGGATTTTTTGGGGGTGTGAATAATTCGCACCATTCCCACTGTCTGAAATAATCACAATTATAATTAACACAACGCAACCACACTGACAAAAAAATAACGTCTAAATCATGGACAAAGAAAATATAACACGTAAACCATAGACATTTAGATTAAACCATTCAGATAATCCAAGTTAAACGATATAGATGTATAAAAGTTATTCAAAGCAATGTTGACAGGTCATATATAAGACTAGACCCTTCAAAGTTAAAATAAAGTTAACCAGTAAACCGAAAAAAGATTACTATTGTTCGAACTTGACAACCCCAACAAGAACAAAGACAACACTACTCCGCAGACCACTCATTCCCATTAAAAGGCTTAACGTAATTAAGCTTGCTAACCAACCAATTAGCCCTCAGATCAGTATCCATCCCAAGAAATATCTTCACTTGCTTGTCTTCAACACCAAGAAAGTCAAGACCCTTCAGATACAATACTCTGTCCCCATTGCTTATCTCCTTGATTGCATCACATAGTTCATCGATATTAGGACCAGCAAATGCCACTGCCAAGGCTTAACAGCTTCCATGATGCCCGCAGCATAATCAGAGTTACTTGGATCTGATGGCCCCAAACGTGACTTCTTGCGCTTATTCTGAATGGGTTGCACTGGGGTGGAATTGGGTGCGGACGAGGGGTAAAATCATTGCAATTGCTAGAGCTCTCATTGTTTGTTGCGGTTGTTGCAGATGTTTCATAAGATCCAATACCAACACCAACATCATCCCCCAATTCAGTATACGAATCAGCCCCCACTACATCTGTTTATTGTGTATATTCCGTGAGAGAGTGTATAGGTTTAACTGAAAGCTTTGAATAATACATTTTTAAAGGATTATAGCTTACTGAGTACTCCAGGAGACCCCTCAACTTGTTCTTCATCAACTTATCACATGCGCATGCCCCTTCACTATTTGTATAGTCGTTACCGATGATGAGGCTCAATTGTTCAAAATAGGGAAAATGCTTGCCACGAAGGTTACGGGAATCAGGATGAGCCTATAAAACACCAAAAAAAACTTTATCATCCTATAGCACATCATTTTACTAGCTAATTGATCAAATTGATAAAAGATCGTGCCTTACCAGAAAGTAACGCTCCCATATGTGTTGACCCCCCTTAACGGGCTCAAGCCCAAGTCAAAACCCAAGATTATAATCAATAAGAGCCTAAGCCCAATTAAATTAGTAATAAGGCTTAGGCCCGTTACTACATTCAATATCAATCATGGGCTTTTTCTATTTAAGTCCATTATATTCAATAAGGTTAATATGGTAATTCTATATCCTTGTAGAGATTTCCTCAACCTAATCCAACTACAACTCCAATATCTGTACAACTCTTAATCCAACTACAACTCCAATATCTCTACAACTCCTAATTCAATAACAATTTCAATATCTTTACAATTCATGTTCCTAATAGGACATGAGGTACATTATCTTGTCATTATATGGTCCAAATACATGGGACTACAATACTACAATACATTAGGGATCATGGGATCACATCCTAATCCCAATCAAACTCTACATTTGAACTACCTTATAAAAGGTTTGATTCCATCTCTCTTATCGATACGTAGGCAACTAAGAAACAACTTAGTGCAGCCATTATCAATCACCAAAACCCTATTCCTTCATCTTCATCTTCTCCAATACCTTAGATCTTAACATTAGGGGTTTCTTCTTGATCTTACATCACATTGGTGTGAAATCCGGTTGAAACACTTTGGCGCCGACTGAGGTTTTCTTTTCCCCCACAAAAAACCTACTTTTCAAGAGGAATCAAGTTCTTTCTTCTCAATGGCAACAACTAGATCTCAACAAAACAAGCAAGCAAGTAATAGTGGAGGTCAAGAAGGTTCAACACATGTACAACCTCGCCCTCAAGGTTCTAAACCTAGAGAGCATACCGTCACTTCCAAGAGGGTTCCATCTAATGGCGAAGAACACTCGGTTTCTTCTTCTTCTTCTTCTTCTCAACTATCAAAATCCAAGGAGCCTACTCAACATGAAAAAGTCATGATTTATGAAAACGAGTATCTACGCCGCAAACTCAAAAGGCTTCAACATAGGAACAATGGTCTAAGGAGGAAGTTGAAACATGTGAATCACAATGGTAATGAGTGTTCGTTAACTCCATCTTCTTCAAACATTTTTTGATAAGTTCGAAGTCAAGCCAAATCCAAGGAAAAGAACTCGACCTTCAACCATCCCGGAAGTTGAAGAGGACATTGAAGATGGCATTGTATTACCATCACAAGAACAATCCCCACTTGACTTGGAGAAAGAAGATAAACACCGAAACCCTAAGGGCCTTACGGTTCATGTTACCGATCAAGGCGAAACAAGATACCAATATTACCATCGCACCAAAGGAGTCAAGAAAACCTTGCTAGGAGGTTCTACTACTCACAAAGCTCCTAAAAGGTTGCGTGGAAGACTCCCTACTAGTGCACAAGACAAAGCCAACATACTCGCCACAATAGCGCCCAACGGCTATAAGTGTGATAGAACTCACCCGACGACCATGCCGAGCGGCTATGAGCTCGACAAAACTCATCCGACGACCATGCCCAATGGCTATAAGCGTGACAAAACTCACCCGAAGACTAGGGGTGTTATTTGCGCCGAGCGAGCCGAGCTTTGTATGTTCATACGGCTCGTTTTAATACGAGTCGAGCCCGAGCCGAGCCCAAATTATAAATCGAGCTTTGTTTTATGCTCAAGCTCGACTCGCGAGCTATTTATCAAGCTCGAGCTCGAGCTCGTTAGGCTCGTTTAGCTCAAGCCCTCCAAGCTCGTTTAGCTCGTTTTCAATTTATTTCTAGTTCTTCCACAGTTCCACCAGGTTCAAAGCTTTGATTTTATATTTTTTTTTTCGAATCAGTACTCCATTGCATAAATAACCAAAATAAGTGATAAGATGTTAAGAATAAACTTCCTTAACATATTTGCAAACGTAGACTAGATGTTAAGAATTTTTTTTTTTCGAATCAGAGATGAGCATACAATGAATTGAACCAGAGACGAGCATACATTGAGTAATTAAGGACAAATTTGATCGAATTCTCAGAAAAAAAAAAAGAAGAATGGAAGAGAAGATAAAAATAACTTAGAAGAACAGAAAAAAAAAACCCAAAAAAAAAATTATCGAAATTACCTCAAGTGGAGGTAGTAATTTGCAAATGGAGAGTTATAAATTAAAGAAGATTAGTGTAGAGACTAGAAGAAGATGAGTGTAGAGACTAGAGAAGAAGAAGATGACTGTAATTTTCAAATTGAATGAAGAAGATAGTGTAGAGACTAGAGAAGAAGAAGATGGAGACGGCTAGGTTAGTAGGTTTCTATTAACTTATCCTTATATATAGTGGGGGTAGAATGGGAATAACTTATAAATAGTGGGGGTGGGATGGGTAATCCAACTGTTAATTGTATATAGACTCGAGCTACTCGACTCGACTCGTATAGAGCTCGGGATCGGCTCGAGCTCGAGACGAGCCTAAAACCTGTTCAAACTCGGCTCGTTTAACTAGATGAGCGAGCCCGAGCCGAGCTTTAAACGAGCCGAACACGAGCCGAGCTCGAGCTGCTCGGCTCACATAACACCCTTACTGAAGACCATGCCGAGCGGCTATGAGCGCGACAAAACTCACCCGACGACCATGCCCAGCGGCTATGAGCGTGACAAAACTCACCCGAAGACCATGCCCAGTGGCTATGAGCGTGACAAAAATCACCCGAAGACTATGCCGAACGGCTATGAGAGCGAAAAAACTCATAAGAAGGCCATGCCCAGCGGCTATGAGTGTGGCAAGACCCACAACAAGACCTTGCCCAGCGGCAATAGGCATGACAAACCCCCCAACTATACCATCTCCAGCGGCAATACACCCAATAGTCGTCCAAAGAGGCCTTTGTCCAGCGGCAGTGTGTCCAGTAGTCTCAAAAACATGTCATGGTCCAAAGGCTATGCTCCGGACTACTCTAATAGAGACTTGATTCAAACACCCAATCATCACCACTCACGTCGGGAAACCTTCCCCGGACATAGGGACACACACCACAACTTTCAGAGAGGGCGACGAAACACTCGTTCACCAAATCCTAGGGCTCCAAGATATCACCACCAAGACCGTGACCATGGCACTTATACACATGGTAACGAAGGGATCCGGAATCTTACTGAAGAGAAATTGCAAAGGATGGTTGCTCAAGCAATTCAAGCCAAAGAAGCTAAGGAGTATAGACTTGGGAACATTGCCCATCATACGGGCAAAACTTCCCCATTTTTCTTCCAGATTCAACAAGCAGAGCATCACCCAGATTTCGACGCACCAAGTTTCAAAGAATACAATGAAGTTGAGGGCGATCCTTGGCTTCATATTTCCGACTTCAAGAACAAGATGGTGCAATTTAGTTATGATGATGCACTCATGTGCAAGATGTCCTTCCACCTTTGGTATCAAAGCTCTTCAATGGTTCTCCGAACTTCCAGGAGGTTCTATACATAACTTCAATGATTTCTCTGTCCAATTTGCCAAACACTTTAGGCATAATTGGCGTCACCGTAATGATGTCGCTGTGTTGTTCAATATTAAGCAAGGAGATGGAGAATTATTAAGTAAATTTGTAGCTCGATTTAGACAAGCCCAAGTGGAAATACCCGATGTCTCAGATACACTTGTTGTTTATGCTTTCAAGGAAGCGTTACTACATGATGACAAAGGGTTATATAGTTCCATTGTGTTTGACACTCCGACCACCAAGTATGAACTTTTCTCTAGAGCTCAAAAGTATATTCATCTTGAGGATGATACAATTACCAAACAAGAGCACGAAGACTCAAATCACGAGAAGTTTATCTCCAAATTCAATTTCACATCTCAAAAGCAAGGTGACAATAGCAACAAAACTCCTACATACAATCACGTCGTCAACTGAAAATCCATATTTTGAGAAGATGGTGGTTCTTTGATCTGTTTCTTATACCAAAAAGAATATTACAACATATTTCTGACAATGTATACTTCAATCGTTCAGAAGAACTTTAATTTTACACATTTTCTCAATTTTGTCTGTTTTTTACATGTTCGTCACACGAGCATATCTACTTCTTTCGAAGTTTTTTTCTTCAACTATTTTAATTCAAGATTTTTTACGACGCTAAGGATTCTAAGGATTTGCAAGAAATCAAAATCTCAACTAACACTTTCAACTAAGTAATGTTCAAAGGGTTAGAGATTCTAAGGATTTATAATAAATCAAAATTTAAGCCACCATTTTTGAACAACTAAGGTTGACAATGTTAGAGATTCTAATGATTTGAGACAAATCGAAATTCAAGCTCACATTTTTCCAACAACTAGTTAGGGATCTTAAAGATTCGTCACCTCAAGTACCACTCGGGGGCGTCAACCTAAGGGTTGCATCAGATCAAAATCCACGCTAACAATTTTGCACAACTTGTTTCACGCAACAAGACTTCATGTCATTGCTAAGAGTTCCACACGTGGTACTAGCATATGATAAGTTAACTTAAACTCGATGCTTTTGTTCACCTTTCTATCAAACAAATTGGGGGCGTCACCATCTATCTTCATCACACGTTTAATAGTGTCGTCTTTATGATCAGAACGTTTCTACATCATACGCTTGGAAGCGATTCCCTCTTTCACTAATGTATCACTACATAAGGGCGTATGCATCAATATCGAGAGTGATCTCTTATGATCACATCACTATCAATATCAAGAGTGATCTTTCATGATCACATCAATTTCAATATCAAAAGTGATCTCTCGTGATCACATCACTATCAATATCAAGAGTGATCTCTCATGATCACATCAATTTCAATATCAAAAGTGATCTCTCGTGATCACATCACTATCAATATCAAGAGTGATCTCCAATGATCACATCACTATCAATATCAAGAGTGATCTCTAATGATCACATCAACATCAATATCGAGAGTGATCTCTTATGATCACATCACTAACAATATCAAGAGTGATCTCTCATGATCACATCACTTTCAATATCAAGAGTGATCTTTTATGATCACATCAATATCAATATCAAGAGTGATCTCTCATGATCACATCAATTTCAATATCAAAAGTGATCTCTCGTGATCACATCACTATCAATATCAAGAGTGATCTCCAATTATCACATCACTATCAATATCAAGAATGATCTCCAATTATCACATCACTATCAATATCAAGAGTGATCTCTAATGATCACATCACTATCAATATCAAGAGTGATCTCTAATGATCACATCAATATCAATATCAAGAGTGATCTCTAATGATCACATCAATATCAAGAGTGATCTCTCACGATCCATCAATATCGATATCAATCTCAATATTGATCTACAACCGATCACATCAATTTCAATATCAAGGGTGATCTTCAATGATCACATCAATATCAAACTCAATACTGACCAACAACCGATCACATCAATCTCAATGCGTGATCGACAAATGTTCATGACAATTTCAATTTCAATATGTGATGTACATATATCACACCCGAGTTAAAGTCTACACACGCCTGCAAACAAATCGCCTACATGTTTATCATCTTATAGTCATACATGTGGGGGATGCTTTGCATCAACGTCTTGAATGAGCATTCCGGATGATTTGTCTTTACAGTTTCAGAATCTTGGTTGTTACGCTCCTTGCTTGGCTCGGGGCTTGCCGGCTTGTGCATGGCTTGGCGACAAGTTTATACCGCCTGTCCATGGTCTTTGCTACTAGATTCTCCAGCAGCGATACCTCCCTCCGTAACGCTTCCAACACTTAGCATTTCGTGCCTCCCGACATGTTTGGACCAATGCCCGACAATTATGGACCTTGCAACACTCTTGTCAGACTGTATTGAGTCCAGACCAGCCTCTCGGCCAGCAGCTGTGACCCCTACAAGCAGCCTGTCAGACTGGCCTATGCTCATTTCTGGACTTCTCCCAGCAGCTGATGTGCCACCAACAACCACCTTGTCAGGCATTCCAGACCCCACCCTTGCAGCACTTCGTCCAGCGTCAATGCTAGCTCCCAGCCCAACCGCTGTGGCACCAGCAGCTACCTTGTCAGCCTGGGATGAGCCTGCCTAGGCCAGCCTCTTGCCCAGCAGCTGTGGATCCAACAACACCACCTTGCCCAGCGGCTATTCCCCAGCCACACTCCTGTCCACGAAGTCTCCATCCAGCCTACCAACTTGCCCAGCGGCCATGTCCTTAGCTATCTCCTCGTCCAACCTGCATGCTTCCAGGCCAGCAACTACCCCCTCAGCCAGCGGCTATCTCCTCCTCCAGCCTTCCCCCTTTGCCCAGCGGCTATCTCCTCCTCTAGCCTTCCCCCTTTCCCAACCGCTATCTTCTCTTCCAGCCTTCCCCTTTGCCTAATAGCTATCTCCTCCTCCATCCTTCCACCTTGCCCATCAGCTGTCTCCCCTTCCAGCCTCCAGTCCATGGCCATATCTTTCTTCGTAGTGATCGTAATGCCATCTCCATAGCTGTTGGACACATGTTTTGTCATGTCCATTGCTCCTGGAGTTTTCAATACACTCTAGGCTATCACCTTCCCCAGCAACAACCGTCCCAGCAAAAACCTTGTCACGTGGCCTTTAACTCAAATGGGTACCCTAGCCAGCGGCTATGCTGCTGCCAGGTACCTTGTCCGGAGGACTAGCGAGCAGCTGTGTGCCCTGGCCAGTGGCTGTACTGTTGCCAGGCACCTCGACAGACAACTTTGTGCGCAAGTCGACACCCAGACCAGCAGCAGTGGCCTTGACAGATTGTGTTGGCTGCGTCGTGTCGACTGTCGGTACTCCTCCTCCAGCGATAGTGGGCCCCATAATGGGATTGAGTGCCTCGGGACTTGTGTGTGTCTCGTTTGCACCTCGATGTACTCATTGTCCACCCTTCTTCGAGCTCGCGCCCATTTCCATAATACATTGTAATTCTCCACATCCGTTTCTTCGTCATTTGACATCACTCAAATTTTGTTTCTTTCTACTCGGATATTTGATCGAACCAATTCTCGTTCTCATTTCTTTCACTCAATTGATTTCTACCGGTTGTTTCTTCGCTCAGTCGAATTTAATTTATTTTTCTATAAATCTCTATCGCCTGTTTCTTCGCTCAGTTGAGTTCCATCAATTTTTCTATAAACCTCTATCCCCTGTTTCTTTGCTCAGTTGAGTTTAATTTATTTTTCTTTAAATCTCTATAGCCTGTTTCTTCGCCCAGTTGAGTTCAATTAATTTTTCTATAAATTTCTATCACTTGTTTCTTCGCTCAGTTGAGTTCAATTTTTCTATAAATTTCTACCACCTGTTTCTTCACTCCGTTCAGGTTCAATTTATTTTCCTCTAATTTCCTACCGCCTGTTTCTTCACTCAGATTGCGTACATTTTTTCTTCTTTACCCAACGGGTTTCACCCATCGGCTAAAGATGGGGCGATGTGTTGACCCCCCTTAACGGGCTCAAGCCCAAGTCAATTACAAGTCAAAGCCCAAGATTATAATCAATAAGAGCCTAAACCCAATTCAATTAGTAATAAGGCTTAGGCCCGTTACTACATTCAATATCAATCATGGGCTTTATCTATTTAAGTCCATTATATTCAATAAGGTTAATATGGTAAATCTATATCCTTGTAGAGATTTCCTTAACCTAATCCTACTACAACTCCAATATCTCTACAACTCTTAATCCAACTACAACTCCAATATCTCTACAACTCCTAATTCAATAACAATTTCAATATCTTTACAACTCATGTTCCTAATAGGACATGAGGTACATTGTCTTGTCATTATATGGTCCAAATACATGGGACTACAATACTACAATACATTAGGGATCATGGGATCACATCCTAATGCCAATCAAACTCTACATTTGAACTACGTTATAAAAGGCTTGATTCCATCTCTCTTATGGATACGTAGACAACTAAGAAACAACTTAGTGTAACCATTATCAATCACCAAAACCTTATACCTTCATCTTCATCTTCTCCAATACCTTAGATCTTAATATTAGGGGTTTCTTCTTGATCTTGCATCACATTGGTGTGAAATCCGGTTGAAACACCATACATCTTCTTCGGCAGCAACAACAGTCTTGTTATCAAAATCAAAGGTAAATCCAAAGCCCGACAAATCTAGAAGTTCCTTACAAATCTTGTAGTCTTTCCTAAGTGTCTTGAGCCTAGTCCGTACATGTTCAGAAGTGATACTCATGCGCAGGGCTGTATTGACACTGTCTGCAGCTGCTTTCAAGGATTCAATCCTTATTCCATTATCATCTCTCTTACCATTCCTTAACACCTCTTCGTACAAGGTGTTTAGCATGACCTCTTTCATCTTTTTGGAGCACCTTATATGGGACTTGGTCGATGGAGTTGGCTTGTCAGATGGAAAGTATTCCGGTGCTGGTGCAACATTGGCTTTCTTGGTCTTTCTAGGCTTCCTAAATTGTCCGTTCGACATGGTTGTACCTGATGATATCCAAATTCACAATTACACACATAACCCAACCATTTAATCCAAAAACATATCATCTTAAACAACATACATACATCCAAAACATATCATCTTCAAACATCTATACATCCAAAGCATGTTATCTTCAAACATCCATACATGACCTTGTTCATAACATCCAAGACAAATTATTCCAAATTATTACAATCCAATAAAATTATTCCAAACAACTTCTAAAATTGACAAATACAACACCACCAAGCTCACTCAACAACCCATTCATTGTAATGAACATAGTTACTCCACATCTCATTTTTTAGGTCATCACGCCATTTAGTCCAAGCCTGTGATGAAGTTATGAGTATGCCTCCACCTTGTTCATTAGCACCATCATTCGCCTCAGGGGGAATCAATTCTTCTGGTTCCTCCAAGTCTGGCTCTATTTCATCGGTTGGATCATGATCTTTAAGAAAGTTGTGGATTGCATAACACGCTAAAACTATCTTTGTGTGGGTCTTCACATCATGGAACAATGTTTTCCTCAAATAAGCGAATCACTTCCTCAACACCCCTATGATCCTCTCAACAACGTTACGTAGCATGGAATGCCGACAGTTGTACAACTCTTCATCAGTTTCTACGACACGATGTCCTTGTTCTTTGACATGCTATCGGACGCCACGATAAGGTGTGAGGAAGCCAGGACTTATACGAAGCCCGCATCCGCAAGGTAATACATACCCTTGGGCAAGGTTAACCGTCTTCCTTGGCGAGTAACCGCACACCTCAACAACCGGCAATCATGTGCCGAGCCTTTCCATCCAGCCAGAACATAAGTGAATCTCATGTCGAACGTACACACAACTAGAACATTTTGAGAAATCACTCCCTTCCGGTTACGATACCTTGGCTGAACATCGATGGGCACTAAGGTGGGGAAGTGGGTACCATCGATTGCACCGACATCGTCCTAGTGAAGATATGACCTAGTTAGTAATCGAACAATTTGAGTCTAGGGTGATAAAACACACGATAATTTTTCTAACCTTGAAATACTGATGCCAAAAGACATTGCCAGGACCATCGGCGAGGGGCGAGTTCTGATCAGTAGCATTGACAACCACTTCCATGCACAACTCTACGCAAGCATTTAAGACCAAGTGGAAGTAATGACTCACAGTTTGACCAGAACGCCTAAACCCGTGACGTGTTCTTCTACACCGATTGTCGTGACCAACTATAAGCAAGAATATTGCAACTTGTTCTTCAACCGACATGTACAGAGAGTCGGTTAAACCTATAGTCTTCAACCAAGCACATAAGCGATGGAATGCAAAATGCCTCATCCTCAATTGGTCATGGCAGTCATTGTCATTATTGGTATAGAAACGAGCTAAAGTTGCGCCCCGCGCTGAATCCCTATTGTAGGTATAGGGAGCCCTAGGAACTCTAGGAACACGATTACATCTTGTGTTCGAGGCAAGATATTGCAATAACCAGTCCACAGCTATAATTACAACAGTAGTTGTAACCAGACGTTAATCCTCACTGGACATTCTACGTAACAAGCGCTCGATAAGTATAATAATAAGGTTAATCATTTAAGTGGTTAGGAGAAGGTTAATCGTTAATCATTAAAGTGGTTAGGAGCGATTATATCAATTTATAAATGGTTAGAACATTTTAGTTTATAATTTAACAAGGTCATAATTGTTAATAATAATGTCTTTTTAATCAAACATTATAATAAATGGTTAATAATTTTTACATCATCAAATTTAACAAATTCATTACATAGAAACTCACAGTACAAATAACAACTTAATCAACAGTGCAATTACAACAACTAGCATTACCAACACTAACTTCTTGACAAACCACCAAAAGTCGTCCACCACCACAATATTGTTTGTTCCACCAATGTTTAAGGGTCGACCACCGACTAGTGGAGGTACATGTGTTTGAGATTGAGCAACAGATTGGTAAGATTGACCAGATTGCTCGGACAGTTGTGGCGCATGAATAAAAGGTTGGGACAAAAGATGTTGGGATCACACATAGGACGAGATGATTGACAGAATCCATTTGTAAGTTGTTGCTGAAGCAAATGTCTTGCTTCAGCAATAGTATAAACACCACGCCAATCAGCGTTTTTAAATCTGTCCGTTTGTGTCTTGCACTCTTCCCAAGTAGTGTAGATCCCAGACAAAACCCACGGCGCACAACGTAATAAGAATACTTACCCATTATTTGAAAATTATTAATTAAAAAGTTTTTAACAGGATGAGTTATTAGATTTCAATTTATGAATTCATATTTTATTTTGTTTTTTAATTAGAATATAGGAGGTTTATTTTCAGGTATAGTTGTCGCAATCACATATACAGTGTGATTGCGAACAATTCTAATAAATAATATAGTGTGATTCTAAACAGTTCTAAATAGTGTGATTCTAAAAAAAATTAAATAACCATGGCAGCAATATATTTGTCTAAAGAATTGATAATAAAAACATGGCAGCAATATATAGTTAGCATTTATATGTTAAAACAATTACAATATAACAAAGTCACAACAAAAAATTGTGACAATATGTCAGCATTTATTGTAAGAACGGAGAAACAACCAACCTTGAGCAGCTAAGCTAGACAGTAAGTGAGACAACGAACAACGAGAGAAAACGAGAGACTGGAAGGATGAGAGAGCAATGCTAGCAAATACTATTATACATTACTAATAAATACATTGTTTAGAACCATATTCAAAACATTTTAAAAATAAAGTCATACCTGGTACTAAGAGTGAGGTAGATGAAAATGAAAGTCTGCAAAAAATAAAAACGATATATCAATCGTTGTTGTACAACAATATAATTTGAAAAACAACATCCAAAAGATAAATATAAATAGTGTCAAACAAATAGAACCAACCTGACATTGCAAAATAAAAATAAGTATCAACAAATCATTACAGTAATGGAATCCAAGTAATGTATTCAAAGTTAGGGATTCAAAAAATTATTAAATTAAGTACCTTAAATTACAATTACATGCAATTGAAGTGAATTTCAATTGAAATTACATTGAAACAATGTTATATCAGAAAACCCTTAAAATCTAGGGTTAGGGTTTGAAAAAAAATAATTAAAATTTGAACAATTCAGCACCTTAAAATTACAATTACATGCAATTGAAGTGAATTTCAATTGAAATTACATTGAAACAATGTTGTATCAGAAAATCCCTAAAATCTAGGGTTAGGGTTTGAAAAAAAATTAAAATTTTAACAATTCAGCACCTTAAACTTTTAATTCGATGCAATTACATTGAAATTACATTGAAATAATGTTGTATTAAAAAAACATTAACAATCTAGGGTTAGGGTTTAAAAAAAAAAATTAATTTCAACTCAGCATTTAAAAATTACAATTCGATGCAATTGAAGTGAATTTATGTTGAAATTACAGCGAAATTATTCTAGATTTGAAAAACCCTTTAGTATACAGCGAAATTTTAAAACATAATGATTTCTATTCAAAAAAAAAATGAAAATAACAACAACAAATTGAGTGAGGCAACTAAACAGAGACGGCGAAGTGAAATAAACCCTAATAAACAAAAATATAGCAACTAACAGAGACGACGAAGAAGTGAAATAGGGTTTCTCTGTGCAAAAATAGTAGAAGAAAAAAAAAAAAAAAAAAAAAAGAAGAAGAAGAAGAAGAAATCTGACCTTTCTAAGAAATCGCCTTCACAATCGCCTCTGATGCGCCGCCATGAAAGAGATGGAGTTATTGTTAAGAAATGCGTTTTTTCTGTGCAAAAATACTATTTATACCTGACAAATTTTACCAGGTTAAGTGGCAAAACAAATTTTGCCTGGGGTTGAGTCAAGCAAATTTTGTCCGCCTTGAAGCGGGAATTGGGGCAAGTTTGTAGTCACGTGCGGGTATTGGGGCAAATAATGCCTGATCACCCAAGTGGATTATCAAACGGTGACAAACACCAAAAAAAATGGGCAAAACCCGATTTACCACAGGAAAACGCTGTTATCAAACACTACCTAAGAGATGCTCACTGGAATATTGGATTTCCCTTGGAAGGTGTTATACTAAAGCTTCGTTCAAAAAACTTCAAATAACCACGAAGAAAAACTTTTTTTTTTTTTTTTTATTTATTCATTTGAACAAAATAAATGTATTTTTTTTTGGTAATGAACAAAATAAATGTACGATATGTTATTTCATTACCACTTATCTAAATCTCACTCTTCATAACTCTTATATAAATCTCACTCTCCATGAAAATTTTATCCCAAAAACTCATGTTCCAAAAGTATTCTACCACCTAGTATTTCATATAACGAGGTTAGTCTCCTCCACAATCTCTTTCATATTCAATTACCACCTGTAGCTCCTTACTTAATTCAGATCTATGCTCACTTCATTCATGCCTACACAAATAACAAGATCTTAGATATTTATAAGCAATTTCTCTTATTACAGATACACATCACTGCAAATTGTTCCCTTTTAATTCACCCCACCCACTTACCCTCTACTAACTTTGGTTTATATTCCTTTCTTAATATATCTTGGTCACACTTATATGATATTCACATGTTACCATGGTCCACCTCACTGTACATTATGCTTTGTTATGGCAATCTGAATGTACAAAAGAAATCACTGACCATTACTGCGCTTCTACATACTGAGGGTCTCTTCCTGTATAACAAAAAGGTTTTTGTTAAGCTTTCTGGATTGTTCTATATTGAAACAAAGATGCACATTATTTCTTGGAACTTGAGAGGGTTTGGACATGATCACACACAAAGAGTTCTAAAAAATTTAATTAAAGATCATAATCCTGAAATTGTGTTCCTTAGCGAAACAAAAGCTTCAAGACAGACTTCCATTGAAATAATAAATTCCTTACCTCATTATAATCATCACTGTGTTGAACCTATTCACCAAGCTGGTGGATTGTTGCTTCTTTGGAAAAGCTCCACCAAGCTACAAGTCATCTCTTCCAACAAATACATCATTAACACTTCTCTTACTTCTCCTAGCATAGCTCACCATAACATCTCCTTCTTCTATGGAAGCCCGTATCCTCACCTCAAAGCTCTCAGCTGGAATTTCCTCCAAATTGCTTGTGAATCCTCGACCAAACCTTGGATGGTGGTGGGGGATTTAAATGCTATCTTTGCTGCCTCTGAGAAATGTGGAGGATTACCTTTTGTTGAGGCTGAAAACTTGTTTGCCATAGAAACCACACAAACTCTGGGGTTACTTGATTTGGGGTTTATTGGCGAACCCTTCACATGGTGTAATAAGAGGAGTGGGTCCCGTAATGTTAGAAAAAGATTGGATAGAGCTCTTGTTACCACAGATTGGAAACTGCTTTTCCCTGAGGCTGAGCTGTACCACTTGCCTGCCATAGCTTCAGACCATTGTCCCCTCAAGTTAGATCTTTTTCATGCTAAGCATAATGGGCCTAAACCTTTCAAATTTCAAAGTATGTGGACTAAGGATGGGAATTTCAATCACATTGTCAAAATGGCCTGGGATAGAGTTCATTGTGTCTTGGATGAAAAGTCGATTACTAAACATCTGTCTTCAACAAAAAAAATCTTGTCTTCTTGGAATAAAAATGTTCTTGGTAATGTTTTCCAAAGAGTTACCTCTGTTAAAATGCAAATATCTATAATTCAGGCTCGGAGGTTCTCTGAAGGAAATCAAAAAATTGAAAAATCTCTCCTTGTTGAGTTAGATGAACTCTATGCTAAAGAAGAAATGCTTTGGAAACAAAAGTCGAGTGACAACATCCTTACTGAAGGTGACAGGAATACCAAATACTTCCATATCTCTGCGCTCATTCTCAGAAACCACAACAAGATAAACTCTATCTTGAATACCAACAACATCAGGACTAGTAACAAAGATGAGATAGCTCAATGTTTCGTCTCATATTTCGAAAACCTCCTTTGCCCTACCATCATACCTCTCTCTCCCATACAGAAGAATATTATCAGAGATCTTTTTCCGGCATCCATTAGTCTTGAGGAAAATGATGAACTCCTTAGGGATATTACCCCTGAAGAAATTAAAAGCCATATGTTCAACATTGGCTCTCTCAAAGCTCCTGGGCCGGATGGTTTCTCTAGTCTCTTCTACCAGAAATCTTGGACTACTGTCCAAAATGAGGTTGTTCAGCTTGTCAATAGTTTCTGGAATGATGGTGCAAGCATTGACCATATCAACCAAACAAACATTGCACTCATTCCAAAATGCGACTCCCCTGAACAACCCTCTGACTTCAGACCCATCAGCCTTTGTAATGTCACTTACAAGATTCTCACCAAGATACTAGTGGGGAAAATTAAAGATATTCTTCCTACTATTATCTCCCCACTTCAGTGTGCCTTCGTTCCCCATAGACAAATCTCTGATAATATCATCCTAACTCATGAGATCATCCATTCTCTGAAAAGGAAAAAAGGTTTAAATGGGTTAATGGCCATAAAAATTGATATGTCAAAAGCCTTTGACAGAGTGAATTGGGAATCACTATTAGAAATCCTCAGGTGCCTTGGCTTTGATAAGAAAATCATCTCCCTCATCTCTAACTGCATCTCTTCCATCCACTCTTCTGTTGTTATCAATGGTACCCCCCATGGTTTCTTCAAACCCATTGTTGGGCTCAGACAAGGAGATCCAATCTCCCCCTCTCTTTTTATCATTTGCATGGAGGTTCTCTCTAGACTCCTTCATCAGAAATGTCATTCGGGAAAAATCCATGGTATCAAAGCTTCTAGAAATAGCCCTTCTATCTCTCATCTTCTTTTTGCAGACGATATATTCATCTTCTGTAAAGCAAATGAGAATGAAGCCTTGGAGCTACTTGACACACTTCAACTGTTTTGCTCCATCTCTGGGCAACAAATAAATTTCAAAAAATCTGGTATCCTGTTTAGCAACAATACCTCCACTCACACTCAAGCTCAAATCCTTAGTATAATGCAAATGACACTCATCACCAAAGAGGATCTCTATCTCGGAACTCCTATCTTTCTTGGGCAAAAAAAGTCCATCCTGTTCAATAATCTCACTACTAGAGTGGCTAAGAGATTGGCTGGCTGGAAAAGCAAAGTTCTCTCACAAGCTGGGAGGACTATTCTGATAAATTCGGTAACCTCGGCCATTCCCTCTTATCAAATGACCTGTTTCAAAATTCCAAAATCGGTGACTAATGCCTTAGATAAACTCCAAAGAGATTTTTGGTGGGGACAAAAAGATAATAACAAGAGAACAATGCATCTCATAAAATGGGGGAAAATTTGCCAATCTAAGAAAAATGGAGGGATCGGGATTAAAGATCTTAGCATACAAAATGATGCGCTGCTAGCTAGAATTGCCTGGAGAGTCATTTCCCACCCTAACAACCTGTGTTCAAGAGTTCTTAAGGCGAAACATTTCAACACTTCGACACCCCTTCACCATCATCCAAATCCTTCTTCTTCCTGGATTTGGCACTCAATCTCTTCCACCCTCACTAAAATGAGTCCTTACACTTGTTGGGACATTGGATCTGGTTCTTCTATCAACTTCTTAGAGGACCCCTGGATCCCTTCCATTCCATCCCATAAACCATTAATGTTGTCTAATAATCACATGCATCACATAACTAAGGTGAACCAGTTAATTGATCCAAATCACTCAACAATGGAACCTTGCCACCCTCAATAATATTTTCACACCTTCTACTGTCCACCACATACAGAACACGAACATTAGAGGCAATGGAAGTATAGACAGAATCAAATGGTTAGGAACTAAGAATGGTACCTTTTCTGTTAAATCCATGTACCAACTGCTCATTGCTCCTTTAGAGATCACTACTACCTTCCCTGCTAAGCTTAGTTTAAAGCTTTGGAAAATTTCTGCACCTCCTCGAGCGACTCTGTTTGCTTGGAAGTGCATTCACAAAGCTGTCCCCACTAGAGAAAGACTAGGTCGACATATCATTATTCCTACTAAATGTTGCCCTATGTGTGGATGCATTCTCGAAAGTCTTAGACATATGCTTCTAGAGTGCCCTTTCACCCAAGCAGTTTGGTTCTCGAGTTTTCTGAACTTTAGACTCATTCACATGCTAAACATGACAACTGAAAACTGGATTAAAGGCTGGGTTGAACCTCCTCACAACTGGTTAGTAATTAAATCAACTTGGAACTCTTTTTGTGTGATTGCCACTTGGGAAATATGGAAGTGCCGGTGTAAGAAAATCTTTCAAAACTCTTGTATGGAACCTGTTGAACTGGCCAAATTGATTGATTATAAGGTGAAGAGAGAAACAAACAGAATGGGACTTATTGCACAACCTGCGACAGGAACTGTGGGTACAATTTGGATTCCACCAATGGCTGGAAATGTGAAGATTAATGTTGATATTGCCTTTACAAATTCAGCGACAAATATTGGTATTGGCTATTTATTCAGAGATGCATTTGGTACTCTTCTGTTTGCAGGAAATGAATCAGGTTGTGCCGGTACTGTTGATGAGGCAGAATGCAGAGGAATTGCCACTGCAATCCGAAGAGGGATCGACCACCAACTGAAGAGGGTCGAGATCGAAACAGACAGCCAAGAAGCAGCTTACTACCTCAATGGACAACCTGCAAACTTAAGCTGGACTGCTGTGAACATTTTGGACAGTGCAAAATCCTTAGCACTTACTTATTTTGAATTTGTTTCCTTTAAGTATTGTAATAGGTCTGGGAACTCTTGCGCTCATGTCTTAGCACAGGCTGCTGACAGAAGTCTGGTAGTTCCCAGTTCCTTTTTGTTTTCACCACCTTGGCTTAAAAACCAGTTGGTTTCAGACATTTTATTCTGTAATAAGGAAATCTAAATTATATATACATATGCTGATTATTAAAAAAAAAAAAAAAAATATTCTACCACAAAAGTACAGTATGATATTGTATTTTGTCTTCATTATTAAATATCTTAGTATTGTAAAATTTACATACCGTCACACGTGACGTAAACTAAACAACGCAGTTTGTGGTATATGACATTCCATCGTTGTGTGTATGTACAGTACTTCGTCTCTCTATCATAAAACAAAAATATCTAATTGACACTTTTGTCCTCATTAGACTACGTGGCATACATTCATTAGTCAAACCATCTTCACCAATCTTATTGGAAAACCAATATAAATCCAATAAACAAGCGGTTGAATAAAGCAAAGTGCAACTATTTTCACTCTCCACCACCAACAACACAACAACGATGAGTCTTCGTCTTCGTCTTCGTCTTCATCTTCTTCCTTCTTCTTCTTCTGCTCATCGTTCTCTGTTTCTTCTGTTGATCATAGTAATCTCATCTTCAGTATTATCAGCTACTTCGATCACTGATGAATCAGAAGATCTTGTAATCCGTCAAGTCGTATCAGATGAAGATATAATCATTGACAATAATTCAGATCTTCTTTTAAATGCAAACCATCACTTTACAAACTTTCTTACAAAGTTTGGCAAAACTTACGCTGATGAAGCTGAACATGCTTATCGATTCTCTGTTTTTAAATCAAACTTACGTCGTGCTAAACGACATCAAACTGCTGATCCAACTGCTGTTCATGGAATTACACAGTTTTCAGATCTAACTCCTTCGGAATTTCGAAAAAGTTTTTTAGGATTAAAGAAGTTGAAGTTTCCAATTGATGCTCAAAAAGCTCCGATTCTTCCTACTAATGGTTTGCCAACTGAGTTTGATTGGAGAGATCATGGTGCTGTTACTCCTGTTAAGGATCAGGTTCGAATTTTTTCAGATTATTGAATGATTTATGTTTTCGTTGACTTTTATTTATTTGTTTATTGATTTATATTTTGATTTTGTTTGAAAATTAGGGTTCTTGTGGATCGTGTTGGTCGTTTAGTACTACAGGAGCATTAGAAGGAGCACATTTTCTTTCTACTGGTGATCTTGTTAGTCTTAGTGAGCAACAACTTGTGGACTGTGATCATGAGGTTTGTTGATTTTTATTTATGCCTTTTTTGGGGTAAAATATGATGTTATGTTGTTTACAATTTAATACTTTGGTGCAACTTTTACTTTCTGTTAATTGAATTGATGTGCTAATTAAACTGGATTTCTGACAAATGAATGAATCCTCGAGTCAAATTTTATTATTTACTATTGATTTTTGGATGTTAAATTTTAATGAAAATGATGAACTTTCTATCTGCCGTGTCTTAAAAAGACAACTGTAGAAAATTTCACTTACCAGGATGTTGTTGGAAGGAACTCATGGCTTTCTTTTAACCTTTTTGATATAAAAAGCGTAGGTAAAAGTCATGGTTATTACTTATTATTGTTCATTATCTGAGTAGATTTTCCACGTGAGATTCTGAATTTAGGACTAATGTATTACTTCAAAATTTTTAATCATTGATCTGAAACTTTTGTGTTGGACAATTTTTAGTGTTCCTAAAGTTCACGAGGGTGCCGTTAACTAGCTGATTGTGGCTGCGTTAACGACATCTGGTGTGTGCAGAGAACATGACCAACTTTATGGAGTTAAGAGTGAGACTAGTAAAATTAAATTTTGATTTGTTAGAAGTTTTTGGGCATCAAGGGTGTTAGTCAATATGAATTAGCTACGGGTTTACTCATGACACATTGATAACTTAGAAAATATCTTAGTTTAATAGTTGATTACTATTCAATCAATAGAGAAAAAAAAGGACAAAATTTTTTAGACATATATAGAATTGGCTAGACCCATCAAGAAGCAAGCAATGGATAAACCAAATGTTTTTGAAGCTTTCTTTTCTTTCATATCTGCAAGTTACTGGTTTGTTTCAATATCAAATGTGTTATTTTACAATGTCAGAAATGCAACTCCTGTACATGTCAATTTCAGGGATTCCGATAAAGATCTGCTGCAGGTTAAGTTCAATAATTCAAATTTTGTACTTAATGGATTCAAACTTGCAATTTATCATTTGCAGTGTGACCCTGAGGAAGCCAGTGAATGTGATGCTGGTTGCAATGGTGGCCTGATGAACAGTGCTTTGGAATATACACTCAAGGCTGGTGGGCTTCAGCTAGAGAAAGACTACCCTTACACTGGGAAAGATGGTAAATGTAAATTTGACAAGACCAAGATTGCCGCGTCAGTGGCAAACTTCAGCGTTGTCTCCCTCGATGAAGACCAAATAGCTGCGAATCTAGTGAAGAATGGCCCTCTTGCAGGTGCTCTCTCTCTCTCTCTCTCCTTCTCTCTCTCTCTCTCTCTCACACACACACACACACACACACACACAGGTATTTAGTTGTCACTTGTCAGATATTACTCTCTTGACTTAAGAAATGATTTAACCATACATGTTAACTTGGTTATTTGTATGATTGCAGTGGGTATCAATGCAGCTTACATGCAGACATACATAAAGGGTGTTTCATGTCCGTACTTATGTTCTAAGAGGAGAATTGATCATGCCATTTTGTTGGTGGGTTATGGCTCAGGATATGCTCCCATCCGTCTGAAGGACAAGGAGTACTGGGTCTTGAAGAATTCTTGGGGAGAAAGTTGGGGAGAGGAAGGATACTACAAGATATGCAGGGGCTACAACACCTGCGGAGTGGACTCTATGGTCTCAACTGTGGCTGCTATTCATACCACTCCCCAGTAAAATTATGAACTCATCAGCTAAACATCTATAGGTACTTGTGGTCTTGTGTAAATAGCTTGGTGTATGTAATTATTCCTACGACATTTTACTCTTACGTTCTTAAGACTTCCATGCACATCAGTGTAAAAACTATGCTCTCAATGCTTTCCATAAAGGCTAAAAGCCTGTAATTATTAAACAGGTCCCTACTTCTCTAGTGGATTTACAGACAAGAAAAACTGATGAAGAAAAGAATTATTGAACAAATCCATAAATAAATTTTACTATATAAACCCTTGCTTAAAAGTAGATCCTTATGTTCATTCATATTAACCTTAAATTTCGACAATGCTCTCAATGTAGGTTCTTGCTTCAAACACTTCCCAAATGCCTAGGATCGTATAGAAGATTGCACTTCTTGTATTTGTGTGCGTGTGTTGCACCAAACTACTTCATTGTATCTTTGCACTATAATTTTTTCATTCTTTTCAAGTAGAATAAACTCATGCCGGTTAGATTTATGTGCAAAAGAGTATGGATTCAAATCATTCAATGCTCTAAGTCAAGACCTAGGTGTGTTTGAGTTAGGGTATAGGGCCCAAGTTTACCTGATGTAATCAGAGAGAATATGGTGACCATATCCTTGAAAGATTAGATGGGGCTCTAGGTGATACTAATTAACATGTTCCCAAATTGAGAAACCCAGGAAAAAACCTTTTAGGTTTGAAATGTGGTTAAAGGAAGATAGTTGTAATGAAGAAATAAAATCTGTTTGGGATATAGAGGTCCATGGTACCCCTGTTATATAGAAAAGATTAAAGATGGTCTATTTTTCAAAATTATTTTGCTGATTTATTTTCCTCCTCTAACCCTGAGCTTGATCCTGATGTTTTAAACTTGTTCAGTTCTGTCAGTGATGAAGAGAACTTAAACCTCATAACCATTCTGACTGCAGAAGAAATTTTGAAAGTAGTAAAATCCCTTGGTAGCCTTAAAGCCCTTGGTCGGTGGCTACCTACATGTCTGAATGAAACCCACATTACCTTGATTCCTAAAACAAATAACCTCACTTGTCCTTTTAAGTTCAGACCTATCAGTCTTTGTAATTTTTCTTATAAAATCATTTCAAAAATCTTGGCAAATAGGTTGAACCCTTTTTAGATAGATTTATATCTCTTTCAAGGAGCTTTTGTGAAGGGTAGATACATAGGAGAAAATTCAGCTTTGGTCCATGAGGTTTTCCATAATATGAAGAAAATAAAAAAAACAAGAACAAGGTTGGATGGCTCTAAAAATGGATATGTCTAAGACCTATGACAGAGTAGAGTGGAGTTTGATATAAGATTCTAAAAAGGCTAGGTTTCTGTCAGAAATGAGTATCTTATGTTCAACAATGTCTACTGTAGGTCTGCAAAAATGTCCCTTCAACCATTAACCCGGCCCAGCCCACCCACCGCATTCAACGCCAAACCCCCCCTTACATGTTGGAGAAGTGAGTGGCAAGGTAGAGGTTGAGAGGGGTTTGAGACAAACGAACCCTTTGCCCCTTTACATGTTTATCCTGGTGTCTGAAACTCTATCAAGATTTCTAGTGTCGAAATCTTAGCGGAATCTGTTTTTTGAGGATTCCAAATTGATTTCAAGTGTCGAAATCTCGGCAGAATCTGTTTTTCGAGGATTCAAAATTTCGAGCAAAATGACATCTTGAACCATGGGAAAAACCATTTAGAACTTATTAAAGGTTCAAGTGATGCTTTGTAACAGGCACCAGAGAATTATAAACTAAGTACCTGAATGTTAGTTTCAAGTATGTGAAGTGAGATGGTCGTTGACTTCTCACTTTATTGTAACCTTTATTTTATCTTGTTCTTTTTATTAACACTTTCTGAGATACATTTTCCCTTTTCTTCTTCATTATGCAAGTTGTTTCTTTACTGGTTATGGATATTTCTGTTGAGCATTAGAGCTGTTGCTGGCAAATGCTAATATATAGTCAAGTTGAAAAACAGCTTGAAATGAAATGTCACTGAATGTTTAATATGCCAAGTGCTTAAATTTTGGGCAACAAAATATATCAATTGAATCAAAGGACGAGAGGCAGGAGTCCTCTACAGATGTACAGAACTAGATCATGGATTGTGAAGCCGAACAACAGTGCATTTCAATATATACAAGTATACAACCAACATGAGATGAACATAAGCAAATATCTGACTAGTTGTATCTGAGGAACCCTAAATGTGTAAGCTAGAATTTCAGTATTTTTTTCATAGAGGGAGGGCAGCTTCAAAGTACTGTTCTTAATATTCTTAGTTATTCATTTATGATGTCAGACATGAAAGAAACTTTCATCTTCTTTCTTAGGTTTTTTAAGAAAGAACTAGAGGAAAGATCAAGATCTAGTGATCAAAATGTAATTAAACAACGGATAGAAACGTTCAATAAAAGCCCACTTAAAAGAATGATTATAAAAGCTACGAGCATTGCTTTCACGGCCATGTCAGTGCAGGATTAGTCTTCATATTAGACAGCAATGAAAGAGCAGAAGCATTTGTACAAGCACTGGCAGGCATAGTCAAGTTCCTACTACAACTCAAATGAGTACATTTCCTAAACATAGAGAGCTAGATGAAAAGTGTACTTGTTAAAACCATGAATGAAAGATTTTTTTATACAACAGCAACAGAGTCCATAACAACCTATGCAAAGGCTAAAATACGGCATTTCTATTAGTTGAACCTTAACTGGCTAACCCATATGTGAGTTACAACACTTCATCATATACGCTTCACCGTGTCACCATGAAAAACAATGAACCCTTCAGTAGCAAGAGTAGAAAGTGCATTTCTTAGCTGCATATGAAATAATTGCAATGGATTAGTATGCATTTCTAAAAACAAACAAAGCAAATTTGTACGAGAATTGAGTGTTCCCTTACATCATTAAGGTGAATTTCGGCAGAACCTTGCTTCTTTAGCTCTTCCAGTATCTGCAAAATAGTACACACGTTGAGACACAACATTGACTTATATTTATTACAAAATTGAGCAATCGGCTAACCTCCATCATACGAGTCGAGGGCCCTCCAAGTTGCATCTTTTCCATTATTATGTTGCGAACTGACGACAAAAGATTTTCACGTCTCATCCTTTCGCTTGCAGATACTCCAGTCGTAATGAGATCCATATCTATGGTTCCTGATTGCAAAAAAATAACACAATGAATATCCAATAAAATTAGTATAGCGGAAGGAATAGCTGTTATTAATGTATCAACAGAAATAAAGAGTATACCTGTGGCATGATCTGTGGCTGACTGTTGTAGAGCAACTTCAAGGAGCCGGAATGCCTCTGCTACATCCGGTGTTTCAACCTGCGCAATTTTGTGATCAACTTATTTCTGATTTACTATCCCAAACTCGTTTCCAGAAAACCAAAAAATATAGAAAATAGTATGTGGATGCTGAATACAATATTTACTAACCAATTCTGAGAAACGTATACGCGCTAAAGCTTCACTAAGACGAATTAGACTCTCGATCTGCCTTGGAGTTGCAGTAATAACCTATCGAGGGCATTCAATCAAAACCATTTCTAACTATATATAGGTGTGAATGTTTAATACGAGGCAAAGGAAGGACAAGTCTGAATGTAAACACCTTTTTGCTGCTTCCAGGGAAGTTTCCTCTTCTCCTCATCTCAACATATCTTCTAGTCAATTCTTCTGCAGCTTCATCTGACAATTTTGGGCGAATGTGCCTTCTGGCATAACTCAAATATGCAGTCAATGTTGGTATGTCTAAGACATCTTGCTGCACAGTCTGCGAGTAGACATAATAAATGAACTTGTCAGAACAGTATCTGTACACTTCCACCAATGAATTATGTACAATGGAAATTTTTTGTCATAAGAGGGCGCGGGCTGATCAAACCTCAGGATTCTCAAAATGAAGTGCCACAATATGTTTAGCAAGACGCCTATCCATATGTTCATCAGCCTTGTCAAGCATTAAGTATATAAGATCAAACCTGAATACGCGAAATTTGGTCAGATGGTGATATTTGTCAAAGTCTGGAAGAAATGTACAAGGCTTTTAGAGAGACACCAGACCTGGAAAGTAATGTTGGAGGAAGGTGGATATTGTCGATTACAGATAAACGAGGATTATAGCGGGACCCACTAGGGTTTGCACAAGCTAGTACTGATGTCCTGGCATTAAGAGAAGCAATTATCCCTGCTTTGGCTATTGAAACAGTTTGCTGTTCCATAACCTGTTCGAGATAACTAAAGTTAATACAAGAATTCATGAGCATAAGGCACTTCTATAGTCCAAAAAGAAAGATGGAAGAAAATAGGACATAACAAACCTCATGCAACATACTCCTTGCATTCTCAGACATTTTGTCAAATTCATCAATGCAGCAGATGCCTCTATCGCTCAGAACCAGGGCTCCACTCTCTAATACCTGACAAATTTTCGTACAAAATAAATAATATATCTCTTTCAATATTTTAAAAGAATAGTTCCAGAAGAACTAAATTTATCAGTCATAGAAGATCATACTGTTTCACCCGTTTCTGGGTCCTTAGTAACATACGCAGTTAACCCCACAGCTGAACTCCCTCTTCCACTGGTATATATTCCCCGAGGGGAAAGCTTGTGTATATATTGGAGCAGCTGGGACTTGCTAGTCCCAGGATCCCCGACGAGCAGAATGTTGATGTCACCACGAAAGGTAGCACCTGTAGGCAGCTTCAAAGCATTCCCACCAAACAGCTACAATCGAAACAATTACCATTCATTAACACAAATGTGAGAAAAAATAATACTGGACAATTAAACAGACATAAGAAAATAAAAACCTGGCAAAGAAGACCTCTCTTCACATCATCCAGCTCCCATATATTAGGAGCCAGGGATCTAGTTAGTTTGTCATAAATATCTGGTTGTTTCGCTAGCTCCTTCAATTGTTCCAACTGAAACCAACATCGAAAACAAAACTAGTAAAGAAATGCGAAGCAACTTGTTAAGCTGAACACCAAAGAAAGTGAAATAACCAATATACCTTTGCTTGATATTCAGGGGAGGTATCCAGATCAATATTGCCACAGCCATCATCAAACTCCATTGCATCCTCAGCCTCCATACGAGATTTATCAGTTTTCTTCAAATGAAGGCAATCAACGTATGTCTGAAAGCAGAAAACAAGCTTAGCATCTTTGCATGTTTAGTAGCTTTCAAAGCAATGAATTATACAATGTCACATACCTTGAACAATGATTTCACAGTTCTTTGTGTTGGTCCGACTCTAACAGTCATTGCTCGGTATATCCCAGTAACCTTTAAGACCACAAAACTATTTCAGTCAAAAGTGACCACGGAGTCCTCTGGAACCCATATGAGTAAATATGATTGCAGTCTCTTACCTCCACTCTGTCACCTGGTTTACCAGTGTCAACAAGCCTGTCATGCATTATCAAGCTCACTGTATGGGGTGTCCCACCTTCAGGAATTTCATCTGGTGTCTCCTGAAGCTTTACAACTTGCTTATCAACAAATCTTGTGTTTACAAAAGAGCAAACATAATTCTTAATAAATTTGCATAATCTAAGTAAGTGACAACAGCATTATTTAATTTACCCATAAACCCTATACTAGTGGATACCTGCATCGATTGTGAATAAGTGTCATGGAGTTAGTAGCTAGACACTCCTGTCTTCCACACCTCCTAGGTTCACTTATTCGGCCTAATAACACACATTATAATATACCAATTGTCAATCGACTTCATCAACATTGATTGAGATAGGCAATCAAATTATATCGTCAAATAAACAAAAGGACAGGTATTATGGAAAGAAGCAAATACCTCGCTCCACTATAATGGGATCTGAGAAGTATCCACACACAAGACATCGAAACAAAGCCTCTCTAATTTCAGGTATAATTGAACTACAACGAATGATCATTCCCTTAACTGATATCATCTTTTCAATATCTGATCAAGTCATATTCAAATCATTTCAAGTATAAAAACACAAGACTAATCTTCACAAAAATTGAAATTAACCAAGAAAATAAAATAATAAAGCAAGAAAAAACTAACCAGATGGATTCAAATTCCTCATGGAAGTAGAGGTTCTAAGATTAAAAATTCTTGCTTGAATATGCTTCTCAAACATAGGATTAATTCGACTAGCCATATCCATAAGAACAATATCAAAAATAGCCAAAACCTCAAGAGGGTATCTAACCATCTTAGTATATAAGTCAATATCATAATCAAACACATCTTGTGCGTCAACATCAAGTGATTCTCCTTCAACTTCAAGAATATTATGAATAGCCCTCATATATTTCCCATCATTTTGCGTAGAATCTTCACGAAAATGCCTTAAGAAACGAAGAATAGCAGCATTTACATCTTGAACACTTATATTAGTTCCCCAAACATACATTGGAGGTGGTTCATCTGCTTCTTCTCCTTCTCCTCCATCTGATGAAGGTTGAATTTCATCTGTAGAAGATGGTGTAGCAGTAGGAGTTGTTCCCCTATTGTTTCCTCTTCTTTGTCTTCTGCTTTGGGTACTTGTTGGTGTTGGGGTTGATTCAAAAGCTGCAGATCTGCCCCGTTGTGGTGGTGGAGTTGCGTAAGGAGATGTCGATGCTCTTTGTCTGCTTCGACGAAGAGGGTTTGCAGGTGAGGTGTTTGCGATTGGGCTTGATTCATCCATTGGTGAAGAAGGACCTGTAATTGCAATTTCCAACAACAATTTAACAAATTGAAATCACAAAGAGAGAGAGAGAGAGAGAGAGAGAGAGAGAGAGAGAGAGAGAGAGAGAGAGAGAGAGAGACTTACCTCCATTTGTGTGGATTGGTGATGAATCGGAAGCCATGGCTACAGAGAGAACGAGAGAGAGAGAGAGAGAGAGAGAGAGATTTGGGGATTTTGATTTGGGGATAGTCGTCAATTATGTCATTTTAGCGGGAAAATCCTTTATTTTCCCTCCAAAATATGATGGACTAGTTAATAGACTTGGGTTGGGCAGACAGGCTTACTTAAGGCTCGGGCCTTTTTACACTTGGGCTTCATTGAGAAGGCTTATTTGGCCCAACAATTTGCCCTTTGGGCCATGAAGTAAAAAAGGCCCAAATCATCCACCACACCTAACAATCTGCCAACTCTTTCTTCTTCATCTACACTTTGTAGTTTGTATTGTATGGTGAAGTCTACATTACATTACATATTAAGCAAAAAGTTATGATCAAGTTCACTAGTAGTACCAGTTGATCTATATACATAAAAAAAGACTTGTATGCAAGTTTTTTATATGATTGGAACACTACAAGAGCTGATGTTAGAGGGGGTATGATGATGTTTTTGTAGTTACTACTTATATTACTACTTAGTACTTTTCTCTATCTCTACACTCCTAGTTCTGATTACCAAAAAAAAAATAAAAAAATCTACGCCGTGAGAACAACAGGTTTCTTGGGCTCTTGGCATTTCAAAGAATATCCATCATAACTAACAACTTGTCTCTATTATGTCTTCTTCCAGAAATGAGCAAGACATTGCCTGAACATGAAAGAACCATTTCAGTGACCTTTTTTTATCCATATCCCTCATCATTCAATTCTCTTTAGCTATAGATAATAGATGTAAGCTAAATTCGCAAGTACATCATATTTTCAAGCACAAGGAAAGATGAAATTATACAAAGAAATTAACTTTACTTGAGATATGTTAAACCTTTGCTTAAATTAGTCCAATAGGTCATTTGCATGCCTTGCAATTATACAACAGTAAGCAAATGTTGATTGGAAACTAAAAGAATTACTCATTGAAAGAATTCACATAAAAGGGTATTTTAATGCTTTTACTCATAGGAAGAATTTACATAAAGGTTAAGGTTGTTATGTAAATAAATATGATTTAATAAATTTGGGTTGTATCTTCATGCCTTGATATCTGACACAGAGTCATAGATTTGGTATTAAGATTTTGGAGCATGACAGATTCATGGGCACTAAGTAGTTATCCCATGTAAAAATGAAGATTGGTTAGGCAAAAATGAGGGAAATAGTATAAGGAAGATTTTCTAAATTTAATTTAGAGGGTCATCCTCACAATAAATGTTGGAACAATTTATTTTATAAATTTCAAAGCTTCAAACAACTTGTCATGAAATAGGAAATTGGCATGGTTCATATAAGTCACATTGTGGACAGAAGACAGCCACACAAGAACCAAGTCAAAGGTTGCACCAGATATGCTCATTGTCGATGGACACCAAACTAACTTTGCTATTTGTCTGGCAACCGCGCATGTACACCATACACAGGATCAAAAGTACGTCGACGTGTTAGGCTCAAGTATCATCTACAATTACATGGCATCCGATCGATCACGGATTAATCCCACCCTATGTATTGACAATCCTAATGTTCAAACTATAGCTAGCAACTTGAATCCATAAAATTCAACTTCCATACTTTTAACATGATTATTAGGTGAAGATCATTGATGGAGATGAGTGGCAAACTAATTGATAACTAATTTAGGTGAAGGTCACTCAAGCCTAAATGGTTCTCATATATATGAACTAGGATCTACGTGATGCGTAGGCGCGTAGAATGCACCTAAATATCCCTTTTGTTCATGCACGTCTTCCTTTAATTCATGTAAAGACGCTGGCCAATTCAATCAGTAGCAAACACAGAATAAGGCCATACACACACCACATAATGCATATTGCAGGTTCATCATACATAAGGTGATTCCTATAGTATGCTATGGTAATAGAGGTTGAAGGGACCACCCCACAGTTGAGCAACTATGGCAACTTTCATCATTTGGTGGCTGCATATATAGCAGTACTATGTGGTCATGAGGTCTCCCCTTATCCCTATACTACTGCACCCTATATGTATTCTGGGGCAAAACCTAATCATAAGTTGCATCTCATATGTTTAGGTTTTATGTGTGCATTTAGTATCAATTCAGTCACTCCTCACATATGACCTATTTTCGGTTCCTGTCGGCTCTTTATGGAATTCAAAACCATTACTATTATTTTGTAGCTTTTGCAAATGGCGCTTAAACTTAAGCTAGCTCTGGTTAATGGCCAATGAGGACTCATGGTATAATGTTAGTATAACTCCTCCAATTGCCTTCAATAGTTTTGGTTATGGTAATTGAAAAATCATTTTATTCTTCTTTCTTTTAAACCCATTAATTATTTTCATATTTGTTAGGATTATTGTGATCTCCATTGATTCTGTTCTGTAGCAAAATTCATTTTCAACATTTTTGAATAGTATCTTCTACCTTTATGTTTATTCATGCAGTACCCCTTAACCTGTGCTTGTGTCTTCAGTATCAAATGTGAATTGCCTCCTATTTTTATGGGTCCATTTTTGTGAATAGAGTTTGAAATTTCCCAATCAACAAGAAGGGACATGTCCTTCATTGACAATGTGAGTTTCCATAAAGATTAAGTATAAGATCTGCATGGATGCTAAAGAGTTGACAATTTTGATAAGGGTTTTCAGAATTGACACCATTGTGCACTGTTTCTGATCTTTGCATAAGCTCTAAATCTTTCTCAATAGCTAGGGGGGTCCATAATTTTCGAGCGCAAAAATTTCAAAGCATATAGGCTTGACTCAGATCACGCTGTGCCTGTGCCCAACATTAATTTTTAGTTTACTTGGTCTTGAAATGGTTTAGTGCTCAACATAAACCAAGGTCAGATTAAGGTGCTCCCTGCAGTACTGGATTTGCTAGATAAATTAAAGCTGAAGATAACATGCTATTTAAATGGGGGAAGAAGACTAATCTAAAATTTAGTGTGGTCTAGGCATACCCATTGTTGTGTGAAAAAGAACATAGATGTGGCATCGAAGATTTGAAAAAAAAAAAATGCTATCAATTAATTTGGGGAAAAAGCCCCCTCAGAAAAGTAATCTAGTTGTACACCTTATCATTAGTTATTCAAATCCAATGTATGCGGTTTCATTCATTCTGCCATGCATGGAAACCATTTCAAGGCATAAATTCTGAAAGACCCCAGGAGAAAAGGCTGCTATATATGTTCGTTCATCAAACATTACCACATTTCTGTAGAACATGAGCGACAACAATAACATTATAGTTTTCTTTTGAGCCTCCCTAACAACTTTTACGTACAGTAGAACATCAATGAAAATTAATGTACATAATACACTTTCTTGATATATATCACAAATTCAGCACATTGTGATTGAGTAGGTGTCTCCATCCAATATATGTTCATGCAAATGCATTGCAGAATGCAGAATATGGTTGTAACAACTACTTATATATCTTTAAACGGAAAAATGCCTCAGCCAAATAATTCAATCAAATATGATCCGATCCTAATGAGTCGTTTCAAATGAAACATATGAATCTGCAATTTTGGACACTAATTTTCATGATCTGTTTTTTGGGGTACTAGTTCCAATGATTCAACCATATATTCTAATTGAAGCACTTTTTAAAAAATATCTCCTACAGTATATGTTGCGGATTAGACGACTATAACAGTAACAATCTGTTAAATATCTTAGATGAAGTAAAGCAACTATCTGATAAAAGAGTGAACCCCTATTTTTCCTAAAGTCTTAATTTCGGATACATTCTATAGAGGCAGCATGTTTATCCCTAAAAGAACTGTATGATCTTACACACATTATATTGTGATTTACTGAACAACTTTCCCCCCAAAAGATTTGATTGCAATGCAGCATCTTAATTTACTTTATATAGGCCTCCTAGGTATGATGATTAATGAGCCAATTAGTGTTATAGCCTTTTCGATTAGTTTACTTTGAGACTGCATCAAATTGTTCCATTCAAACACCTTTTCCTTCTTTCTTCCCAAACACACCCCAGTTCTTTGTGTCAGACTGTCAGTCTTACAAAATAAAATTTTCATGTGATAAAACATGTATTTAGCCAACATGAGAGACTATAATAATCATGCATTTGTTAAATTAGTTATATGTTAAACTGATTTTCATTTTACAAAATAATATATATGTTTTTTTTTTTTTGTTGGCAAAAAAGGCAGTTAAATCTAGAAGAAGGTTTCTTTCTATCTTTGGTTTTGATTTCAAATTTTGTGTATGTTAGTTTTAGCCATTTCTAAACAAAATTGAGGCAAAGTTTCTTTTCTAACTTTTTCTTCATCTTTCTTAGAAAGGATTAGATTCCATAGTTCTATAATTATACAAAAGGATCTCTTTCTTCTGCGATTAAGGTGAGTAAGGGTACAAGAGCTTAAAGGTGAGAATTATGTAGTTATCTATATGATTAGAGAGTTATTAATATCGTATGGGTAATAAGATTCTAAGATTCCCATCCATTATTCCAATTTAAATTAGCTATCATAAAAAATCAATCAAGGAATAGCATTGTTTACTTTACACACTGATACTCCTACTTACTGGTGATCTTTTTAAAGTTTGATTTGCTTAGCTGTTGCAATAAGCCAGATAATCTTTATGTTAATCACCCATGCAAAAACAAAGAGACAAACTGACTTTCTTATTCCCAAGCTAACTATAAACATATAAAAGAATCCATGGAAAACCATGTATATGTTTTCTGTATAAGGATAACTAATTGATGAAATGAATGCATGAAAATAACAAGTAGTCCAAAATAGAAATCATAATCATCATGCAAGAGGCCGGGTAGTCATAATCTGATGAATAAATTTGAGAACATGGGGATATTAAACCTTCTAAATTTTTCAATCCCTTCCACATGTTATGGTCAGTTCTGATAGCTGCTCAAGAGCTAGCCTTACATTAATCTCTATATATACTATCTGTATAACTTGTATATATGCCAATGTAAACAGCTCACAAGTACCAGAATAGTTAAAAAGCATATTTTCCTCTTTTATCAGGGATGGTGTGACAATGTGACATACTTATATATATATATATATAGTTATATAGTGACATATATGATAATTTAAAGGAATTTTAATTCACACTAATGAGAGAGAGAGAGAGAGAGAGAGAGAGAGAGAGAGAGAGAGAGAGAGAGAGAGAGAGAGAGAGAGAGATGATGGGGGGTTTATATTGTGTGATCTTGTGGGGTAGTTGAATGCTTGTGCATGTTTGCAGGGAAGAGATGGACCAATAGTGTAAAAACAAACATATAAACTCGATTGTCCAAGCAAACAAGAAACCAATTTAGTGCTCTTTTCAAACCGGCAAACAAACGGGTAAACAGGGAAAAAAGGACTTCAAACTTGAAATCCAACCAGAAAGCAAAATCCAATCCAACCAACTAAAGAAAAACGATAAACTATACAAACAATATATAGATCGATTTCCATATAGAATTAATAATACACCAACACTACTCACTACACTTACACTATCTCAAAACAATGACCATAATATACTAATAACATTTATTAATATTTATGAAGACAGATTAATATATAACAAAATGATCTGAATTGAAATTCCAACATTCCATTTCTCATTAGGTGATGATGGTCATATTATACTACTAACATCAATGGCAATAACAACAATAACAACAATGCAGATACATAAATAGATAGATAAAGAGATGATGGTTGATTTGGTTAGAATTAACCTAATTAACTAGAGAGAGAATCAGAGATGTTGTTTAGGATCTTGGGTGTGGGAAGAATTGCGTACCAGCCATGAAAGCCGTGAGGGGAGCAGGGTAAAGCTGAGACGACGAAGGATCAAGCAATGAAGCAGCTGCATTACTAGTATTTGCCGCGGTTGTATTAGTAGCTGCAGTTGTACCCGCAATGAGATGTCTTCCACCCCCTCCAGATGAGCTTTCACCTGGGACATAACGATCTTCGGAACCTTGATCATACAATAAACCCTTGAATACATGTCCACCAATGTTCACAGCTGTTTGATATGCATATTCATCTTCTGCATCATTCATACCACTTACTCTAACACAGCGAAAAACCGCTTGTGAATTCACTTCAGATGGAAAATTCCCCACTTCTAACCCTAATCAATACAAAAACCAACATATACACAACATGAATTAAAGGTTAAAAACTCAAAATTATACACTAAAAATCCATTATCATTTTTTTTTTCTAGCTCTTTATAAGAATAGATCACAATATCACATCAAAGTAGTTGGTGAACTGAACTGAACTTAGTGTTCTTCTTGCTCTCACACACACGCAAAGGAGATAAAGGTTTTGTAGCAGCTAGAAAGTCACATATAATAGTACTACTAATTAACTTGTTCTCTCTCTCTCTTTCACTCTCTCTCTCTCTCTAGATCTTGAGTGTAAATCTAACTAAGAATGTATGTAAGAGTTTACCTGTAGTAGTAGAAGGTAAACGAGTTGTAGTAGTACAAGCAAGAGAAGAAGAAGAAGGATTCTCTCTAAGTCTTTTAGGATTCTGATGATGATGATGTTGAAGTAGTTGATGTTGTTGTTGTTGCTGTTGTTGAAGAGATTGAAGTTGTTGTTGTCTTTCTCTTCTTCTAGCAGCAGGAACCCAAGTACTTTTAACATGAGTTGAACACTGAAACCCACGACTCTTACAACAAGTCCTACATCTCATATGCACACAATCTTTTTTAGCTTGATTTCCACAATCTTGACAACTTTTTCCACCACCACTACCACTTGCACCTTGAGATCTCATCATCATACTTACATGACCAATATTAGCAGCAGCTCCTCTTGATGAAGATTCATCTGAAACATCAGCAGAAGAGTAAATTTCTTGATGATATCTTTGTTGTCTTTGTAAATGTTGTTGCCATAGCTCAAATCCTTTACTTGTGTTAAATGCAGCGATCTCTTCGTTACGATACAAGAAAAAACTTTCCGGTGGAATATCACTTGAAGTGTTTCCTCCACCTCCACCACCACTTCCTAATGAAAATCCAGCCATTTTTTGCTCTCAAATACTCTGAATAATTGAGTTGAGTTTAAATCCATATCAGTAGTAGTCTTGCAGGTGTGATGGGGGGTTTTTATTAATTTGTTGAAGAAAATGTAAATAAACACGTTTGGTTTTGAGGAGACAAACAAGTGGTGGGGATATAAAAGTTTTCTTGAGTTCTTTTTCTTCTGTGTTTAAACAAGAAAAACAACATTAAAGAGAAAGAATTGCAGTAGTAGTCTCTGATGGCGGCAACAACAACAACAACAACAACAACAACAACTGCAAGTCTGCAACTGCAACAAAATTTAATAGATCAATTTAATTAAAACCACTCCATCCATCCATATGCCATGAGTCCATGACCCATCTCTCTCTCTCTCTCTTATTAGTCTTTACTTCTTCCTTTGTGTCTCTGTAAACAGTAAACAGTATTGAAGAAAGACTGGTTGTGTTGCACTAACTGCTGCAGTACTACTGATGAATGATATGATTTCTTTTTTTTTTTTTAAATCTTGATGTCCATCACACGGTCTAAATTCTGTCCACGTGTCAGAGCACCAGCTTTTGCTTATTCGTCCTTTCGCCCCAAAACCCGCTAGCTTTTTTAATGGTTTTATTTTTGTTTGTCATTCAAGTAGATCATCGTCCCTGGGTCCACACCATTGATTGATATTTTAAATCTCAACATGAATCTCTAAATTGATCTAATGGTTTAAACTTAAAGGATGAATGTTATTGAAAGAGTTGACAGTATTAAAATTCCTTTTAAGGGGTTCTTTTGATAGAAAAAGTTGGACTGGGGTTATTTATTGATCAAGTGACTTTGCTCTCTGGACTGTGATCGAGTACTAGTACAAATCTCGAGGTAGAAGAAAGAATTGAAGATCAATTTTCAAGAATGATTCATTCTTCTTCTTTCTAATAGCTACTCTTATTATGTTAAATATATAATCTTGTTATTAGTAGTTGAAAACAAAAGATACCTAAAAAATTTGGTCACATATACTGTAGTATAGGGTGTACGGCAGAGAGACACTAGGATAGACTTAAAGGTTTGGGTTGCACATGCATAGCATGCCCTTTAGAAAAGTTATTTGGGTTTATATTGTGTAGTAGGTATGTGTTGTGTCTGTGTGTCATGAACTCAATGATATTCCAAAGTATCCCCCCCCATGGGAAACAATAATAAGCTTAGTCTCCTACTCTCCTTATAATACACTCATTATTGGAGAAAAAAAAAAAAAATGATACTGGAAAGAACCTACTACGTACATAACATATACAAACAAGAGTAATATACATACGTACGAGTCTTTGATAGTTTGATATGAAATTGTTTCCTGCCTATATGGTGGCTTTTAGAGTATTTAAGATCATATCGACATGTAGTATCCCTTTGAACTAAAGAAAAAAAAAACTTGCCTAGTTGTTACTTGTCTCTTCTCGTTTCTGGTGTTTGAGTATTACTACCTGCTTTTTCCTAGTCTGTTGACCACAACTATGAGTGTTATTCGTACTGCTATATCCATAATGTAAGCAATGTTCAAATAATTCATTACAGTATAATTTAACATTAGTTTTGTTCCCATAATTGGATGACAATTATTCTAATTTGGTTATCGTTTCATTTTGTTACACATGGTAGCTAGTAATGAGATAATTAATTCATGTTCATACCATGGTGGCATTGCATATATGGTCCATGATTCCATTCCATGAATGATTCTAGCACGAACAAATGTACAATCATACATATACAAAGAGTTTATAAACTGTAAATGATGAAGTGACTCACACCTTTGTTGGAATCAAATGCAATCTTGAATCTTGACTAGTAGGTTATGTAATACAAGGATGTCGACATGTTTGTTCATCTGATATGTCTACAGTTAAAACCTTACTTCACTTAAAACTACCATCAAGCATATATATATATATACATGCTGCTTAATTTACCCAAGAAAAAAAATTGTACAGCACCGGACTTGGAGTTCTAAATTAAATATACTATACTATATATTATTCTATATACCCAAAACTTGAGAATATATGTATATTGTTTTATAATTCCATGATGAATAGTCAAACCATACACAAGTTTTACAAGAAGAAATGAAAATGAGGAAATCTCTTGGTGACCGTTATACAGTACCTTGTTAACAAAGTTGATGACAAAACAATAATTAAAAGTCGGCTGAGTCTGAAATCCGCCGTATTCAACTTATCTTCTTTTAATTTGCTCATCGTGTAACGCGCCATGCTACTACTGCACTGCAGTGCAACAGTGTCCTGCACTGTTGCCTTCCTTCTTCCTAGCTAGCTTTCATTCTGAAATCAAATCAAAATCCATTCATATTCAAAACTTTATAATTATTAAATAATTAGAATTACAAAAACCAATAAAATTCCCAATCATTTTATTTGATTATTATAATACATATAGTATAGTATATATTTTCCTACAATTTAGTTAGAGACCCCTAGCTTAGATGCATGCCTACGTAGTATATATGTACGTATAGAGCAGTCGGAAAAGGATTAATAAGGGAGAATGTATTGCTGATGTCAGGCGTGTATGAGGTTCCGTGATTGGTGGATTGTCAAGTCTTTATTATTAAGAGCACCCCCATCACTATCAACAGTTTAAACTTTAAATTCTACCACCACGTAAATATTTGTATTCAAGAAAAATCACAAGAACCAGAGGTATGTTACTACACTGTTTTAATGTTCATTTGGTTACAGACTTACAGGTTGGTTTACTATTAACCTACAACCATAGCACAAATGCTATTTAAGTCCCCAAATTATATACGGTAGCACCAAATGCACCATGCATTTTAACACATGCATTTGGAAAAGGGAAAATTACACGACATAATTTACAAGAATTTTCAGTATAGAATATATAGATCCAAAGCATGAGAGACGTCGTGCCTGGTGCAAAAACATCGCACTTTGAAAATTCTATAGGGAAACATCTATCATACTAATTAACCCAAAACACTGGTAGCATCAGTTCCAATTCCGAGACTGTTCCAGAATCCAGAAATGAATAACCGTTGACAAAGTAGAATTTGATTTTGTCAGTTTAGTATAAGACAACAGTGAAAGAGTAGAAGCTATGCTAGATACAAAAACCAGGAATATTAAATTAAAGAAAGCTAGCATAGAATATAGACTATAATTCAAGAGAGAGAAAGTAGTAATAAGAAGCAAGGTTGATGGATGGATGGATCATCATGGATGGATAAATGGATTTTGTGCTTTGGTGGTGTGGTGTGGTGCCGTGGTGGTGGTGGTGAATCATGAATGATGGGTGTTGCGCGACTCCCAATAATTATGTTGTTGTCTGTCATTCTCGAGCCCTGTGTTGCTCCCGGAGTTGACTCTCTTTACTTTAAATTTTTCTTTCTTTCTTTCTTGCCAAGACTGAAACCAAAAACAAAAAAAAGAAAAGAAAATCCCAACTACAGTTTCATAAAACTGACTTCTTTTATTCTTTTCTTCTTATCTCTTAATTACATACTACAAGTCTACAACAACGTAGTATTATCTACTATACTGACCAGTGACCACTGGGCTATTTCTTATTCCTTGACTTCTGCCTCAAAATGGATACTTTTAAGGTCCGGCCCACACAGGAGAGAAAATGCTTATCAGCTCATGCCCTAGGGATATTAGGGAAGAGATATAAGAATGGTTATGAATGTATCATATCTTAGTAGGCCACTGTGGGATTGTTGATTGTGGAACTTTTTTTTTTTTTTTTTTGTTAATTATCTTAATTGCCATAAATAATTACACAAAAAAGTGTAATTAAATAAAACATACGATCGGGTAGCAATCCTTTACTCTCATTTTGTTTTCTTTCTCTTAATTTTATTAGTTATAATTAAATAAAAACTTATCATCGGATAGGTTCCATATATTTTTTTTAGCATCTGGAGACATTAACCATCAACGACAAATCATAATATAGAAATGTATACCAGAGATGGGGTTCGATCCCAGGCAGTGCATCTTTGAGTTACTGATTTCGTTAAAAAACAAGCTTGCCAATAAAAAAAAATCATAATATAGACAAAAATAACGGTTCAAATGTGGTAACATAGGAAAATCCCTTAAGGATTATGAAATAATATGAATAGTCTCAACATAGGTTAATTGAGGTCCAGTGCTATCAGATCAGAGACCTTTCTATACTTTCCCAAATCCCAAGTTGTTCTGCTGCAAGTATAAACAGTTGGGACTAAAACTTTAATTATGACCTTAAGCTAAGTGTCTAACCTAAGAGATCATCTCCTATATATGTGTTATAAATCAAGGCAACATTCTTTTTGAGTGATCATATATACCTTTGATCTGGATCTAGTGGTTGTATCTAGATGGGATTTTGAGCCTCATGCAGTAGAGGTCAGTTTCACTCAGCACCTTGATGTGAACAACACCAGAAATATGTGAAGTATGAACTTTATATAGCTGGTTCTATATGTATATACCATAGGTTTTATCTTTGAGTTTATTATTAGTGCATTGGTGGTTACCTGTCATTAGCTAGGTCTTAGAATTATAGATCATACACCTCTTTTTAGGACATATAGAACAAAGCAACAAGAAGATTTAAGGGTCCCCTTCTACCCTTTTTAGGTCATGCATCTCAACCTCTTCCTAGTCAAAATCATAACAAAAACAATAGGGCCTAAAATTTCTCTTAGGACCCTCAAACCTTATACATCATGCGAAGATGATGAATGTTTTCCTTTTACAATGATTTAGAATGAGTGAGTTCTATATTGTCCATCTTGTTGATGGATAGGAAAAACATGATCTGACGCCCCATCCTATGATCACATAACAAAGACTTTGGTTTTCTTAATTGTATTTATTTGTAAATGTAGAATTAAGTTAGGTGAAAGGAGTGAAGTAGAAGATGATCGGACAGCGGCGGATCCAAGAATTATGAACTGGGGGGCTTTTTAAACCTTGTGAAATCGCTAATTTATTTTTATTTTTAAAATTAAGAACACAAAAATACATTACTTATCGATTTAAAATATAAGATAACTTTACCTGCAAAATTGCAAAACTGATCTAACAATAAAAAAATCGAGAGTATTCATCCAAAATGTGCGAGACGAACCTGAAATTAACAAAGATATTTGTATATACCCATATATTTGAGCTCCCTCGAGCTCACTTAAGGGACCACTTCGACCACAATTTATGTATTACACTTTCAACGTCAAACGAGGTGTACCTTTTTACTCGATTTCACCTCGAGCTCATTAAAACCTTCATGATCCGACTTGGATTCTCTGATCCTTCGTCGTCAAACGACTTGAACACCTTTTTGCTTGAGCTCACTTGAGCTAGGGCTTATTTTGCTAGACCTCACTCCGAGCTCACTCTTATTTCACACGTTTATTCTCTTCGGTTACACTATCTTTTCAATCAATTCGTAACGCTTGCTCATTAATTGATTCCACCGTTGGACAATTAATGAGCTAGCTGTTGTCCCAAATCACCTTTAAATATTAAGTACGTATGTAGGCTTGATTCTGGGACCTAGTCATTCTCAGATATGTAAGCAACTATCTTCTAAGATAGCTCACCAACTTCTCATACTCAAATCTCTTCCCACTTCCATCTCCGATCATCTTCTTCACCATTTCGTTCACTTAACTTATTTCTGCATTTACAATATTCATTAAAATTTGGCCCATTATCATGAATTTTGATTAATAAATATAACTAGAAGTTACAAATTGCAAGAAATAAATATATACCTCAATCAATAATCAAGAGGCAATTGTTGATGACGAGGACGCATGTTTTGGAAACGTTTTGCAACTATCTTGTTATCAATACCCAAAAATATATCTTTCTCAATGAATGTAAGAAGCGAATCTATCCAATCATCACCCATTCGGTTGCGAGTTTCAGTTTTCACAAGCTTCATCGTAGAAAAAACTCTCTCTACTGTGGCAGTAACAACTGGAAGAATTAAAGTGATAGTGATGAGTCGATAAACTTGTGGGAATAGTAATGATTTTCTTGTTTCAACCATCTTCATAGATAATTTTCCAATCTCATTCAATTTTGAAAATTCAATATTCTTAATCATATCAAGATAATACATATCAAGCTGATCATCAAGCACTAAAAGATCCAATAAAGAGAAATCTTTTTCATTAGCGAGTTGGAACAATTTCTTTTTATCAAAAGCTAAAAAAGACTTCGCTGGATGCTAAAAAAGACTTCGCTGGACTTAAACACCCTACACAAGGAATCAATTCAGGAGGTAATCATCAAACTCCCTAGCTGCTTGATGGGTAATGACTTCATAAAACAATTCATGACAATAATAATGTTTGCATGTGATATTTATTTGACATCTTGATCCGTCTAGAGGAGTATCATCCAAGTTGGGAATAGAAATCTTAAGTCGGTGGGGTCTTAAGCCCCATGCCCCCCCCCCCCCCGGTGATCGGAAGTGGAAGTGGGAAAGAGTTTGAGAGAAGAAGTAGTTGAGCTATCTATGAGAGATAGTTGTCTACTTATCTGAGAGTGACTTGTCATCAACACTACGTAGTTTCTTTTATAGGTGATTGGGAGAACGACTAGCTCATTAATTGTCCAGTGGTAGGATCAATTAATGAGCTTATGTTATGAATTGATTATAAAGATTTTATAATTGAAAATAAATAAATAAGCGTGCTTAATAGAAACGGGTTTGAAGTGAAGTCGAGCAAAATAAGCCCCAGCTCGAGTAAAAAGGTGTCCAATTCGATTGATGACGAATGAAATGACGATTCAAGTCGGATCATGATTAAATTTTGTGAGCTCGAGATGAAGTCGAGTAAAATAGCGCCCAACTCATTTGATGTTGAAGTTTTAATATAAATAATGAATATTCGAAGTGGTCGTTAAGTGAGCTCAAAGGAGCACTAGTTTACATATATTATCATTTAGGTAAGCTTTTGAGATACACGTAGCTAAATAGGATTTTCTTTTAGGTTAGATACATGAACTAGCAAGTATAAAAAACATGAACTAGTCTACTATAAGAAAAGAGAGGGAATGCAGGTAGAAAAATTAACAACAAGAAACAATGGGAGAGGAAGGCAAACATTACTCAATTGTTGGCAATTAGAGACAATTATACAGTTCAGTTATGTTAGAACAGTAAGGCAAGAAACAAATAAAAAAAGAGCTAACCAAAAATTTCTACTAAGTATATATAAGTATATTTTTTTTTTAAATTCAACAAAAAAATATTATTGATAAACTAAGAATTTTTCTTTTTTATTTAAGCCTACAAATGATTGGTGAACGGTGATAATTAATATTTGAGTATACTTCAAAGATATTATCATATTTTCATTGTGGTTAATTAGTAATTTTTTTACTCTATAAATAATAAATAAAATTTTATTGATAAACTCGAACAATTATACAAAAGTGGAGCACAAGTGTGTTTTTTCCTGAATAGTAAAACCAATTCTCGTAAAACATTTATTTGAACCAACAGTCATGATGTTGCTATCCATTAATTTTTTTACACACAAAAAAAAGAAGTAAATAAACAAGTGTTTTTTTTTTCCTGAAAAGTAAAAAGGGCTTGCAACGCAGTTTGTAGCGCGCTTGTCCTCTAACTTTGTATAATTTCTAAAAAGTTTATCAATAAAATTTGTTTTGGATTAATAAAAAAAAAAATCAAACAATACACAGGTTTAACGGGGTTTGAAAAGACAAATAAGATTTGATGAAGAAGTAGAGATTAGATGAGTTTTTAACAAAAAAAAAATAAAGTAAGGCAGTGTTTGTGTCAACAAGTGTTCAACATTAAGTGATTTTTAAGCGGTAGACCAGGGTAATAATAAGTGAAAAATGATTGTTATATTGTTTGTTTAGAACTACTTTTTAGCGATTTTTGGCGAGCAAAAATCTCACACTTAATTCCACTTTTTAATTCTTGTTGTTTTATTTTGATGATTTTGTCCTCCTAAAAACTATTTTATTATCATTCATATCGTGTGTATTATATATGTCATATTGATAACTACTAGGGCTTCCGCTTTCTTCTCCAAGAAAACAACATGTGCGGCCAAACTTCTTCCTCCTGGTAAACTCGACTCTCTTTACTTTAATTTTTTATTGAAGATTAATGTAATGATCTTCTTTAGTAGTTCTTCTTTGATTTAGTAGAAAACCCCCTCTTTTTATAGAATTAGTGAAACATTTTTATTAATTGTGAGGTGGTTGTTTATTTTTTATACTCGATTGTTTTGTCCTTATGTAATGTATTATATATCTCTCATTAGTTATGTGAAATAATTTTCACAATTTGATGTTTATACTTCTCATGTTGAACATAATCTGTGGAACTATAAAAATATATATATATGCTTATGGTGTGATGACTTTGTCCAAGTATTGAAGGAAGTGAGTAAGATCAACCAAAACATTTTGCCACATTTGTAAGATCTTAAATACAAACTAGATTTTTTTGATAAAAGAAAGTAGAGTAAAATGATATTGTGACTGCATAATTTATAAAAGTTGTAGATTAATGTATCAAAAAGACAACTTATGAAGACAAACTGCTCAGATAAAGGCAGAAAAAAAAATTAAAAAAAAAAATATTGCATGTTGCAATATGCATGTACAGTGACTCAAATCTTATTTTTGAAGTGTGCATACAAGTTTCAAAATTTTATTTTATTTACAACAATATATTGTAGATATATGTATTTGTTGTCGTCGCCGAAATTGATATTTGAACTTAGTATAGTATAGATATATTGCCTATAATAAAATTAACATTCCACGTATACTTGGAATAGGTATGGCTAAGAGAATTCCGAAAAGAAAAACAATAAATGAAGAAATTATCTCTAACGAGGATAAGGCTAGTTTTTCCAAGCACCTAGAAAAGAAGAAGCACTTCCTTGAATTATGTTTGAGAGAGGTTCTTGTGGAAGGGCATAAAGTAGCGTCTCTGACAAAAGACTCGGTGCTACTGCACAACTTGGCACTTGATGCATGGATTTGGATTGATGTAATATGATGGATTGGAATTACTGGATAAGGACTTGATCCGATATTGCAGACTGATTAATTGATTGATTGATTGATTGATTAATTGAAATAGATTTTGATTATTCGATTATTGGAACTGGAAATGTAAAACCCGGTTTATATTATAAATTTTTGTTCGTTAAATTTTATTGGATTATGAAATATTGCATATTTGCATAGATGTCTTTAAGGGTTTATAGTTAATTTTCTATTAAGTTGAAGGATGATATATTAATTATTAAAAAAAAGAAATAGATGGAATTGGGTTGGGTAACAGATTCATGTATGGTCCTAAAATAAAGCCCATTAACTTCTCCATATTATTTATATTAAAATTTTAGGGTTTTCATTCATTTTTTTTATAACACCGTATATTGGGAGAAGAAGAAGAAGAAAAAGAATTGGAAGAAAGCTAAAAAGAGATTTGGATTTTTATGCTTATACAAGTGAGTAGACGTTTCTTTGTTTGTTGTTTCTATTTCTGTTTTTCTGAAATTTCAGATTGTTGACTCATCTTTGAAAAATCATAGAAAATTCGTTTGAAAAGCTTTTTAATTGATTCCAAAAACCCTGAACACTATATTGAAATGTCTTCGTTATATTAGTTAATACCAATTTACGAAAGTTATGTTAATAGGGTGAAAAACGACTTGCAAGTATGACAACCGTTGCAGTTTTTAGTTTCTGTACCATTTTAGTATCGTAAGGTTTTGATCCCTCTAGACTTAATAATATTTATTGAAACTTTTAAGGTAGTTAGAATACTCAATGTTTAACAACATATATAAATTTCAGAATTTACTATGGAGTAATTAATTCTAAATAATTTATTCAACGTAGTTATTTTTAGATATCCAGTATAATTTTACTGCTACCTTTCTGTTTGCGTGGCTGTCATAGAAAAATCATAGAAGACTCGTTACTCAACATATCTTGATGAATTTACTTTTTTTAGAAAATAGACCTTCTGAACTATAATTTCTATGTTTAGAAATAATTTAAATTATGAGGGTAATATGGTGAAAAATGGTCAGGAAGTCTGACGTAGATTGTTTTGGGATTTCTTTCTGAAATCTGGTAGGATTGAGTAAAACAATTGTTTAATTATTTTTTATATATCGAAACTATTCCAGATATTTATGCCAAGTAATATTTTCATAGTAAAAGGTTGTATTAAAATTTTATGAGATTTGAGTAATTATTTTTAGATGTGTGAATTTGAAAGATGAATGTTATTGTTTGACAGATTTATGTAAAGAGTTTCTTTTTAGCATATATGTTTTCCTTTGGGTTTGTCCTTTTGTTTGATTGTCAAGTTGAAATAGACACAACTAAAAGTAGTCTAAATATGGAAGTGGATTAGTATATAATGGCATGTTAATTGATTAATTATGTTTAAAGTAACCTAGAAAGTTATATTGATGAACGCCTAGATATGGCTCCATACCAATGGATGGTATATGAATAGAGAAACGAAATGAGTACTGGACTTGAGATTTAATTATAAATGATTTGGAATGGTTTGATACGATGGACGGTATATATTCAATTTGAAAAATAAGAACGGAATACGAAATGGACTTGAAATTTAATTGTTGGACAAGGGTTGTGTGATTGCTTGATTAGTTTAGTTGTTTTGGTAGTCGCCCAAGCATTAGTACATTTGTCACACCTCTGGACTTAGGTTAAAGAAATTAATTATCACCCTAGACGGCTTAGCCTGCGGGTTGACTCTTTGATTATATTTGGGTATTTCCTAGACGGCTTAGCCTGTGGAACTGACCCTTCAGACCTTCATAGCCTTCGGGGTTGGTCTGGGCGCCACATTAGAAAGCTTAAGGGAGCTATTAGAGATCATGAGTTAGGCATACGTCGAGGTTAGCCAAAACTTGCAGGTGAGCACCCACTTGGGTTTTGGTTTCCGCGTAGAGGTTCTTAACCATGGTCAAGGCACACTGCAGTGTGGGTATGGCAAATGTGTGGAGTGCATCCTGTGGGAGGTGTACTAGTGATTGGGCATAGGTTGTAAGTTTTATGATTGTTAAACCCGAGCACCGGCTAGAGGCCAGGACGTGGTTTTGTGACTTTAGATTCGTTGTTTGGTAGTGTGCTAGGCTTATGATATTGTAATGCTTGGTGTTAATTAATGTTATGGGTAAATTTTATATACTTTGATTATGAATCGAAGGTAACTATGATTATGTGGAAGAACTGTGATGTTTTATTTATTATGGGAATTAATAGTAATAATTGGACTTGTCATTTTGGTAGATTATAAACTATAAATAGTTGGAATAAATCATTATTAATGGTTTGAATGAACGAAATGTATTTTTAGGTTGATACAAAGTATTAGATAACACGTAACGTGTATGTGATTTGGTTTATCTTTATTATATTTGTGTATTATATATTAACTCCATTTTGCAGGTGGATAGGTTAACTAATTTATTTTGTGCAGGTGGATAGACCTATCCTTAAAGACAGTTGCTGCTTAGGTAATGTATTTGTATTATCGATCAATTAACATCGTAAATAGATAAATTAGAATTGAATAATGAAGTTAAGCATGTGATTATATAATAGATAAATTGTTTAAATATAATGGAATTGATATGGTTTTTGGTGTATGTTTATTGTCTTAGCATGGAAGAATTGTTCTTGAAGGTTAATTATGTTGTTAATCATATGTTGGAACCTTATATTTATTATGTTATTTTGTGGGAATAGATTTCCCCGTTGTTTACTCATACCGGCTTTTATGCTGACCCATGTTGCTTTGTTTTGCACGTGGGTGTGTTCCATTTGGAATGCAGGCAGGAGAGGTTAGAGCTATGGAGCTGTGACAGACCGCTTGTTGTGACCAGTAGAGATTTTTAGATGTTCCAGTCATGTATTTTTTTGAAAGTGGTATTCATGTATTTTGTTGGCGTAAGTTGTGTTGTATAATAGGATAGAATCAGGAGTACTTTTATCGTTTGGATTTTCTTCACTGTATTTTATTTAAGATTTTTGTTGGACCTGGTTTTTGAGTTAGAAATTGTTGCGGCCTGGGTTTATTTTATATTTTTTTTAAAATTTGGGTCGTGACAAGATTCTTGAAAAATACTTGAGATATAATTCAATGAGAAGTGGAAGGTGAATTATAAACACAAGAAGTTCAAAAACTTTTATGCTTGAGAATTGATTATGGTATCTGGAGAAAAATGGTTGGATTATCTGGGGATGGTATAGTGAGGACACCAATATGTTAACTTGGCCTCCAGAGAAATGGAATGAGGTTATCCAGGCAAGTATATTATCCAGGCACATGCAAAAGCTAAAAAGTACAGGTTATTTTTGAGACCACTCTTGCAAAAGGGGAAGAATCATGAACCTCACTGTATATACCCATATATTCGAGCTCATCTTTTATCGACGTCACTCGACGTGAGCCTGTTTTTACTCGACCTCACCCGAGCCCAACATTTTTATATATCATCCGACCTAAATTCCTTTTATTTCAACCTCACTCGATGTGACCCCTTTTTCACTTGAGCTCACTCGACGTGAATCCTTTTTCACTCGACTTCACTCGACCTCATTCGAATTTCATACGTTTTGATCATCTTCAGTTATAATATCATTTTAGATCCAAAATATCCGCTCATTAATTGATCCCACCGTTGGACAATTAATGAGCTATCCGTTGTCCTAATTCACCTATAAATATGAACTACGTAGGCTTGATTCTGGGACTTGGTCAATCGTAGATACGTAGGCAACTATCTCTCTAGATAGCTCAACTACTTCCCTCTCTGAATCTACCTTCTCTCCACACTCTGATCATCTTCACCTTTCTAAAAACACTTAACATTTACACCCATGATCATCGCAGCCTCGACTCACAAATCATAATCCTGAGAGTGTGGTTATAGAGGATGGGGAACAGTTGGATAGCACAAGATGCTTACTTTTTCAAATGTGATTATTGAAGATTTGACTAATACTGAGGTTATGAATAATGAAAAGGGAACCACTCACCGTGTTGAGAACATATGTTCTCGTCCAGAGCAGAAGCAACGCAAGAGATTAGGTGGTGATGGTGGAGTAGGAAAACAAGTTGAAAATTTCATTGATACTATTAGTGAACAAATCAAAGAGGAAAAGACTAGCAGTGGACTATTTTTTACCCAAGTAGTAGAAGTTTTAAAGGATTTGAAGAATTTAGGGGTTATAACTGTATATACCCATTACCGAGTTCTCTTACTCGGAATGCTAAACACCGACTTTACACTTATTTCATCCGACTTCGTATCTAATCACACTTCACTCATCTCCATTCAAATCCTAATCTCACTAACTCGGTATACTAAACACCGACTCTGCACTTATTTCATCCAACTTCAATCGAGTTACATCACCCGAGCTCAAGCCCATTTCTAACTTGGCCCACCCAACATGCAGTACAACTTATACTCCAACTCGGTGACTCATGAGCTCGTGTGGCGCTTACGTGGCAATGCATATTAATTACAAGATCAATATCAAATATATTCTCATTATTATATGTCCGTTATTTTCCGTTACAAAATCAATGTGAATATCACAAATGTAATTCCCTATCTATATAAAGGGATCTATTTCATGTGAAAGAAGACAAGCTCTCTCTAGCTCCTCACTAGCTCTCTCTAGCTCCTCACAAGCTCTCTAGCTTCTCTCATCTCATATCAACAAAATACACTTATCTCTCCCGTGGACGTAGGCACCATTGCCGAACCACGTAAAATTCATGTGTCTATTTACTTTTATTTTGCAATCTCCATCACGACTTGTCCTTTTTTATGTAATGTATTTACAATAACCAGGCTCTAGTGAAGTTTTGTAAACTACCAGAATTGAAGAAAACTTTCATGGTGGCAGAGAATGAAGCCGAAAGAGTTCAACTTTTGGACATTATTTTAAGTGATTAGAGAAGGAGTTGGGATCTTAAGTACATGAATTTATATTTTGGATTTCGATTAGTATGTTTGTGAGATTAGGAAAAACTAATAGATAAATAAAACTCGTATAAGTATATGTTAGGATTTAATATGTTTTGGTATTTTAATTAGTATGAATTTGGATGATTATATATATTGTTGAAATTTTGTTTAGATGGTTTGGAAGTTATATTTTTTCCCATTATTATTCTTTGATTGAATTCTAATTTTAAAGGTTCTTTTAATTATGTTTTAGAACAAAGATATTTGCATTACATTTATTTGTAGAATCATATCAATTTATTTTATCTTTTTTTGGTTTTTAGTTATAATGACACTACTTATTTTGCTTAAGCTTAGGACCCCTTGTAGATATATTCGATAAAAATTGTTAACTTCATCACGTTTTGGTAAAGATTATATGCGGGAGCTTTTGCTGGGCTCATCTACACATATGTATGAAGTTTTTAACATGAACAAGATGCCATTTAATTTATACAACTGTGTCAATATTTTTGACATAAAAAATGGCTTGGTGATAGCAAATATGTAGATGTAGAAAGAAGATATGTTCTTAAAAATAATATGCCATAATTCTCAAAATTGGGTGGTAAAATATTATTTTCAACAATCAGGTGAAACAATAAACAAGTATTTTGACGAAGTTTTGAATGCTATATGGTGTGTTTTGCTCGTGAAATTATTATTGTACCTCCAGCATTTGATCAACCAATAGAAGAAATACGATCTCATGTTCATTTAAGAGAATGACCATTCAAATGTGCCGACAAAGTATTAGATGGCTCATTGATGCACACATTCCAATTGGTGAACAAGTACCATTTAGATGAAGGGGCCAAAGGAAATGCTACCAAAATATTATGGCATTATGTGATTTTGATATGAAGTTTATATATGTGATGGTTGGATGGAAAAGAATAGATGACGTGAGGGTGTTAAATGAAACAATACGAAATCCAGCAAACAATTTTCTAATACCTCCACCAAGTAAGTATTTCTTGAAATATTTTTGTAAACACTTAACTAATAAAATAGGCAATGTACTTTTAAAAGTTAACCACTTTAAGCAACCAACTTTAAATCCTTCCAATTTAGAATATACTTTCAATTTGTTCTCAATTTTGGCATCGCAACGTTTTCCGTTAAATTTTCTTAACTGCACCGTTAACCCATGCTCAAGTGGATATTTTTGTCCAGGTGGCATGTATAACCTTGGTGATGTGGCAAATTTTATTTTCTACCATGCAAATAAAGTGTTTTATTAAGTTTTGTATTTTTTCAAATAAAATTTGCCACATCAGGAAGGTCTCACATGCCACATGGACAAAAAATATCCATGTCAACAAGGGTTAACGGTACAATTAAGAAAATTGGACGGAAAAAGTTGGGATGCCAAAGTTGAGAACAAATTGAAAGTATGTTGCCTTAATTCAAAGGATTTAAAGTTGGTTGCCTAAATTGGTTAATTTTTCAAAGTACATTGCTTATTTTATTAATTAAGTGTTAATTAATTTTACAATTTCTTATCTAAATTATGAATTATTTAATGGTTTTTGCTCTAGATATGTACTACCTCTGTGATGGTACATACACAAATACTAAGGGCTTTATGACTTTATCGAAATACACAGTATTGGTTGAAAACATATCGAAAAAATCTTGCTGCAAATAAAAAGGAAGAGTTCAACCATGCTCATGCCCAATTGAGGAATGTCATTGAGAGAAGTTTTGGTGTTTTTAAGAAAAGGTTCCCGATTTTGAATAGCATGCCTTCATACAAGTTTTCAACTCAGCGAGACATAGTTATTGCATCTATGGCGATACATAATTTCTTGTGCCGTATTTCTTTCCCCCATGATGATTTATTTTTAGAATTTGAAGATGATATTGATGAAGACACAAATAATTTGCCCAACTCTCATCCGACACAAGCTCAACCAAGTTATGGTTTAGTATTTTCATCTGAAGCACAACATTTTATAGTCAACTTGCGCAACCAGACTGCAAATCAAGTTTAGGTTTTTGGGATTTGTGATAAGGTACTTTGTATTGATAATAAAGATTTTGTGCTAAGTTCTTTTGAAAATGTGAACTCTTCGATAATGTCATTTTTATATTTTAGCCATAAAAATGTTATTTTTTTATTCAGTTGGAACATAAAAAGGGTAATATGGTCAAAATAACATTTATACATAAACAAACAAATTCAAAACAGAACTTTTTAAAAATTATAAACAAACAACTTTTCCAGCATTCAGTGTTCAACATCCAACATTTAGCATCCAGTAGGGGTGAGCAAAAAAATCGGCAAACCCAGAAACCGTTTAGAACCGCACCGAACTGTCTGATTTTTACGGTTCCTAAAGGTGTCGGTTCGGTCTACAGTTTTACATTTTGAGGAACCGACCTCTACAGTTCTGTTCACGGTTTCTATCCATTAATTTTACGGTTAACCGAGCCTAATCATGAATGAATTATTAGCTAAATAAAGTCATACATAGACAAACATTTGCACTTTTTTTTTTTTCCCAGAAACAAAACAATGTGGGACTAAAAATTCTGACATGTTGTAGCATACTAACCATGTTGCAGAAGTGAACTTAGCCCCACATGGACTAAATATTAGTTCTTGCAGGTTAAAGAATTTTATAAATACATGAGCCTAGGCCGTATGTGTTATTTGAATGGATCTATCCATGTAGTTATTGGGATTAAAGGTTGGGCTTAAAAGACAAGTTGAATTTAAAGTTTTATTGGGCTTAAATTGAAACCGTGGTTTAAAACCGAACCGAACTGTAAATATCGGTTCGGTTTCTACCCGGTTTATAGCTTAGTACAGTTCGGTTTTGGTTCCTATTATTTGTAAACAGTAAGTTCGTTTTGGTTTCGGTTTCACTTATAACTGGCCGGTTCAAACTGTGCTCATCACTGGCATCCAACATTCAGTATCCAGTATCCAACCTTTAGCATTTTAAACAAACACATCCTAATATTTGAATGAAACTATTTTAGTTTTAAAAAAATAATATGAAGTGTGCCAAATAATTAAAATAATAAAAATAAATTAGTAATAATAACTCTTATAATTTGATTAAAAGTGTGAAGGCGACAGAATAAGAGAATTTTATAGAGTGACTAAGATCTCCTTAAATAAATTAGAAATTTTCGTATTGTTCTACACGAAATCAAAGAGAAATTTGTAGTGTGACTAAGATCTCCTTAAATAAATTAGAAATTTTCATATTCTTCTACACGAAATCAAAATAATATAATCCAATGGGGATTAAGCAAATCAGTTAAGAAAATGTGGCACTGAAGAGAATATGTACAATGATAACAATTGAGTTTATCAAGGGATGAATGCATAAAGTATATGGATAGCAATTTGTAGTTAGAAGAATAGGGTTCCTATTCAGAAAGGTCTTGCATCATAATTTGTAGCGCACTTGTCCCTCCACCTTTGTATAAGTTATTTTGACTATGAATAAATTAAACTTAATACGGAGTACTCCATTAATTGATCAATATTCCTAATCAAATATACAAATTAAGAAAACAAAAATGAAAACATAACCAGATGGTTGATGAATGATAATAATACTCATTACAAACTAAGTCTTCTACTACTATTAAACCTAAATCTCTAATCAAAAGAGCAAAAAAACCATCATGGTCCGTCAAGTCTCCACAGCATATCCAACAATGAACAATCTAAAGTCTCTCCCCCCTAATCCTCCTGGCAAGCTGCATGTCTTTAGACATGATAGTAACGCGCTTAGCATGAATGGCACACAAGTTAGTATCTTCAAATAAACCAACAAGATAAGCTTCAGATGCTTCTTGCAATGCGAGAACTGCATGACTTTGGAAACGTAAGTCAGCCTTGAATTCCTGAGCAATTTCGCGCACAAATCTTTGGAATGGCAATTTCCTAATCAAAAGGTCTGTGCTTTTCTGATACTTTCGAATTTCACGTAGAGCAACAGTTCCAGGACGATATCTATGAGCCTTCTCCACACCTCCAGTAGTTGGGGCTAATTTCCTAGCAGCCTTAGTTGCAAGTTGCTTTCTAGGTGCCTTGCCTCCAGTAGACTTGCGAGCAGTTTGCTTTGTGCGAGCCATCTCTTTCAAACTTGTTTGATGAGCTTCTTCTCTTGAAATCAAGTAATCAAAAATTATAAATTTACATTTATATGCAGTGCATGTCGGTGTGAAAGATTTGTTTTGGTAAACCAAGTAGGATTTGAATTCCATTTTCTTGCCAACTTGGAAATTTAAATAGGGTTGCTGGGTTTTGGACTAAAACAAAGTTGGATTTGAACTCTGCTTTTTCTGCTAATGGATGTTTCTAATTAGGCTTGGATGGAAGTCCATGGACCATCAAATTTATACAAGTTATAATGGGCTTTGTTAGCCCAAGATCTTTGATCATGTAGGGAATAATGCATTTACAGTGATTTCCATTTGTTGATTGATAGAAGAAAAGATTATGATAACCATTCCATCCCATGTTAAAGGAAGGATTCAATCACAACACAAAAACTTTTTAGTGAGCACCATTATCCCTTTTTCGCATGGTCTCGTCGTGCATTCAAAATCAATACAAAACCAGTGATGCATTTAGGATGACATCTTAGCAAAAGAGATGATAAGTTGATAACCATGTGTTAAAACGCAAACATTTGATACCTCATCCCATTTCTATATGGTACAAAAAAAATTGTAAGTAATTATTGTCACTTGTCAGTATATTTTCATTTTCGTGTCAAACACAGTCAAACTTTGCTAAAATGAGTAGTTTCAGTAAAATATAGACGACATGAACTAGGGAGGCAGGCATTCAACAAACTGCTCAACTTGGGAGAAAATCAACGAAAGATGAAGAAGGCGAACAGTAAACTGCTCAAGTTGGTGAGGAAGATTAATTATACGGGAGGGAGATCAACTTGGAGTTGTATATTTGGCCCCAGATTGAAACCCATTTACACAAAAATGGAGGACAAACGCACTACAAACTTGGTTGCAAAGTAGATATGTGTAGAGGTGTGCTGAATGAGGTGAGCTTTCAGCTTTGGTATGTTTGAGCTGGGCAACGAGTGGGGCCCAAATTTCATATAAGCTTTGTTTTGTGTTCAAGTAAGTTTGGCTCATTTAGAAAATCAACAAACTCAAGCTGAGCAATAAATGAGTTGTGCACATTTAGCAAAACCAACGAGCTCGGACCTCGGAGCTCGGGCTGTGAGCCTGAGCAAGCTCAATTAACACCCCTATTAATTATGTCTATATGTCAGCATTGTCTTTGAACGGAATGATCAAATTGGCTTATATTTATGATAATCTGAATGGCATCCCCAGGTTTTAATGCTTGGATGAAGAAGTTTCTTTTTTTTCTCCTGGATGAGTGAAGACTTGCCTCTTTACTGTGAAAAGTTTAAACACAGCCAGCTTGAAACTTACTATAATCCAATACAAATTTCAGTAGCAAAAAAAAAAAAAGTTATTATAATTCCAATGATAACCAAAAATTAACTTGATTAAATTCTGAAAGAAAATATCAAGAAAATTGGATTATTATCCAATGAAGGTGTTTCAGATTTAAGACCACATGCATATCTTTATCACTTCCAACAAAAAAAAAACACAAATCAAGGTCACCACGTGCTCTTTAAAGATCAAAACCTTACTTGGGACCCCAGGCCCCAGCAGATAGTCTACTTGCCCCACCCAATCCCACCCCAATCTATTGAGTAGTATTGACCAACAATCTCTCTTTTTGTATAACAGAAATTGAATCCTGTCTATTTCTCCAACATTTTCTCTTGCGGTTCCTACTCTATGGGATCTTAGAGAAGAATAATTCACTTTTCACAATCTCACCTCTTCTTCTTCTTCTTCTTCTCTTCACTTCTCTTCTTTCTTTTCTTTCTGAATCTAACAACAATGGCATTAGGTAAGGTAAGATCAAATAGACGTTCTTCGTCTTCATCAGGGTCTTACAAGTCCACAATTACTACTCTTGTTTTTGTTGCGCTATGTGTTGTTGGTTTATGGATGCTAACTTCCTCATCAGTTGTTTCTACTCAAACTAGTACGACTAGTCGTAGTTCCAGCAGTTCTTATGTTTCAAAGACTCCAGTGACAAAGAAACCAATTCGACATCATAAAGATGATTCTCATTCCTTTGATGACACACCTGGTGATCTGCCAGATGATGCTATCAAAGGAGATCACTCTTCTACTACTAGTACAAGTACCACTGAATCTAATGTCTTGAAACAATCTGTTGAAGAAGGTGACAAGTCGAATTTGCTAGACAGAAGCCGAGATCCTGAGACGACAGCAACAGCTGAACAAGAAAGTGAACATGAAAATGTTGTTAATGATGAGCAAGAAAAGGTAACATCATTTTCTAATACAGAATCAAAGTCGCAGAATGAAGAATCAATTAGACATGAGCAAGAACAAGAAGAACATGATAATCAGGTTACAGAGGAAAGCAATCATACTGAAGACAACAATGCCCAAACAAAAGTAGACATTGAGGATCAATCTCATCAGGAACAATCATCTGATGTTACAAGCCACGAAACTGAATCTGAGATCCAAACCAGAGATGAGCAACAGCATGATCAACATGAAACTGAGGCTGAAAATGTGCATCAAACCCACGAAGATACAACTGAAAGCCACAATCAACAAATCCACCAGGAAACAGATAATGAAAATGCAGAACAGATTCAGCAAGATACACAAATGGAAAACAGCGAAGATGCACCAAAAATTGAGGTTGAAAGCCATGAAAAAATAGACACAGAGAACGAAAGTCACAAACAGATACAACAGACCCAGAAAGAACAAGAAGCTGACGACCACCAATCTTACCAACCAGCAGAGGAAACTGGAAAAGAACTCAATCAAGACTCTCAACAAGTTGAAGACACAAAATCTGATGAACAGCAGAACGAATCCAACTCAAATGAATCTGCCCTTGATGGAGCACAGTCTGGGATACCAAAAGAGTCTAAGGAGTCCAAAGAAGCCTGGTCGACTCAGGCTCACCAATCTGAAAATCAGAAGGAAAGAAAGACGGCAGATGGTATTACGAAAGAGTACACATGGGAGTTGTGTAACGTTACTGCGGGAGCAGATTACATTCCTTGTCTGGACAACGAGGAGGCTCTTAAACATGTGCACAACACTGGCCACTACGAACATCGAGAGAGGCATTGTCCCCAGGAGGGCCCCAACTGTCTCGTCCCAATTCCTGAAGGCTACAAGAGATCCATGGAGTGGCCTACTAGCAGAGAAAAGGTATGAATGAGTGGCTGGTTCTCTATAGCCTCATCAATTTACTGCAAGCACCCTACCCCCCTTTTGTAATTTCAAAAGACTGGCGTAGTATCTAGTAAAATATAAGGGGAGATGATCTGATGTCGAAAGGAGTTCTGTTGTGGTGAATTGATGAGGCTGTAGATATCCTGATTCCAAAACCGGTAGTAGATCCAGTCTTCTTAGAATTGCAGCCGTCCCTTTCTTTGATGATTAATCTTTCCTATGTTTGTAGATATGGTACCATAATGTTCCTCACACAAAGCTCGCGGAGGTGAAGGGGCATCAGAATTGGGTTAAGGTGACAGGAGAGTTCCTTACCTTCCCAGGTGGTGGGACTCAGTTCATTCACGGTGCTCTTCACTACATCGATTTCCTACAGAAGGTAAACCTCAAACGCTTGACGAATCCTTTGCATTCACATTTTTATGCTACTGCTTTTATGACCATTCAACTTTCTACCGAAAGGCTTTAAGAGTTGGTTTTTACTTTTTCGTATAACGTTTGTATTATCTGTGATCCAACCATACTACAATTCACAAAAATTTAACCTAAAAAATAAACAGCTCACATAAAATATCGACCAGCACATGGATACTCCAAGCTTTTTTTTACTGCATTTTCTTATCTAGGTATAGCTCCAGAAACTAGGAAAAATCTCTAATAGAAACAAAGGCAGTTAGGCAGTCAATTTCCTAAATGTTGATCTTGAAATTTAAAGGAAACGAGCTGCAGCTTAGTACTCGCTGAGAAAGTTATTTGGCCTTGGCTGTAGGCTCAACCCAAAATCGCATGGGGAAAGCACACTCGAGTTGTACTGGATGTTGGATGTGGGGTAGCCAGCTTTGGTGGTTATCTGTTTGAGAGAGATGTTCTTGCAATGTCCTTTGCACCAAAAGACGAACACGAGGCCCAAGTTCAGTTTGCACTAGAACGAGGAATTCCTGCAATATCTGCAGTTATGGGGACACAACGCTTACCATTTCCTGGCAAAGTGTTTGATCTGGTGCATTGTGCACGATGTCGGGTGCCTTGGCACAAAGAAGGTTTTGTCTACCAACCCTCTTACAGAATTTGGTTTGCTTGCGGCCATTGTTCTGCTTTCTTATATTAAGAAACATGGCTTTCCAAACAGGTGGTACTCTTCTTCTGGAGCTAAACCGTGTGCTACGGCCTGGAGGCTTTTTTGTTTGGTCAGCGACTCCAGTGTATCAGAAGCTGGCAGAAGATGTCGAGATATGGAGAGGTATTCTTTCAAGTCATATTCTTTTCTCTCATTCATTTACATAATAACTGAGAGATAACTACACTGCTTGTGAACTCAGAAATGAAATCACTTACTGCCTCCATGTGTTGGGAACTGGTTACAATCCAGAAGGATAAATTAAACTCTGTTGGTGCTGCTATCTATCGTAAACCAACTTCGAATGAGTGTTACAGTCAAAGAAAGCATAATAAGCCTGCCATGTGTAAAACTGATGATGATCCTAACGCAGCCTGGTATGTTTGATAAGTTAATAGTTATTTTATCGTCAGATAACATATTTTTATGGATTCTAGTCGATTTAAGTTCTGACTTATTTCGGTACTATACTACTAGGTATGTGCCTCTCCAGGCATGCATGCACAGGATTCCAGTTGACGACATGGAGAGGGGTTCTCGATGGCCTGAGACTTGGCCTAATCGAGTGCATAAGCCTCCATACTGGTTGAACAACTCTCAGAAGGGGATTTACGGGAAGCCAGCCCCTGAAGATTTTGTTGCAGATTATGAGCACTGGAGACAAGTGGTGACCAAGACATACATGAGTGGACTGCAGATCAGTTGGTCTAACGTGAGAAATGTGATGGACATGCGAGCAGTTTACGGAGGGTAACAACCTTCACTTGTTACGTCTTGGATTGAATTGCATACTAAATTAGCCATTGACGCAGGTATAACTGAGCAAGAAGTTGTTTACAGGTTTGCTGCAGCTCTAAAGGACCTCAAGGTTTGGGTTATGAATGTCGTGGGTGTTAATGGTCCAGATACCCTGCCCATTATATACGAGCGTGGACTTTTCGGAATATATCACGACTGGTGCGAATCTTTCAGCACATACCCCAGAACCTATGACCTCCTGCATGCTGATCATCTGTTCACCAGTTTGAAGAAAAGGTCTGGCACATTTGGGTGGGGTGGGGTGGGGGGGTGGGGGGTGAGGGTGGGGGGGGGGGGGGGGGGGGGGGTGTACTTTATTTCTGTTTCTTCTTGCACAACATTTTGATATGTTCTCACCTTCCGATTTCTCTATGCAGGTGTAACTTGTTGCCAGTGATTGTGGAAGTAGATCGAATTGTTAGACCAGGTGGGAAATTTATTGTCCGTGATGACCCAGAAATAATAGGTGAAATCGAGAACTTGTTGAAATCTCTGCATTGGGAGATCCATCTAACATATTCTAAAGATGAAGAAGGGATCCTAAGTGCAGAGAAAACAGATTGGAGGCCTGACACATCTTTATCTTCTTCCTAACGGAAGCTTCGCAACTTTTATAGAGGTTTCAAATTTTTGGGAAGACTTTTGTAAAATAGGGCTCACCTGCCTAAGACGGGCAACAAAAGTAAATCACATTTATTTTGAGGATTTCACGAGAAAGGTGGAATCCTATAAACAGCGAGGAATATTCTAGTTGACAAAGAACCCTCTTAGGCATCACAACATTCTTGTTGTAGGGGCAAAAATTCTGATTTACCTTTGATAATTGAAGTGTGGAGCAAGTTTTAGGCAGCTATTCAACAGCATCAAGATGCCATATAAAAACAACAACAGAGCAAACAAGTGCACACACAAATACAAACATAGAGACCAGAAGCTTGACGTAAAAATGTCAACTTCAGTTACAAGTCTACAACATTCCTTCTTTTCTCCTCTTTCACCCCGTGTGAGGCAAATTTTAGTCAGGAGACCAGGACAACTAAAATGGAATGACTGTTAATATGCTCTCATCACCATGTGAATAAGTTCAGCAACATATCAGCAAAATTGTCAAACAATTCAAAAGTAGTTCACGAATTGGAAAATAATGGACTATCCATTTTCAGTTTTAACATGATGAGCAAAGTATGTTACAGTCAGAAATTATATTTTAAAAGGAACATCATCCTAAAAAAATTTTATTTCCAATATTCTTTTGTTATTTTCAACATAAAGGCTGTTGATTTTTTACGTCGTGACTCGTACAAAATTCACACAATTTACAAGAGCGGTATGTGACCTTGTTTCCAAGCCTCGATTGAGTTGCACAAAACGTGAGAGGCGTTGAGTTACTTAGCGACTCAACTTTACAAGGGAAAGCCACCTAAATAACATTTTTGTAGTAAAATCTCATTTTTACATTTCGAAAAAGGTTTTCCTAAAATTACTTGTTTTTTTCACCATTAACATACAGGAACATAATTTACTTTTCAACAATTATACTGTACCAGTTCCTGCAAAACATACACGGCCAAGTTGCTGTAAGTCACAAACAAGCTGATTTGAGAATGCGTCGATACATCTGCCTTGACAACAATATTGAATAAATGAATTTCATGGTACCCTCAACAAATTATGCTTCTTACCTTCACAAAAGGCAGGTAAATCTAGACGTCTTGTTGGTTTCTAAGCTACTGCCTAATTTCAATCTAAAGTTGACATAAAAACCCATAGGCCCATACACTTATAGTACCTTACAAGACCAAAACCTTAACTAAAAGAGACCATTGCAAGATTATTCAAAAAAGAAAAGTAAAACAGAGAACATTGGAAAAAGGACTATTTAATTGAACTATCTGGAAGATCAAAGCAAGATAGAAATATTATATTCTAATCCCCCAAAAAAAATTTACTGAGCTTTTCACAACTAAATTTCCTCTTAAACTATAAAGAATCAACTTGAAGATGAAAGATAATAAAATACTGAATGTATTATTCATTGTATTTTTGAGTATTTATAATATAATGCTAAACTAAATAAGGTAAGATATCTACAGCTATAACACATGTGCTAATAATACAAATTAGGAAAGGAATCCACAATATATATTGTGGATTATGAGCATGTGAAGCATGTGTTACACAAGCTATGTGGATGATTTAACACTCCCCCGCAAACTGTGTGGTCTTGGACGAACAAGTTTGGACCGAAGTAACTGAAATCGGTGCTTGTGTAAACCCTTAGTGAAGAAGTCAGCAGTCTGATCAACTGAAGGTATGAATTGAACTCGGTGAGTTCCAGAAGCAACCCTTTCTCGAACAAAGTGATAGTCCAATTCAATGTGCTTAGTACGTGCATGGAAAACTGGATTGGCCGTCATGTACGTAGTGCTAAGATTATCACAGTATAATGTGATGGGTTTTGCAACGGGCATGTGGAGCTCGCGAAGAAGAAACGCTATCCACACTGTCTCAGCACACAAGTAAGAAAGCGCGCGATATTCAGATTCTGCACTAGAGCGGGAAACAGTGGGCTGCTTCTTGGCATACCAGGAAATGAGGTTGGGTCCCAAAAAAACACAGAAACCAGAAGTGGAACGCCTAGTATCAGGGCAGCCAGCCCAGTCAGCATCTGAAAAGGCATGGAGAGACAAAGGACCTCTAGTTGGTCGGAAGTCTAAACCAAATTCCAAGGTTCCCTTGAGATATCGGAGAATGCGTTTCGCAGCAACAAGATGGGGTTCTCGAGGGGCAGCCATAAACTGGGCTACATGGTGCACAGCGTAGGAGATGTCAGGTCGAGTCAAGGTCAGATACTGTAAGGAACCAACAATCTGACGATACTCAGTAGGATCTGAGAGTGGTAACCCATCTATGGAAGAAAGCTGAGACTTTGCACTCACTGGAGTGTGGCAAGGTTTGCACTCCAACATGTCAGTCCGTTGGAGAAGGTCCATGGCATACTTGGTCTGAGAAAGATGTAAACCAGGAGAGAGAGATGTAACCTCGACACCAAGAAAGTAATGCAGTGGACCGAGGTCCTTAATCTCAAACTCTCGACCAAGTGTGGAGATAAAAGAGGCAAGCCAATCATTAGAGCTCCCTGTGAGAACAATATCATCAACATAGAGAAGTAATATCATAATGTCTCGTCCACGGTGATACACAAACATCGAATGATCTGCCCGACTTTGAGTAAAACCACAATGGATTAGGAAAGAGCTGAATCTTGTAAACCAGGCACGGGGAGCTTGTTTGAGTCCATAAATGGCTTTCTGAAGTTTGCAGACATGATGGGGACGGTGTGGATCAACAAAACCAGGTGGTTGTGTCATATAAACTGTCTCACTTAAAAACCCATGGAGAAAGGCATTCTTCACGTCTAATTGTCGAATGGACCACCCAGAGGAAACTGCTAGACTGAGAATAGTACGAATAGTAGTTGGCTTAACCACTGGACTAAAGGTCTCGTCATAGTCCAATCCATATTCCTGATGAAAGCCCTTGGCCACCAATCTTGCTTTGTAGCGTTCAATGGAGCCATCAGCTCGATGCTTAAGCTTGAAGACCCATTTACACCCAACTATGTGATGGCGTGGAGAAGGTGGGACCAGTGTCCATGTCTGATTTTTGAGAAGTGCATTGAACTCATCAACCATGGCAGCACGCCATTCAGGAGAACGGGCAGCCTGTGTATAACAAGTGGGCTCGATCGACGGTGTGGTAAGATGGGCAGCAAGTGCTTTGGGAATAGGATATCGAACAGTACCATCTGTACGAGTAACCGCACGTTGAGTCCCATCCCTAGACCGCAAGGTCATAGAATGAGTCCCTTGAGCTGGAGCTGGTTGTGCATGAGCAATAGGAGGTGGATGCTCATTTTGTACCCTGTGTCGACGTTGGTATGTTTGTTGGAATAGTCTATCATCTCTGACAAGAGGTTGCAATGCTGGGAGCGGACTAGATGGCATATCCGAGGCCACATGAGGTTGGGATGTAGGGAGCGGACTAGGTGGCGTATCCAACACCACAGGAGGTGGCGTGAGGACAGGTACAAACACCAAATCAGACCCTTCAGGAGTTGATGAAAGAGTTGATCTTTGCTTGGTAAAAGGAAATGTGCTTTCATTAAACCGAACATGCCGCGATATGTAGACTCTGTTTGTTACAGGATCCAAACATCGATACCCCTTGTGCTGAGAGCTGTAGCCTAGAAAAACACACTCAACAGTTCTGGGCATTAGTTTGTTAGTAAAATAATCCCCAAGGTATGGATAACAGGCGCACCCAAAGGTGCGAAGCTCGACATAAGAAGGATGAGTTCCATAGAGACATGAGAAAGGGGAGGACCACTGCAGGACAGGAGTTGGTAGGCGATTTATAATGTAAACCGATGTAGAGACAGCCTCAACCCAAAGATTGAGTGGAACACCGCTGGATACAATAAGTGTGCGAGCCATTTCAGAAATATGGCGGTGTTTGCGTTCAGCTAGACCATTTTGCTGAGGTGTGTGTGGACAAGACAATCGGTGATGAATACCAAGTTTTGCACAAAGAGTGGAAACATTTTTATTGACATATTCTGTGCCGCCATCACTTTGAAAAAGTTTGATAGTGGTATCAAATTGATTTTTCACGAAGTTTAAAAAAGTTTCAAAGTGAGAAGCCATTTCTGATTTGCGGCGCATAGGATACACCCATGTGAACCTAGAATAATCATCAGTAAATAGTACGTAATACCGAAAACCAGAAACTGAAGTAACAGGAGACATCCAAACGTCAGAATGTACTAAATGAAAAGGTGAAGTGGCATGTTCTTTATTTAGTTCAAATGGAAGGTGTGTGGACTTACCCAAAGCACAACCTTTACAAAACTCATGTTGAAATTTAAAATCAGGAGACAGAAGTTTATTGGAGCCAAGAAATTGCAAAACTTTATTGGAAGGATGGCCTAAACGGTTGTGCCACAAAGTACTGGATTGAGAGGAAGCTGCAAGCGCAATAGGAGCCGATTGAGCAAGCGACAAAGGATAGAGACTATCCTTACATGGGCCCTGAAAGAGTGTAACACCAGAACGCAAATCAGAAATTAAGAAGCGATCAGGATCAAAGATGAATCGAACATGATTATCACGAGTAAATTTGGCAACAGATAACAGATTTTTATTCATGGCAGGTATATGGTAAACATTACGAAGTTGTAAAGAACGAGGACCAATTTGAATGGGGAGGTTACCAGATTGAGCTATGGGAAGAGTATCACCGTTGCCAAGTTGCACATGTTCAGCTCCAGCATAAGGGGTTCGGTTCTGCAAGGGGCGAGGATCACCTGTCATGTGATTAGTCGCACCAGAGTCGGTATACCAAACTGCATTAGGAAGCTGCTGCGGCTGATAACCAGAGTTTGAGAGTTGAAGACCAGCAAAGGCAGTAGTCAAAGGATCAGCTGTAGGAGGAGCATATGGTAGTGGAGCATATGGCGGAGGATAATATGGTGGTGAGGCATAACTGAAAGCGGCAGAAGGCGGAGCAGATTGAGGACGCTGACCATAATTATACCACTGTGGAGTGTGACCAGAATGATTACAATGCTGACAAACAGTCCCAGAGTTACGATTCCAATGATTGGAATTGTTGTTTCGGTTACCACGCCCACGGCGACCACGACTACCATTTCCATTCTTATTATTATTTGAATTGGAAAAGGTTTGAGCATTTCCATGTGAGACAGGTTGGTGATAAGATCCAGTAGACTGCCCAGTTGGCTGAGTGGCTAGAAGAGCAATTTGAGTAGGCTGGGAAGATGTAGGGTTCTGGTTTTCAAAGGCAATAAGACGAGCACGCAGATCCTCAAAGTCGGGAAGAGGCGATGTGTTCAAAATCACCGTGACAATCATTTGATAATCCGGACCAAGTCCTCTGAGAATAGAAGAAATCAAATCCTTGGTAGTAACAGGTTCATTGATGGATGCCAAAGAATCAGATAGAGACTTAGCATACTGTAAATAATCAGAAATTGATTTTGAACCTTTAGAGATGCCAAACAGCTGAAAGCGAAGATTCTGAGCATTTGCAATAGACTTCTGTGCATAGTGACGTTGAAGGCAGTCCCATGTTTCCTTTGCAGTTTGACACCCAACCACCATTGCTAAGATAGGCTCTGAGAGAGTGGCTGCAATAATGCTCACAAGAGATTGGTCTGTGCGATGCCAAGAAAGATGACTTGGATTGACAGTGGGAGCAGCTTGTTCCGTACTTGGGAGAAAAGGTTCTGGCTGAGGAAAGGAACCATCGATAAAACGCCAAAAGTTTTGGCCAACCAGGAAAGATTTCATCTGTTTGTGCCATAACAGATAGTTGGCTTCATTAAGCCGAACAGTAACCAGATTGGTTATATTTGGGATTGGAAAATATGTGTTACCACTATTGGAAGCTTCAGAAGACACAGATCCAACTGCCGTGGTGGAGGAGGAAGAAGCCACAGTATTAGTGGACAACAATGTTGATTCAGACGCCATAGATTATTTGTTTAAATAGACTATGAAAGAGGTGCCGCACAATGAGGCTGCACACAAGAGGCGCTTGAAGCTGCTCTCAGAATGAAGAAGAAAGGATCGTAAACCCTCTTGATACCATGAAAGATAATAAAATACTGAATGTATTATTCATTGTATTTTTGAGTATTTATAATATAATGCTAAACTAAATAAGGTAAGATATCTACAGCTATAACACATATGCTAATAATACAAATTAGGAAAGGAATCCACAATATATATTGTGGATTATGAGCATGTGAAGCATGTGTTACACAAGCTATGTGGATGATTTAACAGAAGACCTTGTAGATCATTAGATAAGCATTTTGACCAAGAGAATCATGGGGAAAAAAAGACAACTAAAGTCGCAACCACATGTTTCAGCAAGCTTTTCCACTTGAAATAGTAATTCAAACAAGATCAGTAAAACATTCAAAGTAAGTAACCATTCTGTCATGGAATTTCAGCATTAAACCATAACATTCTGTTTTTAGCATGAGAAGGTAAGTATTTTTTTCATATAAACTTCTCACCAGCTATGATGACATGTTTGCTTTCATTGCGCTTCGATGTCACTGGCTAATATCAAGAAGACTCTGCAGTTGGCCATTAAGAAATGCAATCTTTGTATCTGAAGCATCCAAACAGTACAAAGATCGGAATAGGACCATGATTGGAACCAAATGACATGATCAAATGTATCAACAGGCCGGGTACTTACCGTCAGAGCCACCAATATGCTTTCCGTTAACAAAAACTTGTGGAACCGTTCGTTTGCCCACCAGATCTAAAAGAACATCCTGAATTTGAGATCCATCATCTGCTTCCCAACACCAAAACCATTTCAGAGCAAGTCCCATGCATCATCTTAAGTCAAGATTTTAGTTTACAATTGTAATTACCAAGTTAAATGAATACCTCGAAGATCAAGCTCCACGACAAATGGCTTCTCATGTAGTTCGCTGAATATGCGCTTGGCACGTGTTGAATAGCTTCAATCAAGGAAAATAGACTTAGACAAGAGATTCCATTATAGAATAAGTTCAGGTAGTTACAATCAAGAAGTTATTGCTTTGACAACAGATTTGATAAGAGAATAAGTATGGATAGCCACTTCATGTATTTATTTCGAAATGGGAAAACCGGTAAGATACTTACTAAACCCAACAAATCTTTGGAGGTGTACTTGCACTCACATATGTACAGACAACAATCAGATTAAAATATGAATCAGTCGGATAACAAATTTTATATTTACAACAAAACTCCCATGGATAAATTGCTTAAATTGTTTGAGAAATGCAAAAATGATAACTCCAATGACTTATTTCAACCTGTCTCAACTAAATATGATTCAATTAGTAAATCTCAAAGGTAGATCTGTCCTCCATTACAGGCCAAATACTGTTTTTTCCTAATATACAGAACCTTTTCTCACTAAGGCACAAGGCGAGGCGTACCCAGAAGATTCGAGGCTTATAACTTAATGATATGTACAGAGGCTTGCAAATTCTGGAGCTGAGGGCCATGAGACATGGGATGCAATGAGGCTTAGCTCTCAATACCATGCAAAGGAAGCAACATTTATTGCACACGAGATTGAGTTTTTACTTTCTTTTAATAATTGAAACTGTTAAGGCATCCACATAGCTTCACATGCTGTAGTTCACTATATATGATTGCGGATTCCTTACCTAATTTGTATTGAGCACATGTTGTATAGCTGTAGATATCTTACCGTATTTAGAATAGCATCACATGCTATAAATACTCAAGATATCTACAGCTATACAACATGTGCTCAACACAAATTAGGTAAGGAATCCACAATCATATATAGTGGATTACGAGCATGTGAAGCTATGTGGATGACTTAACAGAAACCTCCACAACCCTTGAAACAAGTGTATTTGTCTTCTTTGAAACCTATCTCTCCTCTAAAAAAGAAGACTTTCAGGTCAGAACCTAGACCAAAGTTGTCTGGTAATATGATACCTTCTTTTAAGAGAGGGGTGTGTGTGTGTGTGTGTTGGGGGGGGGGGGGGGGGGGGGGGGGGGGGGGGGGGTTGATCCTAACAGAAGAAAAAATTCAAGTTGAAAGTGAAACCTTAAATTCCTTTGTTAAAATCACCTTTTCTGTGAACATACGTGTGATCCAAATGTCAATGGTTTTCTTTTATTAGCTTACAACGAGTTTATTGGGGAATTAAGTGTGAAAAACAAACATCAAGTCAATTTTTCATCTTGTTTGAGGTATAGTTTTTTTAAACAGTTCATTGATCAAAACCATGCGGACGTCCAGCGTGAAATATATAACCCCAATTTAAATCATCCAATTCTCACTCCTAAATGAGGGGTTTAAACAGGGCCATGTCATTTTCACCTCTTTGTTTATCAAAATAAAACTATTATCCATTTTAAAACCACGCACCATCAAAACTGTAATTTCATAAATTGTTGAATCAGTTAGGATATGAGATTGCAGAAAGGGATCAAATTTGTTATAAAAACAATTGTAAAGGAGTGATAAAGCTGGTGGTTGAGGAGCTGATCATTTCGACTAAAGGTTTCATCTTCCTTTGGTTGGTAGCTTGAAATGAGTGGTAAAGGACTTCGCACTCTGTTGACAGACATATGTTTTGTTTGGCTTCATTGCTGCATAGTAGCTAAAATTGAGATGTTCTGTGGATTATAGTAATTGTTGTATTGTATCTATATGATTTTTCTATTTCTTCCATGTTGCATTATAATTTTTATATATCTTTAAAGACATTGTTTACAATTATTTTGAGGCTTAAGCCTTATATACGCCAGATGAGGTTTACATCACTAGTCCTGACACTTGAGTAACTCAACTCATTTGTACTTTCAAGAAGATGGGTTCTTTTCAAGTTTTAACCTAGGCTGAGTGAACACTGGACTAGATTACGAGAAAAAAAAGTGGCTAAAGTATAATAAAAACTAAAAGACAGGCCTAATGTTATTAAAGGATGGATTTTCACATGCGTCACTTAGCCTAAGCATTTGCATAATCTCGATTCATGTGATATTTCTTTATGTTAATGGTTATTTCTGTAGCCTAATTTCCCAATTATAGTATTATATAAAGGGTGGAAGGGGTTTGGTTTTTTTCTTGAGATTTAAGAGAGTAGTCATAGCCAACCTTCGAGTAGGCATATCGCCAAACCACTATACATCTTAGTATCTTTGTTTATCTTGCTTATTAGTTTGTGGTTACATGATAGAAACCCACTCCTTCTCTTTCAAAGTATTTTGAATATCCTCGGGGAAAGAGCTTGGTACAAAATTAATAAAACTAGTCCTCCGGTTCATTAGAAATTGAAATAGTGACTAGTCTATAAATGTCAACATCGAGGTTCAAAATATAGAGCGTACCACAATCTCGAGTAGAGAAAGCTCTATTCTGCATATATGCTTTCCTTGCGTGCTCCTGACCTAAGAAGCTTCACAAAGGCAAATCTGGTCTCTGGCTATATCAATCATCTATCTAATTCTCTTGCCTGAACACCCCTGTTTCTATGACCCATCTTGGAACCCCCTTTTATAGCCAGATCCATCTAGCTCAACCCCATGGTGTAGCTTTCCTAGTTACTTTATGCACCTCCCTACCAGCTCCTTGTATGCTTTGTAAGAAGCTAAAGTTTAGAAAGACACTTAAGCAATCACTTTAATAAGACTGAACCCTATACTAGCTATGTAACCAAAACAATTTCAATCAATGTCAACGTACTAAAGAACTGCAAAGAAACTGATTAGAACCACTTAAATTGGCCTCCTCTACTCTCCTCCAAGAGTGGCCGCACTTAAAATTGTACTCAAATCGACCTTTCCTGACCAACTCAGTCAGAAACAACCTCCAGCTCTCTCAAAGGATGAACTTAATAGAGCTTACCAACTACCAAAAGCAATGGAAATTGACTTTCAAGAAACTGATGTATTTGTCTTCCGAATTTAAGTCAATATTTCAAATTCAAGAGTTATTCTATGTTAACACTTGATCAGCTGAACCCTTATTATTAGAAAAATATCTGGTGCGATGTGAAATTACATAGAGGTTAAGTCACGGCCAAGAAACTCAAAAACCAACAGAACTACCTCAATAGTTCATCAAGTCTCTTCTCTTAGAGCATGCAATATATCTACTTGCTACAAAGTCCACCCACTGGCACTAGTAGTAAAAGGAATCAATAAGACAACTAATGCTATCTTGATCCAAGGACTGCAAAAAAGGGTATAAAGCCATGAAGACGAGGACTTGGGAACACACAACAAATCAAATCTGAGAAGCATATTGTCCTTACTAATGCCAGGATCCCTCCCGTCCAAACTTCCATCTATCCCATAATTTTCTTACGTTAATACCCCTCTACTCTCTATTTGACTAAGCGCCCTAGAAACAGCCATGTTAAGTTGTGAAATCACTTACAATATTCCCTCTTTCACTATTGTTCATTCTTTCAGCTTCCTTTGACACACACACAGACACGCAAATCTTAAACTTCCCTTCCTTCTTTCTATCTAATGTTTCTTCTTCAAATGCACCTAATCAGGAACTTTCCATATAAATAATCCTAGGTGCGACTAATTTAATGCAATCAAAATTACCATTTCACAGTGATATAATTACAACCAACTTATACACACACAAAGTAATCAGCAGTAATCTAATCCATAGAGATCAAATCATCAATTGAAGTAAACTAATTTTCTTACAAATCGAATTGCTAAATCTCTTAAATCCCTAATTGGATTTCTTTTTAACTAAAGAGAAAGACTTACGGACAATAGGATTTGGAGAAGATAGCAATCTTGTTGGAGTAAACAATGTTTTGAACATAAGCTGAAGCAGAGTTCATTTCTATGGTTTCTTTAGGTAATTCCATTAACAAAGTCAACATCAACATCAACATCACAATCTTCTTCTCCATCGTCGAATTCCAGTTCCAGAGTAAACATTTTGAAATACTGAATATTTATTAAGGCTTTTTGCCACAAATGGGCTTTTATGCTTGGCACAGTGTATACTGAAAATACTGAATATTTTTACCATTTGGGGTCTAATTAGTAATGAGATTTTTGGACATACCCCATTTGAAAGTCGAAATTTGAGATACCCCCATTTCAAGATGTGGTGTTATCTTAGCCGTCCATCATAAAACTCACCTACGGGCTACGGTTGTAAAGCTCTTCTGTCTTGAAATGGGGTATCTCAAAAAATATCAAATGGGGTATCTCAAATTTCGACTTTCAAATGGGGGTATGTCCAAAAATATTACTAAACAGTGAGGCTTGGATACCGGCTCTCATTATATATTATTACTAGGTATGACCCATCTCGGAGAGACGTTTATTTTTTATTATATTTAAATTATTAACTTTTGAACTCCGCATACAAATTTAAAAGATGTAAATAGATATTTGATAGTTAAATTGAATAAAAAAAAAACAATCACGGTGTAATTGTGAAGGATCTCTTTATTAGGTTGTCTTATATATTTATTTTTTAATTTACATATATATTGTTTTACTTTATAGTTCAATTAATTATTAAATTTGAATGAGTGCAGCCAGTTACTATATTTTTGAAATATTTTAGTTTTTAAAAGAACTGATAATGTTACATGCATCATAGCAGTGATATGAAATAGATTTTATTACTAAGGTTTAAGGTAATTTTTATTATTAGAATCCATTTAATCGTTGGAATAAGTTTATGCGTAAATGAGAATCCAACAACTTCAACATAAATATGTCTTATTTTTATTTTACTGGTATATATTTTGTTTCCCAAATATACTACCACTTTTTAATCTCAATTTTGGTTCATGAGCTTCCATGTATCATTTAGTGTCATTTCTACTTTGAGTTTTGAGCAAATTTTATCAATAATTATTGTAATTCCATTTTTTATGTTGAAGTGATCTCTACTTCCAAATATTTTGTTTACATCACGTTTGAATAATTAGCTTGATTCTACTATATATGTTTCCATCATGTTCAGATAATCAGTTGTATTATAATCGAATATTTTTTGATAAGTGTTGTGTAACAATAGAATTGACTTGAATGATATATCGAAATAATGGAACTAATGGAAATATACAAAAAGAATACAACACTAATCTAATATCATAGATAGGGTTCATTGTACTATATTGAGTTAAGCGTATATTTTTTTATTTTTTGTATGTACACATTTTTTTCACATTCTTTAGCGAAATTGATAACCACTTATCCACTGAATCCACTGTATAAATCTACATTAATGTTTATTGTTGTGATTGAAACAGTTCAGACCATAGTTGTAGCAACATTAAAGCAAGATAATATTTTTTGTAATAGTAGCTATAATTTGAATTTAATTTTTATACTTGTATTGAGTAAGGCGAGTGATAGTAAAACCCAAACAAAAAATGTTAATGTTCTAATATAATTTTCAACATTCTTTATTTGTAAATCATAAGGATAATTAAACCTCTTCTTAGGAACTGCTTGTTTGGGCTGCAAAAAAGGTAAATATTTACACATCAATCATTAGAGTGGTCTTTAATCTATTCTTTGATTTAAATGGTCACTTAAACCATATTGGCCCCTACCTAAACCATACTTGAGCATGAGGTAATTATAGATGGTCCCCTATTATTAGAAAAAAGGTGTAAAATCTTTGCACTTTTAAAAATAACACCAAACTTTTGCATAAAATTTGTTCATAAAACCACTTATCAAGTGTTTCGACTTTCGAGCATATTAAATTAGACTAAATTTTAGGTAAATATTTGCGGGGTAACCAAGTAGGGCCTTAGTAGGGTTGTGAAATGGGCCGGGCTAGGGCTAGCCCGGCCCTTCAACACTTAAGCCCTATAGTCTTAAGGGCCGGGCCAGCCCTACCCTTACTATTCATGAGGGCCGGGATAGGGCCGGGTTGACATCAAAATACTTAAGCCCTTACCCTACCCTTACCCTTTTCTAAAGGGTTGAGGGCCGGGCTCATAGGTCGGGCCTTAAAGCCCGACAATTTTTAACTGTGTATTTTATTAAATATAAATGAATTTAACTATAAAATAATTAGGGCTTAATTAGGGCCGGGTTACACATTTTAAATATTGGCCCTAGCCCTACCCTTATATACATCAGGGCCGGCCCGGCCCGGCCCGGCCCTTAAAATTGGGAGGGCTTGACTTAGAGGGCTTTTTCATCGAAAAGGCCGGGCCGAACAGGGTCGGGCCAAGGGCCTAAGGGCCGTTTTAACAGGCCTAGGCCTTAGTGAAAAATAAATCGTATCATACTATTTATTGTAGAAACAAATAAACTTTACAAAGATTGAACGAACCAACATATTAAATTTTCATAGGTTCATCTTCATGATTTTTGTCATCTGGATTGAAATTTTCAGTTGCAGCTGCACAAATCCTTTCTGTCGGTTTCACATATTCCATTCTTTCTTGAGGATAGTTGTCAGTCCATTTCTAGAATTCATTTTTGCTCAAGAAATGTTTTTAGTTGAGCATTTGATTAATCCCAAACCATAGTGTGGGTGCAAAAATTTGATCCACAAACTCGAGATGTGTATTAATTAATTGAACAGTTACAAAGAAAGCCTGGTACAGACTGAGATGGGATAGGAGTATACAATGAGACTGGAGCTGATGAGGATCAGGCTGCCTACGTATCCAAGAAGATGAACTTGGAATCAAGTCTCTGCTTCCACTAAGCTCTAATGGTGTTGCTCAGTGAAAGACTCATAGTTCAGAAGGTTAAGAACTCCTGTATTTGTAGTAGACCGGAGGAGGCTGGCTGAACCACCCCTTCGATTTTGACTCCATGAACTCAGGTAGTTCAACTGTGAAGATGCTTCCGAAGAGATAGCTTACATGCTGCTGGGCGGTTATCCCTTCGGTTTGAATCCCCTTTGACCAGGATGACTGCCACGTGGCATCCTCTGATAGGCTCTGGTTCAACTTGGGTCTTCCTTTATCTTCTCCAGCAGGCTAGAACAGTGGGTTCTGTTAGCCTGGAATCTTGCTGGACTTATCCAGTTGGTTGGGACTTGGATTTGACCAAGTTTGAAAGCAAAGACTTGGGCTTGACTCCTCGGACCGGAGGCCCAATCTGCATTGCATACACCATGGCCAGGTCTTCTGGGCTTCTATGATAAGCCTTTGGATGAGCCTCTGTCGCTGCTGGATTTTACTGGGTCGGACCTGGCTTACTTGATTGAAGTGGGCCTGGTTGATGTATAGGAGCCCAAGGTTCAACTTCTTATACAGTAACCGGGGCTCCACCCACTGATCGTGGACCATCCGGTGGGTCAAGATCCACAGAGTGTATGTGGACTCCTTGAGACCGGGTTGGGCCCTACCCGATAGCCTAAGCCTGGTTGGCTAATGCTCAGGTGTTTCCGGTTTAGCTTCTTATACAGCCACCGATGACACCTGTCGGGTATTTTACTTGGGGTACACACATCGCCCCCTCTTTGTCAAGTAGTAGAAAATCTGCTCGGGAAAGATCTTTGAAATATCTTCCTCGGCTATTGAGATTCGGAGGATTGCTTCCTTGATACGACTCTTGATAACGATTCCGCATCCCTTGGACCAAGGATTAGGGTTTGCTTCTTCCTCTTATAAATAGCAGGCCAGAGGCGAAGGAGGATATCCACTTCCTTTCCTCCGGTCTGTGTTGCTGTTGCTGCTTCTCTTCCTTGTTGTTTTGTTTCTGCCATTGACGATATTGGAGCTTTTCTTTCTGGGGATATATTTGGAGTTCTGCTTATTCCTTTTCTCTGGTGAGTTTCCCTTTTACTTTCCTTTTTCTGTTTTGCTAGTTTTTATTAAGGTTTCCTTTTTCCGCTGTGGTTAGAAAGTTGAATCTTTCCACTGATTTCTTGTTTGCAAGGACAAGGCAAAAAAAGAGAAGGAGGGTTTCTGTAGTAACACAGTGTAGTGTTCTTCCTTTTTGCCCTAAGTTTTTGTGAAAACCCTCCTGTTTGATCTTTTAGAGAGATCTCGACACTTAGTTGTTTTCGTTTTTCTAGGTCGGGATAACCGGTGATCACGGTGCACAAACATCTCGCCCCCGTTTCCTTCTTAAACGATGGAGCAGGAGCCTCATGGCATGGTAAAGTGGCGAAAGTATTTTAAGAAGGAAAGATCCAACCCGAGACCTCCGGGGGTGGCACTAGTTCTAGCGGGTCCGTCTACTGGCTCGATAGATTCGATCTTGACTTGTATCAGTGGAGGCATGTGCTTGATGTGTTTTGTCAAGTTTACTCTATTCCAGCCATCGTTACCCTAGCTCATTATGCAGATGCGCTGAGGTTCTGTGACCATGACCCCGTTGCTGGGTCAAATTCCATAATTGTTACGACCCATCAGAATCACGCAGGGCTGAGGTTTTCCCTGACATATCTAGATATAGTTGTTCTTAATTTTTATAAAATGTCGCCTGGTCAAGGTATTGGGAACTTCTGGAGGATTATGAGGTGTTTTAATAAGATAAATGAGCACCCCAAATACTCCGTTACCCTGATGGATATCCGAAAGCACTATTGTGTGCGTCACTCCGAGAAGTCCCCTGATCACTACTACCATTTCTGCAGTAGACCCCGTAAGAGGCCTGTCGTTCGGTCCTTACGGACCTTTGACAAAGAGTGGCCTGGTTTCCCTTTAGTTGTAGGTGGGGATTTTGGATGGTATGTTGAGGAACCTGTCGTTGGCCTTGAATACCTGTGGTTCAACACTGGAGGTACTTAACTTGGGATATTTTTTTTTTTATTTATTTATTATTATTATTTTTTTTAACTATGGCTTGTTTCCAGTTATAAACGGTGATACCGGTTCACTGGATGATACCGCCGACTCCGTTGTTGACCTGATTCTTGGAAAAGGAGAGAAGGGTGACAAAATGAGCAATTATACTTACTTGGAGAGCATTACTGGTGTTGATAGTAACGGAAATCACTCTGTTGAGACCCATGGTATCCGTAGAGGGAAGACTAAACCGCCAGTGTTCGTTCCGAAAGGGGGTCCCAAGGGGAGCGATTTCCGTGTAGTCGAAGAAAGGTTCGTCCAAACCTAGGAGAAAGAACCTTATTGCTGTATCCGAGGAGTCTGCTGAAGACGAGCAGCCCGAATCTGTGGACATCTCTGCTGATTTATTGCCTCGTCAACGGAAAAGAAAGGCTCGGATGGATCCTAGTAGCTTTGCCTTTGGTCTTGTTCCAGTTGACGATCTTGACCAAGATCTGGTTAACCTTCTTGATGATGATGATGCAGTTGGTTCTGTGGTACCTGTTGGAGAAACTGTGGGATCGAGCCCGAAGCGCCAACGTCTGGGTGATGACAAAGGCAAGGGAGTGGCTGCTCCTGATTCTGAAATGTTCGAAAATCCTGCTTCTGAAGAGAAGTTTGGTGCGAATGTTGTTCAAGCGCCGATCGATGTGGTTCCCGACACCGTGTACTTTGAACGGAAAGCGCATTACCGTTGATGATAGTGGTTTTGACAATGGCCAGATTGTCAGTGGCGCTTTACATGGGGGCATTACTCCGTTTGACTATGAAAAGATCGAGGAGGCTGATCTATGGGTTCTGATCAATGATCTTGATACTGCTTTGTATACTGTAAGTCTCCTTACGTTGTGGTTTTTCTTCATAGTCAATGTTCCCTATTTTTGATCGTTTTGTTTTAAATCCGTAGGCAAAGAGTCTTGGCTTCGGAGTCAACCGTCGGTACTCTCACTCATTGATAAAAGTTAAGACGCTTCGTGATGAGCGGAATGAAGCTCGGAAGGAGCGTGACGATGCCAAAGCTGAGGTTGCTAAATTACAAGATGCGATTGTTGTTAGCGAGATGAATGAGCTATCTTTTGCTCTTGAGAAGGATAAGAGTGACTGTGTGAGTCTGGAGCATCAGGTCGGTGAACTCCAGACGGCGGTTGACTTTGATGAAGGGGTTAAAAGGCAAGAGCCAGACTCCTTGTATGCCGAGATGAAGCAAGAAAAGGAAGATGCCGTGTACAAAGTGGAAAATGAGAAGGACCAGAAGAAAGAGGAAGCCTTGGCTGCTATTCGTGCAAAATTGCTGAAGACCGAAGCCAAGGAGTGTTCATTGGAGAAGGAGCTTTCTGCGGTCAAGGATGAACTCGCAGGAGTTAAGGCGGAATGGTCTAGTAAGTTTGAAGCACTTCAAGCTAGCTTTCATGACGTCGTGAAGAAAGAAACAGATCGTCGAATTTAGGAAGCGAAGCAAAAAAGAAGATCCCAGATGACTCTGTTACGTCAGTCTACTCCGCCTCCTCTTGCTTATGCTCCTCCTGATTCTCCCAAGTAGTGAGTGATGTGAGAGACTTTTTAGTTTTGCATGCTTTGATGGCCGTGGGCCTTAAATACTCTATTTTTGTTTGAAGTCTGGAATTCCTTGTCCGTGGGGACCGGCAGACTAGCTTTTGTGGTCGTGGGCCTGTTATACTTTTGAAATACTTTGTTCAAGTCTAGAATTCCTGATCCGTGGGGATCGACAGACTTGTTTTGGATTTTAATATTATGTTATTTGGCTAAATATCCATGATATTTTTCACGTGTGAATGTTGTTGTAGTTAATGGTTTGTTTTGCACATTTATAATATGTTTTGTTGGACATGCTTATGTTTGTAATCGTGAAATTTGTGATCTAGTACTTTTAGCCTCGTTGTCATGGCTGATAAGTTCCTTAGTTTTAAATGAGCACATAACCCTTAGGTTCTTCTCTGGACGAGGCATCCCACAGCGCATGTATTGCCTAGCCACTGTTGAGGACGAGACCGCATGGGTAACTGCGAGGTTTTAACTGCCGTCTGGCTAGGACTCTTACCCACTAGTCAACGCCCCCGTGTGTGCACTGGGCTTCCTTCGTACTGTAAGTACAGAAGGGCGACCCGTTACCCTTTTGGCATAGGTGTAACGAGGCTTCCCTTCAGTTAGTAAAGAGGTAGTGATTGGGGGTGTTTGACCCCGTAAAGTATGTGCAAATAATAAAGTGTTCAATACTTTGTTCAAAAGTAGATGTATATTGATTCATCGATTAAATGAACAGTAACAAAGCTCACAAAAACTTTAAACAAAATATTTCTTTAGATTGATAATGCTCCATGGTTTATCAATTGGAGTTCCATCCATTTCGCTAAGATAGTACGCGCCGTTGACACCGACACGTGTTACTTTTAGGGGCCTTTCCAATTTGGTCTGAGCTTTGCTGGAGTGGGGTACTGTCACCGTAGTACCAAGTCACCTGTTGAGAGTACTCTGGGCTTGACCTTTTTCATGTATTGCTTGTGTAGCTGTCGGTGATAATGATCCAACTTGGTTTGAGCTTGGTTCCTCATTTCGTCGGCCAAGACAAGCTCTCTTTCGATTATGTCGCTGTTGATGCTGAGATCGACCACACGTGTTCGTGTTGTTAGTTCAATTTATCTCTGGTGGTATGACAATTAATAAGTCCTCAAAAGTCTATATTTATCCCCCGAATAACACCTTGTTTGTCTAGCACTTAGCTTATATTATTGTGTTATATCTATTGATTAGTGTTTTCTTGTCTATTGTGTAGGTTTCATGAGCCGAAATGCGAATATTGTGTTAAAGCCCGTAAAAAGTCAAGAAAAGCAACAAAAAATGTGTTATTTGCACTAAGGGAGGAGAATTGATATTTGCACCCACAGATCTGTGAGAGAAAAGTGAGTATTTGTGAGAGAAAAGTTCATCTTCTTCTTGTATCAACTCAATTATCAATATCAAATCTATTAACTTTTCCATTATGATGTTTTGTTATTTATTTATTTATTCCATAGTGTCATCATCAAGGATGAGTAGCTAAATCTTCTTAGGGGGATGGTTGAACTACTTTAGATGATGCAAAAGCATCATGTTTGTTCTTATTGCTCATTGCGATTCAAAGATCTTAATGCTTATTTACTTCTAATTCGCGACATGAGGTAAGTATGATTATTTGCATGTTATTGTTATCCATGTTGTTAAAATACTATTGTTAGGGTTTAGGGAGACCTAGCTTTAATGGTTGTGTTTATATTGATTAAAGATGTGTAGTGAAATAGTTGAGAGGTGATTATTACATATCTGTAGTCATTATCTTTTATTAGAAACCTTTTGTAATTAAGTCAAATAGCTGAGAGGTGATGATTTAGTTATGAATAAATATGTTGAGTTAATTAAATTGAATAGCTGAGAGGTGACGGTTTAATTAATAAGATATATTCAATAGCATGCATAAGAGAATCCCGTTTTAATTGAGTGGAATAGCTGAGAGGTGACTACTTGATTATTATAGGTATTGATGATTAATTGGAATAGCTGAGAGGTGACTAATTAAATATTATAGATTGAACATGAAAGAATAAACATGTTATGTTTGCATGATTTAGTTTATGGATACCAATTCTTCCCCCTTTGTCATTATAAATCCTCTTTTCATCTCTACCATATTCTTAAGTTAGTTTATTTAATTATTGCTTGTAGGAAGTTAGAATCAATCTCAATCTATTTATTGATTCCCTTGGTGTTTCTTAACAATTGGGCCCCCGGGCCTACGTTTGCTCTTGGCGCACGGAGGTTTCTATTGTGTTTGAGCTAAGATCTCCCCCTTTAAGGTGGGTACGACCCTTGCTTGTTACTTATCTACTTTGATAACCAATTTATACAGGCACAAGAAGGAAAATCTATAAAAATATAATCTTTTGTTTAGAGAAGGGAAACCGACTTTATAAAAATGGCGTCGTTGTCGCTCTAAGGAACGGAGTTCATTCAAACACAAGCGAGAATAGTAGTTTCGGGACATCATCCCACTTCTATCCCTCCCACCATTTTATTTTAATTCTTTTAATTATTGTTTTTAAGTGCCTTGTTACTTAGTCCTCTTATTGATCTTGCAGCGAAGACGGATTGAAAAAAGCTCGAAGAACGGAGTTAAAATCGAATTTTTAAGAAGATCGCTCATTCAGGAATTTTTCCTAAAAGTTACTGGTTGAAACTGGTTCCGATCTCGAGTCAAGATCAGTTTAGCCTACATCAATCTCGGGTCGAGTTCTCGACAGGTTTTTTTCCTCGTTTTACGTGATTTTTCCAGAACGTTCCAGAGCATTTTTTCAATTAATTGTTTTTTTCCTATTGAGAGATTGTGAGGTGAACTAGGTAGTTTAATTTTTCCAGCATTTTTAGAGACTTGTAAGGTATTTAATTATTCGATCCACGAAGGGGTCGCGGTTGTAATATTTTTAAAGTAGGTGTTGTTAGGATTTATTTTTTGTGTGTTCGCGGCGGATAGTAGAGCGAGTCTACTAAAAAACGACTCCTAAGGACGATTGAAACCCAAGGAGCGGTTTCCCCTTAGTCGACTTCAACTCGTCTTCACCCCACTTTTGTGCGCTTGTTTGGTAATTTTTACTTTTTAGCACAAAGTGGGAGGTAAGCATTCTCCTAACCCTCCTCGAATCCCATGCAAGAGGAGTTTCTGTAATGATTAGGATGACCTTGATTGTTACTTGATTTTAATTCTGTTTTTACTTGTTAAACCGGGACTGCAAGGCGGGCTTGACCTAAAAGTGAAACCTAATATCAATTGATTGCAATATCCTAAGCTTTAAAATTGAACCAACTAAAGCCATGCTATCACGATGTTCATTTGAGACCTTGAGAAAATATTTCAACTAGTACTGCGTGAACCATTCTTTGATTGGAGCACAAGCTAGGAATTGGGTCTGGAACCCCTACAGATTACGTCTGTAGAATCACTGTGGTTTCTTAATTAAGGACCATTGCTTACGTACGGAAAACCTTCCACACTGGTTATTCGCTACTTGACTCACGAAATATAGGGAGAATTCACAAGGGAAGCTTGGAAAGAACTCATTGACTTGGGTGAACACAAAATTGAGTCAGTTTTTTAGCCCCTTGTAAGATGCTTTTTGAATGGTTAGGACTTCTGTGGCATATGTAATGCGCATGTTGCATGCATCTTAGATCAGGTAAAATCTTGTCCAAACTAACTCCAATCTACACAAAGAGCACAATCACGGACCTCACTCCTTCTCCTGAGGGAGAGTTTAACGACTCAACCTCCACACATTCTGAAGAAGAGTTCAACGACTCAACTTCACCTTCTGAAGTAACTCCTGCACCTATGGCTCAAGAAGCTATCCTTCTGGATTACTTTTCACCTTTGGCCACTAGGCCACCTACATGCATAGTCTTACCTGAGACAACTGCAGATAGCTATGGCATTCGCCCACAGATTGTGGGCATGTTGCCTAAGTTCCATGGACTTCCACGAGAAGATCCATATCAGCACCTCAATAAGTTTCTGACTGTTCTCAACACTTTTAAGGAGAAGCATTTGTCTGAGGAGGAAGTTAGCTTGAGATTGTTCCTTTTTTCCCTTGAGGATAGAACATCTCACTGGTTACATGGCCTTCCTTCCAATTCTATTGACACATGGGCTCAACTAAGTAAAACGTTCTTGACAAAATTCTTTCCTATTACCAGAACTAATGACATTGTTGATTCCATAAGAAATTTTCGGCAGAAAGACGGCGAGATATTCTTTGATGCATGGGAGAGGTATCAAGACCTATTTCTTCGGTGTCCACACCTATTTCTTCGGTGTCCACACCACATCACCTGTTATGAGTGCCTCCACTCTCCAGTGTAATGCTTATCATGACCAGACCCATACTGCCGAGTTCTGCCCTCTCCTTTATAATTCACCAGAAACTGAGGAACCCTGTGCGTTTAACTACGCCGGGAGAACTAACTTTACTAAAGGCAATGCCACGTACCCATACATGGACCACTCCAATCTGTCTTATTCTAATAATCATCATGCAGGTCCACCTAGTTTTAATAACTCTTATGGGCAACATAGCAATGCCACGTATGTTGGTAATAGCGATAATCAGAACAGGGTAACGGTCCCCCCTTACTCGAACAATGCTCATCACATGACTAATTCCAGGGACCATGTGCCAACAAATCAATCTGCCCCTCCTAAGACCTCCCTTGAGGATGTGCTTGCACGTTTCATTCAACAGACCCAGGCGTCCATTGAGTCAAATGCCCAAGCCATCCAGAGGATTGAACAAAAACTTGATGAAAAGGTAGATTTCTGGGACAGTCTATCCCGAACCCCAAAGGCAAGGAAGTTGCCTTGGTGACGGAAACTCTAAATCCGTCTGTACCGCTTGCTGAAGTAAAATCGGTTTTCACCCTTAGGTCAGATAAACAGGTAGATAATCATGTTAATTATGTGCCCAATCCTAATATTGTGACCACGGTTACCTCTGCACCTGTTGCCCTACCTAAGTACTTGATGTGTTCAAACATATAAATATTAATATACCCTTCCTCACGGCTATTAAACAAATACCTTCCTATGCTAAGGTTTTGAAAGACTTGTGCACCACCAAGAGAAAAACAAATGTGCCTAAAAACGCGTTTGTGGTGGAAGAATTCTCTGCGCTTGTCCAACATAACAGCGTGGTAAAATATAAGGACCCTGGAAAACCGACCATACCCTGTAAGCGTGGTGACAAGTTCATGGGCAAAGCTTTGCTAGACCTAGGAGAGAGTGTTAATCTTTTACCTTTCTCTTTGTACCTCAGCTTGGGTCTAACAAACTTAAAACCCACGACTATGTCTTTACAACTGGCCGACCGATCATTGAAAGTACCTAGAGGTATAGTTGAGGACCTGTTAGTTAAAGTGTCTGACTTTTACTACCCCGTTGACTTTGTGGTGTTGGATACTTAACCTACTGTCGATGACTCGGTACCCATCATCCTTGGCCGTCCGTTTTTGGCCACCTCTAATGCTCTCATAAACTGCCAGAACGGTTCTATGGTTCTCACTTTTGGCTCTATGACTGTTGAAGTGAATATATTTAATCTTGGCCAACAACCCTCTGATCTTTCCTTATCTGAAGATGTGTGCCTTCTTGACTCATTACCTTATGAGATGGTGCATAATTATTATCCTGAAGATCTGGTTGTTCACTGCCTTGCCATGCATATTGTAGACTTTGACATTGACCAATCTATTGCCCAAACCAATGCTCTTCTTGATACTGTGCCTATCTTTGAACCTAAAGACCCCGAGGCCCTTGATTCGGTTTGTAGTATAGATTCTGAGACCCAATTTGAGACCATCACTCCACCTCCTCTTACTCTGAGTCCTCTTCCTCCTAAGCTAAAATATGCTCATCTTGATTCAGACGGTAGTCATCCTGTTTTTATTTCTTCATCTCTTACTACCGAACAGGAGAGTCAGCTTTTAGAAGTTATCCCAGAGCATCGTTCTTCTATTGCCTGGTCTATCCATGACATTAAAGGCATTAGCCCTTCTGTTTGTTCTCATTGTATTCATCTTGAGGGCGATGCTAAACTTCTCGTGAACCTCAGAGATGTCTTAACCCTGCAATGAAAGAAGTTGTGCGTGCTGAAATTCTCAAACTTCTGGATGCAGGTGTGATTTATCCCATTTCGGATAGTCCCTGGGTTAGTCCTATTCATGTGGTTCTTATGAAGGTCGGCATGACTGTAGTTACCAATGATAAGAACGAACAAATCGCCACTAGAGTTCCAACCAAGTGGCGTGTTTGTATCGACTATAGAAAACTTAATACAGTCACCCAGAAGGACCACTTTCCTCCCCCCTTCATAGACCAGATGTTGGAACGCCTGGCTGGTCATTCCTTCTATTGTTTCTTAGATGGTTGCTCTGGTTATAACCAAATGGGCTTTTTAGACTTTGGTCATAGGTTAATGGCTTTAATTAGGTTTTGGTCATAAAAAAGGTGTTTATTAGGCTTTGGTCACGAATTGTGAGTCAGACTCAATTGGATTTGATATTTTTCAAAAATGACAAAAATACCCTCAGGTGAAAAAACACGTGAGTTTTAAGTTACCTCATTTTTTAGAATTTTAAACATATTGTAAATAGAAAATTAAAGAAGAAGCATATCTGTAAATAGGAAAATTAGGTTTTGGTCATGATTTGCAGCCATTAAAGTACCTTATAAACTTGAGATATGCTAAGGAGCAACACTTGAGGAGAATAAGACTAGGATTGAAAATTTTCTTATACAACATTTAATTAGAGTAAAACATATCTCCTAATTTGGTTGGATTGGTTACCAAATCAACCTTTTCTTATATTTTGTTGTTGTCTAAATTATAAATGTTTAGATGTTGATTGGAATACAAATTTTGAATTAAAACTTGTAAAGGAGAATTTATTTAAGACCATACAATGATACAAACCCATAATTACACAAATATACAATACTTTCAACTTTGCTTTCACAATTAAAGAAATTTACACCCTAACTCTAAATTTTTATTTTTAAGATGTTAATTTGTTGCAATTTACTTAATTTTGATAGGATGAAATTCTTGTTTTTAGGAAGAAATGAAATGTTTGAAACTTTTTTACTGCAAGTGTTTTTCAAGTAGGGGTAATAATGGTACTTTGTTAAATTTTTAGACTCAACTCGGTCGATTTTTAACTCAGATCGTGAGTCAACCAGAAATCGTGACCAAAGCCTACTAAATGTCTTTTTTATGACCAAAGCCTAATTAAGGCCATTAACCTATGACCAAAATCTAAAAAGCCCTAACCAAATTCCTATCGCCCCTGAAGATCAAGAGAAGACAACATTTACTTGTCCTTTTGGCATTTTCGCTTATGCCCGTATGCCTTTCGGTCTGTGTAATGCACCTGCTACTTTCCAGAGGTGTATCTTACACATCTTTAGTGATATGGTAGAACGATTTATGGAGGTGTTTATGGATGACTTCTCCATATATGGTTCTTCTTTTGAAAAATGTCTTAGTCACCTTTCCTTGGTTTTTAAGCGTTGCATTGAAAAGAATTTGGTACTTAACTGGGAAAAGTGCCATTTCATGGTTAGAAAGGGAATAGTTCTAGGTCATGTAGTCTATCCTGAGGGTATCCAGGTTGATAAAGCTAAAGTAGATCTTGTTTCATCCTTGCCTATTCCTAAGTCTATTGGGGATAATCGAGCCTTTCTGAGCCATGCAGGATTCTATCGACGCTTTATCCAATTTTTTTCTAAGATAGCTCGCCCCTTAACCAATTTATTGCTTAAGGATGCACCTTTTGATTTCATAAAAGAATGCAAGAGTGCTTTTAAAAATCTTAAGACCGCCCTCACGACTGCACCCATTATTAGGCAACCTGATTGGAGTAAACCCTTTGAGCTGATGTGCGATGCATCAGACTTTGCTGTTGGGGCTGTTTTAAGTCAATGTCTAGATGGTAAGCCCCATGTCATATATTATGCTAGCAAGACTCTCAATGCTGCTCAACGTAATTATACCATGACGAAGAAAGAATTGTTAGCCATAGTATATGCTCTTGATAAGTTTCGTTCCTACCTTTTAGGTACCGGTACTGTCATCTTCACGGATCATGCTGCCATTAGGTTCCTCCTCTCTAAGAAGAAAACTAAACAACGCCTTATTCGTTGGATTTTGTTGCTTCAAGAATTTGACCTTGAGATTAGATATAAAAAAGGGACTTAAAATGTAGTAGCCGACCACTTGTCTAGACTCGACCGTCCTGAGGATTCTAGTGTCATTTTTGAGAACTTTTCTGATTAGCTTCTTTTTGCAATATCGAATGCTCCATGGTTCACAGATATAGTTAATTACTTGGCTAGCAACAAGTTTCCAAGTAATTGGAACAAGCAAGATAGATACGAATTCCTTGCTAATGCCAAGCATTATTTCTGGGATGACCTTTTTAAGTACTGTCCTGACCAGATCATTCATCCTTGTATTCCCGACTGGGAGCAACAAGAGGTCCTTAAGTTTTGCCATGAGCATGCTTGTGGTGGACATTTTAGTGCCAAAAAGACAGCTGCTAAGGTATTGCAATGTGGTTTTTATTGGCCAACTCTTTTTAAGGACGCTCACATGCATTGTACTGTGTGCACTCGTTGTTAACAATTAGGGAAAATCACTAGGCCTCACATGATGCCCTTACAGCCAATTCTTCTTGTGGAAGTGTTTGATGTATGGGGCATAGATTTCATGGGCCCTTTTCTTGGTTATCATGGTTTTTTGTACATTCTGGTCGCAGTAGACTGTGTTTCTAAATGGATCGAGGCCATTCCCACAAGGCACAACGACCAGGAAACTGTAGACATTTTCTAAAAGAGTACATATTTGCCCGATTTGGCGCTCCCCGTGCGATCATTAGTGATGGGGGAGCCATTTCTGCAATAAAGCTTTTCAAAAACTTGTCCAAAAGTACGGAGTTACTCACAAAGTGGCCCTTGCATACCATCCGCGAACCAATGGCCAAGCTGAGGTTTCCAATAGAGAGATTAAAAACATTTTGCCAAAAACAATTGACCCTGAAAAGGTTAATTGGTCTCGCAGAGTCAGTGATGCATTATGGGCCTATCGTACTGCTTTCAAAACTCCCATAGGCATGTCTCCCTTTCGTCTTGTATTTGGAAAACCCTATCACCTACCTGTAGAGCTTGAGCACCGAGCCTTCTGGGGAATGACAAAGCTCAACTTTAATCTTGACCAGGCAGGTAAGAGGAGAAAACTCCAGCTTTTCTGAGCTTGAGGAACTTCAGAATGAAGCTTATGATCTTTCCAAGTCCTATAAAGCTAATATGAAAAAACTACATGATCGTCAGATCTTACGTAGAGATTTTCAAATTGGGGACAAAGTTTTACTGTATAACTCTAGGTTGCATTTATTTTCTGGTAAACTACAGTCTCGTTGGTCGGGTCCCTTTATTGTGTCTTCAATAACTCCTTATGGTGTTATTACATGTTTAAACCCTGAAGACGATTCTGAATTTCAAGTCAATGGTCAACGTCTTAAGCATTTCCATGAATTAAGGTCCCCTGAAGTTGAAGAAACTCTCTTAGAGGACCCTACCTATTTAGACTGACCCTTAACCTACTGGTATCCGGACCCTCTCTTACTCTATTCCGTTGTCTCTTTTTGAGAGGTGTGGTTGAAAGTGTCGGGGCCATTGTCCACAAACTCTTACTGGCTAAGTATAATTGATCTAGTGTACGTTTTTCTCTTGAGCGTCATCTCCAAACAGACCTGTTTCCCGCTCTGTTTGGGGGTGGGGAAGTCATTTCCCATCTTCTTTTAAGTCTCGAGTATCTGACTTTAAAAGACTCTTTGTTGTATCTTAGACATCAGAATCTCGCGCATTCCACTCTAGCGTTTTATGTCTCCTGTATCTTTGTTTAGAGTAGCGTTTATCTAGGGAGTTTAATCCTGGTTGTCCGCATGTCTGGCTGAAGACGTTAAACTTAGCGCTCCTGGGAGGCAGCCTGTATATCTTCTAAGCCCGATCGTACGTTTTTTGCCCTTATTTGTTGTCGGGTTTGGTGGCTTTTTGGCTAATAACTATCTCTTTTGAATCTGTGTTAATTTTGTTTGGGGGTGGGTGTAGTCCACCACTCTCTGTTACAGTTGTTTGGTTAAATAATTATTACGGTTATAAATTTGAATTTATTTCAATTTTTGCAATTTTAATAATTATTGCTTGATGTTTGGGATTTTATTTGACATCGTAATGGTACTTGTATTCGCGTGAATATATTTATACATTATAACAAAATTTTCAAAATTAAATTTGAATTATTTCGTGCCTTTAAGCTTTTCAGGGGTAAAACCGTTATTTCCACTAATTCCAGTAGTGAGGGAAGCGTCTAGGGGAAGTCACTTCTCTATATATACCCCGAGTGTCTTTAGAAAAGTCACAAGTCACTTTCAAATTCAAAGTCAAACCAAGTCAACATGGGTCAAACCTTGGTCAGCAGAGTAGTCACCCTCTCCAGAACTCGACTCGAGTTCAGTACAGTGCATTCAGAACTCGACTCAAGTTTCGAGTTAGATCCAGTTTCTCTCTCCTCCGATCTCCCTCGTCTGTGGTCCAAAATTCAAAATTCTTTCGGGCTTTGTTCCGCTCTTCATTCTCTTCATTTCTCTACCAAAAACTTCGAGTCTCCAAGATAGAGATCTAGAGTCGTAGTTCGTGAGGGCGATTATTCTAATCTCTTCGACCTAGGATTGGGTTCGTGGAGAGAATCTTCGCCCGAGGATGGGATGTCCTCCTTGGCTCTGATTTTACGAGTCAATGGAGTTGACCGATGACGGCGTTTTCGTTAATTGGGACCTTGCCCATCGTTTCATGCTCACGCCTGAGACTTTCTCCGTAGTCACGACGCTTGAGCTTGACGAGGCTCATCTTCAGCAGGAGGCTGCGCTGGTGACCCCAGACATCATCGAGGTTGTTTTAGTCGATGACCGAGTGACTCACCGGTATAGAAGTCATCTTTCGATCGGTTGGCTCCGAGTCAACTAGGGTTTGGTGGCTCACTGGCTGACCATTAATGTCCTTGGGACGATGAGGACGAACGACTTGTTCTTGGAGGGTATTCATATCCTACGGCTTCTTCAGGAGGACTTCCACGGCTACTGCATGGTCTGCTGCCTGTTTGCTACCATCACCGGCGCTCGAGCTACTTCTGCGCCCCTTCCCAGCCTCGTGATGAGTATTCTGCGCTACTGGGAGGCGCCCCTTCCTTCTGCTCTGTCTCTGGAGTCGGTCGTCCGGCTCGAGGTTTCCAACCCTAGACTGTCTGCCTGTCGACAGTCGTTGTGGGACCCTCAGGAGGAGGCGCCCATTCACCACAGGTCCGGCGACAAACGGCCGTTTCAGCAAATCCATACCAATGAAGAGCGGTTCCAGCTTCTTTGGAGGGGTATGGGAGAGATTATGGATGTCGTTGAGGACATCCAGCGTCGTTTGGACGAAGGCCAGGCGGAGCCTCGCCGACGACGTGGTTGAGATTCTGTTTATTTAGCCATTGTAATTTTATTTTATTTGTTTTATTTTTATCTTTGCACTTTTGTATTTAAATTTTAATCCTTGTACTTTATTTCAAAATATTAATGAAATGGATGAAATTTTAAATATTTGCAAACTTGTGTCTTTTTTTGAAATTTTTAGCCATTCTTGGGCTTTATTGCAAAAAATCTGGATTTATGGAGTTATTTTCAAAATTTTCTGGTCTTAGGGACCCAAATCCAAATATTTTAAAAAGAAAAAGGATTAGGGTTTGACTTTTGGAAACACTAAGGTTTTAGGAAATTTTTGGTGTCCTATTAGGGCTCAAACTCTTTATTCTTGCCTATAAATACCAAACCTAAATTACGAGACCGTCACTCAAATTTCAGAAAACTTTTGTATTTTTTTATTTTCTGGAAACCGCCAGATCTCGAGTCGAGATCCAGATAGGGTTATTAGAACTCGAGTCGAGTTCTAGTCTTGCAGCAGTTTTCTGGGGTTGTTTTGTGTCGTTTTTTCTCGGTTTTCGCGCTGGTTTTTGGTGTTTTTCTTTTTCTTTGTAATGGCTAATGTTTAGAATGGGTTGTGGATGCCTGATGGCATGGATATTATCCCGAGATGAATTTTTGGGGAATTATGGATAGTCCTTTTGGAGCTTCTTTCCGGGATGGGATTTTTGACAAAGGTTGGGAAAGTTTTCTTTATGATTCTACTGTTGTGTATTCCTCTTCTATGCTTAGAGACTTTTACCGTACGTTGCCCTTTGGCGAAGCTATTCATTTTGATGGTTTTCGAGTTCTTATGCATGCGTTCCCGGTAGTTTTTAATTCTTTTGCCATCACTCGGGCCTTGGGTATTCCTCTTCAATTGCGACCTATCTTGCCTCACCCTAATTATTTCCTTGTCAATGAAGTTGATATTTTGGATAACTACCTTGATCACTTTGGACCTTGTACTTTTTCCTTATATCCTGAGAATTTTGCTAATGTTGCACCTACTACTTGCCTTCATGCTAATGTGGCTACTGTTGCTTTATGGGTCATGCGGAATCTATTGGGTGATGAAAGGTTGGATTATGTCAATGATGTTACCATGCATGCAGTCTATGGTATTGTTAATAATTTTCATGCTCTTGACATAGCTCCTGGGTTTTGGATGGTATTTGGAATGTTTTCCAAATTGGTCAGCTTGTTTTCCCTACTGCCAGATGTAAGATTATCCTTCGTACCTATCCTGATTGGAAGAACAAGTACCATGATTGGACTCACCTTATACCTATAGATCCAACTCATCGTTTTATTAGGAGAAGTCGCCTATTCACTTGGGTGCCTAATTCTGAGTATGTAAGGTTTCCTGCATTGCATAGAAATGATGAGTTTATGAATGAAGGTGAAGCTCATTGGCATGTGATCAAAGAGGCATTAGTTAATTGGCGTGAAGGTTGGATGGTTTTCCTATAGAAAAAGTTTGAAAGCAATTGTGTAAAGTAGGATTTCCCTTTTTTGTTGAGTCACTCCTTTATTTCAGTATATTTTATTTCAGTCATGTCATAGTATGGAATTCCTTGTAATCTCTATGTATATAAAGATAATTTTTTTTGGCAGGAATTTATAAGAGGTTTGAATTTCTTAAGTACATCCATGGTAATATCTTTCTTTCTCTCTTTCCTATGCTTAGTATGAGCCTTGAGGGCAAGGCAATCTTTTTGTTTGTGGGTGGGGAAGTATTACAATCCTTTTTTCAAATGATTTTCAAACTTCTTTATCCATACTTGTGTAAAAATTCAAAATTTTTGAAAAATCAAAAAAAATATTTGTTACAAACTTTTTCAAAAAAATAGGATAAACACACCATCAATAATGAATATAATGGTTGAATTCTCTCTTTTTCAAGTTTAATGACATTTAATGCTTCACCAAGTAGTTGAGTCTTATACTACATTTGCATAAGCATAAGCATGACATTCACTTGCATTTATTACAGATTACATGTGCAAATACAACTACACCTTGAGAAACTTGAGGAATAAGTGTGGAGACTTAACCCAGTGAGCTTTTGAGACCCGTCCTTTTCTTGGAGAGATATTACGTACATCTAGAGTCAAAAGACTCAACCTCTCAGTTTTGTCTATTTTTTGTCTCATATTTATTTTTATAGTTAGCCTTGAGATGACATCAAGTGGGTGTAATATAAACTTGTGTCTTATAGCTTATTCAAGACGTGATCACTATATCAGTACTTAGAAATGATACAAAGACATTTAGTTAAGCCCTGTTTACCTTAGCCTACCTTAATGATTGTTTTATCCCTAGGTCAACTATTCTGAGTCTTAATTTCTTGTTACTTAGCCTTTTTCTTTAGCCCATTATCCTTACCCAACTCCATTGTAGGAGTAAATACCCTTAGAATGATTAGGTCATTTTACCCATTGTTTTTGGAACATGAGGATGATTGTTATGTGGTTACAAGAAGAAAGGAGAAATACAAAGAAATCTCCAAACTAGTAAGATGAACCAAATATTGAAAATAAAAAAGTTTGAAGAAATTCTAGAAAAAACCAGAATCTTCCAAAACCATTTCAAATCCAAAAAAAAAAAATGAAGATTTCTAAATATTGGCTAAAGCTTCATTGAAATTTTCCAAAGAAGATGAGAAACACTTCTTCCCAAAAGAAAAATTCCAAAAATTGCGAATGGGCCTGTGGCTCAATGGTAGCACCCCTCTCACAAAAGTGGAGAGGTTGTGGGTTCGAAACACGTCAACAACTGATTGTTGATATAAGTTTCCACACGTAATTTAAAGGGGTAGGGGTCCCCTCAACCCCGCTTACCAATAAAAAAAAAAAATTCCAAAAATTTCTCCATGTGCCGTTATTACAAATCACAAGTGCTGAAGTTCCGAATGTTCTAAAAATATTTCACAAAAAACCTTTTCCATTTCTAGCCCTGTCTTAAGCGAAGTTACAACCTATTACTGTCTTTTGTAGATCTAAGCTTCTTTTGTAGATCTAAGCTGATATGGTGAGAAGGCGCTAAGGTGAAAAACCCGACATCTCAAACAAGGCTAATTTTTTCATTCTTTGAGACAAAGTTTCATTCCATTACACCAGTCCGTTCTTATTGATATATGTGAGATGATTGTCCATCTTCTTTCCTCAAATAGAGGTAAAATGATAAACACCATCTCTGAGTGATTTCTATTTCTGAGTGTATGTCTGCGAGGCAGAAGTCAAAGCGACCTTGCCAATGGTGACTTAAGACCCGTGGTAGTATGGGTACATATCTGTCTTCGATGCATTTGAGACTGTTATGCTTGGTTTATATTTTATATCTTATTCATGCATTTGTAATATGCTATCTCATATAAACGATTTTGCAATACTTATCCTTATTCTTGATATAACCCTTTCTAAGGTAAATGGTAGAAATTCCTATTCTCTGGATTAGTCATTGTAGTAAGTTTGTGGGTATCTTCTCTAAAAAACCCTCAGGAGACTATAACTCCTCCACTTAGAAAATCCTTGTGGTTGAAAGCCTTGATGCATATGGTTAATGCAATCACCATAGTTTTACTTCTTTTTTGAGTCCTTAATTCTTTTCTTCTCACCTTTGCTTGAGGATAAGAAAAGTGTTGTTTGCGGGTATTTGATAAGTCCTCAAAAGTGTATATTTATCCCCCGAATAACACCTTGTTTGTCTAACACTTAGCTTATATTATTGTGTTATATCTATTGATTAGTGCTTTCTTGTCTATTGTATAGGTTTCATGAGCCGAAATGCGAATATTGTGTTAAAGCCCGCGAAAAGTCATGAAAAACAACCAAAAAGGTGTTATACCCACAGATCTATTGAGGGCACCCCACGGTCAGTCCTGTTGACTTAAATTTATGTCAAAGTGGGGCGGTCCAAATCTCAGCCCAAACCGGGTCCTATTGAAGCCCACAAGTCAGAATTTCTGTTTAGAGCTTTATTTTAAAGTCCAAACTTAAAAAGGCTCTACAAGGAGATCCAAAAGTCTGATTTGGGCCTATGAGCTATCAAACTGAAGGTCTTGGTCCAAGCTACAACTTAAGTCCAAGAGAATTAGGTTTTGCTAAAGACGTAATGCCTCTAGAAGAGCAACAGCAGCAGCAACGAATTTGACATAAATTGGAAGTCTTTGCATGCAAGTATTCTACTTTCTATTTTCTATATAAGAGAAGTAGTAGCTAAGGTTTATGTATCTTTTAGATCATCTTTGAGTTATTGTTTGAAGAGAGAAAAGTGAGTATTTGTGAGAGAAAAGTTCATCTTCTTCTTGTATCAACTCAATTATCAATATTAAATCTATTAACTTTTCCATTATGATGTTTTGTTATTTATTTATTTATTCCATGGTATCATCATCAAGGATGAGTAGCTAAATCTCCTTAGGGGGATAATTGAAGCACTCTAGATGATGCAAAAGCACCATGTTTGTTCTTATTGTTCATTGTGATTCAAAGTTCTTAATGTTTATTTACTTCTAATTCGCGATATGAGGTAAGTATGATTATTTGCATGTTATTGTTATCCATGTTGTTAAAATACTATTGTTAGGGTTTAGGGAGACCTAGCTTTAATGGTTGTGTTTATATTGATTAAAGATGTATAGTGAAATAGCTGAGAGGTGATTATTACATATCTGCAGTCAGTATATTTTATTAGGACCCTTTTGTAATTAAGTCAAATAGTTGAGAGGTGATGATTTAGTTATGATTAAATATGTTGAGTTAATTAAATTGAATAGCTTAAAGGTGACGGTTTAATTAATAAGATATATTCAATAACATGCATAAGAGAATCCCAATTTAATTGAGTGGAATAGCTGAGAGGTGACTACTTGATTATTATAGGTATTGGTGATTAACTGGAATAGTTGAGAGGTGACTAATTAATTGTTATAAATTGAACATGAAAGAATAAACATGTTATGTTTGCATGATTTAGTTTGTGCATACCAATTCTTCCCCCTTTGTCATTAAAAATCTTCTTTTCATCTCTACCATATTCTTAAGTTAGTTTATTTAATTATTGCTTGTAGGAAGTTAGAATCAATCTCAATTTATTTATTGATTCCCTTGGTGTTTCTTAACAATTGTTTTCTATTGTGTTTGAGCTAAGATCTCCCCCTCTGAGGTGGGCACGACCCTTGCTTGTTACTTGTCTACTTTGATAACCAATTTATACAGGCACAAGAAGGAAAATCTATAAAAATATAATCTTTTGTTTAGAGAAGGGAAACCGACTCTATCAACAACCTCCATCCCGTATGTCAGTAAGAACTGGGTTGCACCCGTGGATCGGCGTGGGGATGTTCTGTATGCCCATAATACCTCCAGTAGCTGTTTAGTCCAATTTGTGCCTTTATCTTCTAGCTTCTTTTTTATCACTTCTAGAATAGCCTTGTTTGACGCTTCGGCTTGCCCATTTCCTTGAGGGTAATTTGGGCATGAAGAATTGCTTGATGCGATATTTCTCCAAGTCTTGCCCGACTTGTCCTCCTCGGAACTGTGGTTCGTTGTGGGTGATTATGGCTCTTGGCAGACCAAAATGACAGATAATGTTCTCCCAGATGAAATCAATGACTTGCTGCTCCTTGACTTGTTGAAGAGGTACGGCCTCTATCCATTTAGTGAAATAGTCCGTAGCCACTAGTAAGAAGACTTTGCTTCTCCCTGACTTAGGCAGTTTGCCAATGATGTCAAGGCCCCACATAGAGAAGGGCCATGAGTTGCTTATGTAGTGCAACTCTTCCGCCGGTGCATGGACTAGGCGACCTTGTAGTTGACATCCTCTGCATTTTTTAGCATAACTCGTGCAGTCCATTATAGGATTAGTCAGCGGGCCATTGCTTTGCCTGGTGAATGGTTACCACAGGTTCCATTGTGTATTTCAGCAATCACATGCAAGACATTTCTGGGATGGACACAATTTAGGCATGGTTCACCCACTGTTTTTCGATAAAGTTTGTTGTTGATGAGTAGGAACCGTTTGGCTTGTTGGGAAATGCTTCTAGCTTGGGCTCTGTCCTCAGTGAGGGATACGGTCTGTAGGTAGAGGATAATTGGGTCCATCCAAGACGCCCCCGGGTGTGCTGTTACCATCGTTAGGCTCTTTGGGTGGAGGAATGATTCTTGTCGTTTGGACAAAGTTATTGTCCTAACGTCCTCGTCGCCCATTGTTGCGGCCAAGTATGCCAAAACATCTGCATGTCGGTTCTCGGTACGATGTAAATGAATGACTCTTGTCGACTGAAACCTTGCCAAGGTGTCTTGAAGGAGTTTAAGATAAGGTGACATGTTTCCTGTTAATGCCCTGTATCCTCCGTTGACCTGTTCGGCTACTAACTTGGAATCAGTGAAGATGGTGAGCTCCGTTACATGGAGCGTTTTGGCTAGCTATAAACTAGAAAACATAGCTTCATATTCGGCCTCATTATTTGTAATGGGGAATCCCAACCTTTCTGCTAACTCTACACATGTATTCTCTGGAGTGAATAGGACCACGCATACGGCGAACCGGTCTCCGCTGACGGATCCGTCTATGAATAAGCACCAACATGTTAGGGGTGATGAACTTGCCCCGTGACCAGGACCCAACCCGTTCCCCGCCCCTTTTTCATCTCCCCGCCCCGCCCCGTATCCGCCCCAGTGGGTAGTAGGGCAGGGATGGGTTTCATAGTATAGATTGAAACACCGCCCCGTTCCTCGCCCCATATCCCCGTCTAAATCCCTAATCTTATCTATCTCTCACTCTCTCTCTTTACCGCACAACTCACAACGGCTCTCTGCTGTTGCTGCCTCCTACCTCTCTCAAGTCTCAACGGCTCTCTACTACCTCTCAATCTATAAATTAATACTTCCCCAATCTTTCTAATTTCATCATCTTCCCCAATATTTGTTGTTGTTGCTTCTTCCTCAACGTCTTCTTCAAATTACCAATCTTTCTATTTTCACTAGATTCCTATACTAATTACCAATCTTCTTCTAATTTCACTAGATTCCTATACTAGTTTCACTAGATTCCTCAAGGTGGTTTATTAACTTTCTTTTTAAACTAATTACCAATTTTGTTGTTGTTGTTGTTGCCTCCTCATCATCAATCATCTTTGCTGCTGCTGCTGCTAAATCTTCCCGATTCTTTCATCATCTTCTTCTTCTTGTTAATTACCAATGGCTCTCTGTTGTTGCTGTTGTTGTCAACTCGTTGGCTAAAATCATCTTCTTCTTCCCGATTTTTTTTTCTTGCATGATGGGAATTTTATGATATGCCTTGTAACCTTTTCCCCGTACCCGGACCGCCCCGTTCACCACCCCCGAGATGGGGTGAACCTTCTTACAACCAACCGTTCCCCGCCCCGCCTAAGAACGGGGCTTATTTGACCCTGCCCCGCCCCGCCCTGCTCCAACCCCGTGCACTGTTCCCCCGCCCAGCCCCACCCCGCCCCAATCAGCACCCCTACAACATGTGATGCTTTTCCAGTCATCTTGGGTCCTTTGATCATCGTTCTGTACGAGATCCGTGTCTATAGTGATGTCTGAAGACCAAGTTAGGTCCTCGACGGGAAAATCAGCTAGGAAGTCAGTATAGACTTGGGATTTTTCCGCCTTTCGAGACTCGAACTATATGTCGTACTTGCTGAGAGTTATCGACCACTTTTCCATACGGGCCGCCTTTTCAATTCGGTGTACAACTTGTTTTAAAGGCAAATTTGTGACCACGGTCATGATGTAGGCTTCGAAGTATGGGCGGAGTCGTTGGGCTGAGAAGAACAAGGCTAGACCATATTTCTCTATTCGTGTATATCTTGTTTCTGGATCTGTCAATTTTTTGCTTAAAAAGTAGACCGGTGCTTCTTTGCTACTTTCGCGTCTTGTGAGAACGACACTGACGGGGACCTCGGACACAACGAGATATATGTATAAAGTTTCACATGGTGTTGGCTTGGATAGGATAAACGGTTGAGCAAGGTAGCGTTTCAGTGTCTGAAAGGTTTGCTCACACTCGTCATCCCATCTAAAGGAGATGCTTTTGTGTAACAACTGCAGGATTGGTCGACACTTGTCAGTGGATCGAGAGATGAACCTTCCTACTGCAGTGATACGTCTTTGTAAGATCTGAATGTGTTTCTTCGTTCTTGGTGAAGGCATTTCTGCTAGTGCACGGATTTGGTCCTCGTTGACCCCGATGCCTCTTTTGGTGACAATGTAGCTGAGGAATTTCCTGGAGGTGACTCCAAAGTGCATTTTTCTGGATTGAGCTTCATTTTGTATCGGCGGAAGATCTCAAAAGTCACCTTTAGATCTGTCAGATATTCATTTTCCTCTTCTGATTTGACGAGGATGTCATCGATGTAAACCTCTACTGTGTTTCGCAACAATCCGTGAAACATGTACTCCACCAAGTGCTGGTAAGTGGCACCCGCATTTTGGAGACCGAATGACATCTTTGTGTAGCAGAATGTCTTGTTGTCGGGGTAGAATGTTGTTTTGGGTTGGTCCGGCTCATACAGTGGAATCTGGTTGTACCCCCAGTAGCCATCAATGAACGATAAGAGGGCGAATCCTGCGGTTCGGTCTACTAACTCATCGACTTTGGGCATGACATACATGTCCTTGGGGCATGCTTGATTGAGATTTGTGAAATCTATGCAGACACGAACCTTGCCATTATTTTTCATAACGGCGACAATGTTGGACACCCATTCGGGGTATTGAATTTCCTTGATTATTCCTGCTTCGTCCATCTTGTATACCTCGGCGAGGACTGCTGTTTGGAAGGTTGGCCTTATTGCTCGTATCTTCTGGACCACCGGTGTAGCATTGGTGCACACATTGAGCTTGTGACAAGAGATATCCGGGTCAATGCCTTCCATGTCTTCGATCGACCATGCAAACACATCTTGGTTCTGTTGTAGGAATTTAATTAACTGCTCACGGATTTCACTGTTTAAACATATTCTGATGTTAGTGATGCGCGGCTCACCACCGTTGGATAGGTCGATGGACTCTGTGGGTTCCACAATTCTTGAATAAGAGATTGTAAGTTGTCAGTCGACCGCATCTTGTAGCTGCTATTGGGTAGAAGAACCCGGTGGCTCGTCGCCCCCAGTGTCCTTCATCATTGTGCGGACTGTTGCAAAGTGTGTTGTATGCGACAACGCTTGATTGCTATGGATCTCATACTAACCGTCATCTGTTGGGAACCGTATTCTCTGATGAAAAGTGGACGGTACTGCCCTCATGGCATGAATCCAGTCTCTTCCTAGTAACGCATTGTACTCCGACCCTGCTTCGACGACTACAAACGTAGACATGACTATCTTTGTGTGTGCCGTTACTGGTAAGGTTATTTCTCCCAAGGGTCTGCTGGAGCCTCCATTGAAACCGTAAACATTTCCTTTAGCAGGTGATAAATGAGTGGAGTTGACTTTCATCTGGTGAAGTCCTCTTGTAAATAGAATCTCGACATTGCTCCCGGGTTCAACAATGACTTTCATGACGTTCCAGTTACCGATTGTGATGGTAATGACCAACGCGTCGTCATGTGGGGTTACCACGCCGTCGAGGTCTTTGCCAGAGAAGAATTTTGGTTCGGACTGCTGAACTTTGCTTCCGCTGCTCACTACTGGGGTGGCAATTGGTGAGTATAATGCTTTTGGGTCGTTATTGACATGATGAACTGTTCGGATCTTTTTGCGTGACTCATTCTTCGATGTGCATGTGCCCTCAAGTATCATGTTGACAGTGCCTAGGACTGGTGGCTGAGCTCTCGGGGCCTCTGGTTTTTGTTCGACTTCGAACTCTTTCAGAAGACCTTGTTTGTGCAACTTGTTCAGGAATTTCATGAAGGCGTAACATTCTTCGATTGGGTGACTGTACTCACGGTGGTAATCGCAGAATGGCTTGTCGTCAATTCTTGTGCATCTTGTCGAAGGGAGCTCAAAGTAGCTCCTATCTCGTATGGCACGGAAGACTTCGGGGATAGAAATCTTGAAAGGTGGAAGCTTGCGCGGGGGTGACGATTGCCTTGGTGGGGAGTGGCGGCCTGGAGATCTCTTATCCTCTCGGCGTGGTTTCTTGTCGCCGGGTGGGCAGATTTTTCAGCGCCAGGATTTCCTCTTGTTTCGGAGGCTAAGTTCGCTGTCGGCTTTGGTGTTCGCGGCTGCATTCTGGCCAAGTTATCTTCGACCTTGATGTTCTTGTCGACTCTGTTGTAAAGATCCGTCAGAGTCTCTAACTGTTTGGAGATTATATCGTTGTAACGCAGCCCACAGTGTCTGGGCGCAAGCCTTTCCTAAAAGCGACTATTGTCGCTTTCTCGTTCACCCCACCCGTGCGTAGGACTTCGGTTATGAACCTTGTCGTGAACTGTTTTAAAGACTCATGGTCACCCTGTCGGAGGTCGAAGAGTGTTGAGATATCTGCCACTTCTCGCCTCTGGTGTCGGTACTGAGAGAGAAATGCTTTCTCCAGGTCATGAAAGTTGTAAATGCTCTGAGCCTTCAAGGATTGGAACCAGTCCATAGCGCTTACACCGAGACTGCTTTGGAATAGACGGCACCGCATACCGTCGTATTGCCCGCCTTCCCAAACTGCTAGCTGATTCTTGAAGCGACAGAGGTGATCGACAGGGTTTGTGTTGCTGTCGTAGACGTCAAATTTCGGTGGTACAAACTTGCTGGGGAAGTCGAACTCGTAGCATTGGGCGTGCAACAGTCGTTTTTCCAACTTCTGGATATCGTCAGCGATTGTTGTTTTCTCCTTTGCATTGAGCTTGTCTTGAAGCTGTCTTATCATTGCGAGCATGGCCCCATTGTCGGGTTGGTCGGGGTCTTGAAGCTGTCTTGAAGCTGCCTTATCGTGACGGATTCGCCGTGGAAGTTGGTTTCTTGTGACGGATTGCTCTGATCCTGCTGGTGCTTGATAACGTTGGGGGTTATCATGGGGCTCCAATGGTGGGGGTGGTGGGAGTACTGGGTTGGTACCATTGGGTGGTGTTGAATTGGCACCGTTGGGTTGCACAAGGTTGGCACCATTGGGTGGTGCATGATTTCTGTCACCCTGAACTCCGTTGGAGTGCTGATTGTCTTCTGATGTTAGGTTGATTGTTGCGAAAGCTACGAGGCGGTCAATTTGTTGGAGCCGAATTGCCTCCCTTTCTCTGGCGTTCTCTAGAGCTTGCTCTAGTGCCAATATTCTTGTGACATCCAGGAGCAGCGCATTTTCTTGTGCCCGAATGATCTCTTGCTGCTGGAAGTGATCATTCGCGGTCTATAGCTGTTCGTTGCGCTCCTCGAGTTGTTGGATCCATTGCTGCATTGCTTGTAGCTCCTGAGCACGGGTCAGTGTGCCTTGAGTCGTTGTTCCGGCCATTGTTGTCGTGGAGATACTTGCGGATAGTTCAAGGATCCTTCTAGCGCCAATTATGTAGTCCCTTTTCCGTTGGAACCTGTACTTCCGTGGAACCCGTGGAGATATCCAAGCTTCGCCGAAAAACCTGCACAGAAGAGTAAACCACCGGTGTTGACGCTCCGATGATCAAGTCAACAAAGAGAAGTGGGGAGAGCTGAAATGACTGATGGGACAAGAGAGAGCGTACCTAATGATTGGAGATTGCCTCTATTTATAGGTGATTGGTCGGTCTGTGCGGCACCGTTAGATTATGCTTCTAATAGAAGGTTGAAGATGTTGGACATGTGGGTGGCCTTAGAGCCTAGTGTTCTCTAAACTTGTTTGACTGTTGGTCAATTAGTGGAGGACAGCTAGACTCGTGCCTCTCACGTGTCCGTCAGCTTTGTCTTGTCCGTGGATCTAGTGATCTCGGGAGTGTTTTAAGCTTCCTGCTTGCACTTATTTTCCACGGTAGATGATCCTACGGATCATGGTACTTACAAAAGTCATGGGTCCAAAATGTCCAAGCTTGAGTATTCTAACTAAGTAACTAGATTCATCCAGTCTGTATATTGTTGGACAATTACAACCACTCAAGTCTCAACCAACAAATATGTAACAAGTATATGTGCCCATTTGAAGGCCAAGAAAACCTCACTTTTTAAAGTTTGAAACAACACCATGTCCATATCCAGAAACCCCATTGTGAGTTGTTGTGTTATGATCCATTGGTCACATTAGTGTATAGTTGTAAGTAGGTTTGATGTGACCAATTCTTAAACTAGTAAACACTTTATACTATAGACTTAAAGTGAAATCTCAGTATCTCTTATCACTCTTTCCTTATATAGAAACTATCACTTTTGCCTTCTACCTTTCACAAAATAGCACTTCTTCAACTCTCTTCTCTTATCACTTCTACTTTACTTTCATCATTTTAGATCACAAGTGTTGGGGAGTTGTTGAAGAGAGGATAAAAAAAAAATGGGGAGAGGAAAGATTGAGATTAAGAGAATTGAAAACTCAACAAATAGGCAAGTTACTTACTCAAAGAGAAGAGCTGGAATTGTGAAGAAAGCTAAAGAACTTACTGTTCTTTGTGATGCTGAAGTTTCTCTTCTCATGGTTTCTTCTACTGAAAAGATTCATGAGTATATTAGTCCTTCTTGCACGTAAGTTGCTTGGAGATCCATTTCATTTACACGCTTTTTTGTCATTGTTTTTGCTAATCTTTGAAGATGATTTTCTTTTATACTTTTTCTTGTTTTGTAGACACAAGAATCTTTATGATAGGTACCAGCAAGCTTCAGGAAGCAATCTTTGGCAACCACATTATGAGGTGAAATATAAATATATAATCATCGATCTATTGCGTCTACTAGCTTAATGTTTTTTTTTTTTTTTTTTGTTGAATTTCTTGTGACTAATACTAGATGTTGGATTTGTAGAGAATGCAAGATACCCTGCAGAAGCTGAAGGAGGTTAACAACAAACTTCGCAAGGAAATCAGGTTATGCTATTTTATTTTATTTTTGGGTTGGATTATAATTAAAAATTAGGCTTTTTATTCATAATAATGGCATTTTGTTTATAGGCAAAGGAATGGAGAAGATCTGGATGAATTGAGCTTCCAGCAATTGCGCGGTCTTGAGCAAAATATGGAGAAATCCGTCGAGTGTGTTCGTAATCGAAAGGTTCAACTACTTCACATTAGAATTTTTTTTTGAACATTTGATAAGTATTTCTAGTATTTTCTTCTTGATGAATTTCAAAATGTTATATATTCAATTCCCTTTGTTAATTTAAAAGCTAACCAAACAGATCCTTATTATTTTTTGTTTTTGAAACAGTTTCACCAGATTAGTACTAGTACTGACACTTACAAGAAAAAGGTAATTTATTCCATACATAGACTGTAATATGAGAATTAATTTTGTTTCTATTCAACCTTTCACATGTTTATATTTGCCAAAGTTGTGTAAATTCTTATCTATCTTATGCAGATCAAGAATCATGAAGAAACTCATAACAGTCTGTTACGTGAATTTGTAAGTACACCCACCCATCTTCATAACTGTCATAGCATATGTATACAATTTCCTATTTATCATGCCTTAAAATGTTTGCCTGAAATTTTTTTAACCAAATGTTGTGCAAGATAAACAAAGTTTTGGAATAAATTATGTACTAATAATTTTGAAGAATACACAATATTCCACTACTGATGATGATCTCCATTATGCATTGCTATGTATCTATGGGAGCTAGCTTGAATCCGCTTTGATCATAATTTTACGGCCAAGTCTGTAGAATGTTAAAAATGTTGTTGCATATAGGCTTACAGCTCGAAATCTCGAATGAATATAATATTGATTTTGTATGCGTACCATGTTAACTAGTCTTGTTTCGCCATTATATTTATTTCTTCAAAACCAAGTAAGAATAACAGTCACATAAGAAAAGGAAAACAAATTATTGGCAAACCTGTGTGATACTGTTACATGCTTGTGCATGTATGTAGTTATTTGTAGTTATGGGGTAGTGGGTTAGTGGTATTGAGATAATTAATGTAGTGGGTTACTGTAGTCATTGAGTCTTATTTAAGTGATTGCTAATGTAAAGAAAGGAGACTAATGAATTGATATTGTTTTAAGAGAAATAACACTCTGTTGTGAATCTTGAGGTCATAGGCTCCTCAATTAGCCTAAACGTATCTTAAATTAATCAATCTCTAACGAGGTTGTATCAGATACAGCTTTTAAGAGCTTATAAAGAGGTATACTCCGGTATGCTGTATGCATACAACGGAGGAGAGATATGACATATGTCTTGAAGAATTCTTAGTTCCTTACTTCCTTTATCCATCTGTAACTGAGAGACTGTAGGAGGATATAGACAATATACTGTGCTGTCTGTGCAAGTTAAAAATGGTTATACGGTGTATAGCTAAAGAAAACTATTGTCATGGGCTCATGGCTAGCCTTTTGAAATTCTATATCATTATATATTCATAAGCCGTATTAGTAATATGCATAAATTGTTTCATTCATTTCACAAACTGTTGCTTCTTGTAATCAATTTATCATCACTAGCTAGCTCTATTGAGGCAAGTGCATGAATGTATCATGAATCTGTAAGGACTTTGTTGGTGTCATTTTAGTAAAGGTGGCTATCATTTCAGCAAGCGTGAAAGCTTACATACATGGGTTTTTTTTCCACAATTTATTTAGCTGTTTCAGTTTTCAACGATTTCTGTTTGTGTTCAGGAAGAGAGAGATGCAGACTTTAGCTTTCCAGCACTTGACTTCGAAGGTGATTACCAGTCTACTATTGGGTTTGCTAATGGGAATCCCCACATCTTTGCATTCCGCTTGCAACCAAAGCTGCAGTCCGATCTTCAGGATGAAGAAGCATATGGATCATATGGTTTAAGTCTGGCATGAATTTCGGGAAATCATGTTATCATTCAATATCTAGACTTCCTATGAAACTTCTATGTTTGGTACTGTTAATTTCTGAGTGAACTGGTTTGTGTATGTTGTCAGTATGTCTGATGTATGTCTGATCTTTTACGTGTTTCCCTTCGGATCTCTGGTTTGAACTTTTTGCCAACATAAATCTTATCTGGTTTGCTACAATTGTGGTGCTATAAATTAGATCTAATAATTACTCTTATATATTAGAGTTAGGCTGTCTATGGCTAAGTTCATTCCACTCTGGAATTAACAGATTGCATTGCAACACAGCTTTCTCTAAAATGTTGAGCAGAGATGAGTTGTTGGTAACACAGACACAGTAGTTTGTTGGCAAGAAGTGTGTGTAAAAAGGACGGGAGACTTGTGTGTAACGCCCCTGAAATCCGATCCTAGCTGGCCAGGCCAAAATCGGGCAACAGAGTCATAATGATCTCCATATGTCCTCCATGGACCGTAGGGTCACACTACTGTCACGTGATATCACACCTCTAGACCACAGAAGAACATAATAAAATAAACAACAAATACTAAATTAACAGCGGAAGACTAAACAAAATACAAACTGTATAAATATAAATATACATCAGAGTCATGCCCGAAGGTTACAACTCATCAAACTCCAACTAGACATATGAGCAACTCAAGACAACCTCCACCAAACTCTTATCGAATACTTCATCTCTAAAACACTTGTATCCTGAAAAGGGAAAAGGGAAGACGTTAAACGCCAGCAAGTTACAAAACTTGAGGTTCGATCTTAATTCCCAGAAAAGGAATCCGTGCATCCTAAAGATAACCAATTATAAATAGTAATTAATTTATTTTAACATTTAACAAAGTGATCAATAAATCAACAAGATCATTTTCTGGTAATCCGCAATGTCAATCATATTTCCAGTTCCAATAATCAAATAATCAAAATCAATTTCAATTAATCAATCAATCAATTAATCAGTCTGCAATATCAGATCAAGTCTTTATCCAGTAATTCCAATCCATCATATTACATCAATCCAAATCCATCAATTTTAATCCATGAAATTCATATATAAAGTTGTGCAGTAGCACCGAGTCGTACGCTTCACGCCATACACTCACATGAAATATATATATATATATATATATATATATATATATATATATATATATATATATATATAAAGTTGTGCAGTAGCACCGAGTCGTACGCATCACGCCATACACTCACATGAAATTCAAATATAAAGTTGTGCAGTAGCACCGAGTCGTACGCAATCCAGCCATACACTCACATGAAATTCAAATATAAAGTTGTGCAGTAGCACCGAGTCGTACGCAATCCAGCCATACACTCATCAAGTTATGTCATTTGACGTAACTTAGGGACGTCTCCCAATCATACGGGTCCGGTGTTAATTTGTTTAACACGCCCAAATCAAATCCAACACATGGTTCAGTCCAACCATTCTATTCCAATCATTGTCCATATAAATATATATGACGAACAACATAAACGTGTATGATGTCAAGTTTATGAATTTCTAAAGTAAGAATGTCCATAACCAATGGGTTCAATCAAACATTACAATACCAAGTCAAATATTCAAATCCAATAATAACATATTTTAAAATATAAATTTCAGCAATATTAATAACCAAATATTAACAAGTTTGCATATTTATCAAATTCTAATTATTAAAACATGTATTTTTATGAAAATCAATTATTATTCTATTATCCCAAACTTAATAACCAAACTAACACTTCAACCTAATCTGAAAAGTAAGAGAAAACATCAAGTAATATAACTTGCCTCATAAGAAGACCACCAAACATCAAATATACGAAGAACACAACTCAAAACCACCATACTGCAATCCAGTCACAGATTTTCTGACCTCCAAAGAATCAGTTGTACAGGTCACGTCCGGAAGATTCACATACTCTACTTTATATGCTTAGATGCGTATTTTCAATAGGGTTCTAATGACGTAAGATTCATGTCATTCTGAGTTCTGTAGAGAGAGTTATGGCCGAAATACTAACAGGGTGTTATCAAAAACGGGAATCCATATATTTCTCTTCAAGTTTGAGATCTAGGGTTTTTCTTTTTGATTTAATAACTAAGAATATTATATATACTAATACTTATTTATGTGGACCTAAAGATGAGTTTAAAATAAAGCCCAAAGGCATAATACTAATCCCATTTATAAAACCTATTTATATAATCAAAGAAGTCCAAATTGAAATCCAATTTCTATTAAGCACAAGCCATTTCAATTTCTATTAAGCACAAGCCTATCAAAATACCGGGTATTACATTGTGTTAATGTGTTAATGATAGAAATGGTTCTTTTTGGTACTTGTCTTGCACTTATGGACTTCTTAAACCTCAATTTTGATGAGTCAGCAGGAAGAACTGAACCACAACAGCTTTTTCCGTGGAAAGATGATTGCACCATGCATTTCAGAAAATAAGATCTAAATCTTTTTTCTCTGCGTAGTTTCATTGTTTTTGTTGTTTTTTCCACTTAATGCAGAGAATCATCGGGTTACATGACATTCTAAATACTGGTAGAATTGCAGGTGTGTTGACGCCCTTCTTTTCATCTCGATAGGCAACAGGAATTATGACAGACGGAGAGAGCCATATAGTTAGTTGGTTAAGAGACTGTAAAGTCACTTAAGAGTTGCTCTCCTCACAGTAATTCTCTAGTTACTCTTATTTTCACAGACTTCCAGTAGTAGTTGATTCTGGAGCTGAAGGGGAACTGAGATCTCAAAAATTATGTTGCCATTTGTTAGTTATTGAATTATCCATGACAGAAATGGTTTATTTCTAAATTCAAATAATCACTCCATAGACCGCCTAGTCTGTAGAGTGTAGACTGATAATCAATTCAAAACTCTAGTGTTAAGTAGTAAGTTGTAACCAAGCCGGTAAGCAACATAAAAATAAGGGGAATTTGTCAAAACCACCCTCAACATGTAATTTGTATCTATCTTGCAACATCATTGTCTCTATCCTGTTGTTGTTCTTACAAATAAGGGCGAATTTGAGATTGCCCACTTGTTTTAATTGCTAATTTGCGAGTGCCCACTGGTTTCAACAAAATTTAAGATTACCCACTATTTTCAACTTTCAGGTGGTCAAACCACCACTAACCCGGTCAAGCCTTGTTCTTTTACTGAATTGCCATTTTTCTTTTCTAATTAGCTGGCAGTTAGATATCACGTTGGCAGGTTAATGACATGTAATCATATAAGAAGTTGAAGATATACATATGATCAAATTGAGGACAATCTAAAGGACACAATCATTTGACCGTTAGACTTTGTCTTCCTAAAATTTCAAGTTTTAAACAAAACTCTAAATCCCCAAATGTATTCACAATTTCTGAAGAAGATGAATGAAGTGGGGTAAGTAGGAAAACCTAAACTTTGTTTTCTAACAAAAAAAGGTTTTGTCAACAAATGAGTTTCGATCTAATGGTTAGATCGAACTAATATCATACCCGACATGGCTCAAAAAGGGTATTCTTGGAATATTCAATAAATGACCGTGTCAATGGTGGTTTGACCACCTGAAAGTTGAAAGTAGTGGGCATTCTTAAATTTTGTTGAAAATAATGGGCAATCGCAAATTGGCACTTAAAACCAGTGGGCAATCTCAAATTCGCCCTACAAATAATTGAATATCACCCTCTTGCTTCCATAATCAGTTCAAAAGGAAGTCTGAAAAGTTGGATTAATTGCTCAATAACCATTTGTTATTTGGAGGCCTATTTAGAATATTTGAAGAGACCTTGTTTAATAAGTAACGCGACCCTTTAGGTTCACATGAAAAGTCTCTTAATATCTATTAAAGATCATTACTGGATAATAATTAGATAAGTTATTATGTAACTATTTTGGAATTTATAAGGTTTTTTTTAGGGGTATTTTGTATTTAGTCCCTCTAGAAGATGGGTAATTAGTATTTGGTCCAATCTTTATCGTTTATTAGTAAATTGTCCATTTTCCGTCACTTGACTGTCAGTCAACCAAGTTGACCAGAGTCAAGGCATCCATATTTTTTTAATGACCAGACTACTCTTTCACGTGACTACCATGTGAGAAACCTTTTAACTAAAAGAAACAAAAATTAGTTGTTTGTAGACTTGCAAAATTAGTTTATGGTCCTCCTTTCTCATATTTCGTTTCAAATATAGTCCCTGTAAAAAATAATGGAAATAATCATGGAAGTTATCTTACCTTAGTTGGAGTGAAGTAGAACATGTAACCACCACCATCCATTGAACCTCTAAAAATTTATTCTCTTATGTTTACAAGTGAAGATGACAATCAAGTGAAGAAAATTCTACATATTCCATGGGTGGTGGTTACATGTTCAAGTTCAATCCGGTAAGATAACTTCCATGATTATTTCCATTACTGTTTACGGGGACTATATTTAAAATAAAATATGAAAAAAGAGGACTATAAACTAATTTTGCATGTTTACAAACAACTAAATTGTGTTTTTTGAGTTTTAAGTTTTCTCTCTATTTCTACATTTACTAATAAACGATAAGGATTGGACCAAATGCTAATTACCCATCTTCTAGAGGGACCAAATACAAAATAACCCTTTTTTTATGGAGAAAAATCCTATATAAGAAGAGGACTCAATGCCCCTCTCTATACTCAATCACCACTTTATAGTTATCCATCAACTAGTGGGTTTTATGCAGAAATAGAGAGAAAAGGTTTGAGTTGTGATCATTACCATTGCTACTCAAGGTAAGTGATCAAGATCTCATGCATTATTCTCAATTGGCTAAACTGTTGAGTTATGCAGCAAAGTAGGGTCGAATTCCCAACTTATGCAACAAACTAAATTAGGTTTAAAATCATCAGCAAACTTTTATGTTTTCCCAATTTATGCAACGCCGTCAACTGAAATCTAACAGACGTTAGTTTTTTCGCTGACCGGATAATTTTTAATATTAAATAATATATTTTTTTTCAAATAAAAATAAAAATAAAAATAAAAATAAAAATAAAAATAAAAATAAAAATAAAAATAAAAATAAAATTGGTTTATCTCAAAAGAAGGTAAGTCTTGGGTTTCTAAACCCTAATTTTCAATTTTATAATTCTCAATCTATTGGATTCATAAAATCGAACTTAAAATCTAAATAAAAAAAAAATATAGTCAACTATAAATTATTACACAGTCAGCAATAAAAAAATTTAAAAATAAAATACAGTCAGCAAAACCTAACATCTGTTAAGGATTGTTAACGGCATTGCATAAATTGCAAAAACTTAAAAGTTTGCTGATTATTTTAAACCTAATTTAGTTGGTTGCATAAGTTGGGAATTCGACCATACTTCGTTGCATAACTCGATAGTTTAGCCTTCTCAATTCATACATATAGTTTTATTATAATTAGGGGTGGCAATTGGGTCGGGTCATGTCGGGTTCAGGTCGGGTCTAACAGGTTGAAATTTTTTTTAGCCCAAACCTGAACCTGGCCTGTTAACTTGTAATGAATGATTTCTTAAACCCAAACCCAACGTACCATTAAACAGGTCGACCTGAAACCCGACCTGGCAGACCTGTTTAGTTAAGAAATTTATTTATTTTATTGTTTTGTCCTTGTCTTCTTCACCCCCAACAACCACCTGCACTTAGTGGAAAATAAGAAATACAGTTCAAGAAATTGTTTATGTGTACTACAATGACTGTTGCTATTAACAGTCGGGTTTTTTGCTGTTCACCACCATATTCTGTTCGCCACCAACTTATTTCCTATTCATCACCAAGTGGATAAAGTATAAACCTTAAAATTGGTCGCTATCTTTTGGTCGAGTTTTAAGCTTTTGCATCGCCACCAATAGATCGAGTTATATGAGAAATATTTGTCTAAAACGCTACCTTTATATCGAGTTATTTAGTATGAAGAGATGGAGGTATATCAATTAACTCAAGAACTATTTTAAGCGCTTGATTCCCAACGAATCTCATGTTTTCAATCAACAACTTTTCATCGAAGTTCGTAATCGATGTTTGATGAGCGAATTATATTGAAAAAATCGATACTCATGGCTCTAGTATCTTGCAAGTTGCAACCCATCGTGAGGGGTATATCGATTATATTGAAAAACATCTTGCTACCTCAATTCTTTTGATTTAGTCAATAATTTTATTGGTTAGATTGGTGGTGGGTTGAAGAAACCTTAAGAATGATAACATCTTGTTTGTAACACTATTGTCTAGCTACCAAACCCAAATCCAACGATTGTGAAGAAAGCACAATCTCATTCACTTAATAAGAGCATCTCTAATGGGTCTCCTAAAACCTAAATTATAAGAATTCCGAAAAAAACAGCACCCTAACGCGTCGTCTATAATTTTAACAGCCGGCTATCCACGTAGGATGTGGTGGGCTGGTCTGCTAAAACTTCGTCCAAAATCGAACCAAAGATAGAATTATAGGAATGTGGAAAATAAAATGTTCCACGCTGGTTCAACCAACGTGGAACTTTTTTTTATTATTTTTTTAATTCCACGCTGGTCAAACCGGCGTGGAACTTTTTTTTTTTTTTTTAAATTCCACGCATGTCTAACCAGCGTGGAACCCTAAATTTCAACGGCCATATCCTCCGAACGGCTAAATTTCCAAACGCCTATAAATCACACCTATATATACATGTTCTTCGTTTCGATATCTACTTCATTACTTCTTCATTCTTCATTTTTTCATTTGAGTTTGATACTTTTTGTTATATAATTATGGGAGATGGTTCTGTCAAACACTTTTCGGCGCGCATTGAAGATCCGAAAGATGAAAAACGTGAAGAAATGGAGAAAGAAATCATCGAAGAAGAAAAACCATTAACACCCGAAGAATAAAAGCGTATCGATGATGAATTTAATCGACTTATTGACGAGTATGAAGATGAAAATCATGTGCTTCCCGAAAATTGTAATCATGATTCGTTTGATTTTGATTATGTATTGGGTAAAATGTTTTGTTCAACTTGTGGTGAAGAGTATGAAAATTAAAATATATCGAAGGTTAAAATATTTTATTTAATTATGTATTGAATTTTAATTTGATTAATGTATTACTATTTTGATTAATATATTTTTATTACTATTTTAAACGAATAATAAATAAATCATTACGAAATAACCATAAATTTATCTTCTATGGTGGTTCAACAGAAACAACCCTAATATCAAGCAATAGTATACAGTTAACAAACACTCAAACCCATCCTAATATCAAGCGCTCAAAACACTCAAGGTGCACTCCCCTGACTACTCTCCCCACTTCGGCCTCGTCCACTTCGGCCCCGTCCACCTCGTCCCCGTCCACCGCGTCTAGTGTGCCCTTGCAACTCCTATAATCAAATATAAATACAATTAAAAGTTAATAACTAAAATTAATAAATTTTAGGGTTTAACTGTAATAGTAATTAATAATTACTTACCAAGGCCTCTAATGTGCTTGTCAGCTCAGCAACCCTAGAAGCACTTGCTGTGAGTTCTTCTTCAGCCCTTGTTATGGCAGTCCTTTGCTCTTGCAACCAACCATAATATCTCGCAGAAGAATCAAATGTTGCATGCCGCATCCCTTGACCAAGCATTACAGCATCTGCTAAGCGTGACCGGAGAGCAGCCTGTATTCACAAGAGTTCCCTTAGTTATAAATATACAAGATTTAACTAACAAATATAAAATTATAAATACAATTGTAAATAAAAAAAAAATAAACATACCTCGTCTAAGGTATCAAAATCAGGTACATGCTGTGTAACTAAGTCACGGTCGAGAAAGGGAACCCGTACAGTCCATGTCATACCTTGTGATCCCATCAACCTAAGGCTATGTTCACCAGCCTGTTCTGCATACTGTATTTGTCTCAAAGGGTAATCTTGCTGAGTAGTAGTAGGGTCTGCTGGGAAAGGAATCTGATACTCTGGTCGTATGCCTCGCCATGACACATAATCTACGTTACCCTCACGAGAGACGGGGGAAATAGCTAATGTGCCCCGAGAAACAGTGTTCCAATATAACTGGTACTCCATAGCCGTAACAAACTTACAAAAAGCTGAACTAATTGGCCAGTTAAAGGATGATCTACGAGCACGGATCTGCTCCAAAGGAAGACTCACTGGAGCCATATCAGGTGGTGGAGGATGAGGAATAGCTATCAGCCCAGTCGTCTGTCGTAAACATCTATCCCCTAAAAACCACACACTAATCTCTGGAGAAACTAAAACCACTCTCGTCTGAGATATGATTCTAGAGCTGTCAATATGTGGGACACTGTTTGATGGTAACCCAGCCCAAGGCATCCACCTAATACTATCCCAAGTTTTCTGTTCGATCGAGGCCCTTGCTTGTTTAAAGTTATTCGTTACAAGTCTCATCATTTCAGCTCGGTTTTCAAGGGCCCAAATAAGAATACGAGGGAACACTTGTGGTCTACAGTCTAACAAAATCGGATTACACGTGCCCAGATACTCATACCACCAAAACTACATAATAAAAATTTCGTAATTAAAAAAATTATATACAAAAATAAAAAAATCATTCATGCTTTTATGCTTTAGATTAATTAAAAATTAAAAATAATATAAAAACCATAACTAACCTGTAGAATCCAAATGAACCCACCGATGTTGTGTAATTTCTTGCCACTCATAGAAAAATAATCCATCTGGTAAAACATGTGTGCCATCACTGCACCGCCCCAATCGTAGTCTCCAATCTTGCTTGTATCAAGCAACGCTCCACACCAACCCAACTTCACACAACTGTGTCCAGTAGAAAATAAAACCCCGGACACAAAGTATAACAGAAAAGCTAAAACATACTCATCCTCTTCAACTGAATTGGGCTCTAACATCCAATTATCATCAGCAACAATACGCAGCATGTATATATTCTCAAAAAAACCATACTGTAAACCTGTTTGTTTGTCATCATCCTTCCAAGCCTCCTCATATTCATTTAGAGTTGGGAATAATATAGTAGCCTCACACTCATTATTATCATAAGATGAAATATATGGCACAATCTCTCCCACCCCGACACGCAAACCCGTAAGCATAGTAAAATCATAAGGAGTAAAAGCAAGCTCACCGAGAGGCAAATGAAATGTATGTGTCGTCGGCCACCATCGCTCAAGCAACGCGAATATAAGTTGACGATCAGTTCGAAATGGTGTCAAAGAAACGAGAGGCCCAAATGGCGTCGCTTGTATTCGGTCTCGTACATGAGCAAAATCATTTCCTCTCTCCACCATATATAACCACCAAGTCATTACGTTATTCATTTTGCCTCTATATGTCAAATTTTTCATCCTCTACATTAAACGAACAATTTACCAATTAAAAACTAAAAAAACTTTAATTAAAAAACTAATTAAATTAATTAAAAAATAATAAAATATTAATTAAAAATTAAATATATTAAAAATTAAATCAAATACTTACATCGACGGAATACTGGTTATCACTAAGATGCGATCCAGTACATGGAGCGAGCTCTCTCGGTGTATAATCTCGAACTTCGCGAAAATGTGGAAAATCAATGTCGACAACTTCGACTTCCATATTATCTAAAGATTGATCTTCCATAGTACTACTAGTTCCTTGATACACCTTTTGAACGATTTTACCGCACAATCTTCTTTTTGGAGCCATAATTTGTGATTTACCAAAAATTTAAAATTTTGAGTTAAAACTAATAAAAAGAGGGCTAAATATAGAAAATAACAAAAGATGTTGGGTAATTTGGCAGTAGGAAGAAGTAGAAGTAGCAAAATCGAGATGAAAGAAGTTGAAAATGGCGGAAGAGGAAGAAGAATGGCGGCGGAAAGAGGGAGAAGACGGTGGTTGCTGTTTGTTAAAAAAAAAACTTCATTAAAGTTCCACGCTGGTTCAACCAGCGTGGAACATATAACAGATCCTGTTCACCAGCCCAGCCTGCCCCAAGCCCAGCCAACCACGCGAAGCCCAAGTCTTCCACGCTTCCAACCAGCGTGGAACAGAAAAACATTTCCACGTTGGTTCAACCAGCGTGGAAGATAAAAATTTGGCAAAAAAAATAGGAAACGCGTTGGTATGGAAGACCTGCTAAAAAAAGTGATGGGAAAGGAGGTGGCACCTACGTGGAGGCTAAATCGTCCCATGTGTAGGCTAAATATGGGAGACCCATTAGAGATGCTCTAAGGTTTCTACTCATATCTTAATTTTGATGTGAAAACTCAGTTGGAGGAATGGGAGGGATGACATGAAAACTCGACTCTAAAATATCCGATTCTAATCAATTTCATTACTAATTTTCCAGCCTCCATTGTTTATTTGCTATTGGAACTGGGTAACTTATTTCTTCAAAAACAAATTTAATGTTGCAGTGATGAATAAAAATTTGTTAGGTGGGGAATAGTGTTTTGAGTGACCAAAATATTTTGAGGTTTTACGGTGGTATTAGAAAAAAGCTTGGTTGTTAATAGCAATGGTCACTACAATGAGATGATCCACTGTTCCAATACATATTCGATTTGAAATATCTTTCTTTTCTATATAATTATTAGGCCTGTGAAATGGGCCGGGCTAGGGCTAGCGCGACCCTTAAACACTTAAGCCCTATAGTCTTAAGGGTCGGGTCAGCCCTACCCCTACTATTCATGAGGGCCGGGATAGGGCCGGGTTGACATTAAAATACAGAAGCCCTTACCCTACCCTTACCCTTTTCTAAAAGGTTGAGGGTCGGGCTCATAGGTCGGGCGTTAAGGCCCGACAATTTTCAACAGTGTATTTCACTAAATATAAATGAATTTACAATGTAATTCTAATAAAAATAAATAAATTTAACTAATTAGAATATATTAAATTTTTAAAATTTGTCTGTAGGTAACTACAGGTCTACAGGTACATTCCCAAAATAAATGTGTACTATTATTACATAAACAATATCATCACATCTACATAAACAAGATCAACATTACATTATACTGTCCATATATGTAATTACAATAAAAAATTTTGGATATCCTTAATAAGGGTTTCATTAAAATTGGGTATGAACTAAGGGTAGGAATGAATTTAACTATAAAATATGAAAAAGGCTTAATTAGGGCTTAATAAGGGTCATGTAGGGGTCGGGCTTAGGGCCGGGTTACACATTTTAAATATTGGCCCTGGCCCTACCCTTATATACATCAGGGTCGGGCCAGCACGGCCCTTAAAATTGGGAGGGCTTGACTTAGAAGGCTTTTTCATCGAAAAGGTCGGGCCGAACAGGGTCGGGCCAAGGGCCTCAGGGCCGTTTTAACAGGCCTAATAATTATTATTGGTTATTATATCTCTAATTTCGTCATCTTATAGACTCTGTAGTCTGTAATTATTCATGGGTTTCTTTGTACAAACAAATTAACAAATCCATTACCATTGAAACTCTCACAAGAAAATCATATTATAGTTAATTATATCCAAATCAATGAATCAAAGTTCATCTCGCCATTAATAACTTCTATATGTTTCCAATCATGAAACTCCGATTGGGGTATGTCATTGATGCTAGGAGTTTCCTTGCTGCTTACTGGTTGAGATTTGCTTAAAATGTGACCAGAGATATGAGTTTGGATGTTTGGAAGTTGATATGGTGCACTAAGGAGTATAAATTATATCTGTTACACTTTATATTTTTAACGGGTTTCGGGTCAACCCGACAGGTTAAAAGGTGAAACCTGAACCTGACCTGATGACTTAACATGTCTAGCAGGTACGGGTCAAAATTGAAACCGGCACGAAGTGGTTTGACATCAATTTTGTGACAAAGTGTCTTTGGTTATCTCGCCTTGAATTCATTGTTAGGAAAATCAAGATGTACGCATGGTCGTCTCGTGTCCTTGTGTCTCTTAGGTCTGTCCAGGAAAAGTTATTGGGTTCTGGACGTACGTACCGAGTTAGGACGTGCGTACGTTCACTGAAGCAGCAAACTTCTTTTGGTCAGGACGTACGTACTCAGTTAGGACGTTCGTACGTCCAAGTAGGCAGCAGACGTGTTTTCGTATGGAGACGTACGTACCGTGTTAGAACGTTCGTACGTCATGTTAGTCAGCAGACTTATTTTTGTGTAGCGACGTTCGAACGTCATATCGACGTACGAACGTCCAAAGTCGGTTTGCACAGTTTCGGCCCATTTTTCTAGGTTTTCAACCCTAAGTATAAATAGGGTTTCTCTTCCATAGAACAAGATAGTTCTTTGGCCGTCCATCTTTCTCCTTGTTCATGTGTTTTGGTTAGGTTTGTGATAGTGAAATTGTTTGTGGCTATTGAACTCAATTCCCTTTCTTCCCCCTTTTCTCAATTCATATCTTTGTGATCTTCAAGAGTTATTGTGAATTCGGCTTCGAGTCTTCTTGTGTGTTCATCAAGAAGTCGAGTGTCTTGTGCGTACATCAAGGTGCTCTGGTGAAGTCAAGGTGTTAGAGATAACCAGGAGTATCAACTCGCAGTGAGTGCAGGTAGTTGATAGGTTTGTACATCTCTTTTCATCTAGTGGATTATTTTGTTGTCGCGAGGACAACCGTGGACGTTTCCCAGTTTGGGTTTTACCACGTTAAAATTTCTGTGTGTTATTTACTTTCCGCGTATTGTTTGTTTGCTTGTTTGAATTCACATTTGTTATACTAGCACTATTTGTAGTTTCTCAATTGGTATCAGTCGCTGGGGGCTGGTTAAGGAGCGTAAAGGCTCACGCTAACGATCAATAGTGCTATGGATTACTCTGGTAAGACACATGTCTCGGTTGTTGCTCGAATGTCTGATGAGCAGTCAACTGACAGTAAAGAATGCTCTTGTAATTGTGACAGGGATTTGATTCTGGTGGACAATAATGATTGGGCTACTCTATACCGGTTATCCAGAAAGGAATGCCTAAGGTTGGAGGCACAAAATTGTATTCTTCAGGACAGACTTGACTTATTGTCTTCTAGTTCCTCATCTATGTCAATCCTGGATAGGGAACCTGTATCATGGCAGGTTGATAAAGTGACTTTACTGGGTAATCTTGCTGCTCTTGAGCATGACAAGGTCGAATGGGAAGCGCGGTATAAGATTGTGTCCTCAGAACTAGACAAGGTCAAAAAGGAGTTGATTCGCCTTCAGTTGCTCGAAAAGTGCAATGGGTTGTCATCTTCTGAATTACCTCCACTGTTGCCCTATCCTCCTACCAAAAAGTCCGACATTCATCACTCTGTGGACACGGTTGGCATCCGGCGTAAGTGGAAACTGTTCAGGCGTGTTCCGCCTCAGGGAAGGAAACGTCAAATGCCGTGCTCACTATGCGGACAGTTTGGACATTGGGCTTCGCAGTGTGGTGTGGCTGCTCATGTTCCACAATCATGGAAGCTGTTCTCACAGCCGTCGTATGATTATCCATCTTATCCATATGCCTCTTACTCTTTTCGTTGTAATTTTGCAGGAAATGTTTCGAATGTGGCGATCACTGCTCTTCATGTCTCAAGTTCGGATACTGAGTGGTTACTTGATAGTGATGCTTCAAAACATATGTCAGGTAATGCCAAACTTTTCTCCTCCGTTACTGCTATAGATGGTGGAAGTGTTACTTTTGGGAATGGTAAGAGCTCTCCTGTGATTGGTAAGGGATTTGTCGCTGGTATTGGTTTATCTCCGAATGATGTTTGTTTGTTAGTTGATGGTTTGCGTGTAAATTTGATCAGTATTAGCCAACTGTGTGATACTGACCATACTGTTAATTTTTCCAAAAATATATGTACCGTGCTTGATAGTTCGGGTAAGTGTATCATGACAGGTAAACGAACATTGGATAATTGCTATGCCATTCAGCCGGTTGCATCTAGCATGAACTGCTTACCTAGCAAACTAAATGAAGGTCTATTGTGGCATCAACGACTAGGTCATGTCAACTTTGAACACCTGGACAATCTCACTCGGAATGAATATATTAAGGGAGTTCCTAGACTTGGAAGAAATCGAGACACTGTGTGTGGTGGGTGTCAACTAGGTAAACAGATACGTAGTCCACATTCCAAAAAAAAATCCATAACCACATCTTCTCCTTTAGAACTCATACACATGGATCTGATGGGTCCTACTCGTACTCCTAGTCTAGGAGGCAAACGATACATCTTGGTTATGGTTGATGATTACACTCGCTTTACCTGGGTATCATTCTTGCGTGAAAAATCTGATGCGTTTCTTGAGTTTCAGGGAATATGCCTTCGTATTCAGAACGAGAAAGATACTCAAATTAAATATATCAGAAGCGATAGAGGTGGTGAGTTCACAGCCACAGGTGTGATTGAGTATTGTATTGCAAATGGTACATGGCAAGAATTTTCGGCTCCATACACTCCGCAACAAAACGGAGTCGCTGAAAGGAAAAATCGTGTTATTCAGGAAATGGCTCGTGCTATGTTGCATGCAAAGGATGTTCCAACCAAGTTTTGGGCGGAAGCGGTTCATACTGCTTGTTACATAATGAACCGTGTATACCTAAGATCTGGTACCACACAAACTGCTTATGAGCTATGGTATGGTAAGAAGCCGAATCTCAAATATATGCGAGTTTTTGGTAGCTTGTGCTATGTGTGCAAGGACAGACAAAGTCTGTCCAAGTTTGATAGTCGAGGTGAAGTAGCTCTTTTACTTGGTTATTCTTCTAACAGTAGAGCCTTTCGAGTGTTTAACTACACCACTCGCAAGGTCATGGAATCCTTTAATGTTGTTGTTGATGACACTATTACATCTGACTCTTCTGTTTCCACTGGTACACAGGATGTCACAGTTCTCTCACCCGTGTCAGACCCGGCTGACATGTCTTCCATATCGTTATCATCACCTGATAATGGCAATAGTGGTACTAAACCTTCTGATGCTGCAGAGGACGTGCCTAGTGGGACCGGTGTTGTGCTCACACCGGATGATGTAGTTCAATCACCAGATGTGATTGATGTGTCTTCAGATCTCTCCACTGTTCCTGCTGACCCTGAAAGTGTGTTTAATCTAGCCTCACCTCGTGTCAAACAATATCACTCCTTAGGAGATATCATTGGGGATATTAATGATCAGCGTCTGACTCGTCGGAGGGCCAAGGAGACAAATTGTGTTCATTATGTTTGTTATCTCTCTTCTCTTGAACCTAAAAATGTTACTGATGCTCTTATTGATGATGATTGGCTAGTTGCTATGCAGGAAGAACTCGGTCAGTTTAAGCGTAGTGATGTCTGGACGTTGGTTCCTAGACCTACTCACACTAATGTGGTTGGCACCAAGTGGATCTTTAAAAACAAATTGGATGAGTTCGGACAGATTGTGCGCAACAAGGCAAGGCTCGTGGCTCAGGGCTACAGTCAAATTGAAGGTATTGACTATGGAGAGACATTTGCTCCCGTGGCTAGGTTGGAATCTGTCAGGCTTCTTCTTGCTATGGCATGCCACTTGAATTTCAAGTTGTATCAAATGGATGTCAAAAGTGCATTTCTCAATGGTATTCTTAATGAGGAGGTCTATGTTGAACAACCTAAAGGGTTTGTGGATCACACTTTTCCGAATCATGTCTTCAAATTGCAAAAAGCACTGTATGGGTTAAAGCAGGCTCCTCGAGCTTGGTATGAACGTCTGACCTCCTTCTTACTGGGAAAAGGATTTGTTCGTGGCAGTGTTGATCGGACTCTGTTTATACTGAGAAAGAATAATGATGTTCTTCTCGCCCAAGTCTATGTGGATGATATAGTGTTTGGATCGACGTGCCCAAGTCTTTCTGAATCTTTCTCTCAATTAATGAGCTCTGAATTTGAAATGAGTTTAATGGGAGAACTGAATTTCTTTCTTGGCTTACAGGTCAAACAGTTTGATCATGGAGCTTTCATTTCTCAAACAAAGTATGCTAAAGAACTGGTTAAAAAGTTCGGTCTCAGCACTTCCAGTGGTCAAGATACTCCCATGGGTGAGAGGGTACGTCTTGGTAAGGATATTATGGGTAAGTCTGTTGATATTCGTGAATATCGGAGTATGATTGGTAGTCTTTTGTATCTCACTGCTAGTCGTCCAGATATTTCTTATAGTGTTGGGGTATGTGCAAGATTTCAGGCTAACCCTAAAGAATCTCATCTCATTGCGGTTAAGCGTATTATTCGGTATGTTGCTAGCACTCTTGACTACGGGTTATGGTTCACCAGAGATACGAATAGTGTTGTGGCAGGCTATTGTGATGCTGATTGGGGTGGTAATCTTGATGATCGTCATAGTACCAGTGGTGGCTGTTTCTATGTTGGGAATAATCTTGTTTCCTGGCATAGCAAGAAACAATCATCTGTATCCATCTCTTCATGTGAGGCTGAGTATATAGCCGCAGCTAGTGCATGTACTCAACTTCTGTGGATGCGTCAGATGCTTCGGGATTATGGCATTCAACAGCAGGCGATGGACCTGTTCTGTGATAACACCAGTACCATTAGCATTTCCAAGAATCCGGTTCAACACTCACGCACAAAACATATTGACATTCGTCACCATTTTCTTCGTGAGGCGGTCGAAAAGGGTGATATAGTAATGGAGTTCATTCCTACTGAACATCAGCTAGCAGATATTCTTACAAAACCTCTTGATGCAGGCCGATTCCATTCCTTGCGTAAGTCTATTGGGGTTGTCACTCTTCTTTAATTGTTTTGTTACTTTCTTTTTCTCTCTGGTATTGTCATTGTAGTTAGGATGTTTAGATTCGGTGTTTTTGTTGTTTATTATTATTGTGGTTGTTTTTGAGGACATACTACCTTCTCTATTGTGTGTATTCCAGTTTACAGATGTTTCTAGTTTGACATTCTCAACTGTCTTTGTGTCATGCATAGTTGAAGGGTTACATTATTCTCTCTTCGTATTGGTAGTTTCTTGCATGATGCATTTCAATGTGGTTGGCTTAACATTTTCCATACATGTATAACTTCAGTCTTCCGTGTTTTTTTTTCTCATGATCGTTGTTTTTATTCTCTTTATTCTCTCACCTCTTGTAAGTGGTCAATGACTCACCAAATCCCCAGCCATTTGAATGTCTTGAGAGCATACTCATTTGGCTGAGAACCCGTTGGGGCTGTGAGGGTCATGCTCTGACGGATGCACTCAAGCGATGTTAGTTCTTGTGTTGCACGTTATCATGGTATTGCACTTCTTGAGTGTGTTTTTGCCGAAAAGATGTAGGCTACACCCTACCCTCGTGTTCTGGTAAAAGATGGAGATATTTCATACTCCCACACGGGAATGGCATCTGTTTCAATGGTCTATAAAAAAAAAAAAAAAAAAAAATGATGAATGAATAATAGCTTTTGCATTTGTCCAGTTGAAAGACAAGACGAAAACCAATGGTGTGTGTTTTCCTTGTTGTGTTGTGATCTGGTTCAGTTTCTTTTTGGGCTAGTTGCAAGTGACCTTCAATATTCTCTATGATCATGTCTTTAGTTTGTTTTTCGGAGGTTGGTATTGGTCTATCAGGTCCTTCTACATACTTGCATCATTCTAGTAACTACCATATCAAGGTGTATGATGTCGTTTTTCGATTTTGCATTCTCTTGTGGTTGAAGTTTGTTCAAACTATATTCGGTTGTAATTGGAATTCGTATGATACGTAGAAGTGCTTTCTTGTGATGTCTCTCACTATTTGTTTTTGGAGTTATGTGGTTTCTTATCTAGCTGTTAGGTTGGTTTTTCCCTTCTTTAAAAAAAAAAAAAAAAAAAAAAAAAGGGGTACGTCCGTACGCTTTTATGACGTTCGTATGTTTGGGGGTATAGATCTTTTTAAACGTACGAACGTTCCTAGTACGTACGAACGTGATCTTTACCAAATGTTTGGTTTTTGGGTCCCGACGTTCGAACGTCTTCAGAGCGTACGAACGTCTGTCTTACAGTCCAGCCAATTTGTGTTTAAATTCAAATTTTTTTTAACCGGAGGCTTACTGTTACATCAATCGTGCCTTTTTCTTCTCTCTTGCACGTACATAGGAAGTCTTCACCTTCTCTCAAGGTCTTTTCTTTGGTCTTTCTGTTCTTCGTCTTCTTTGGTGGTTGTTTATTGCTTCTCTCAAGCAGCTTGTTTCTATTTCTTTGGTATTGAGCATGTTCTTGGATATTGCTATTTTCATGTTAGTTCGACTTGGTTTCCTTGTTTTGCAGTATTTTTTTTGGTAATGGACCTCTTTTTGGGCCCATGATAGGTTTTCTCCTATAAATAGGGGAGTCTTCTCCTCTTTTACTCCTATTGTATCTTCTTATCTCTTGCTAGTTCTTTCTTTGTTCTTCAGAATTTTCTATGGCAGAATTTGCACTTCATGGAGTTTTTGTTCCGGGTGTTGGGTTTGTGTCGTTCATGGCGATGGAGTACAAGAACAATGCCAAGGTTTGTCGTTTATGTCGCGTTCCCCATGGATTTGACTATGATCATCGACCTTTACTTCCTTCATGCATGGTTCTTGTCAATCATTGGGAAAGGCTACCGGGACATCTTCAGAATCACATCTTGGAGTTGGCTGGATACCCGAGGGTTTCAGGACTTGCTGCTCCTCTTACCGACTGTGGCTTGGACAGCAGAATTGGGGAGTTATTTTGTACGAGTGCTGATAGTCCTGTGCACACTCGGTGGAATAGCTATTCGGCTCGTGCGAAAGCTTTATGTCCTATCTTAAGCTTTATGTTCATATGATCGCTCGGTGGATTAGACTTCTACAAGCTTCCTCTGGGTCATTGGGAAAGGGTTTTTCGAATTCGTTAATTCGAGCTTTCTACTTTTGTCGTTTTTGTTTTTTCTGTTTATGGATTTCTCTGTTTGGTTATTAGTTGACTTTCTGAACTTTTAACAAGTTGGGTTCGTTTTATATTTTATATGTTTTGTATTCTTTGTTTGGTTTTGATTTCTTTTTCTTGGTTATTTGTTTATTTTGTTCACTTGTTGTGACAAAAAGGGGGAGATTTATGACTCTAATTACTAACATCGTCTTCTTGTTGTTAGGTTATTTTTGGGTCATGTTTCAGGTATGCTACATGTATGGGGGAGTTGCTCATGAAGTTTGGAGCTCATGAAGTATGGGGGAGTTGCTCCTTGATTGCTTCCGTTCGATCTCTGATGGTTAAAACATCTTCCTAAAGCTGGATAACAAGAATTGGTGACTTGTTATGTGTTTCTATTTCGAGTGTAGTTGTAGGCATGTCTTATAAATGCCATGGTTTGGGATTGTAAGCACGTTTTATAAGTGCTATTAGAGTCATAGGTTTTTGTCACAAAATCAATGTCAAAGGGGGAGATTGAAACCGGCACGAAGTGGTTTGACATCAATTTTGTGACAAAGTGTCTTTGGTTATCTCGCCTTGAATTCATTGTTAGGAAAATCAAGATGTACGCATGGTCGTCTCGTGTCCTTGTGTCTCTTAGGTCTGTCCAGGAAAAGTTATTGGGTTCTGGACGTACGTACCGAGTTAGGACGTGCGTACGTTCACTGAAGCAGCAAACTTCTTTTGGTCAGGACGTACGTACTCAGTTAGGACGTTCGTACGTCCAAGTAGGCAGCAGACGTGTTTTCGTATGGAGACGTACGTACCGTGTTAGAACGTTCGTACGTCATGTTAGTCAGCAGACTTATTTTTGTGTAGCGACGTTCGAACGTCATATCGACGTACGAACGTCCAAAGTCGGTTTGCACAGTTTCGGCCCATTTTTCTAGGTTTTCAACCCTAAGTATAAATAGGGTTTCTCTTCCATAGAACAAGATAGTTCTTTGGCCGTCCATCCTTCTCCTTGTTCATGTGTTTTGGTTAGGTTTGTGATAGTGAAATTGTTTGTGGCTATTGAACTCAATTCCCTTTCTTCCCCCTTTTCTCAATTCATATCTTTGTGATCTTCAAGAGTTATTGTGAATTCGGCTTCGAGTCTTCTTGTGTGTTCATCAAGAAGTCGAGTGTCTTGTGCGTACATCAAGGTGCTCTGGTGAAGTCAAGGTGTTAGAGATAACCAGGAGTATCAACTCGCAGTGAGTGCAGGTAGTTGATAGGTTTGTACATCTCTTTTCATCTAGTGGATTATTTTGTTGTCGCGAGGACAACCGTGGACGTTTCCCAGTTTGGGTTTTACCACGTTAAAATTTCTGTGTGTTATTTACTTTCCGCGTATTGTTTGTTTGCTTGTTTGAATTCACATTTGTTATACTAGCACTATTTGTAGTTTCTCAAAAATGACCCGAAAACCCGATAAGGATAGACCCAAACCTGTTTATAACATGTCGAGTTCGTGTCGGGTTAACGGGTTTCGGGTCATATTGCCACCCCTAATAATAATATTCTACATTTGGTATCAATCGCCAGATGCATAGATGATTTTGATCCATCATCATATCTTGTGGTAGCCATCTTTTTCATATAATTATCACAACTTGAAATCATATAGTTCAATCTTATTTCTCTATTGATCTTATATAAAGTTAAAGTATAACTTCTTTCATCTTATGTAGATTAATTTATTTTGGCGCTACTAATCTCATCTGTGTTAATTATAATATGTTTTTCTACATTTGTAATTTAATTGTTTTATTTTATAATCACACATTTCCTGGGACCAAATTTCACTTCGATGTGATATATTGGAATAGTTTCTTTGTTGAAATATCTTTTGGATAACATATTTGAGGGCATTTCTTGCTAATCAAGCATAGTTCCAAATTTCGAATGCCTATGTTATCATTTTATTTTTATTTTGTTTGTACAATTAATATATTGGAATGGAGCTTTTATACAACTCTATTTTTATGTTCATGGAGATATCTTTATGTGCAACAAAATTACGTCTAATCATTTAATTTATTTGTTCATATACTTTTTTGATAGTGTTACCAAAGTGACCTATCCTAATGGTATATATAGACAATATATTTGTTCTTGACCATTTCTTAGGGTCTGTTTGGTTCGGGCGGGAAAAGAGTTTACCGGGAAATAGATTTACCATGTGCAAATATTCGGGAAAATCATTTAAATATGTTTGTAGTGAGAGTTCGACAAAATTGAGCTCCAATTTGTCCCAACATTTAACTTATCTTTTCGTTTTAAATTTTTACCATTTATTTTCCATTTAAATCAAACATGGGAAATTGAAATTTCCCAGAAAATCTATTTCCCGGACTCGAATCAAACAGACCCTTAAGTTTTCTGATAAAGATGTCCTATTGCATCTCAAAATTAGATGGTTGCAATCATCCCAAAGGTCTTGATTAATACTATGTAATTTAGTGAGGATGTGAAATAATTGAATCTTAATTTGATTGGACCAACTAACCCAAAGGAGTTGGACCTATCTTCTTAAGATAAATAAACTATATCTCCTTTTAAAGTTTTGTAGATCAATAACAAGCCAACTCTCGACCCAAAGGCAAGTTACTTGGTGTTGCATAGATCATTTTTAGATTATACAAGTATTTGTTTAATTTTCTAGATGTTTATTTCCAATACAAGGTGTCATTTTAGAGTTCACTTTAAAGCATCCTATATTAACAAGGTTTTGTACATTACAGTTTCCGTTGTTAATCAATTGGCGGGTTACGTCAATAATATTCTTACCCTTGTTGAATCCAATTTCACTGCATGGAGTGAACAATTACAATTTCAGTGGTTGTTCAGTTGGGTGTTCTTGATCTTGATATGGTGTTTAGATCTGATGAACCAAAAGAAAATGTTCCTGAAACTAAAAAGGAGAAACAAGAGACTCTTAAGGAACAGTGAGATCGTTCTAATCGTCTCTCCCTAATGTTCATGAAGATGACTATGTCTGAAAATGTTAGAGAATCGGCACAAGTTGATGAAGCTAAAAATGCCAAAATTCTCTTTGAAACTCTTAAGAAAAAATATACCCTCACTAACAAGTCTATGGTGGGTACTCTTATGTCAAGAGTTTCATTGATGCGTTATGATGGTAAAAGTGGTATCCAAAACCACATTGAAAAAATCACTAACATTTTTAATCAATTGAAGAAATTGGATGTTGTGGTGAATGATTCTTATCAGGTGAAACGCATTATCAATTCTCTTTCTTCTCAGTTTAACACTTTCAAGTCTCATTATTATACTCACTAAGACAAATGGACACTTGTTCAACTCATGAGCATGTGTATCCAAGAAGAAAGATTGAAGCAAGAAGGCATAACAACTGTCAATACCACATTGATCCCATGCCACTAAGAATTTTAAGAGGAGGAAGAATGTGTTCCACAAAGGCAAAGGTAAGACAATACGAGATAAGAAGTTAGATTCTGGTGATGGCAAATCTATCAAGGCTATTGTAAAATATTATTTTTGCAACAAGACTGGCCATGTGAAGAAAGATTGCATTAAGAGGAAGAAGTGGTTTGAATCAAGAGGTAAATATTTTATTTATGTTACTCTCGAATCTTATCTAGTTATTGTACCTTTAAATTATTGGTGGCTTGATTCAGGAGCTAGTATTCACATAACTAATCATATGCAGGGCTTAACTCAAGACGGAATCCAAATGATCTTGAAAGGGTTGTCTATATAGAAAACGGAATTCAGTCACCAGTTGAAGTTGTTGGTACCTATAGACTTCAACTGGATACTAGAGCCTATATAGACTTATTAGACACCCTTTATGTGCCTACTATGTCAAGAAATTTAGTTTCATTATCTAAACTTGATGAAGATAAAGAAGGATATACCTTCTTATTCAAGAATTCTAGGTTTTCTATTTCCAAGAATAATGTACTAGTTGGCACTGGAATAAAAGTTGGTCGTTTATATAAGTTTAATTTGGATTTGTTTTTTGAGAAAGCAATGTTATCTATAAATGTGAATAATATTGTGAATAAGCGTAAAAGATCTTTTGCAAGCTCATATATGTTGTGGCACCGTCATTTGGGTCATATCTCTAAAGATAGACTTGAACGATTAATAAAGGATGAAATTTTATCTAATGTTGATTTCTGCGATTTTGGGACATGTTTAGATTGTATCAAAGGTAAACAAACTAAACAAAATAAAAAGGGTTCTACAAGGAGTTCAGATCTTTTAGAAATAATACATACCGATATTTGTGGACACTTTCCTCCCACTTTATCTGGTGAAAAATATTTCATCACTTTTATAGACGATTTTTCTCGATATACATATGTCTATCTGATTAAAGAAAAGAATGAAGCTGAGAATATGTTTAAAATATTCAAAGCCAAAGTCGAAAAGTAGTTAGACAAATGTATAAATATCGTTAGATCAGATCGAGGTGGAGAGTATTATAGAAAACACACTGATTTAGGTCAAAGTGAAGGTCCTTTTGCTCAATTTCTATTACAAGAAGGTATTAAACCTCAATATACTATGCCTGGAACAACTAAGCAAAATGGAGTATCTGAAAGGCGAAATAGGACACTCTTAGATATAGTTCGCAGTATGATGAGTCGTACATCATTACCTTTAGCTCTATGGGGAGAAGCATTAAAGACTGTCGTGTACTTGTAAAATTGGGTACCTTCTAAAGTCGTCCCAAAAACTCCTTTTGAATTGTGGACGGGTAGAAAACCTATTTTGGCACACTTACATGTATGGGGTTGTCCCGTAGAAGTTAAAATCTATAATCCCAATGAAAGAAAATTAGATCCAAGAACAATAAGTTGTTATTTTATTGGATATCCGAAGCGATCTAAGGGATATAGATTTTACTACCCATCACATTCTACATGTATTGTAGGGACTCAAAATGCTAGTTTTCTTGAAGAAGATGCTTATGGGAGCTCACAACCCCAAAGGGTTGAATTACAAGAATTGGATGTTATAAGTGATCAACATCCAAAATCCCCTAGTCATTCTATACAACCAATTCCCACTAATTTAAGTAATGAAGTGGAACCCAATATGGTTCGAAAACCTGTAAGAAATAGAAAATCGGCCATTTTAGATGATTATGTTGTATATCTTCAAGAATCCGATTATGATATAGGTATTAGAAATTATCCTATTTCATTTTCACATGTTATTAAAATAAGTGATTCAGATAAGTGGGTTGATGCTATATGAAAGATGAATTACAATCCATGGTTGACAATAATGTATGGCAACTTGTAGAATTACCTCCAAATGCAAAAGCGGTTGGTTCTAATTGGGTATTTAAGACTAAGCGTGATGGAAAAGATAATATTGAAAAATACAAGGCTAGATTTGTCGTTAAGGGATATAATCAAAAATTTGGCATTGACTATAATGAAACCTTTTCACCCGTATCAAGTAAGGAAGCATTACGAATCATATTAGCTTTGGTAGCTCATTTTGATCTTGAGCTCCATCAAATAGATGTGAAAACTGCCTTTCTCAATGGCGATTTAAGTGACGAAGTGTATATAGTTCAACCTGAGGGTTTTGTTGAACAAGATAAGGAAATATTGGTATGTAAATTGAATAAGCCTTTATATGGACTTAGACAATCTTCAAGATAATGGTACATTAAGTTCAGCCACATAATCACTATCTTTGGATCTTCAGAAAATGATGTTGAACCGTGTATATTCCTTAAAACTAGTGGGAGCAAATTTATGTTCATTGTTCTATATTTTATTAACCACCAATGATTTAGGTGTGATGCATGAAACTAAAACTTTTCTTTCTAAAAATTTTGCAATGAAGGATTTAGGTGAGGCATCTTTTATACTTGGTATTGAGATATATCATGATAGATCTCAACGATTACTTAGATTGTCTCAAAAGACCTACATTCAAAGAATTTTTGAAAGATTTAATATCCGAGACTGCAATTCATATTTATTACCTATTGAGAAGTCGGATGTTGTCAGTAAAAATGATTGCTCACAAAATAATTTTGAAAGAGAAGCAATGAAGAAATATCCTTATGCCTGTGTCGTCGGTAGTCTAATGTATGCTCTTGTTTGCACAAGACCTGATATTGTGTTTGTAGTTGGATTACTGGGAAGATTTCTTAGCAATCCAGGTCATAAACATTGGGTTTTAGCCAAAAAGGTGATGCGGTATTTGAAGGGAACAATGGGAAAAATGTTAACTTACAGACACTCTGATATATTGGAAGCAATTGGTTATACAGATTCAGATTATGGGCGATCCGAATTAGGTGATTTCAAAGCTACAACTAGGTATATTTTCATGTTAGCAACTGGAGCGGTATCATGGAGAAGTGCAAAACAAACTGTTACTGTTGGTTCTACAATGGAAGCTGAATACAAGGCTTGCTATGAAGCAGTGTTACATGCCTTATGGATGAGAAATTACATCTTTGGCCTTAAGATCGTTGACACCATTTCAAGGCCATTGAAAGTTTATTGTGATAATTCTGCTGCTGTCAATTTCTCCAACAATAATCGAAGCTCTAGAAAATCTAGACATTTTAATATTAAATATCATATTGTAAAGAAGAAGGTGCAGAATTAAGAAGTGTCATTAGAGCATATTTCAACAGATCAAATACTTGCCGATCCACTAACAAAATCATCAGCCTAAAGCCTTTCTTGAGCATGCATTTAATATGGGCTTAGGAAAGTACGGTCAATTTCTTTTGTACTTGGATCTATAAGTATATTGATATTTTTTCGTAATTACATTCAATATGATTATGCCATTTCTTACTTATTTTTCACAAATGTCCACTTAGTGAAATATAATTTAGGTAAGAATTGTTGATGAGAAGACAAATTTTAGTGGGAGCATTATACATAGGCTTTAATTTTTTTAATTTGCCTACATTTCCCCTTATATTATTGCTTGACTAAATTAAGTTAATAATGTTGTAGTACATATAAGGAATCATGTAAGATATACATGTGACCTCTATGACTCGCATTACAAATTTGGTTTGATCAAGTTTTTTTTTAATGATTTTAGTATTAAAATTTGAGTGCGCATTATGTTTTAACATTTTATGATTTGTATCCAATTTTAAATTCTCAATTGCCTATCCCATTAGGGCCAAGTGGGAGAATTATTTTATGGCCCAAATGATTATAGGGCCAAGTGGGAGAATGTTGGACTAATGGCCCAATAACCATTTGTTATTTGGAGGCCTATTTAGGATATGATATTTGAAGAGACCTTGTTTAATAAGTAATGTGACCCTTTAGGTTCACATGAAAAGTCTCTTAATATCTATTAAAGATCATTACTGGATAATAATTAGATAAGTTATTATGTAACTATTTGGGAATTTGTAAGGTTTTTTTATGGAGGGAGAAAAATTCTATATAAGAAGAGGACTCAATGCCCCTCTCTATGTTCAATCACCACTTTATAGTTATCCATCAACTAGTGGGTTTTATGGAGAAATAGAGAGAAAATATTTGAGTTGTGATCATTACCATGGCTACTCAAGGTAAGTGATCAAGATCTCATGCATTATTCTCAATTCATATATATAGTTTTTTTATAATATTCTACCTGAAACCTTATGTTTTCTCTTGTTATTCCTACAAAACACTGCTATAGTTTAACAACTGCAACAACTTCACCTAGTCGTCCATAGTAGCACATTTGATTACAGTCTTTCTTTAACCTGTCTCTGCCATGCAACATCATTGTGTTTTTCCTCTTGTTCTTCATGCAAACAACTGAGTATCAACTTTTGTTTCCATACTATTAGTTCAAAAGTGAGTCTGAAACCATTTTTTTTCTCTCTTGTCGTTCTATTAAAACATTGGTATAGTTTAGTAGTTGCATCAATTTTACCTAGCTCCATAGTAGCACCTCTAACTTCAGTTCTTCTTTAAGTTGTCTTTGCCCTGTAGCATCATTGTTTCTGACCTATTGTTTTTCCTATAGATAGCTGAATATCGTCTCCTTGCTTCAATCATATCTTTCGAGTTCAACAATAAGTTTGATTACTTATGTTTTCTCTAGTTGTTTTTGCAAAACACATGTATAGTTTGACAATTACAACAACTTCACCTAACCGCCCATAGTAGCACCTTGAACTGCAGGTTGTCCTTAACCTGTGTTTTCCTTACAATATTATTGTTTCTTTTTTATACAGGTGTATCCTATTAGGAGCTTAGTGATCCTCGAGATTGGTGTCTTGAGGATAGACATTTGCCACCCTACTACTTGGTCATCGCGAAGCGACGACACTGCGGGTCCAGGGCGCAACATCTGGCTGGGGTCGAGCTAGTCTTTGGGATTCTGGAAAGTTCTAAAGACAGATTTGCTTATTCCGGGTGAATAGGAAATAGGTTTTCTTGTATTATTTAAAGTCGTCCAAGGTTTATAAAAAGGCGTTTTTGCCAAGGCCAAAACATAAGAGAGGTAGCTAGGGCTTAGCTTGTCTAGATAGTATTGTGAGGCAGAGATTCTTGTAATCTTCATAATATTCAATAAAATAGATAGTTTCTTCGAAATCGTGTGTTTTGTTTATCTTATTTACTGTTATTGTTTAATTCCGCATTCAATAACTTATTTGCCTAGTAATTTTGTATCATGTTGGTATCAAGAGCAAAGTTCGATTTCCTGGTGGAGTTTTCTGTGGTTTATGGTCTTAACTCGTTCGCAGTACAGAAAGCTAGGTAAAGTTTTTGTGTCTTTAGAAGATTATAAAAACACAAGAAAAAAGAAGATGACAGAAACAGATCTGAAGACATCAGAGGAGGAGGAGACACCTACTCCGCACCAGAAACTTAGTACAGAGGAAATAATGGCTTTGTTTCAGATCCAGATGCAGTCGATGAATTCTACTCTGTCAAAGCTAACCGATTTCACCATCAAAGAAGGAGAGAAGAAAAACCTGAAGAAGAAGAAGAGTTCGTTTTCTGAGCAAGATGACTCGGATGAAGATGAAGAGGAGGAAGAAGCAGACGAAGAAGAAGAAGTTGACAACTTCAAAACTTCACATCATGGAGGTAAGAATTATTTTCGAAATCTAAGGATTGATTTCAAAGTTGAAATTCCTATGTATGATGGAAGTGTTGATCTGGAGATCTAGACGATTGGATTAAATGTCTAGAGATAAACTTTACTCTTTATGGTTATTCGTTGAAAGAGAAGATTACCTTCGCGACCTTGAAACTGTCAAGTCATGCATTAACTTGGTGAAAATCCTATCGCAAGTATCATGGAGGATGTTCAAGGAGTTGCTTAAGAAGCAATTCTATCCAATAGGATTTCTAGAGGAAAAAGATGGCAGAAGTGGTACAACTTACGCCAGATATTCAATCAATCCGTTCAAGAATATACAACCGAATTTCATAATCAAGCAATGTTTTTGGATATTAATTTAAAGGATTACTCCATATACATGAAGTACGTGGAAGGTTTGCGTGAGTATATTCGGAAGGAGTTGAAGTTGATTACAGTAGAAACTATACAGGAGGCTACTATGAAAACTATTGCCATTGAAGGCAAGTTGAAGAAAAACGACACAAAGGGAGATAGAAAGCAATCTGGTGGAAAACCTAATAGTTCCAGTGCCAAGAAGGATGATGCTAAGAAGGGAAAATGTGAGTCTAATGGAAGGAAAGATTAGTTTGCAGTCATTGCAAAGCAAACGGTCATGTGATGGAGACGTGCTGGGAGAAAAATCCACAACTCAAACCAAAAGGATTCAGGAGGAAGGAGGATAAGAAGACTACAGCCTTAACCACACAAGTTCCGAAATAAGTACCAGTGACAAAGCCTAATTAGGGAATTCTATACAGGTAGAAGAAGAAGACCCCAGAGAGCAGCTCTTTGTTGTTAAGCTACAGGTGAAGACCAATTTAGTTGATGGGATTGTAGATCCAGGTAGTTAGAAAAATCTGATTTCAGACGTTTTGGTTTAGAAGCTTGGTTTGAAGACCGTGAAACATCCTAAGCCTTATCCATTGGGATGGATTCAGAAGGACGTCGACTCGAGTGTGAAACATCAATGCACATTCAAGTTTGCTCGTCATGAGTCTTATATTGATGAGGTAACATGTGACATTCTTCCATTGGATGTTTGTCAGGTTATTTTCGGAAGTCCCTACTTGTGGGATAGATATGTTCGATCTTTTTGATAGAAAAGACCAAAAGTATACATTCACTAAAGATGGGGAACAACTTGTTATTCGGTCAGTTCCACCCCCAATAGGAACTAACTTGGTGACAGCAACCCAGGCCAAAATGTTAGCGAATGCTTGTGGGAAGTTCGCTTTGTTGATGATCCGCCCATATGAGGAGCAACCAAGTCGACATTGTTTAGATTCCTTATCAACTCAGCAGGACAGTGATCTTGAGAAGTTGAAGATGCAGTTTGAATATTTGTTTCAGGATCTCACCGGGTTACCACCAAAGAGGAGTGTAGAGCATGAGATCATGTTGACTAGAGAGAGTTCTTTACCCAATCTTGGGTTATACCGTACTTCTGTGTAGGAATCAGATAAGATAAAGAAACAAGTTCAGGAACTTCTGGAGAAAGAAGTTATTGTGCTGAGTAGTTCGCCTCGTGGGTCACCAGTGTTGCTAGTACCCAAGAAGGACGGCGGTTGGCGTATGTGCGTTGATTATCGTGCACTTAATAAGATTACCATCAAGAATCGGTATCTATTGCCGAGGATTTATGATTTGATGGATCAATTGGAGAGTTCTCGGTTTTTTACAAAATTAGATTTAAAATCCGGGTATCATCAAGTCAGAATTCGAATAGAATGTGGAAGACAACTTTCAAGACAAAACATTGTCACACCCCAAATTTAGGCACAATTATGTGCACCCGACACGTGGCACAATAACTTGTCCCAAAACTCGAGGCATGAAGGAAACGACAACTAAGTCCAGACTGGAGAAGTAAATTATACAAAGCTATAGGTAACCCCAAAAAAACCGGAATAAAACATCCATAAAGTCGAACAACTCTCTACAAACCATAACTCATTTACATATATAACTGTCAATACACAACTCTGCATTACTTCTCCAAATACATACTAGGAATATGTACATGTACCAATACAGCAAGAGAGATATAAACATGTTGAGCGCTCATACAAAAATATCGTCTCTCCCAACAAAAGATCAAAATGGTAATACACCAACAGACCGACCATATTATCTACACCAGAAACCGTCCAAACTAAAGAACGTTAGTTTTGCTCTTGATCATCACCATCAAAATCCTGAAGCTCAACACCTACATTCCGAGACCAAAGAACGTACCCAAGGGTGCGAAAACAACACAACTTGGGTCAGCACAAAGCTGGAATGAGTACTATGCCACTAAAGAAAACAGTAATTCATGGTCTCTTAACATACATGGCAGGACTGTAGTTCCTCACAACCAGGCAATTTAGTTTCCCATCATGTATCACATATCCCAAATAAATCAATAATGTAAATTAAAACTAAATTTACCATCACCTCTGCGATCTGGTAGGGTAGGCATCACCCTGTAAGAAATTATTAAGAGCCTACCCTCCTGCTAAAGCTACCGTAATATATACAGAGATAAAGAATATATTAACCAACTCCACGTAAATCAAGAGATTCCATAAACTTATCTAATATCAACAAACAAGAATTTAAACTTTAACATGAAAGCACGCAAATAAGCACAACCATAGTATCACAGAACCCATGCCTAGCCAGACTCCACGAAAGTCGTTCCTACACACACAGCCGACTTACCCAGATATCACTGGGCCCCTCACATATACCCAACGACCACTTCAGGCTAGTAGACTCATCAATGGGATATCAAAGTAGAGTCTAAAACCCCTGAAAGGTTGTAATATATGCGTGCGCGCTATATGCTCCGACGCCGGCCTATCCGGAATGTCGAAGGAGCCAGAAGTCCGTCGCCGGTCTTTCCGGATATTCGAGGACCAAAGGATAAGAACCACCCTATCCGAACTTTACAGAATCAAGGGTCAACTGATCGTTTACCTTAGAGGTTTTCCCTAAGGGTTTTAAAACTTGTTTTATCATTTGAAAACCTTTTATTTCTCTAAGTTGATTTCCCGGTCGTGGCAGGCTAGGATAGATCAAGTGACACCCACAAAGCACATTCACAACATGTTATAGCACACATAACACAACCACTGCAAGTATAGGCTTCACATAATCCAAAATCACGGACTATTACTATAATTAAGCCAATAACGCAACCAGAAAAAAAACTGCTGAAAGTAACAATATTCGGACGATAATTTCATAAAAACACAACATGGGTGAGTGCACTGTGAACAAAGTTTAAGGATGTAAGAATCTATTTTATACTACAATTGGAATCAATTAAAAAGGTATTATATCCTGGGAGTTATGAATTTTCAAACATCAACAGTTCAGAAACGTTTCAGTTATCCTCGTCAGACTTGCGTCTCATTTTACTCTATGTTCCATGTATAATTTTCAGCGACGCATAAAAGACCAAGTTTAGGTCTAAGAATCTAGTTTGTACAGAAACTTAAATCACTAAAAAGACATTTCATATGAGTATTTTATGCGAAAATTAGCAACACTATACAAATCTGCCAGCAATAGAGCCTAAACCTGGAGTACTAACACCAAGTACTCCTAACAGCTCAAATCGATCTCCGCCCCTCTCAAGTCAGGCAAAAGACCTTGAAATATCGCAATTCAAAACAAATATGGGGGTTTATAGAAACCCCCCACATTATTAACAAAAACAACCTATCTATAGCACTCACCGGAAAAACACCAATACTTTGAATACTCCTCTTCCTTGCTGTTGCTCCTCTTCCTTCCTTCAATTTCTTCTTTCAATTCTTCCGCCCAACAGTTCAGACAACTCACTCCTTTTTAGCTTTCTTTCTTACATTTTCCTTTCACACTCACATAAACCAGATATATTGGGTTGATGAATGATTTGCTACGGTCTTTTCATGGAAGATTTTGTGATTGTGTATTTGGATGATATCTTGATATACAGCAGGACATGGGAGAAACATCTTGTTCACATCCATAAGGTGTTCGAGTTACTACGGGGCAACCAATTACGTTTGAATGGAAAGAAGTGTGAGTTTGTTAAAAGGGAGCTGGTGTATCTCGGGTTTGTTGTTGGCGGAGGTCAACGAAAAATTGATCCAGGAAAGGTAGAGGTTATTACCAAATGGTCGAAACCTAGTTCAGTGACTGAGGTAAGGAGTTTCGTGGGAGCTTGCCAGTATCTACGGATGTTTATTAGGCATTTTTCCACACTTGCAGCACCTTTGCACGGGTTGACAAAGGTAGGGAAAGAGTTCGAATGGAATAAAAATCATGAGGACGCCTTTCAGTTACTGAAGAGAAAGATCTCAGAGGCGCCAGTTTTAGCGTTGCCTAATCTACAACGTGCTTTTGAGATCGAGACAGATGCTTCTAGCTATGCTATGGGAGCAGTTCTTTTGCAGGATGGTAAGCCAGTGGAGTATCATTCTGAGTTGTTTGCAGGGGCGATCAAAAACTATCCACCTTATGACAAGGAGTTCTATTCTCTCTATCAGGCTGTTAAACATTGGAGAGTGTACTTGTTGGGTAAGGAGGTAGTGGTTCACTCCAATCACAAGCCATTAGAGTATCTTCATGCTCAAACCAAGTTGCAACATGCCTGACACATGAAGTGGATGTCGTAGATGGCATTTCACATCATTATCAAATACAAGAAGGGGTCGGCGAACAAGTTGGCTGATATGTTGTCTCGACCACCGGTAAGTGCTTTATTGGTGGCTTTACGTATCCAACTGTTGGTTCTTTCAGAATATGTCACATGGTATGCATTAGATAAGGGCTTCAGGATGTGTATGCAAAGGTTCAATATGGGCACAAGGGAGAGTTTGAGATACGTGATGGGTTGTTATATAAGGGTTCATCGTTTTGCATTCCAGAAGATGGGGATAGATTGCAGTGGATTAGGGAAGCACATACTTCTAGAGTGGCAGGTCACTTTGGGGTTGAGAAGACTTTGTTGAATCTGCGGCTCTATGTCTTTTGGCCGAAGATGTAAGATGATGTTTCTAGGTATGTTCGAGGTTGTAAGTTGTGTTGTACATCCAAACCGGCGAACAGGAAAAGAGGACTATATTTATCGTTACCAGTGCCTAATCGTCCTTGGGAGAGTATTTCTATGGATTTCTTAGGTGGCTTGCCTATGGCCAGGTCTAGGAATGACTATATGTACGTTGTGGTTGATCGCTTTAGTAAGATGGTGATTCTGATTCTTTGCAAGAAGATTGTGACGCCCCCAAAATCCAATCCTAGTTGATCAGGCTAAGACCAGACTCCAGAGTCATAATGTTCTCCATATGTCCACCATGGACCGTAGGTTCACACTACTGCCACGTGACACCAAGCTCCAAATCCAATATCCATGTAAGGACAGAATAATAAAATATCACACGAACAAAATTCGAACAAAACAACAGCGGAAGATTTATTTCAAAACCAAGCTCTGTATATACATATATACAAGGATTGAACTGAAAGAAAAACACACAACGGAAAGGATAACATACTGTGTCTGCCCCAAGGGCTACACTGATAACAAAAGACTAACTACAACTTAAAGCACCTGCTTAGCTAACTATCTCCAACTAGATCCTCTTCGCAAGCTCCGAGAATCGCTTTACCTGTTTCCTGGAAGGAAGGGAAAAAGGAGCGATTAAACGCTAGCAAGTTACACAACTTGATATCCGATCTTGATCCCAGGGACGGAATCAGCGCACCCAATAAAATATAGCAATACAATACATGTATCAATTATAATCATTATATCAATTCCAGCAACTCGAATCAATAAACAATTATATAAACAATCTAATCATCACACATATGGCATAAAGCCCATCCATCTGATATCAAATCATCTGGTACCGCAGTACCCTAGCCATGCATCTGTATGCGACACCGAGCAATACTCTCCGCAGGCTCATAAGGTTGGTGACATATCACCACGTACTGAGTGTACTTCTGTATGCGACACCGAGCAATACTCTCCGTACACTCCAGGGACGTCTCCCCAAATTCAGACTGTTCAAAACAGTCTCTGGCTCGAAATCCCTTTTCACACAAATCAATCCATTCATTCAAATTGAATGCATCTTAACTATCAATACGCATAAATTTCAAAATATGCAATCTCATTTTATGTATAGCAAATAGATCAGGACAGTTTATATTTACAAAGTGAGTCGGTCTCAAGTTAAGTCGGTTAAAGAAAATCTTGCAAACTAAGATTCTGAGGTCGGTTCCCATTTCTCTAATGTGAACATATTAACCTGGTTTGGTTTATTATTATTATTTTTTTTTCAAACAATGGGCTACCACCTAAGCTACCCAGGCCCACATACAAAACAATACACCTGTAGCATATAACAACATATAAATATGCAAGGTATTACAATCTACCCTCCTTAAATATGAATCTCGTCCTCGAGATTCACACGTACCTTATCAAAGAAAACCGGATAGTCACGACGAACATCCTCTTCAAGTTCCCAAGTAGCTTCACGTTCCGTACGTGCAGTCCATAGAACCTGAACAAAAGGAATTTTCCTTCTACGAAGTTCCCTTTCTTCCCTTTTGAGAAGCTTCACTGGTTTCTCCACATAGGACATCTCCGGAGTTATCTGAAAGTCCGCCAAATTAATTTGCATGTCCTTCTGGTTATGTCGTGCTTTCCTGTCATCCTTCTTAAATAATCTCAACATAGATATATGGAAGACATTATGCACATCGGCCAATGCAGGAGGTAATTCGATCTTGTAAGCCACTTTCCCAATCCGTTCAAGAACATTGAAAGGTCCAATGAACCGTGGTGCCAACTTCCCTCTTTTTCCAAAGCGTCGTACCCCCTTCATAGGAGATACCTTCAATAGAACCGGGTCTCCAACCTGATACTCAATCGGTCGTCGTCCCTTATCTGCATAACACTTTTGGCGTTCCTGAGCAGCCACAATTCTATCCCGAACCAATACAATTTTCTCAGTAGTGTCTTTGACCATATTTGGTCCTCCCATAAGAATACAATCATGATGTTCTGCCCAACACACTGGAGTCCTACAAGGTCTACCATACAGAGCCTCAAATGGTGCCATCCCAATACTAGCATGATAACTGTTATTATAAGCAAACTCTGCCAAATGTAAATGCTCGACCCATTGATCCTTAAAGTCAATTATACACGCACGTAACATATCCTCTAGAACCTGATTCACACGCTCAGTCTGTCCATCGGTCTAAGGATGAAATGTTGTACTGAAATTCAAAGCAGTTCCAAAAGTTTTCTGAAGTCCTCGCCAAAATTTGGAAGTAAACTGAGTAACTCTATCAGAAATAATGGTCGTAGGAATTCCATGAAGCTTCACTATCTTCTGAACATTCAATGTTCCCAAGTCACTGGCAGTATAAGTATTACTAATGGGCAGGAAATGAGCTACTTTAGTCAAACGATCAACGATTACCCAAATAGAGTTATGGCCCTCAGAAGTAGGTAATCCCTCGATAAAATCCATCGAAATACTGTCCCACTTCCACTCCGGTATGGGTAAAGGTTGCAATTCACCAGCTGGCCTCATATGTTCCGCCTTAACTCTCTGACAAGTATCACACTTGGAGACATATTCAGCCACATCCCTCTTTATGGTCTTCCACCAGAAATGTTGCTTCAAACCCTTATACATCTTATTAGTTCCTGGATGAACGGTGTATCTCGCACGATGTGCCTCATCAAATAACTCTTCCCTCAATTGAGAATTATCAGGAACAACCAGACGATTCTGAAATCTCAAACATCCATCGTTACCAATACTCCAACCTGGAGATGGTGTATCAACCAGAGCATCCTTCTAAGCCTGAATCCATTCATCTAAAACCTGTGCATCAACCAATCGACTAACAAAGGTAGACTGCAAAGTCATACTACCCAAATAGGCAACTCGAGTAAACTGCTGACCTCCAAGTCTAGGGCAAAACTCGAAGTCACTAAGTGTCTCAACCATACGCCATAACTATATGGCTGCTAAACGAGCTTTCGGTTTTCTACTCAAGGCATCAGCTACAACATTTGCCTTCCCAGGATGATATTGTAAGGAAAAGTCATAATCCTTAATCAATTCCTCCATCGACGCTGTCTCATATTCAACTCCCTCTGAGAGAACAAATATTGCAGACTCTTGTGATCAGTGAATAAATCAAACCGAACACCATATAAATAATGCCTCCATACCTTAAGTGCAAATACTATTGTTGCAAGCTCAAGGTCATGAGTAGGATAGTTCAGCTCGTGGATTTTCAACTGTCTCGAAGCATAGGCCACAACCCTTTCTGTCTGCATTAAAACACCGCCTAATCCCAACAAAGATGCATCAGTATAAACCATGAAAGGTATATCAGTACGAGGTAACATCAATACTGAAGCAGAAGTAAGCCTCTGCTTCAACTCCTCAAAAGCAAGCTGGCAGTCTCTGTTCCAATTGAAAAGAACATCCTTCTTCGTCAAATGGGTCAAAGTTGTGGCAATCTTGGAAAAACCCTGAATGAAACGGCGATAATACCCAGCGAGTCCAAGAAAACTACGTATCTCCTGAACTGTAGTAGGCTGCTTCCAATCAAACACTGCCTCAACCTTAGATGGATCTACAGAAAGACCATCTCCAGAAATCACATGCCCCAAGAATTTGACTTCTCGGAGCCAAAACTCACATTTAGAGAACTTTGCATACAACTGGTGCTCCCTCAATGTCTGCAATACAATTCTCAAATGCTCTGCATGCTCTGCCTCAGAACGAGAATATATCAGAATATCATCAATGAAGACTATCACGAACTGATCGAGGTAGGGTCGAAAGATGCGGTTCATGAGATCCATGAAAATTGCTGGTGCATTAGTCAAGCCAAAAGGCATAACTAAGAACTCATAAGAACCATAACGCGTCAAAAACGTCGTCTTAGGGATATCCTCTTCCCTAACCCTCAGCTAATGATACCCAGATCTCAAGTCGATCTTAGAAAACCACTGTGCTCCTCGAAGCTGGTCGAAAAGGTCATCAATACGTGGTAGAGGATACTTATTCCTCACCGTCACCTTATTCAACTCTCTGTAATCAATACAAAGATGAAGAGTCCCGTCCTTCTTCTTAATGAACAACACCGGTGTGCCCCAAGGTGAGTGACTCGGCCTAATGAAACCCTGACTCTCAAGGTCCTTGAGTTGCGCTTGCAACTCCTTTGTCTCTGCTGGTGCCATACGATAGGGAACGCGGGAAATGGGTACAGTACCCTGAACCAAATCTATGCCAAATTCCACAACACGGTGGGGAGGCAAACCAGGAATGTCCCCAAAGACATCCTCAAAATCACAAGCCACTGCCATACCAGACAATGCCAAATCAACCTTCCCAGATGCTCCCAACTCGATATGTGCCAGAAAAGCCTCAGCTAACTCATTACCTCGAGGGGTAGCTATGGTCACATCATGACCATCCACTCGCAAAGTAACTGTCTTTGCTATGGTATCTATCTTCCCCTGATAACTCTGCATCCATCTCAGACCCAGAATTACATCGAAACTCTTCATGTCATAGACAATCAAGTCCGCGTGAAACTCATGCTCCTCAAGAGTAACCCGACAATCCCAACAACCAGAATCTAGATACTGATAAAACCCACCAGGAAGTTCAGCAATCATAAGAGACTTGAGTTTCTCACAAACAATACCAGCGGTATGAGCAAAAGAACGTGCAACGAAAGAATACTTTGCACCTGTATCAAACAAAATCTTAGCAGGCATGGAATTAACACAGAACGTACCTTCCAAGAGTGCTCCATCAGTAGCATCTCTAGGAATCATCGTATACACACGACCATATGCAGGTGGTGCTGGTGCTATCGCTGCAGTAACTGGTGCAGGTGGTGCCTGCTGTTGCAAGGGAACTACAGCTAGAACTATCGCTCCCTGTGGAGTCTCTCCTGGCTGATAATAGTACGGTAGAGCATACAACTGTCCCGTACCTGACGACTGACCCTGAGTCTGACCCGTAGACTGGGTTGAACCTTTACTCTTCCATGTGCCACTGCTACCCGCAGATTTCTGATCGGTTCCACTCTTCTTATCATTATCTTTCAGATTCTTCTTAGGACACTCTAAAGCACGATGTCCCTTTTCACCGCAGTTAAAGCAAGCTCCACTCTTGAACTTTTCACAGTCTTCCATCTTATGTCCTGGCCTCTTACAAGCATTGCAAGTCATTGTATACCTCGAACTGCTACCCGAACTGTCTGATTTGAATTTCTTCTCATTATCATTTTTCTGTCCATCGGACGGTTGATGGCGCTTATGAGACTTACCACCATCGAACCCTTTACCACTAGCTTCCTTCAGCTCTCGGGTATGGATGATATCTGCCTTAGTAATCATAGCAGACTCTGCAACCTGCCTAACTGTAGGATATTGTTGATTCTGCACTGCTCGCCTCAAATTGGTTCTCAAACCATCCTCAAACTGTCGAGCCAAACGCCAATCAGAGAACCTCAGATCTGTACAAAACCTGGCAAGACGAATGAATCTGTGCTCATACTCTGTAACAGTGTCTTCACCCTGCTGAATAGTCAGTAACTCCTTTTCTGTAATGGTCTTTGCTGTCCGAGAGATGTACTGCTTATCAAAGAGTCGCTCAAAATCTGACCAATCCATCGTATCCTCATCTTCTTCAGATACTACACTATTCCACCACATTCTAGTTCCACCCTTAAGCTGTAGGGCTGCCAAGAGTTGTTGTTGGACTGGGTTCACCTTCATAATGCGCAACATGTTCTTCACCTCAGCTTTCCATTCACCTGCCACCAGATGATTGCCTTTGCCGTCAAAAGTAGGTGGTCTGTGCTTCTGAAATTTCTCTATCACCTGCAGCCATGACTCCTTTGCCTGTTTCTAATTCCTCCTCTCTCATATCTGGTTCACCTGCTGGTACCCCTGGCTGAAGTGTCGTATTACCCTGTGGTGGATTTGCACCCATGTTCCTCAAAGCAACTAACTCTGCTGTAAGATTAGTAAGCGAAGTCATCATGGGCTGCATCCAAGCTGGAATCGTAACTCCAGTCCCACTCGTATCAGTCCCATCCCCTGCATGTCCCTCTTGTCCCGCCATTAGTCACTGTAGCAACACAAGCAGGAAACATGAGAAACAATCCATGAATAGAGAGCTGAATATTAAATGAAACGGAGCGTAAACGTAACGTCCTCACTCAATCTATACTAACGTACTAACATACTCCTATGGTGCTCTAACACCCACAGACTCTAGGAATATCCCACTAGGACAAATGAACTCTAAGCTTTGATACCAACTAGGATTGGATTTTGGGGGCGTCACAGTTGGTATCAAAGCTTAGACTTCCTTTTTCTAGGTGAATAGGAAATAGGGTTCCTTGTATGATTTGAAGTCGTCCAAGGTCTATATGGCCAAAACATAAGAGAGGCAGCTAGGGCTTAGCTTGTCTAGAGAGTATTGTGAGACAGAGATTCTTGTAATCTTCATAATATTCAATAAAGAAGATAGTTTCTTCGAGATCTTGTGTTTTGTTTATCTTATTTATTGTTATTGTTTAATTCCGCATTCAATAGCTTATTTTTCTAGTAATTTGTATCACTTTCCTCTTATATATTGTTTTTTCACACAACTGAATAATTATATGATGGTGGATTTATGAATTTATATTAGAGGGCACTTGTGTAACACCCCGGGTCGGCAGGTGGTTTGCCGAGGGGGTGGGTCCTACGACACGTAGGAAGGGGATGTCCTGACATTGGAATATAGGTATAGATCCGCAATATATTATCACTGAGGCCTTTTGGGCTCACTTGGCTCCAGGGTTCGAAAGAACTCCGGAGTTAAGCGTGCTCGGATGGGAGTAGTCTCAGGATGGGTGACCTCCTGGGAAGCAGGTTGCTGCCCATAAAACCCCACACTGTCGGATATCCGCAGTGGCTAAGTAGGGACAATATCGGTGGTGATATAGGTCGGGTCGCTACAAATGGTATCAGAGCCGACGACGGTTCTCCTGTCGAGGGTGGGAGAGTATGCTGGAAAGGCGCCTAACCCAGGAAGGGGTGACAGTTGCGCCGGATACTCGTCTCGCAAGGGCCAGGGAACGTCGGAGATCTGGGGCTGTATATTCTAGATCCGAGGACGACTCTCCTCTAAAGGTGATGGGATTGTAACACCCCGGGTCGGCAGGTGGTTTGCTAGTGGTGAGCAAAAAAACCAAAAAACCGAGAAACCGAACCGGTATATACAGTTCGGTTTTTAACGATTTCTTGGAGTATCGGTTCGGTTTACGGTTTTAAAAGTTGTAGAACCGGTACCTATGGTTCAGTTTACGGTTTCTCTCTTCAAAATATTGCGGTTAACCGAACCGAAAAATAATAGTAGTAAAGTCTAAAAGCCCACGATGTATGATTGGTCCAACGGATTTTTTGGATTTAATATTAAGTAAAGTCTAAAAGCCCACAATGTATTAAGGTTGTAGGCCCAAAATCCAAGAAAGCCCAAACTGTAGAAACCAACCGAACCGAACCGTAAAAATCGGTTCGGTTTGTGACCGGTTCCTAAGGTCTTACGGTTCGGTTTCGGTTCCGAAAAATTTGAAACCGTGCTCTACGGTTCAGTTTCCGGTTTCATTGAAATGTGACTGGTTCCAAACCGTACTCACCCCTATGGTTTGTCGAGGGGGTGGGTCCTACGACACGTAAGAGGGGGATGTCCTGACATTGAAATATAGGTATAGATCCGCAATATATTATCACCGAGGTCTTTTGGGCTCACTTGGCTCCAAGGTTCGAAAAAACTCCGGAGTTAAGCGTGCTCGGGTGGGAGTAGTCTCAGGATGGGTGACCTCCTGGGAAGCAGGCTGCTGCCCATAAAACCCCACACTGTCGGATGTCCGCAGTGGCTAAGTAGGGACAATATCGGTGGTGATATAGGTCGGGTCGCTACAGCTTGAATGGGGTAGAAAAAAAAAAGGGAGATAAATGTATTTAGAGAAAATCTACCTCATAAACAAATTTATCTTAATAGAGAACAATTGCTAACAAAAAATCAATATATTTCTATGTAGAATTTTTTTTATTACTTATATACATGTGTTTTTTGAAGTAAATTTGTGAGTTTGTGATGCTGTTTGACTGATTTATTACCAAATATATGTATTTTCCTTAATTAATAGGGTGATAGATATTCTAGTTTCTTGATTAAATCCTAAATATCATGGATTTTCATATATTTTTTCAACTGGAATGGATTTTTCTAATATTACTGGGTATATATATATAGTAACAAAATTAAAGTTTGAGCCCTGTTGAGCCCAACTTTGGGCCCGTCCCTATTTATATCATCAGTTCTAATAATCCCATGCATGCGAGTACGTTTAACTTTTGACTTCTTTCTAAATTCTATAAATGTAGGGGCCGTTCCGCAAACATAGAAAAATTAGGAAGGAATTTCTTTGGAAGTTCCTATCTAAGAAAGTAGAAAGATGAATATAGAAAGCAACGAATCAAAACTTCTCCCAGAATTCCTTTCTTAACTTATCGAGAATTCCTTTTCCGTTAATTACCGAACTAACTTGTCACTTTCTTACTTTTAGAAAAACACGGAAGGCATTCCAGGGCCGTAGTAAAATGAACTCAGTAATAGTATATTTCAAATCATTTCTTATACTCCATTGCTAAAACATGTCCTTACAAAAAGTGGAACATACCCTTGGGCAATATCACCCAAGGGCATGGTTCAAAATGTCGAGAATATTCGCGAAATTTTGGCGGCAGATGCCGGTTTTTAAGCATTCAGATCGGTACGGCAGGTCGAATCTGATTCGGTCCAGAACCCTACCCATGCCGACCCGGGTCCAGAACCCTACCCATGCCGACCCGGATTTTTGAATTAATCACGGATATCCAAACTGTTGACGGAATTAACGGATATCCTCTCTTTTTGCTTTCCGACAGTAATGGTGGAGAACAAATTTTAGGTATTTCGTTCACCAATTTCGTTGGAATCTCTCTCTCTCTCTCTCTCTCCACAACACCAGAACGGGTGTTTTCTAACGGCAAAATGCTGTTAGTAGAATTTTTACTAACGGTTTTTCTCCGTTAGCAAATCGACGTTAGTATTTAGTAACAGGTCCTATTGTAACGGTTATTAGCCGTTAGTATAAAAACATTTCTAACGGCAATTGGACGTTAGAAGATACTAACGGCATAGTCCTGTTAGAATTGTTTGTTGGTAATTTGTAACATCGAGTCAGTTCTAACAGCAGAACGGTGTTAGTATATTCTAACGAGAGTAAAGCGTTAGTAATGTTTGTTAGTAATTTTTAACACCGAGTCAGTTCTAACAGTTCGCTAACGTTAGGAAGTGGTAACACTTATATATTTACTAACAGTATTTTACCGTTAGAAATATTAAATTTAATTAAAAAAAAAATTCTCCCCTCCTACCTGGTGCAATATATAATTTCTACAACCACTACATATACATATTCCAAATTTGACATTGAACAATGCCACTACAATCCAACATTTTCATAGCATTCACAGCATGTTAAGTATGTAAATTAAATACTTACTCCACTATTGGCAAGGACGATTGCCATGATTGCTGCAGCTTCCATAACCCACGGGCCACGACAAAGAATTCCACATAAACCCAAGAAATTTCAAGAATTTGTTCTCCTGCAACAAATAAACTAGTATGTGAGTGACAATCGTAAATAATTCTGTTCCAAGTAAAACCTGATTCATTAAGAGTTTTAGAATTTGTTAGACATTGCTGAAGAATCTATTCAACATGAAAAGTGTACCGTTTCTCCGTGGTGAAGGATCTATTCAACATGAAAAGTGTACCGTTTCATTATCAAACTCTTCTACATGTAAATTGCACCCCAAAAATATGGTAAAAAAAGCATTAATGCTGGAAACTCCTTCTAGTCACTTTGGAGAGTCATTTATTCATGTGGTTTAATGTGCTCTAATCAACTACGTTATACTATACATTCAAAGTTAGAGAAGCTTAAAATTCACAGCAATGCCAAATCTAGGTTTGAAGCATTAACTTGATACTTATCCGACTTAAATAATATATGCAAAACAAAGATTACAAGTTTTGAGCACTAAGGTGGAAAAATTTACTGGCTTTTCCTCGAGCTTGTTTGGACCAAATATCTTTAAGCGGGCTTCAGCATTTTCCGAAGGAAGTCTTTCCCGCGTTGTTTTGAGTTGATGAAAAACTTCTTCTAATGGTAAGTGTTCCTGTTGACGGAAGATAAGATTATAGCAGTAGGGTTGGGGTTGGGGTTGGGTGATAGTTAAATTGATTGATGTTGTCTCTTATTATTTATAAATAAATAAATAATACGAGTATATATAGTTAACACGTACAACACAAGAGTGGGAGTGGATGTGGTTAGTGGTTACTCTAGAGGACTTTAACATTCAAAGAGTGTCATCCTTCACCAAGGATTCACTTCAATACAAGTGCATCATTTCAACATGCATTTGTCAAACTTTTTTAGACATAAATTAGCGCACTTTTAAAATGATTTTGAAAAGAATAAAATAGGAAGGCTTGCCTTTAGTTACTCTAGAGGACGACCAATAGTAGTGCCGAACTCCTTCCCAGCCAATCGAAGGAGATCAACAGCCTTTCCAAAATCCTCTGTTGGAAAAGAACCAGAGCCAACTCTTGTAGTGTATGCCAATACCTGCAAAAAAAGTTTTTTTAAAAGGCATTTTTGGATAAAGATTTACATTTTTTGCCTTTTACAACGTAGTGGAAACAGAATAAAAATTACACTTACCATTCCAATCAGATCGCCCAAAACTCTTGGAGCAATGCCATTTTAAGGGTATGTTGTGGAAATTGCTATGGGGTAAGTGAACCGTCGGTGTTGCTTGACATGAATTCATCCGTCTCGGCCATATATCTCTTGCACCTTTTTTCGTGTTGTTCAAACACTCTGCAGAAGAATGTCATGTGGTAAACAAGTTTAAACACTTATCTCCATGACGAAAAAAAATTATAATCGCTACACTCAAAGTCACATAGCCTATGAAAATAACTTATATGCAGTTTCCAACCTTTTTTCAAGATCTTTTGCCAATCAACTCACTATTGTTCAACCCCTATGCACCTAATGTTAAAATGTGTTTTTTTATTACATTGTATACAAAGTGGGACGTACCTGCAAATAGTTTCTCATATTGTTTGTGCTTCTTGTGCAAGTATATCATAAAGAAGTGTGTATACTTGTATAGCAAGAACTAATGTTGTGCTGCATACTTTGGTACTGTGTATTTCATCATCTTTTAATAAATAGCTAAGCTTGGTAGCACAACACTTAGACCAGGTTCTGCAAGGACAATGTCGAGTAGCATAAGTAGCAACTTGATACGTAATTATCAAAGGTAAAAAAAAGTTCGACACCTCCAGATATGACCATACCTGAAAATAATCCTGTAATGTAGAACACTATACATGCATTGAATGAATTACTATCGTCCATTGCTCAAGCTTGTATCTTGTACCCTATGCAGTCTCTGTAATAAACAAAACCAAGTTAATTATTGATACAGTTAAGGTACAATATTACAATTCAACTTAATACTTACTTAACAATATTACCCTTTTCCCTCTTCCTTTATCCGGGCTTGGGACCGGCAAAGCAAAGGTTTTCATAAGTTTGCTTTGGCGGAGTTAAAAAGGGGTTAAATCAATTAAAAATAAAAAAAACACATACAATGTTTCGGTGCCCCTACATATATGTATCATACAGTAACTTCTTCCATAAATTCTTTATGAATCCTCACCTGTTGTCATATCAGTTCAATTATAACAGACCAATACAGTAGCAATTTTTTTTCATTCAGATCAGATTCAGTTTTGCAAGACTTTCATGTGACCATAACAATTATTACAAAGTATAATGAAATCTTAAACAAAACAAGTTGTTCGGAAAATATAAAGACATACATAACAAGAGTAAATGGGCCAATAATTATTTGTAAAATATGGAGGCCACAATGATATGATATGAGCACGGTCGAGATAGACTATCCCTGTAAGAACGATGGTAAGTCGTTTTACTCATGGAACATTGTAAGCAACAAGGACACTATGGGTTAAGTGGGTGAAAACTAACTTGTTGAGAGGCAAAAATTTCTGGCAGATAAGCATACCTAGTAATTGCTCTTGGTGCTGGAGGTCTATTCTGAAGGAAAGAGACAAAGCAATGTACTTGGCTCAACACCTAATAGGTGATGGGCAGAACACTAAATTCTGGCATGACCCTTGGCTAGCAACTGGCATACTAAAGGAAGAGTTCCTCTCTTCCCTAAGGTATGATTCTACATGTAATTTCAATGTAAATGTAGCTAATATGGTGGTAAATGGCAGATGGGACTTCCCAGATCATATTAGGTTCCATATACAAGACATATATAGCAAGGCAAGCCGAAGAACATATCTTGATTGGTGGAGGACAAGATAAAGTTATTTGGGCTCCATCCTCTAATGGAGAGTATAACTTGAAGGATACATATCATGCACTTAAAGAGACAAAACAACCTGTTAGTTGGCAGAAGCTTGTGTGGTTAATTAACAAAATACCAAGACACTCTTTTATTGCATGGATGACTGTCAAGGGTGGACTCAAAACTCAGAACAAGCTGAAGAATTGGGGTGTACTGCACATTGATACTTGTGTTTTGTGTTGGCAACACTCTGAAACTGAGCAACATCTATTCTATGGATGTAATTACTCCCGGAATGTAGACTATACTTTGCAAAGCTGGATATAACAGAAACATGGCTGGCAGCTGGGATCAGGAATTACTTTGGGTTATAAATACTAGCAAAGGTAAAGGAATTCAATATGATGCACTAAGGTTATTGTTCAATGCCTTCGTCTACTGGATTTGGAGAGAAAGAAATGTGAGAATATCCAAGCACAAGGAGACTTTGGCAGTGGAAATTGCACAACACATTTTGGGAGATGTAAGAACTAAGCTACAAGCACTAAAGGCAACCATGGACGTTGGACCAGATAGGCAGAGACTCATGGATATTTGGGGTATGGACATCAGTGTGACCACCTACCAGGTGAAATGGTGCAAATGGGAGAAACCAGAAGCTAGCAGGTCTATATGCTCTCAATACTGATGGAACGCTACAAGGAACACAAGGAGGCTGGGCAGCAGTTTTGAGAGATGAAGAGGGCATGGTCCTGGGGGCAACACAAGGCAAATCTACACACACGAGTATTTATCTTATTGAATTCCAAGCCTTAGAGCAAGGTTTGATTATGGCAGCTAGCAAGGGTATCACAAGAGTGGCAGCACAAACCGATTCAGCAAATATTGTGTCATTCATTAACAACACCACAGTTCCGTGGCAAGCCAAGCATATGAAAAGAAGGATTAAAGACTTGATAGGAAAAATGCAAACATTCAGTATTCATCACATTTATAGGGAAGCTAACAAGTTGGTGGATGCACTTGCAGCAAACATTCCTACTGTTGAGTTTGTTGAAATTGTTCCTAGTTCATTTTTTGAGGAAATAAAAAAAATTGTGTATGATGACAGCATAGGTACAGCCTATAAAAGATTGTAATACTCCTTTTATAATCATTTTAATGCAATGGGGTAGGGGACCTCAGTAACAACCCCGCTTTCCAACCAAAAAAAAAAAAAAAAAAGTTTCCTCTTCTAAATCTTCATCTCTACATGTCATGCCTATTATCAAAATTATTGAATCTAGTGTTCTCTATGAATTTTTAGGGCTCTATACAATTATAGACACATCAGAACCAAGTCTGAACAATATTTAATTTGACATTAAATTATTTGCACCAGATAACATATCAGCAAGATTAAAAGTTAAAAAGTGTGATACCAAAGCCTACAAAACATGTTCTAATGAAGATCAACAGAGAAAAATTGGCAATGTTAACATGGATGTGATAGATTAATAAAAGCTTTTTCTATAGAGAAACGCAACAAATGCCAATTTAAGAAATCCAAAAAAAAATAAAAATTACCTCACGAAACGCAACAAACGCCAATTTAAGAAATCCAACCCCGTTTGATGAAATCGAATCGAACTTATTTCTACAACAAATTAGAACACATATTAAAAGCTAAATCTAGGAAATCCAATCCAGAAATCGAATCGAACTTATTTCTACAAAAAATTGGAACACATATTAAAAGCTAAATCTAAGAAATCCAATCCAACTCCGTTTAATGAAATCGAATCGAACTTATTTCATTCAGTAAAAAATATTACTTCAATCCAACGGTTTTAATCAAACTCACACCGTTTAATCCAACGTGCACAATCTCATCTCAATCCAAACGTAAGACTACCAACACCACCATTGTCAATCAATCCTCTTATTAACCTTAACAGTTTAACACTCTCTTTTCTCTTTCTCTCTTGTTTTCTGAAACCAAGCCGTCTTTCTTCACTACCCTTTTTCGATTTTTCAACAAATTTCGACTTAAAAGAATAAAGTTTTAATTTTTATTTAATTATAATTAAGAAAAAGAAGAAGGAGATGCAATCAACGAATGGAGGAGTGGATCCAAAGCAGATGCAACTACAACAACAACAATAACAACAACAACAACAACAACAACAACAACAACAACAACAACAACAACAACAACAATGGATGGTAATGCAATATCCAGCAGCAACAATGGTGATGCAACATCAAATGATGCCACCTCAACATTACCCACAAGATTAAAGCTAAATCTAAGCAAAACCAACAAATCAACAACTTTAACTTCAACAACAACAAACCAACAACAAATTAGAACACAAATTAAAGCTAAATCTAAGAAATCCAACTCCATTTGAGAAAATCCCTACCTTTATAGAAACACGAACAATAAATTACAAGATACAACAATAAAAGAATAAATAGAAGGAAGATGTTTGTTTACTTTAACTACTCGATTTATCTATGCAATTTTTTCCAATTTGTATATAACCCTTGATTTTGATATCAAATTAATGAGAGAGAGAGAAAAAGCGCAATTGAGAAGATAGTGTGACGCCCCCAAAATCCAATCCTAGTTGATCAGGCTAAGACCAGACTCCAGAGTCGTAATGTTCTCCATATGTCCACCATGGACCGTAGGTTCACACTACTGCCACGTGACACCAAGCTCCAAATCCAATATCCATGTAAGGACAGAATAATAAAATATAATACGAACAAAATTCGAACGAAACAACAACGGAAGATTTATTTCAAAACCAAACTCTGTATATACATATATACAAGGGTTGAACTGAAAGAAAAACACACAACTGAAAGGATAACATACTGTGGTTGCCCCAAGGGCTACACTGATAACAAAAGACTAACTACAACTTAGAGCACCTGCTAAGCTAACTATCTCCAACTAGATCCTCTTCGCACGCTCCGAGAATCGCTTTACCTGTTTCCTGGAAGGAAGGGAAAAAGGAGCGATTAAACGCTAGCAAGTTACACAACTTGATATCCGATCTTGATCCCAGGGACGGAATCAGCACACCCAATAAAATATAGCAATACAATACATGTATCAATTATAATCATTATATCAATTCCAGCAACTCGAATCAATAAACAATTATATAAACAATCTAATCATCACACATATGGCATAAAGCCCATCCATCTGATATCAAATCATCTGGTACCGCAGTACCCCAGCCATGCATCTGTATGCGACACCGAGCAATACTCTCCGCAGGCTCATAAGGTTGGTGACATAACACCACTGAGTGTACTTCTGTATGCGACACCGAGCAATACTCTCCGTACACTCCAGGGACGTCTCCCCAAATTCAAACTGTTCAAAACAGTCTCTGGCTCGAAAGCCCTTTTTCACACAAATCAATCCATACATTCAATTTAAATGCATCTTAACTATCAATGCGCATAAATTTCAAAATATGCAATCTCACCTTTGGCATGAAAATTATACATGCATAATATCACCAATAATCTAATGATTCATTGCAGCGTCAATTAGGATTTAGACAATCAATATCATGTTAAATCAAATAAACACACTAACATACTTTCCTATCAATTTTCCAATAATAACCAAATAATGATATCAATTTCATGAAATCAAAATCAAACAAATTCAATTAATATGCATAGCCGAAATTGTAGTATAACAATAGCATACTATTACACCCATTAACTTCATCTATCTCCTAAAAGCAAGAGAAGATATCAAATCATGTAACTTACTTTAACTTTCGCGAAGAAAATAGCTATGATAATCGTTTACTAAAATAAATCACAAGCTACATGTCCCAAGCATAGAATTCCAAGTTTCCTACTAGCTTCCTTATACTTATCTCCTTTTTATAATTTTTTTTTTATTTGATCTGCACCTACACAGAGCTGTTTCCCTCTTTCACCATTGTTATATAGTGTGAACACACAAAGTTATAACCAAATCAGTTTCAATCGAGCAGCAAGTCGGTTTCAAGTTAAGTCGGTACAATTCCATTCCTATCTGGTGTGAACAGGTTTGGTCTAAAGTCAAAACAATACATCAGCATACATACATATAAGGTATTACAGATAGTGTGGGGGAAGGATTTATAGATCGAGTTGAGAGAGTTATCGAAGGAGGAGAGTTCTTTTCATGGTGGAAGAGGAAGAAGAGAGGGAGAGTTAGGATCGGGGAAGTTAATTCTTGAGGAGTTATAATTTTGTTACTAACATTTTCCTTTATCACGTGATAAGCACATGGGAAAAAAATTTATTTTCCTAAGTAACTACTTACACTATTAAGCTATTAGTATATTTTTCCGATGCTGTTACTAAATAAATCAAAAAAATAATTTAATTAATACTAACGATTTTTATGAAATACTAACACCATAATGCCGTTACAAGCCTTCTAACAGTATTTTGCCGTTAGAAATTAAAAAAAACCTACGTTACTAAAACCCAGTTTTGGTGTAGTGCTCTCTCTCTCTCTCTCTCTCTCTCTCTCTCTCTCTCTCTCTCTCTCTCTCGCTGGAATCTTTCACGGTTTTTCTCCCTCTCTCCTCGCTGGAATATCTATCTCTTTCGCCGAAAACTATACTGTCGAAATCACTGCGAGTTCTTAAGTTCTTGATTATAGTGTTGATGAATGATGATTATAGTATTGAACTGTTGATGAATGATGATTTCAAATTCATTACTGCCAGAATCTATACTGCCGGAATTGTTGCTGCCGGAATTTTTAAGTTAGTAATTTGGTATTTATTTGATCTTAAATAAAAAATAAGTTTAAACAATAAAATTTTATTTTTATTTTTTTATAAAAAAGAGTATTCTGTAATTATGTATGAAAATAAACCTTATCATAATTTTAAAACATAGACGAATTCAGTAATTCGATGTCTAAAAGAAAAACGGGGTATTTTTATAATAAAGATATTTTTAGTAATTTTGTACAATTAGGCTGGCTTGGTAAACCATTGTATTTTACTGGATACGTGGGCCAAAATATCAGACTGAAAAATTGGTATAGGCTAAATATTGATCCTAATAGTTTTGGGCCCGGTTGTGGGGCTGGGTTGTGGATTGGGTTATTAGGTTTGGATGGTATTAGTTTATAGCATGGGACACGTGGCACAAAGTTTCAATCTGGAGGGAGAATGACAATAAACAATTATAAAATACTGTAGACTTTAGGTGCTGCCTTTATAGATAGTTTAGATTTGTTATATGATTTAAATTTCATTACTGCCAGAATTAATCTATACTTAGTGTGTTGGTTTGTTTTGGTTATTTGTGTGTTGGTTTGTCTTGTCTTGATCATCTTTGTGTGAAACCCGTATTTGCAAATTGTTGTACTTTTTAACAACACTATGAATAAAATTTGTTTTCTTAAGTTTAATGTTGTCTTGTATACTTGTATAAATTTTTATATTGGTAGGAGCCTAGGACAATGGCTAAGAGGGACATTGGGTGGAAGTACGGGTTTGTTGAGCCAAGTGATGAGACTGGAATAGTTTGTGGTTTTTGTGAGAAGAAAATGCGAGGGGGAGGGATGACACGGTTCAAGGAACACCTAAATGGAGTTGGGAATGATGTTACAAGTTGCACGAAGGTACTTCTTGGTGTCAGATTACGTATTCAAGTTAATTTACAGGAACTTGCTGCACGACGAGTTACTTATAGGCACACAGGACGAGGAAGACCACGGTGACGAGTTGAGGAGGTGGGACGACAAGAGCCAGTGACTAGTGGTGCTTCTTCACACCAGATCGAGACTCAGGACGAGGACGACGAGACTAGAGCGCAATGAGACTTGGAGGAAGTATTGAGGCGTTCGACAGAGGACCCTGATTACTTAGAGCAGCGAGACTTGGAGATGGCTATTGAAGCATCACGTAGGGAGCATCTTTCTTCATCTACTAAGAGAACATCATCTAGTCGAGTGTAGCGAGACTTCACTGATTATGATAGTGATCTTGGGTTTTAGTTTGTTTATTTTATCTTAGTAAGATTGTACATTTTATTAATCTTAATAATAATTTAAGTTAAGTATGTACGTATTATGTAAGTTAAACAGTTTATTTATGTTAATTATGTTGGGTTTTAAGTTAATAAAATATTCTCGGATATTCTCGAAATTCCGACAAAAACCACGAAATGTCGGATTTCTAAACCTCACCATTCCGACACAGGCCCTCGAAATTTTGGGACATATGTCGGTTTTCCAAACCCCAAAATTTTACCCGGATTCGACATCTTGAAGTATGCCCAAGGGTATGTTGCATGATAACAAGAGCAACAAAACAATGTGTATATGAGGTTCCATCAATAAAGGTGAGGGTCTGCCTAACGCCTTAACCCAAAATCCGAAATTTGTAGCTATTGGTGAAAAGTCAAAACACAAAGATAGTCAACAAGACAAACACAAGGACTAAGAAACAAAGTAAAATCAAAATTGGGGATGTTAGTCGAATTTCCAAGTAAAAACAAAAATAAACCCAATCTTCTTCTTCTTCTTGTTGGTTGGATTTAGAAGTTTGGAATTTGGATGGTTAAGAAGAACCAAAGAACAAACAAGACTAACAAAGCTTTTGTGTTCTTAAAACATATATTATTATTATTATTAAATTCAAAAGCCCTAATTTTATAGAGAGAGTTTGGAGATTTCTCTTAAACTGAATCCAATTCTCACTTTTTCTTGAATATCTTTTGCCCTAAACAAAAGCTTTGTGTTTAATTGAGTTTTTTTTTATCGTCATCATTCATTCATTCATTCATTCATTAATGGAAGGAGTGCGAATGTTATCAGATCATTTCAATCAGTAAATGGTTGACGACTCAATCTTCAAATTCCAAAACAGGTATCTCTCTCTCTCTATTTATCAAATTTTCAGACTATTTTGTAGTTCAATTTGATTACTTTTTATGGTTAATAGCTTAATTTTTATTGAAATAAGCTAAATTGTCTTTGTATATCAAGTATCACCTATGTGTGCAAAGTTCACGCAAACTTTTGTTTTAAAGACATGATTACACCATTATTCGACTAGTTCTATCGAAAACCACCATGTGTACATCTTGAAACACTGTGAAACAGTTTATAAAGTTTCTAAATTTTGTTTAGTTATATATTGTACCTATGGTCATTGAAAACTTAATTTTGTAATGGAGAAAGCATGCACTGATAGTATTTATTAGCTAATTACATCTTCCCATTCGAAAAATCATTCAGCTGCACTCCTCCAACAACCATAGGCATCTTAGACCCATGCCTAAATTTACATCTTGATAATACTTTGTCGTACCTGCTTATTCTAAGAGAACTTTTTGTGAAAGAACCATGCAATGTTTATAAGCCATATAAAGTCACTAAAGATCCTTTGAACATTAAGTCACCCAGTGGCAGTTAATTATTTTTGTTAAATGAAAGTTAAAGGTTCTCACCTTGATGTAGAGTTAGGAATTGCTTTCAATGTTCTTCGATGTACAAAATGTGTGAAATGGGTGAATAAGGAAGTAAAAGGTCAATATAAATGCATGGTGGAATGAGATAGTTACGTGAATAAATCCATGACCTAGTTAAAAATGAGTCCTTGCCGAGAAATGGTAACCAACGGTGGAGAAAATTTAAATGATTCATATGTTTGAAAGTCGACACTACTATATTGTTTTGGTCCACTGCTAATCTTTTTAATCTATGTCCTGTGTAATGAGTTGATGGAGTGAGGTACGAACCCAAGAGAAAAAGAAAGGGGGAGGTGCAGATATCCACCTATATGCGATACAGGAGAAGAGGGAAGGAAACAAATTCTTAAAAAAATTCCTACCCTGTTCTCTGCTTGTATATGACAGCAGAAAAGTAGGAGCTTTGTCCTACACCCTTGATTGGAACTCAGGTGGTTGTGTTCCACTTAAACTGGCAAAGGATTCTAACCATTCTCCACATTTTGTTAAGTAAAACCTATCCATTGAACCCAGAATATTTTTTCAATCCTTTTCTGCTTTCTAACCGAGTCTTTCATAAGTCACCAATGCCGATCTTAAATTTTTCTCCCTGAAATGGCTGAGTAAAACTTTATAACTTAATTGATGCTAGAAATGTCAGAATGTAATCTCGCTACCAAAACAGATCACTGGTGGGAACTTCTGCCTGCCCCCTTGAGGAAATGAGCTTTTATTTTTGCTCGACCTTCACCATGATGCCCCCTTTTCAAAATTGAATTGGTAAAGTAAGCCTGCAACAAGACGTAAAGTTTGAGAAGAGAAGTAAACAACTAGTGTCAAAAAACCTCACCCCTCTTGCATGTCTTTGGTTCATACCTTTCTTCCTTTTATCTCCTGGATTCGTACCTCCACCTACTCACCATTTTCCCAGAATCCAGATTGAACAAATAGCAATGAACCATATGCATGTTAGTGTTTTTAGTAGAAAAGGCGCATACCACTTAATATGTTCGGGTTAATGAACAAGAGTGTGGTCGGTATAGGTATTACATACAATTGATAATCACTTCCACTTGTTTTTATTGTTTGGTCGATCAAGTATCTCTTGCGAAGTTCTTAGTTTCTACTTCAATGGTTCCTTGCATAAAAAGATGGAGAAGATTATTCTAATTATTTGAGGAGACTTTATGTTGTGGCTGAGATAAGAGCAGCATCCCTGGTAGCTTGTGAGAACACGAGGTCTTGAGAATGTGATTTGCTTATTTGCAGTTTTTGGTAGGACAGAGTTCGGGTTCTGTATTTAGTAGGATAGTCTATTGTCTAATTACTATTGGACTAGGTTGAATCAATAAAATTAAATAATAATAATAATAAAGAAAAAAAAAAAAAAAAACCCGGCTCGCAACATCTCTACATTTTTTAGTTAACTACTTTACATAAAGTATGTGACCTGCTGGTTTTCTATGTACATATAAGATGAAGGCAACAGTGAGGAGTTCATTGATAGCGAATGTTCAACAGGAGGGTTGGAGGGAAGTCTTGAATTTTGTGGCAGTGTTTTAGTTATACATTATGTGTAATTTGGTTAATACCTATCAGAGAAACATACCAGAGAGGAAGAAGAAAAATAGAGAGCGGCATATAATGGCCGAAGATGGGAGTAGGATGTATTGACCAGATAAAATCAGAAGGGAGAGTTGGAAGACGAGGCTGCACGAAGAAAGGCCTACGGAAAAGAGGTGATTGGTCTTCATGAAGAGTTTTAGATTTTTGGGAGGGGTGTGTGGCCAGGAAAAGTAGTTGCAAATGGACGATTTGGGCGATCGTTAACGATGTACAGGAAAGACATGGAGCAAAGGCTAGAGCAGGATACAGCTCGGAATCTAGGAGAAAGGCTACTATGATTCGATAGATGCAGGGTAACCCATTTTGGGTTAAATTGGCTCTGTTTAAGATTGTACTGGGTTGTGGGTTGGCTCTTAAGCTGAAGTCATCACGTGGTAGTAATCTCTTGTGCGTTGTGTTAGTGTTTATGTGCTGGATAAATACTTGAGACTTTATGTAATCTCTGGTGTAATTCAGGATTAGCTTTATGAAAATACATTTACTGATAAAATTATCTTAATTGAAATTCTGGGGGTGGGAATTATTTGGGGTTATCAATCATGAATATTAATCTATGCTTTACACAGGATGAAGGCTTTCAAAGATTGGATCTCATCCCAGGCAGTGTCAAAGTCCTTGCTCTCATCAAGACCATTGTTAGGCGGTGGTAACATTTTTGAAGAGGAAGCCATAAATGAAAATAATGAAATTCAAGGTGCTAATAATTGTTCTTTCCTCTTCTTTCCTCTGGTTAATTTGTTTAGTGTATATTTCTTGCTATTTTATAATTACAAGTTCTTTTAAAGGTAAGGTTTATAGAGTTCATTCGGTGCTTTACGTTTCTCATATCTTAATTATTTTTATTTGGTGGTGCTGCGGGAGGGTCACTTCCCTGATTTGATTTGATTTCATTCTAATTTTTTACCCTACATTCTTTTCGTTTTTGCTTGATTAATAACTATTTTCTATTGATGTTTTTTTCCAGTTTTATTTCTTTTTCTTTGAGGGGTAAGGTGGTGGCCAGATGAGTGTGTTTCTTGAATTTACAATGTGAACTAATGTCTCACAGCCAATTTTTTTATCTTGTTCCTTGGTGTACGACCAATATCAACAAAAAGCAAGAATGGGGGTAGAATACAAACAACAGAATTGAAATTCCCTAGTTCCCTACATGTCCCTCCACTGCTTATGCCAAAGGAACAACAATCCTTGGATGGTCAAACTTTCTCCTGTGAGTCGCACGTCTAATTTTGAACCGTCTGATTCCGCACCAGACAAAATACCCAAATCATAAAACAACCACAACCTTTCTTTGCCTCAAAACGACTTTTTCAAGGAAGTGAAATGAAAGAAAACCCTGCAAAGTCTGAAAACGAACCTTGCCTTTCAGAAAAATAAAGGAGAAATCAGTAGAGCAGAAAACCTCCCCCTTGTTACCTGGAACGTGGGTTGCTTCGGTTACTGGTACACAGTACCTACTTCCACGGTACCTGGGAAGCTCGGGTAGGCAGAGTTGGTATAGTATATCGGATCGCGGTTCACATTACGAACTGGTACTTGAACTATCTTAATATGAAACCTGATCATCTTACGTGGATATCTATGTGCTTGAATACAATAGTACAAAAATGTATTCATAGGTCAAGCAAAAGTAAAAAAAAAAAAAAAAAAAAAAAAAAGAAAACACCCCAACTTTTAATGGAGTGATAGTGGTCCATGAGAGAAGCATTGTGTTAGTCTTTTTCGCCGTTTGGATGCGGTTAAAAGCTTGCTCTTTCTTTCTTCCCTCTCTTTCTCAGTGACTCTCTTGGATGGCCTTTGCTCCATTAGAAGTTGAGCTGTTGTTTTGCCGTTGCTCGACTTGGGAACAACAGTGTATATGATTGTTTAAAGAAAATAGTCGCCACAAGGATTGATCCTAGGGTACAAATAAAAAGATAAGTATAGGAAACCTTAGTTTGGAGCAATCACAAGAAGCGACTGAGGTTTCAGTTGGAGATAGTTGAAGCATAACTCGCCCTACCTGTTACTGAATAGCTTCCTTCCTGTTCCTCAATCATTGACATATTTGGGCAAACACATCTCATTGAGGTTGGGATTATATAGTGAATGCAACATACGCCAATAAATTTCCAAGTACCAGTAATTTTTGGCTATATTATAGTTTTGCATACAAAAGAGATAAGTATTGAACTATACAGCTTTCATGTAGTGTATGTCTTAGCAAAGGTTAACTGCATGGCTTTTTAGATTCTTCTTACCTCCCATCAGGAACGTCAGATTCGATGAAAATATGGGAGCATTTGATCTTGTAATTTTGTCCATTCACTGATGTATTATCTTTATTACTATTGATGTATAAATATTTTCTTAAGCACTCTTCTTAATTACCTAAAGTTATATTTTTTGGATGTTTTTGAGATTAGTATGATGAATTTGTTCATTGTCTTAGAAAAGGTCACCTCATCTCGCATCTACCAATTGTTTTTGTGGGAGTCGGTGGCTGCTTCTCATTCATGACTTTGAATGCATTGGATTTGTATTGATGGAGTGTCATTTGAAGAATAACTAGAAATTATAAATGCATTGTTTTGAATGACTATATATATCAGCGAAAAGAGTCTAAATTTAGACAGTTATTAATTAGAATTTTTGGGCAGAGTGTGTGTAACAGTTACTAATTTCCCCAGAACATTAGTAGTATGTGTCAGTTTAATTAAAAAGTGAAGCAATCTGTAGCTTTTATACACCTCTTTCATCATAAATAATAGCACTTAAATGACGAGTAGATCTGTTCATCACTTCATCATATGGGTTAGTAATAAGATGTACAAATCATGATGGTTGACCTTTCTCAGTGGAGTTTTCTAGCCAAACTCATGTAGTACCAAATGTCCAAAAAGATCCGCTGGGTTAAATCAACATATAATATTATTAGTGTTATTTTTACTTTGGTACCTAAGATATGACAAACCATTTGTGTGTTCAAAGCTATGCTGTCAAGGGCGGAGCGAAGCGCCAGGCGCCCAAATTTTTGAAGACCGCCTCCACCGCTCAGGCGGCGCTCAGGCGACGCTCCGATCAGACCTGATGTTTACTAACAGTATTTCATTCTCTGAATATTTCTATACAGTAAACTGCAAATTTGCAGTCCGCAACTCTATAAACACTGTTTACTAACAATTAAAAGAAGAATTTGAATTTGATTTGAAAAAATTAAAAGAAGAAAAAAATTAGATTTGGATTTGACTTGATATGAATTTGATTTGAGAAGATTAGAAGATTAGAAGAAACTTAGATTTAGATTTGTCTTGATATGAACGAAGTAGCCGCCGTAGTAGGAGAGACGGAGAGAGAGAGAGAGAGAGAGACCAGAGGGAAAACCAGAGGTTTTTATTTTCTTAACTTTTATATGGGCTTTTTTAGGTTTGGGCCACCCCTGAGCCCGTTTATATGGGCCGCTCTGAACAGAGCGCTGGACCTGAGCGCCGCCCAGGCGACCCAAAGCGTTTTAAGCGCTGGTTTCACCCAGCGGAGTGTCCCCCTTCAGAAATAGTGCCTAGGCGGCGCTGAGCGGCGCTCAGGCGGCGCTGAGCGGCGCTCAGGCGGCGCCCCTGACAGCATAGGTTCAAAGGCCAGCATGTGTACATCATGTAGTATTAGAGGCACCTAAGATAGGACTAACTTTAGAAAGCCGATATGTGTACATCATTTACTGTATTTGTAGTCTGTACATGGTAGTCTCTATTTTATAGTGCAAAGCTGTAAAATATCAAAAGGTTGTCATTGCATTAGCATACTCACTGAAAGCCTGTATCTTTGTTAGTTGTTACATTCGAAACAAACTTTATGCAAATAATGTTTCCACATCGCATGCATACGACGTGTTTCTAACTTCCAATTCTATAATTTCAGGTTCAACTGCTACTGGTATGCAGGAGCGGCCTGTATCTGCCAATAATTTGCTTCAGAGTTCCATTGACAATGAGGAATCTCGGCGTGCTTCAGCTGATGATCTTGGGTTGTCTGGTAATATGGATAGGAATAGGATGGACCCGTTAGCTAAGATTGAATCTCTGCAAATCAAGTTCATGCGCCTTGTCCACCGACTCGGGCAGTCACATGATAATATCTTAGTGGCAAAGGTCTTGTACCGCCTACACCTAGCAACCCTGATACGTGTGGGGGAGAAAACTAGCCTTAGAAATGATAGAGCTAGAGCAATGGCGGCAGAGCTTGAGGCAGCTGGGCGTCCTGATTTGAACTTCTCTTTAAGAATACTTGTTCTGGGGAAAACTGGGGTTGGCAAGAGTGCAACCATAAATTCTATTTTTGATCAAATGAAGGCTGCGACGGATGCGTTTCAACCTGCCACCAATCACATCCGGGAAGTTATTGGGACCTCAAAAGGGATTAAATTAACTTTTATTGACACCCCTGGTCTCTTGCCTTCCTCTACAAGAAATGTACGCAGGAACAGGAAAATCTTGCGTTCTGTGAAAAACTTTATCCGAAATACTCCACCAGACATTGTTTTGTATTTTGAACGTCTTGACCATATCAACATGGGTTACAGTGATTTTCCCCTCCTAAAGCTTATAACTGACACCTTTGGATCTGCTATCTGGTTGAATACTATCCTTGTCATGACACATTCTTCTGGAGCTCTTCCGGAAGGTCCCAATGGTTATCCAGTCAGCTATGAGCCTTTTGTAGCGCAGTGCACAAATCTAGTGCAGCACTACATACATCAGGCAGTATCCGATTTAAAAATAGAAAATCCTGTATTGATGGTCGAAAATCATCCTCAGTGTAAAAAGAACATATCCGGGGAAAAGGTTCTCCCTAACGGACAAGCATGGAGATCTCAATTTTTGCTTTTATGCATATGTATGAAAGTTTTGGGGGATGCTAATACCCTTCTGAAATTTCGAGATGGGTTTCAAATAGGACCATCTGCTAGTAATCGGCTGCCTTCTCTTCCCCATCTCCTATCAACACTTCTCCGGCCACGATCAACAGAGAGAGAAAACGATGAGTTGGATGATCAAGACACGGATGATGAAGATGAGTACGATCAATTACCTCCTATCCGCATTTTGACCAAAGCTCAGTTTGAGAAGTTAACTAAATCTCAGAAAAATGCTTATCTTGATGAACTTGATTATCGGGAGACCCTTTATCTAAAGAAGCAGTTGAGAGCTGATATTCAGAAACGGAGAAATAACTTGCTTCCTAAAGATGGAAACTCGGCCAGTGATGAGGATTACGATAACCATGAGGGAAACCCAGAAGCTGTTCAACTGCCAGATATTGCAGTCCCACCAAGTTTTGATTCAGATTGGCCTGTACATAGATACCGTTGTGTTGTTACTAGTGACCAGTGGCTTGCTCGACCTGTTTTAGATCCCCAAGGATGGGATCACGATGTTGGGTTTGATGGGATAAATTTGGAAACCGTTGTAGAAATGAAAAAAAATCTCCATCTCTCTGTTCTGGGACAGCTGAGCAAGGATAAGCAGGATTTTAGTGTACAAACTGAATGCAATGCGCTTTTCACAGATCTGAAGGGGTCCTCTGCATCTGCAAGCCTAGATGTTCAAACTGCTGGTAAGGATCTTGTTTGCACAGCTCGTGGAGACACAAAGCTGAGGAACTTGAAGCACAACACAACCGGATGTGGCGTTTCTGTGACTTCTTTCGGAAATAAATATTTTGTCGGTGCTAAGATTGAGGACACTATTTCTGTTGGGAGGAGAGTGGAGCTTGATCTAAATGTTGGTCGTATGGGAGGTTTGGGTCAAGTGGCGTATGGTGGGAGCTTTGAAGCAACTGTAACAGGGAGAGACTACCCGGTAAGAAATGAGAAGATTGGCCTAACCATGACTGTTCTCTCCTTTGACAAAGAGATGGTGTTTGGTGGTAATATTTTATCCGATTTTCGCATTGGCCATTCTTCAAAAATTTCACTCAATGCAAACTTGAATAGTCGGAGAATGGGGCAAATTTGTGTTAAGACGAGTAGCTCTGATCATGTAGAGATTGGATTGATTGCAGTAATCTCAATCTGTAGAGCTATTTTTCGTAGACGGGCTATTGAAGATAGAACTGTTGATTGAAAGAGCCAAATAGTGGGGATAATATCTTTTCCATCTGATTCAAAGGCAAGACCTCATTCAGAAGGGATGCAATTTTGGTGATCTTGATGGTTATTGATGAAGGGATGCACATTCAAGAACCTTTCCTTTTTTCACAAGAGCTGGTCCCAGTTAAGTGGAAGAGAAAACACAATTTACTTATCATCAATACATCATTTCGGGATAGCAAGCTGTGGCGATCCAATGGCGTCGATATCAGATAATGGCAGTCCAACTGAGGTATAAGCTTTGACCCCAAGTACTAAATATCGTCCACGCTAGTATATTAACAGTTGATCTGGTAATTTCCCTTTTTTTATCCCTCGCCAACTTGAGAGAGTTTATTTGTAATGTTAATTGAGCATTGTGAATCTTTTAACTTGTAATGCTAAAGGGTATAGAAAATTCTGGCAGAAGGGGAAGGCTATAAGTTGCTAATAATACAAAAATGAGATATATGTTTTGAACAAAATAGACTAGACATGAATATCCCAATGGGTATCTGTAGAGCTTTTTGTTATTTGCGTTTATCTCAAAACTTCAATATATTGAGAAAGTCGCTTAAATATAATTCAAGCTTAAAATAACAACCATTTGAACTTGTGGCTCTCATGATAATATGCCTTGGACGGTAGTGGGCAAGTCAAGATATCTTTTCCTCTCCAAGAATGTGCTCTCATATTCTTATCGGAAAGTTTCAAGATTCCTTCTGAAATTAGCTATTTTGGTTCTCTAACTTTGTCCAAATTTTCAGTTGAGTCCCCAAAATTTAAATTCGTCAATTTGGTCCCAAATCTTTCGAAATGTTTGCAAAATGGTCTCACCGTTACCAAGCTTTTAACAATTCTCTTTTTTTACAAAATGGTTTATATTTTTACACAGTTTAGGTTTGTGTTCTATTTTTAAACAACATGATGTTGCGCTTGCACTCACGTGCTCTGCTGACCTGGCCAAAAAAAAATATTAAAATTTGAATTTAACAGACCACGTGTGATAGTAAACTACTACTAGGCAACTTTGTTAAATACTTGGTAACGATGAGATTATTTTGCAAACATTTTGAAAGATTTGAGAGCAAATTGAGCGGTTTAAACTTTGAGAACTCAACTGAAAATTTGAGCAAAGTTAGGGGACCAAAATAGCTAATTCGTCCGATAATAATGTTATCAAGAACATACTAGTATCTGTCAAGAATCAAAAGTGCCACAAATTATCTTCCCTTATGTCACAACTATACCTTGCCACAAGTGATATTACCTTTCCTTCTGTAAATTATGTTCACACCAAGTTTCTTTTGATATAATAATATAATATCATTGCATTTGGTACACAATGTGTTTAGGCCTTTAGGTAAGAAGTATGGAGTGTATTTTATAATTTATACTGCCTGATCATCTCTGTGCAATATTTTTCTTCACCTTGTTCCCTTCATCCCTTGACCCTTAGTTTAGTACAATTCTACTATCCAGCAATAAGTTTGTTTGGTCACAATGAAATTAGCACTATACAGCATAAACTACTGCATCTGTTCTCCAATGGCTAAAACTGTTTACTCTGTGCATCTCAAGCTACTGTACTTGGACTAAGAATCGTATCATGGTATCCGTGTAAGAAGTATAATCGTATAATGTGTAATGTTTCACATTTCTTTACTTCAGCCTTGATCGAAACTATGAAACTATCCATTGAAATCCCTGATCAGAACTGTGATTTTATTTTGATTCCAGCTCTTAATCCCAATCCAGCAACTACTAACAATAGAATCAGAATTCAGAAGTATCACCCTCGTAGTAATCGATGGATAATAAGCAAATTCTAGTATGCTAGTTTAAAGTCTGCAAAGTTGCTCCCAACCTAAACTATTATAGCTTCTGAGCATTACTATGTATGGATAACTTGTTTCATGGTAATAGAAACATTTCCCAGTTCCCAAGTCCCATGAAACCTGACAACTTCGATGCTATTAACGTTGTTGAGTCCGAAGGGTGACTAAGACTGAAGACTGTTGTTGTCTATGTCAATCACGAATAAAAGCTGACAGTCACCTCATCAAACATCACACGTTGTTTCCTTGTTAGATATATGATTATGTTGTTTCTGTTTTCCTGCAACAAACCTCAGATTATACATAGGATAATGACTTTTCAATCTTGTTTCTCTCAATTCATGTTTAGGTTCAGAAATCAATGAAGTAGTATTGTTTTCTCCACCACTACCAAACTAAACCTTTGACGTAGTAGCTTTGTGAACCTAACAACATTGATAATTGGTTGGTTCTTATTAACAGTGGAATATTCCTGGTTAGTTATCCATTGGTTCAAGAATTTTGTATACTCGTATATTATTATTCTGATTGGTTTATTTAATGTGATCTTGTATGTATAATGATGCCATGCATACATCATTCTGAATTCGGTCATGTTATCCAACCATTGCCCAAAAGTAATAATAATTCTCACAATTATGTGTCAACAGGAACCAAAACAATGTGAACTGATGGTTCTAGTTCTAGTTCTAGTTCTTGTTACCTTCTTATGATATGATAGTGATTATAGGTGATTTGATTGTCCAACAGACAACAGTTTGAGACTTTGAGTGGTTCATTAAGTTGGGGACTTAGGGGTGTTTTGAATGCAAATAAATACTAATCAATCAACCCTATATTATATGAGACACAACGTTCGATATTGACAACGTTAATCTTTACAAGGATCACATGAAATTAAAGGACATTGTTTTACGTGCAAGCAAACCTTAATCTTTGCTATCAATCATCATTCCATTAAATCACTCATTTTGATGGATAGATTAAGATTGTCCTGTAGATTCCAAAGTCCAAACAACAGCTGGGACCTTAATCAATTTTTATTACTGAATGGTTCAACTAACTATCAACTTCTTAATATAAAAGACAAATGCAAACAGTGATCCAATATGACCTAATTGTAAAGAAATTTTTTGGATGTAATGAGATAATCATAGGTGCCACTTTTTTAGGTTTATCATGTTTGGATAATTTTGATTAAGATATGAATCAATCATCATGTCCAAACTCCAAACTTAGTTTGGTTTCATCTGTGCCAAGGTATCCATAACATGATTAATCAAAATAGTTAGTCTTATTAATTACTTGTTCCACTTCAATTATTTGACATTGATAAAACGTTTTCTGAAATAGTTGAATATATATGAAAAAGATTATGACAGTCACATGCATAAAAAAGTGAACTTGCCATTTGTGGATTTTCTGAAATTTTCTTTTCTTTGCAACATGTTAATGTGGGTTGTACTTTCTTATTCTTTAGCTTTAGCTTGGAGCTGTTTCAACTTTCAACCATTAAAGTAAATTACCAAGTGTTGAACATATCTATGGCCAATGGGTCATTGTTGCATTGGGTCTGCATAGATCCTTTCAAAATAAGATTATCAAGAAGATTGTACCCAAGAGTTTTACCCACCCTCAACTAAAATATTAGCATGCATATGATTGCGCAAAAAAAAAAAAAAAAATCATATTTTTTTTTGTGACGAAAATGAAAGGACTTGCCGCGCAGTTTGTAGCGTGTTTGTCCTCTACGTTTGTGTAATTTGTTGAGCTTATCAATAAAATCATATTTCATTTTCGTCACAAAAAAAAAAAAAAAAAACTTTAGGTTTTATAATAAACTGGTCCAATAATTTCATACATGGGCTGCCCAAAATAATGTGTCCTGTAAATTAAATCCAATAGTTTGGTGGGTGTCATCATCATAATCATAATAATGACACAACAACAACAACAACAACAACAACAACAACAACAACAACTGATGATCTGAGTATGTATATGTGTTTATCAAATGATCCATACAAAATCTTACACTTCACATATATCAAATTAGAAGCCTAGTCAGATACATCCTTGAACCAGTAAAGAAGAGATGAGGAGATACAAGAAAATGGCAATGGGTAATAGGTCCCACCTCACTTTGAGAAAGACAGATGATGAGGAATAGCTAGGTGTTTGAGACTTTTTAACAACATCACACGTTCTCACTACTACCACACTATACTCTCACACTTAGCCATTAGTTTCACGGAAGTAGAAACACTTTCCATTTTTAGAAACATTTGCTTTTGCTTTTGCTTCTTTCTTCTTCTTCTTCTTCATCTCTACTTCTTCAAGTTTCTCTTCTTCTTCTTCTTTCTTCTTTGTTGTTGTAGTAGAAGAAAGAAAAAAGGAAAGATGGGAAGAGGAAAGATTGAGATCAAGAGAATAGAGAATCCAACTAATAGACAAGTTACTTATTCAAAGAGAAGAGCTGGTATTTTGAAGAAAGCTAAAGAACTTAATGTTCTTTGTGATGCTCAAGTTGCTTTAATCATGTTTTCTACCACTGATAAACTTACTGACTTTGTTAGCCCTAATACAACGTAAGTGTTTGTTTGTTTGTTTGTTAATTGATCTTTTTATTTTTATACCCTTTTTAAGATCATATTTTTTTTTTTTTTAGGATGAAGAAGACTTTTGATATGTATCAACAAGCTTCTGGAACCAATCTTTGGAATTCTCATTATGAAGTAAGCTTTCCATCTTTATATTTCTTCTTCTTTGGTTTCAGTTCTTGGGTTTTTTTTTTTCCTTGATTTAATTAACTTATATTTGTATGTTAATATGTATAGAAAATGCAAGAAGCCTTGAAGAAGCAGAAAGAGACCAACAGAAAACTTCGTAAAGAAATCGGGTAAAAGTTTTTCATTTTTATTTTTAATGGATTTTTATTTATTTTAAAAGCTTAATGTTTTCTATGAATTGAACATAAAATTAGGGTTCTGTTTGTTCCTATGAGTATATATATAGGCAAAGGGTTGGTGGTGAAGATCTAAGTGATCTGAGTTTCGAAGAATTGTGCGGTCTTGAGCAACATTTAGAGAGTTCTGTAAAGATTGTTGCACAAAGAAAGGTAAATAAATTTGCTTTGTAAATTTGAAGAAATTTACTTTTTATCTCTATACTGTTGAACATTCCTTGCACATGGGTTCTTATGTAAACTAGATTAACTAAATGCTTTGAGAAAAAAATCCCAAAGAAACTTTCTTACTTAACTTGACATGGATAGAGTTTTTAAAAATCCCAAATCATTTTTCTGATGGCATTTTCTCACAAGTTTTTGCTAAGCAAAGCTGCAGTGTTTATTGTAAAGGATCAATTAACATTCAACAAGTTTATTGGGACTTGGGAATATCATTTTATAGGTTTAATTAGAAGACTGATGTTCTCTGTTGTGTAACAGTTTACTCAGATAACTACTCAGACTGAAACTTCAAAGAAAAAGGTAGCACTTTCATTTTAAGTTGACTATATTGATATCTTTTTGCTATATTTCTATGTTTTTGCCAAAATTATAATGGTCTTTGGTTTCTTGTTTTATCCTTTGGATGTAGATAAAGAGCCTTGAGGAAATGCACAATAATCTCCTGCATGAATATGTAAGCACATTATACTGTTGTTTCTTTAATTTCTTTTTGAGTTTCTTTGATTATGTTGAAGTGTTTAATTTAAAAACTTTTCGGACTTTATATATGTATTCAGGAAGAAAGACTTGAGGAAGAATATGCACTAGCGGATCATGAAGGATTGTCTGCACTTGAAATGGCGGCTAATGGTGCTTCACATATATTCGCATTTCGTTTGCAACCAAGCCAGCCAAATCTTCATGGTGACGGAGGATGTGGATTCGAAGATCTCCGACTAGGATGAGTAGAATTAGAGGTCACAAACCTTTTCCCCATCTCGTACTATTTGTTAGCGTATATGCTATGTGGTAGGTCTAATGTGATTATTATGCCTGGAAGATGTAATCAGCTTGACTTGTGTAGCTGCTTTACCTTTCTTTGTGATATCCAAACTGCTAGCTTGGTTTTGGAAATGGATCTATGTTTCTTTTGTTGCTGGATTAATGGAAAGTTAGGTTGTTTTGTTCTTATAATTTACATACCTTCAATTATATTTTGCATTCGTCGTATAAATTAAGCCCAACCTTACTGTATATAAAACTTAGATTCATAAATGCCATAAGGGAATATGTAGAAGGAAAAGAAACTCAGTTATTATATCAGCTCAAAGAACAAATAACTGATAATTAAAGTTAATTGATGAAATATCAAGTCCACCTGTGACACTGGAAGCCGTGGATCGATGTACACACCCTACTTGATCAGAAATGCTTTCAACTATGACATATTGACATAATAGTTGTGCATTATATCCTTAAAACATTGTTTTGTTCCAAAATAATAGGTATCTAATGGTGTTTCAGTAAAGAATTACCATGCTTAGTGCACTAGAACCTCTTAAAACAGTGTGTATATTGATATATAGCTATTGGTGTCGAATATCCACACCCTTATGTTCATTCTGTGTAATGAACATCTGAACTTGGTTAGTTTCCAATATGCATAATAGAATTTTGTTTGGGTCTTACAGTGATATACTGTATGCTATTTTACGAGTTCTCCAGAAGGCTGAATCTTACTGTTTCAGCTTGTTGAGTCAAAATATAAATAACTTCGAAGAATTTGTAAAACTTGAAAAACTGTTATTAGCCTCATTAGAAGGTAATGAAGGAACTTGTTCTCGCGAGCTTGGCAATATAGAAGGTAAACTGTTATTTTTCATACAGATGGTTAGTTCAAGTGGACTCTGCTCATTAATAGTTCCAACTGTTTTAAGTGTACTACTACTCATAATACAAACCATATAATGTAGTGGAAGATGCTATAAGAGGTTACATCTACTCATATACAAACCATATACTGTACTGTTGGAGTTCAGTGAATGATTCCTTGTTTATATTCATGTTCCAGCAAGAGTTATATTAATTGTCCTCTATTGTTCCTTTTGTTATCATCTAAATTGTTATCTTCACTCTTCACCCACCATTTGATTTTGACAGACATGATGCTTATATTTCCCAAAGCTCCATTGTGCTCAATAATATTTCCTGGATATATATGCTATGTTACTTGAGTGATTCTAAGCTTATTAACAAGCATCCCATCTTTACATGGGCAGTATTGTAGGTATATTGAAGTACATACATTTATATTTCAAAGGACTTGAAGGTTTAGACATGCCTTTAATTGTATTTTGAAGGAGATCTAAGTTTAGAAAGACCTGTTATTTGGCCTTTCTTGAGAATATCTATAACATGTCAGCTTGAACTTTGCAGTTTTTATAGGAACACCATGTGTATGGGACCCCTTAGGTTCCATGTGAACAAGAATATCATCTGATCCTTCTGGGTCTGGCTAAAATATACCATATCAGCAACAGCAAAAAGCAACAACAAAATGTGATATTCTGTAATGAAATTGGCAACACCCTCTAGCCATGTAATGTAGTGGCCGGTTTTACTTGCATCTGGGACTTATTCTCGCAACATTATCTATATTATAAGTGGCAGTGAGTATAATAATCTCATGAATGACAACCATATTATGGAATTAATCAGTAACCTAGCCTGAAAATGATTACATCTATGGTGAGTAATACACTGGTTATCTTTAGGCAAAGATAGCCTCTTCTATGTTATGCAGCTTCTTTGATGTAGTTTAATGGCAATACATTATATATTAAATCGAGCCCTTAAACCAATTCATGTTAGGTCTAAGCAACAAACTTTTGCGCCAGTGCTTTGGCACCAAACAGAACTGATATTCTTAATTTCTGTCAAAAACTTTTGCGATACAACACTAGTTATGTTAAGTAATAACTTTTGCTGAGTTATTGGTATTGTGGTGGAGAATTTACTCTTCTTTGCTGAAGCCTTAAAGATGTCGAAATTGACAGTGAAAGTTACATGAGAAGTTTTGCAGAGGTCATTGGATTGTGAGAGAGTCCAGCACAAATGGAGCCCCTTTATAATACAGATGTCGAACATGGCAATCTCAATCTTCTAGCATATTGGTCTCTGTTTCATTTCTAAAAATAAAGATATAATGTTTCAGTAAATTGTTGCTGGTGCTCCTGTTGTAACTTATACATCTAATATGCTATATTGCTATTCACTTGATGTGAGGCATAACTTCCTGTAAAATGGCTGGGAAAAATTTATATAATTAAAACTCGGTAAAATGGCATACACCATTAACTATAAGACATCTCTGGCTTTCCATGCAGGACCGTGCCAGGCACCCTGCTAGACTGACATGTTCCCAAACAAAATGGATACTTCATATCCTTCAATAGCAGGTGTGGAAAGGGGTCTGCAACCCTCACTAATGGATGGCAATGTAATTTCCAAAAAATAGTATATATGATTCAGCCTAAAGAAGACAAAATAACCAATAGACAAGCAGGCAGATCTTTCATCATTGAATCTACAGTATTCTGAAACTATTCGCTGAATCTACAGAGATACAAACTTAATAACCATTATAACTTTCATCATTTTAGTTTCAAAGAATACAATATTGTGGATGCTGCAACAAAACTTGGGACAGAAGTAGGAAATCTTGTTCTGAATTCTTGTGGGACCAACTTTTCTCTATCTTTCTCGGAAGGCAAGAGAAGTTTAATGACTTTTTCAGCTGCGTCTATTTGCCTTTCCCGATGGTCTTCAATGTTAATCACTTGCCTGCATTAATAGAAAATGCATTTTCTTGGAAACAGTATACCAACCAACCCCTATACTGTTGGACAACACTATAATGTTGGAACAACAGACAAGAATCATCAGGTCCATGTCCATCACGTGTATCCCAAGTACAAAGACATATATATCAAAGTAAGAAAGCACATGCAAAAACACACCAACCGAGTCACTGATAGGCGAGAAGAAAGTTAAATTGTCCAGTAGGAGAGAACTTACCTGAGGTATGCGGCTAGATTCATAGGCGTGCATGCATGAAAGAGAACTTCAGGAATGACAGCTGAGTTCAGAAGAATATTGGGGAGGGAGATATATGGTATATTTGCCTTGTAGCGAATAACCCATTCTGTTAGAAAATGAGCTCGATAGGCTATGACACTGGGCAACCGTGCAAGTAGCAACTCCATAGAAGCTGTCCCGGAAGTACACAAAGCAGCTTTACTTGCCTGCAAGGAATTTAATCTATCTAGGTGAGATTGCTTACGTACACTAGGTTTCTTAAGACTTCAATGCAAATGAGATCTCCATGTACTACATATAAAGGTCAAATTGAAGAAAGGCCAATCGACTTCTCATTTTAGCTTGGAATGATGTACTTGGCACTTGGCAGCCATTAATTTACTTGCGCATAATTTACTTGGCGCAAGACACAAAATGCAAACTGTGGCAAAGATATGCTTGGAACATGGTAAAGAGTAAGAAAAGAGCAAACTCTGGGTATACAACAAAGAAAAAATGTGTTGTCTTACACTGAAAGCATCATATTTCAGCTGTGGCAATCCCCCCGGTATCAGTATAGTAGGAACAGGAAATCCCAGAATCGCACTACTAACATAGTTCTCCACATGCTTATTTAGTGCAACGGGTATAATAGTTGTCAACTCTGGAAAAGAATTATTTAATAGTCTCATGGTATTGGAAAAAATTGGCAGCATGCGGGTCACCTCTTGCAGTCTGCTGCCCGGAAGCAAGGTAATGACAGTGGCTCCTATCAAAATTTAGCAAAACTATTAAATGAAAATTGTAATTAATTACTGAGTTCAATCACAGTAAGTAATATAAACTATAAATTTAATATATATATATATAAAGATTAAAAAGTATATAGATGGCCATACTGGACTCCAGAACACTTGGCCATCATCATTTTACCCATCAGCAGTCTGTTTTGTGGTATTTTGTCCCTGTTGTAAGAATTATTTCCGATTTAATAAAAAATTTAGTCATTTCGAAAAAAAGCAGGCCTGTTGTAGGGGAAGAATTCACTTTAAATCATAGTGAAGATACCACCTCCACAAATGTTGTCAGAAATGTCTTCGTCAGAGAAAAAGAATTAAGAAAACAAGAAAAATTGGTTCATGAAGAAGGGACATTGTCCAAGACATGATATCAATAAAATGCTCAATTTCAGAAAGGTTACCGATCTCGTATCATGTTCATAATAAAAATGCAAAATTTTAATAAAATTGCAAACTGAATGTTTTAGTCAGCTCTTTTATAAAGCTTATAGAGTCATAATGTGGGACCTGATAGACAACCATATGATTTTCTTTGCTAGAGGGTACGAGAAAAGCATTAGAGGGACCGAGTATGATTATGTGCAGGTCTTTTGGCACATAATCAGACACAAGTGATGATATAATTATGATTTACTATTTGTAAGTCAATGGCTGTTATTTTTTATTTATTTATTTTTTTTTTGACTGGCAAGAGGAGTGCTACCATAGAGCCACAGGCTGTTATTTACAATTTCTAGTGTTTCCCAAACAATCATATGCTACTCAGCTATTGATTTAAGATGAACCATTAAAATTTTCAAAAGAAGAAACAAAGGAATTACAATAGTTTGCGGCCAATTGACCAATTAAATGATTTGCAAGGCCAATCAAGAAATCAATGTGCATGCCATGCAAGTAGAAAGATTTTGTGATTTACATAGAAGGGATTAGTGTACAACGTATTGCAATGGGAAGCCACTTTTTATAGTGCTCATAAATCCAAACTACGAAAATTTTGTATTAATGTTCAATGGAATGTAATTATATCGTATAAAAATAAACCAAGATGGGCCTCAAGTGTCTAACTGTGTTTAAGAATTCCAAGAAAACTATTTATCAATGGAAACTACCAAATTTAAGGACTTTTTTTCATCAGTATATCTTAGCTTTCCCTACAGGAAACCAGGGGCAGCATCCTACTTAACTAATATATATCCAAAAAAATATCATCGACAAAACCTAGGGAGAAAATTTTAAATCTGTCAAAGGATAAATTTTACATGGAAATAAATGTTGGGCAAGAAAAAAAATACTTAGATGTTCCAAAAAAGTGAACTATTTCGGACTTTAGTAGCTTTTACCACTGGTAAGAAATAATCATATAAAGGTCAAAGGACTACTACATGTTCCATTAATAAATATTATTACCTGATGATACTCCATATTTTTTTTGAAAGCTTTCACCATTACAATGTACTTTTGATCCATTTGATATAGCGCCATTGTCCTATATATTAAAATTGCTCGCATGTATTAGTAACTGCAGATATACATTCTTTCAAGCATATACTGATGGAAAATGCATTGGTATTGAAACATACAGTCGCTGTCGCCTCAACAAAATAAAAAGAAAATCCTACATCTTAGGGCAGAACAAAAAAGCAGGTGGTTTAGAGGATAATCAGAAATTTGAAATGCCAACAAAGTGTGATTGGTTGGGGAGGGTGCTGCGTCAATAAACAATTATCTAACCGGAACCATGTGCTCCCCATAATCAAAGCAACTATGCAACACAGCCCTCCAGCGGCATCCTCTCCCCTTTATTTTTTATCCATAAGTTTCAGAAAAACAGTAGTCACAAAATCTCTCAGACAACATGTAAAATAGGCAGCAGATGCATTTGGAAGGAAATTGAGTTCATACATACTGACTCGTAAGTGTAGAGCATCCTCCAGTATCGGATGACCAACATACGTTGCAGGCAGTCCATTTGAGGTGCAAACTTCTTCTTCAAATGGAAGAATACACAATATGTGATCCACAAATTCAGATAGTTCTCTGAGGCGTGCTTCACCTCCTTTCCATGCCCAGAATGATGGTGCCACATAATGGATATGTAATGGCCTACTTAGTCCTTGTTGAGCACATCTATCTGCACAAACCATTTCCCCAATTTCCTAGCACTATAATTTTGCATAAGTGAAATGAGAGGTTGTACTTGAAAGTTCAAAGTGAAGGTATTAGCATGTTACCCTGTAACTGCCTTAAGAATCGGAAAGAGAAGCCTTTGGAATCCACTGTCACTACAACATGAGGCTCAAATGAAAGGGCAGCCTCCGTTGCTATCTTTATCTTTGCCTGTCATTTCATGAGCTCAAATAACTGTAGAGCTTTTATAATGAATTTAAATTTATGTGATTGAAACATGTGAGTGTTTACAAGAAGAAAGGATAAGGGAAACCCAATGAATCAAAAGGTCAAGATTGATGTGAACATAGTGAAATCAAGGATTGAAAATGGTATTGTTCACTATTTACCTTAAGATTCCAAAGATGCGGCAGCAATTCCCAGATGCCCATTACAGCAATGTCCTCCATGGGGAAGAGAGACTGCAATCCTTCCGTGGACATCAAGGACCTGAAAAAAGAAGAAAGAGAACTTTTCTGAATATAAAAAACATTCCTGATACACAATGGATAGGTAACTCCATAATGTACATGAATTCAACCCAAATTCCTCTTTTTGAGGAACGTAATTAATGGACACCTGAAAAGCCATAAAGAAAATTATCTTTGGGGTTGGATGAGTACTGCACTATGTGATCTTTAGATTGAACTGAGGAATGTGACAAGGCAAGTAGCTTCTCTTATGGACACAGAGAAGACAAAAAGGTAAAAGATGGAGGCATTTTTTTTTGATTTAATCTTTATACAACATTTTTTTTTTGAGGAACGTAATTAATTGACACCTGAAAAGCCATAAAGAAAATTATCTTTGGGGTTGGATGAGTACTGCACTATGTGATCTTTAGATTGAACTGAGGAATGTGACAAGGCAAGTAGCTTCTCTTATGGACACAGAGAAGACAAAAAGGTAAAAGATGGAGGCACGTCTGTATTTATATTTTTTTACCTTTTCTTTCTCGAATTAAAGTGAAATTTCTATTTAAACTGGTGATGTGATAGAGAAAATCACATTCCAAGCGGAGTGCTATACAAGCTCTAGGTCTCAAATTTACATTTCTCTAATATTGGATGAGGTTCTCTGACATGCTTTCTCTTATTCTACAACTTTCTAACCCCAAACTCTCAAAATAGATGGACATATTAGATTAGTTGATCAAATCAACAGTTGGACTAAAGTAACGTTGCGTGTTAGCTCATAAATTGTCTATTGATATGGTTGGATGAAAGTAATACTAAGGTAGATAAATTTCATATATTAAAATGCAAGGTGTTAAGGTATAGTGGTAAGACGCAATTAGTGCTGGTTCTACATGTAAATTTTTGGCCTGCCCACACATCTCAAATTCCACTCTTTCTAAATTTTAGAAATGTTTCTATATAAGTGTGAGTTGATTGAGGCATTGCAGTGGAATTGGGTGTAAAAACTTTTTCATACTTGACTGACATGACTACAAATGAGAGCTTGAACCAGCTTTCCATGTGGCTCTAAAGGGCTAATAGCAGCTTTTGTAGCCACTATACATTCCCTCTTTTGGAAATGCATTTTCTGATGTTCATTGGTGTACTTTGAACATGAGCTGGCTCAAGCCTATATAACCGCAGGTTGATGACTTCAATATTACACTTTTTAAGGTGCAGAAGTGTAAGACAACAAAACAGATGAAAGCATTGTTTGTATGCGCAACAAAATTATTTAATTATTTGTTATTCATATTATTATATTGTGTGTGTGTGTTGGGGACGAGGGGAGGGAGGTAAACCTTTCGCAAAGATGGTATAGTACAAGGTATTTGTACAAGCTTGGGAGAAATCTATACAAACTTTGAGAGATGTTTGGTTTAAAAGGTAGTCCGTTGTAACTAACCACTGAAATAAAAAGAGGTTGCTTGATTGAGTTATATGGTATGTTTTACTAAATAAACAACCACCGAAATAAACAAAAAGTAATGAATATCAACCAATATTAATACAGACACAAAAAAATGTGATGTGAAGTCAAGTGAAACACGAATGACTAGATTTTTCCAATTACAATCTCTTATCAAAGGCAGCGTCTTCATTTGGAAGCCAGGTGCCCCGCCCCTGACATCATAGACAATAACAACCCAGGTTCCAAGTTTGAGTAAGGGAACACTTGCCTATATATGTGCTATTTATGGCAAAATTCTCTAAAATGATTCACAATAGTAGAGCTGACTGATCATATCAATGTAATCAAATCGTGCACACTGATAATCATCTGTTTTTCTCATTTGTAAAACATACACTGTAGCTCCTCAGAATTATTGAGATAAATACATTCAAAGGCATTTAGGCTTACTCCGAAATTCATTGTACATATGTATATTTTCTAAAACCAATTCCTTTGTGTGCCAATCAATTCAAGGTATCTTTTAATTTTTTTTTTTGGTTTGCACATTTAGGAAACAATCACAATTTCGACATCTAAGTCATAACTCATAAGTTATAATATCATACCAGCCTAGTATTAGCAAAGACAAAAATAATGATAAAAATAATAACTGAAAAGGGATGAAAAATAAGTTACCCTCCAACACCTGCAAAACGAATGGGCAAAGGAGAAAGAGTTTTGAGAGAAGACATAAGACGAGAGGCTATCGAATCTCCAGAGACTTCTCCACATACAATGAACACCCTCAGTTCTCCATCTTTAGCAGCCATGTCTACTACGCTTCTGTTGCTGCTGCTTGAAGTTGAAAACGATTTCCAAATAAACAGGAATTTGTTAGAGAAGCTCTGCATCTTATCTTTCTTCGTGTGTTTAATCTCATTCTGCAAATTCACAATTACTTTTCTAAAAGTCGCCATTTCATTCAAACGACCTGCACCAGATATATATCCAAATATATCCAAATCCCACTTTGGTATTCTGCACCAGATATTAAAGTTACTGCAGATCAATGACGTGTTCACCAATTCAAATTGCAAATGGGAGTGGGATCCAATCTAATATAATTTTGCCAAATATATTTCAAGAATATCTATCTATATTTGACTATATGAGTTGGTCAAGCCCATAATATCTTAAACCTGTTAAAAGAAGAGGGGAGGACTGAAAATAAGTAATCACATGAGACATCTATGTTATAAGAATTATTCTATACAAAAATATATTATAAGTTTGTAGATGTATTACTGTTAGAATTGTGTTATTAAGTATTTGTTCTTTCTATTTTTTATATTTTACTTTACTTCCCAAAGAAATTTTCTCAAAAAATGAAGTCGAAAGCTCCTCATCTAACATTAAACTTAACAAAATAACAATGTGTTCAAAATGTGAGAATAAGGTGCTTATTTTGTATGAACACAGGACAAAAGTTAAATGGTTGTCAAAAACAAAATAACAAATTTTTTTCCAACAACGAACTTTACATAAGAAGTCCAGTGTTAAAGCATAGCTTAAACTGTTTATAAATTGCTATAATTAAATCATATAAACCTTTTCCTGTTAAAAAAAAAAACCGATGATCCACTATATCAATAGATGGAGCCAATGTCTATACTGGGTAGTTCACCATTTCCCTCTTATTATCACAAAGAGATTTATCCTTGACCACTGACCAGTGCACACTGAAATTATAATGTGTTATTCCAATAAGGTATGTGGATTTCACGTTAGTCAGTTGGGCCAATAAAATCTCCATTCTTTGCAGTAATATCTGTGTTTCAAAACAAATAACCAAAACCCATATTGAGACTTGCAAACATCATAGTAAACAATGTAGTGTAGCATTTTTTTTATTTTTTTTTCCATAGTATATATAGCTTATGTATAATCAAGAAAATAACAACAAATTGATTTTCAATTAAAAAACAAAACCCCAAAAAGATTGAAACTTTAAGCTTAAAACATAATAATAACTTACCTTACCCTTCAGCTATAGACCTTCTTCCAACCAAATGGGCAGTAGAGAATCCCAACCAGTTGCAATGTTTATGTAGGTGATTTTAATCAGAGAGATTAGAGTAGTGTGAGCTTGAAGAAGAAGAAGAAGAGGTAACAACTAACAAGGGTAGTTTCAGTAATTCACATTGGAAATGAGTGGATGTATTAATTAAAAAAGGGGTGTAAATATAAGGGTATTTTCGGAAATGAATAAGGCGATTTAACTCAGTCTTCAATCTTCTTCGTTAGCGAATAATGAGAAGTGTGAACTCACTCAACTCAAGTAACAAGTAACTACTACTCCACTCAACAAGCTTTACATGTGATGTGAAAGAGTGAAGTTTTCTTCATCTTGTTCTTGTTTCCCGCTTTATTTCTATGAACTAGGGTTTTGTTCTGTTCTTTCAATTGGTTTGAGAAAGATAAATAATGGGAGCTTTAGCTCCAATATCTACTTGGACACCTAAAGATGATCTATCATTGAAGAATGCTGTTGAAGTAAGTTTTAATTAATTGTTTTGGTTTCAATTTTCTTAAATTGTTGTTGTTTGTTTAACTTTGCGCAATTTTCAAAAAATTGGGATTATATTTTATTGGAATGAAGAATTTATATTGGGTTGTAAATGTTATAGTGAAATTATAAAGATGAATAGAGACATTAGAGCTTAATCAATAATTCACTATTTATATTGGTATGGATAGATTTTTATATTATTATGATCGAGTATTTAAATCGAACGTTGAGAATCATATGTCTGTTCTTAATTTATAGTACATACAGACTTCGTTATATAATTGACGTGGAAGCAAAAAGATTTTTAGGGAAGGTAAGAAATGATAAGGATAGGAAAGCTAAATAGATTTAAGAGAACATTGTTGTATATCATTCCCCATCGCCTTTCTTTGACCTGCGTTGTTGTGACTTGATAGAGTTCCAGGGTTTACTCGTGAAGTTGGCCCCAGTGGAGTCACCCTACGAGGTGTGCTCAACATATATTAGAATGTATCCAACTTCAATAATTTTATCGGTCTTAAGAACCATTAAAGGGTACTTATGTATGTGTGATTCTTTAGATCAGCTATAAATCAAATGGTGTTGGATTTCATCTGGAACCAACTTTTTGGTTGAGGGCTTCTACTATAGATGATCAAGTACGAATCTGATATTGATATTATCTAGAACTAGGCATATATTTACAAGGTACCAATAAAAATATAACATCAATTGATAGTCTAATCTTAAAAAAACACTCAATGTTACTGCTTTATCAAATCTTAAAATCTGATATGTTTTTAGGCCATTTATTGTTGAAGCACAATATAATATATTTTTGTTCTGCTTCCTTTAGTTCTGCTTGCTATTACAGGTCTTTTTTTTTATTGCTTATCAATGTATCTTTTTCCTTGCAGGCAGGCGCTTCCTTAGAAGCACTCGCTAAAGGTGCAGTTCCGTTTTCTCGCCGATATACTATCCAAGAAGTGCAGAACAGGTGGCATGCTCTCCTCTATGATCTGGATACTTCAGAATCGGCTTCTGCTCACATGGTTGAGCTCGAACTTTCGGCATCTAAAGCATCAGACTCTAAGGGAAAGGGAAGTCCTAGAAAACGTAAAGATGATAGTGTTCGCAGCCATTATTATGCAATGAGAAAAAGAATTCGTGGTGAGCCTTTCCTTCCCAATGTAGACATTAGCTTTCTTGTTGAACCTCCACTTCATAACTGCACTGGCATTGAAGGTGGATGCAAAGAGCAGGTAACGATTAATAATGAGCATCTACTGGGAACTTCCATGATTGGAGACAATGTGGTGGATCATTTTAACTTTCATGATACCGACTATGGTATGGTTGGTCATGGGTTTCCACAAGTTTCTGGGAGTGATATTCCTGCAGGTACTGATGAAGCTTCTGCCCATATGTATCTTAGTAAAGACCAGGACTCACTTGGAGCCGGAGGTGAGATTCCAGGTGGGAACGGCTTATATGAATTTACAGGAAATGTTACCCACATCTCGGTTAATGAAGCCACAAGAAGCAACAGACCACACTCTTATGAGCAGGATGGCATGCATAAAAATAGTAATGCTTTTCAAGAGAAATTGGCTGATTTTGAAACTAACTTAAGTGTTCAAGGAACAGGACCATCTGAAGTACTCCCTTGCGATAACCTATTTGAAACTGCCAATCTAACAGACAAATCATTTTGTGAGTTTGATCCAGTAAATAACAACCCTGTACGTACTCATTCTGGATTTGGGCAAAGTCAGGGCTTCATTTCACCTGTTTCAGATTGTAGTGCTACGTTTCACCAGTTAGAGTATTCATCTCCAGTTCCCACAATCCCCATCTGGAGAACGATGGAGGACATTTCTACACCATCTATTCTAAATAATGAGAACCTTGATGACAAAGATAAAGGTGCTGGAGAACTTGAATGTCCTGGTGATGATGCTAAGCAGGTGAATTCATCGAGATACGACGTTGTCCACTCTGAGTGCCAGTTGGACGAGATGATGTCTGATGATGGGTTAACTAACTCGAGGGCAATTTCTGAAGGTGACTTCTTGGAGCTTTCAAATTCTCTCTTGAACTTTACAAATGAAGAAGTGCTTCTCTTAATGGATGTTGAGGGGAAGGAAATGATTGATAGGGGACTTGATGGTCTAAGCTCAATTTTGCTTAATTCACCCAATGATGGTCATCAAGATGATTTGTCCATTTTCACAGAACCTAAAGCCTCTGCTGCTATGGATGCATGCTCGATGACTCACGATGTTGCATGTTCTGGAGTCTTGAGTGTCATTGGTGGCAAGTTGCGATCTGATAATATGACTTGTGACTCAGAAACCAGTGTGCGATCATCAACATTAGCACTAGATCCTCACCCTGAATATCGCAACGGAGTCATTTGCTGCACATTAAACACTGAGGACCCAGATATTCCTTGCAACGATGACACTTATTATCCTGCTCAGTTTCCCCGTCCATTTGTTTCCTCTGGGCTGCAGCATAATAACGAAGAAGATGGTAGGTCATTTCCCTTATCAACCATTGACTTTTCTATTGGTCCAATAACTAATGAACATGGCTTGAAACCTGCAGGGGAAGAAGAAACCCCTGCAACATCTAGAGCAGCAGGACCACATTTTTTGCCAGAGCTAGGTTCAGTTGATCCTACTTGCGATGTAGCATCTGAGTTACCTGAGAGAATAGTTCATGATGCTGCCTCTGGGCATATAGATATTGTGGGAGGGGAACCGAGTCATTGTGGATCGGCACAATTTACTTCATACTCCATTTCTCCTGGAGAACCGAAGGATGATATTGACCAGCAGCAACCTATCGATTTTCTTTTAGAGCATTCAATTCATTTTTCCGACCACGCTGAAAACCATCCACAGGAGATAATCAATGACTATAGACAGGAACCAGCCCTCCCAGGTGCAACACAAAACCACATTGCAGAGGAATATGGTTCTTTCTCAGAAGCAGTAGTAAATCCTCCACTGTCAGATCAGGAAGAGCAACCATTTGAGGATGACAAAGATGTACCTCATTTTTCTCAAATTGAATCACTGGTAAAATTGATATCTTATCTCTCTTTTCTTTCTTTCTTTTACTCGTCTTGATATTTGTCTGTATGTTAAAGGATCCCCTCCTCTGGTTCATATGATAATACACAACTTCTTTGAATTTGTCATCATCATTTGTTTTTTATTATTAATCTACTTTTTTTCTTTTTTTTTTTCTTGCAGATACTTGAAATGGATTTAGGTTCATTTGATCAAGATTCATGTATCAGTATGGATGGTATTTTCTCAACTTTATCAAATTCATTCTTTGAAAGTCACTCATCTTACTTATAATATGCTGATAAACTTAAATAGATGCAGAACATGTTCTTGTATTCTCTTCACTGGATCACAACTCCGAATAACCAAATAAGGAAACAATTAAACTGAAAATCGATGACCAATCAGTAACGTATGTGAATCTGACTTCGACACCCAACAAAGGCTTTCTTATCTATTTGGACACAAGATAATTAAATAAGTAATATGACAGACAAATAAGCATAAATTAAAAAGGAAGCTGATGTAATCAAAATTAAGACATAACAAAAAACAGATATCATAGGAAAATTCAAAATATTGGCACTTGAGCATTACTGTCACTGCATATTTTTTGTTCGCACACATGGTATACTATGGACTTTGATTACATAGGTTTTTGACTTATTTCAAACTTAAGATACGCATTATTCGAAACGTAGCTGTTTATATTCCTCTTTCGTGTGCTCTTCGTGCAATCTTGTTGCTATAAAATCTCAGGGCCTTGTGCTTTGCATCTCTATTGGTGAAACTTCCACAGAGTATAGCCATGGCTCATGAATGTATTTTGTTTTTACTTGTCAAATTAGTATGATACTAGAATCTGAGTGTTTTACTTGTCAGAAATTAGTATGAAACTGAAATCTGTTTGTTATTAATATAGATATGCACAAAGGTTTAGATGTAGGAGTCATGATAAACTACGGCAATTATATGTTGTATACTTGTATGTTAATAGCTTAATATGTTTTCCCTGTTTCAGTTTCAAGGTATCAACCTGAAGAGGCTAAGCGAAAAATTTTATGGTTGGAACAGAGTGCACATTCTTATACGCAGAAAGCAATTGCATCCCACAGCGCATTCGCAATTTTTTATGGTCGTCGCTTGAAACATTATATTAAGAAACCCGAGGTAATTTAATATATTTCTCTGCTTTCATTGTGGCGTTTTCACTTGTTAATTTGTGACCCATCATGAGTAAGAAAAAAATAATAATAATGCCAGGAAAGGTAAGTTGTGACGAATGAAGCCTAAAAACTCACAAGTATAAACTAATATTATATTATACTGTTGAGGCGCAGCACCAGAGCTATTAATATTTAATACACACCCCTTACAAAATGAAATGTCACCATAACTTCTACCATCATTACCTTAGCTTCAACAAGAAGAAAAATTTCAACCTTGAACAGATTCGCCAGAAATCATCGGCAACATAACCATGTGGGTATGGGACCATTCATATACATTGTGTTATGTCTGCTTCTCCAGCGTGCATACTGTAAGCAGGAGGATCCCTTGCCTTTTGTTTTGGTCCATAAGAGGATCCCTTGCCTTAAGGAACACAACCATAATTTTTCACTAATTCATAAATCTCTAGCCTTTTCCTTTACGTTTTATGTGTTCCGATGTTACTAATATGAAAAGTGAAATAATTTGTGATTTTGATTATCCTGTTATTAAAAAACCCTTTACTATCTAGGTTACACTTGGAAGGGCAACCGATGATGTTAGTGTTGACATTGACTTGGCGAAAGAGGGGCGTGCGAACAAAATATCACGACGTCAGGTGAATTATCCTGTAACTTTTCATTTAATCATCTGCATAACATGGCATAGTAACCATATTTTCACCCCAAATTAGAAAATTGAATATTGAGATTGATTATGTTAACAATAGTATGAATATCCTGCTTAATTGTTAATTAATTAAAGATAAGAAAATCTAATTTGCTTCGATTGACATCTAAATTCTAAGTCTGTACTCTTTCCTTCAATGATTGTCATTGTTGCTAAGGCTTTGATGATTGGGCCTAAGAGGCTTTCCGGAAATTTGTAGCTATCTGAAAAGAAGAAGAGGAAAATGTTGACTAACATACATTACTTTTTGAGCACTACTTTGAGGTGGCAACCCACTTCAAAATTGGATAGAACCCCGCTCTCATCTGCCAAGTCATTCTGAAAATACCTATGTTGTCACATGCGAGGCGAGGCGCCAGAACTCCATATAGCGCCTTGGTCGCCTTGGCGCCGCCCCGGACAGGACCTGTACTAAATTTTTTGAAAACTATGTATACTTCTGAGCAATTTTTTTTTCCTAAAAAAATATAACCCCGCAGCATGTTTTTAGCAACTTTCTATCTCAAATGTCTTCATTTCTCAACTACAAACGTTCTAACAAAAGTTCAAAGCTCAGATTCCATATATCATTTAGAAAGACTCAAAATACAGACATGCCTAGTATTTTATTTTCGACCAGTACACACATGCCTAATGAGTGGATTTTTGATAGACTACTGTGGATAGAAAGTCTGATGATTGTTGTCAAGGGAAAGTGGATCTATGAACACTTTGATATGGGTAGATCTCCTCAAAAACCTTTACCATGAGTGGGATTCTGTGATACACATATAGATATACTTAATCTGCGTTGCTGGTTTGTTAGCTTTACAGACTTTGTTGTTGCTGAAATTGGACTGGTATCCTTTTTTATACTTATGATCTTAATCTTAGATACTTGTAAAGTCTGGGCCTAATATAACTATTTTAGTATTATCTTAGCATAGGAACATGTCTGTTGGCTTCTTAACTTAGTTAGTTTCATTAAATTAAGTCTTTGCATTTGTTTTGATACTCTTGAATCTTGATTAACTAGTTTTAGTTAAATTATCCTTTTTTGTGTGTTGACTATGTTCAATTATAGACAGTTGATTTTCCTTTTAGTGGATTTTTTAGTTGTTCGACTGCTAGTTTTAAGCAAGGGTTAAATGAAGACGAGCATGAAGTCTGCCGCAGTAATTTTCCTGTTGTGTGCTATTCTCCTTTACTATTGCTATTTAAAGAAGTGGAGATATTTGGAAGAGGGATGTGTGTGTGTGTGTGTTGGGGGGGGGGGGGGGGGGGTGTTAAAAGAAAAGAGTATTCTAGTCCTAGGAAGATAATTTTATGGATCAATTGGTCCAAATCTCTACAATCCCTCTCCTATTGTGAGTGACAATTGTTATTGAAATATTGTGGCATTGTCTTGGATTTAACTAAAAATGCAATTGATCTTCTATGGCTTCCTGTGTGGAATTTGGGATTTTGGCAAGTCTCATCTGTAGGTGGGAAAGGGTTTTTGTATACAAGATGAAACCTATTAGCAAGTCTCCACACCTGAAGAGACTTTCTACTGAGTTTAGGGTGCAAGCAACACAACAAGACTGTTATGGAGCGTTCACAATTGGGCAGCCACTTACCTTGATTGGCAAGTTGTTTTCAAATTCTTTGTTCTTTACTTTAAGTAGCTAACAGGAAAAGAACCGAAGATTCTTTGAAGACAAAATCTCTACTATGGAGCAAGTCATTTGTAAGGTAGATCGCTTTTGTGGGAATGGGCACTATAGGATTCTATGACCAGAAGCTTTATATCAGCCTCATTTTTGGGTGGGATCATGCATGGTTGCGTAGTCCCCTTGTAATTCATGGTGATTGTGAAACCACCTTTCTGACTTTGTTGAATGATGTTGCTATTTTACTGGCACAGGAAAACAAAAGGAAATGAATTTCACTATCATTCTATGTTTTCATTAAAATTTTATGTAATCCATCTATGAAGATTGAATGGAAATTATGTCTATATGTTTATTTCAAGAAATCCGTTGGATATTATTGCTGATTGTGACTACAACCTCTGTTTATGTCTATCATTAGGCGATTATAAAGATGGAAAAAGATGGATCTTTTTCTTTGAAAAATCTTGGGAAGGGTCCAATAGTTGTAAATGGCAAGGAAGTATCAAATGCGCATTGCATAAAACTTGGCCCAAGTTGCTTGATTGAGGTATAAGCTTTTTATTCTTCAACATCTTGGATTTCTCTTTAATATTTAAATGTTTTAATTATACCTTTTGATTGCATGACAAATTCTTTTATTGCTTTCGAAGATATTATAGTTTTCAGTGTGTAAACACAATAGACTTCGTAGTTAAGATCATAGGTGAAAATTTCGATAAATTCCGAATATCCGACATGGGAAAAACCGGAATATTCCGCGAATATCCGGACCACCATGTCGGATATGGGAGGTTTGGCAAATAAGAAATTCACGAAATATTTCGCGAATATTCGCGAAAAATCAAAAAATTGGGAGGTTTTCTGCTATTTCCGTGTTTTTCTTCTGGAATCAATGTATAAACTTATAATTAAAAGAAAAACATACATTGCAAATTAAACACGCGACAAATCATACAAGGAAGCTAAGTAGGAACTATTACACAAGATAGTTTTACTCATAGGTGAAAAAATCGTAAATATCGGGCGGATATTCATAGAACTTTTATTTGTTTCTAATATAAGAACTAAACACAAACAACCTCATAACAACTCAACCCATAGTTTTATTTTAATAATCAAAATAAAAGACATGCTAACCCCAGAATGATAGACGCCCCATGTCAAACCGATGAGGTTCGAGTCGCATACGTGTGGGGACGAACTCAGTACAGTAATATTCCCATGACATTGTTTGCTCGTACGACCTGCATTGGTCAATATGTATATCATATGCATCTTGATCCATACAATACGGAGCAAATGATTCAAAGATAGGAAATCCCGAGTATTGTTGAACTGGCATTAATGTATCGGCTGACTGCACGTCCGACCCACTTGTCATTGGGGCCAACCAACTCCCTATATTAGGAAACCAAGAACCGCTGGAATCTGGTTGGGTTTGGTAGGATGGTACACTGGAATCATCACTTTGGGAGGTTCCCATGTTACCATAAGAAAAATGAGGGTAAACATAGGTAGGTTGGATGTTGCCTTGAGAATAAGGGAGGTTCCACGAACCTTGGGAAGAAAACTGGTCAGGAATGTTCCATGAACCTTGGGAAGATACCCTAGATGATTATGTTTCCGTTTTGGGATGCGGTCTTTTCTGTCGAGGTCGTTTTCCTTCTCTTGGTTGTTGCCATCCAGCATGGTCTTCATCTTGGGTGGCAAAAAGAAATTGAGACTCCCCTGTGAAACGAATCGCTTCTGGGGTGCGCTCTCTTAGTGAATCACTGGCTTCTGATCTTCCCCTTTGACGACCAACATCTACGTTTTGGTCACTGCCTCCATCATCATCATCATCGGAAGGTGAACGTGAACGTGGAATTGATTTACTTCTGAACAGGTCACTACCATCACTACGAATATTGGGATGGTCCCCGTCCCCAACGGGGTCATTAGGAGAATCACGGACGTCAAACATTGTGTGTCGTGGTTCTTCGGGCAAAATATTGTCTTCGACCCTCACATTAAGCCTCGCAGCAATTTCCGCGTTTGGGATCCGAGGTGCTTGATCCAGTTCAAGATCAAGTTCATCTTCGTTGACGATCCAATCCATCGGTGCATCATCCTTATCGTCAGCGGGATACAATTCAGTCATAGAAAATTCTAGTTCGGTGGGAATTAAAAATAAATGTGTTAATTTCATAATCGAAAATTTCGTAAATTTCGTAAATTGCGGTTCTTGCCGAATATTTCGCGAATATTCGTAAAATTTCGAACGGCATAGGGTGGTTTATATTTCGTTTATATTTCGTATGCCGTACCGATCCGAATTCCCAAAAACCGGAATATTTCGTGAATATCTGCCTGGCAAATTCAATTTTTTCACCTATGGTTAAGATTATGAATTTGTTTTCAGATCAATAGTAATCAGAATCACATGAGAAAAGAGATAGTGATCAATTCTAAAACTGTTGGAAATGGTTCTACTAGTTCTTTTTGTTTTGAATTTTATATTAAGTTGATAACAATGCCTTGTAAACAGTTTATTTATTGCATGGATGGAAGCATAGTATTATGTTACTTTGGTTGTTTCAATGTTTCTACCACTAGAGACTTAGTATCATAGTGACATAGTGTGTGACTTAAAGTTGAATGTCATCATCAACTCAATAAATACGGAATACACTCTTAAAATCATTCTTTAGCATATTTCAGTTTGTCATCACCATTCTTAGAGTTGGCATCATATCAATCATTATCCACTATCAGATGCTCGACAACATTATCATGGTCATATATACATCTTATTCAGGAGTCAGGAGGGTGCACAACCACTACCATTCAATTTCTTCACTGACACACTGTAAAATATACCAACAACAGAGGGTTTTCTTGTCCCCTGACTCTTGGAGGCTTATTTAATAGTTATGCTCCATAGTATATATTCCAATTATTGCTCGAAAGGTTATTGTGCCGCTTTGGAAGATCATATTTGATGATACTTCAAGGGTTTTTCTATTTAGAAAGGGTGTCCTGCATTGGTGGCGTGGTTCAATCTTGCCACACTGTACCAACAGGAAGGGTCGCGAATGAGGCCCTGTTTCAAGAAGAACATGACTTAAAACTCCAAAAATTGCCAGTGGATCCTGAGCATAACATATGTGAGATGGGAGATAAAAGGGTGAAAAATAGGAAAAGGGGTTGATATATACAAAGTTGTATTAAAAAGTTCTTTTTAGAAAATAAAAAGGAAAAGAGAAAAATTGAAATTTGACAGAGTAATCTGTTGTTAGTGTACCGGTAAGTTAGCATTTATAACAGAACACATGGCCGAAAATTTCACGAAGCCACAGAGAAGGATCTTTGTTGCCGGCTACCGATGATCTGAACTTTAGGTGTGAGTACTGAATTGGAATATTGAACTATAACCTAAACTGTTAAAAAAAGTTCTTTTTCCGAAGTTAGTGTGGATATTTCTTGGATTTTATCCATGGAATAATTGTCATGTTATTTTGTATAAACACAATAATTGAAGGTATATTGTGTATTTGCAGATAAGAAGCATGAACTTCATCTTTGAGTCAAATCCGAAAGTTGTGAAGCAGTACTTGATTAACACTGCCAAGAAGAACCAAAACAAGAGTTTAAAGTTTGAATGGTCAGCAGAGGGGGTCTCATGACCACAACATCCAGCATGGTACATCCCTGTTCTTAATTAATATTTACTGTCTTGTCTGTAAAAAGTGCTCCTGTAAAGTTTTTCGCTTCTAGGGGAGGCAATAGTTATGCTCCATGTTTTGAAAATTATGTGCATTCTTTGAAGCGTGTGAAAAGAAATTTAAGAAAAGTTTTTATTAGTATCAGTGTGAAATTGAGTTAATTGCTCAGGGTCATGATTTTTTTTTTCTTTTAAATCTTTTTTATGTTGTTTTCTGAGAGGTGAGGTGACAACTTTTGCAGTCGTAGACCCCTAGTTCAGGTTCCTTGTCCCAGGAAGTATGTCTGTTTTTCATATATACATATGCTTCTGATCATTGTCTTTGTAGATAATCTTTCTTAGCTTGGTGACTATGTGCACACCAGGACTAAACACATGAGCTTTAGGCCTTTAATTTGGACTAAACACATGGAGCTTTAAGCCTTTAATTTGGCTGAGCCATCTGAGTCTGTTGATTCCAGTTACCAATTTTGATTTTGATTTAGAAGTACTACTTATGAAAGGTAGCATCCATGGAATATACAAGTGTTGTTAGAGCCTCGAGTAATGATTTTTGGGCAAGTTGCAGGAGTTAAGGACAATGCTAATAAAGTAGTAGACAATAGCAATAGAGTATTTTTCTTTGTGGCATTTTTAGCAATCTTGTAGCAAGGGTTCTGACTGTTCGTTACCTTGATGAGGTTAATCTCATGGACAATCAATTATGATTTCTACATAAAATCCCCTGCTGTGGAAAAGATAGTGCTACATTCTCAAAATTGTTTCTTGCTATCCAAAGTCTTGTCTGTTTCGGTTAGCTTTGAATTATACGTCTTTTACCTTTGTATGCTTGTCTAAACTCCCTAAACAGAGAATTTTGTTATTGGTTTTTCTGTGCTTGTCTATGTTCTCCCCAAACTGGGGTATTGTTAAGGTGAAGCAATGAGGACTGCCTCCAATAGTTTTTTCTTAGGGTCTGTTTGATTGGGAAATCTGTTTCCCGGGAAATAATTTTTAATTGACAGAACAGTATTTCACAAAAGTTAAGAAAAGAATTGGTTCGTGTTTTTCTTCATTCGTCTCTAATCTTTTCCTTATTGCACCAATGTCCCCCTGTTTTACCGGTAAATTACCGGCCTGAATCAAACAGACCCTTAAAGAAACTTCAATAACACTACTGCATAAACTATACCTGATAAGCTCCAAGTATTTCTATTTTAATGATTGTATCTGCATTACTTAAGGTGGATCGCTTGCTTGGTAGAGCTTAAGAGCAACATGAAAAAATAGTGCTCAAGCAATTTAAGCAATTGATCTAAATTTTGAAGGTCAGAACCCGATAGGAGATTCTACCTTTGCTGGAAGAATAGGTCACCCTCAATGAATGAAACGTTTACTACTAGGTTGTTGCCCATGACACTGAAAGTGGTGAGTGGTCCACTTTGAACATAATGAGATGGAAGTATGGAACCCCATAACATCAAATCTCAGCATCCTCCAGCATCCTCGCATGGTGAAATTTGATCTCTACTTCATGTCCTCGGATGTCGACTCATATTATTCTAACTACTTGATTGATTGGAAGATGGTATAGGTGTTAATACTTGATACTAGTTAGGTACACCCAGACTATATTATCCTTGTCAATTCAATCCAATGATAGCTTAAAAAACAATAAAACTCCCACCAAAAGATATGTAATGAGATCAATAATTTGGTTGTTACTAACGAATGACAATAATAAAGTTTCATGATACAAGAACAGATATGTAATGTGATTTTCAAATTCAACCTTAACAATAATGAAGATTCATAATCCAACAACAGCTTATGCAATGGGGACCAATGCACCAACTTCATGTATACCTCATCCATTCTTTCTTCCCATGACATCTCATTGAGAGTTTTGAATCTTTATATAAAGGAGGATAAACATTAACACAACATCACTACTCACTCATGAGTCATGACTCAACACAAAACAATATACAGTATATTGCTGCTGCAGACTGCATTGAATTCTTGTGACTTGTTTGAAGTTTAGAAATTCAAAAAACAAACACATTGAGTGAGTGGGTCTGAATCTGACAATTTACCCTGAAAATTCTCAAAAAAATATCTCTGAAACAAAGAGAAGAAAAAGGCAAGTTAGCTTTAAAGCCCATTTTGTTTTGTTCTTCTAGTTTCTGATCATCAGCATTTCACTGCAGTTCTCTCTTCCTTATCTTATCTATAGGTATCCAAAGAAGAAACTGTGAGTGTAGAGAAGAAAAGAAATGGGTAGTTCTTGCTTCTCATTATCTTTGTTACTAGTGTTAGTAATTACAGTTTCAGAGCTAGTTATCAATGGAGATTCAAAGACTCATAAGGGAGATATAAAGGTGTTAAAAGAGTTGAAAAAGGGTCTTGATCCTTCAACTGTAACTCCTGGATCTTGTGTAAGTTCATGGGATTTCTCAGTAGATCCATGTGACCACATCTTTAGTGAACATTTCAGTTGTGGTTTTAGATGTGATGTAGTTGTTTCTAAGTTAAGTAGAGTTACTGAAATCAGTCTTGATAGAGCTGGTTATACTGGTTCACTTTCTTCTACATCTTGGAACTTACCTTACTTGCAAACACTTGATCTTTCTGAGAATTATTTCAATGGGATTATCCCAAACTCTCTTTCTAAGCTTAAGAATCTTCGTCGTCTCGCGCTTTCAAGGAATTCTTTCTATGGAGAAATTCCCAGTTCAATTGGATCTCTTGCCAAGCTTGAAGAACTCTATCTTGATAACAATCATCTTCAAGGTTCAATTCCAAGTAGCTTTCATGGTCTAGTAAGTTTACAAAGGTTAGAACTTCAAGAAAACAATCTTACAGGAGAGTATCCCAACTTGGGTAGTTTAAAGAATCTCATTTTCTTGGATACAAGTGATAATGCTATTTCAGGCCAATTTCCATCTACATTACCAGCTTCACTCATTGAGATATCAATGAGAAACAATTACTTAAAAGGAAATCTTCCAGATAATTTTGGAAATTTGGGTTTTTTGCAAGTAATGGATCTAAGTCAGAATCAACTTAGTGGTACTGTTCCATGGAGTTTATTCAATCATCCATCTTTACAACAACTCACACTTTCTCACAACAAGTTGACATTCTTGCAAATGCCCATTAACATGGGAATTCAAAGTGAGTTAATAGCTTTGGATCTAAGCAACAATGAGTTTCAAGGATTGTTACCAGGATTCATTGCAATGATGCCAAAGTTATCTGCTTTATCAGTTGAAAACAACAAGTTTACTGGAATGATACCAAGTCAATATGCATTGAAAACTGTTTTTCCAGTGATGGGTACTTCTCCATTTGCAAGACTATTGCTTGGTGGTAACTATTTCTTTGGTCCAATTCCAGAACCATTAATGGGATTAAAACCTGGTTCTGCTAATGTTAGTTTAGTTGATAATTGTTTGTATAGATGTCCAACTAGTTTCTTCTTCTGTCAAGGTAGAGTTCAGAAATCTGTCATGGCTTGTAAAAGATTTGGTCCTGTAATCCCTTAGAACTAAACTCTTTCTCTATATGTTCTTGAATCTTTATTAATTAATTTGTTCTTAAGCTATGGTTTTTATCAATATATGGTTTGTAATAATGATTGACTATTAAGGGTAAAATAGTCTATTTGTAAAGTACAAGATCTCAGTTAATAGCTGAGAGTAGTACTTTAGATTTTAGATTCTGTTTTAGATAATGCTTGCATCATTCCTAGGAGGCTAGGAGCAATTAAAGGCATGATCCCCTATTCCACGGAGTTGGATAAGATTCTATAGTCATGTTTTACATACTCTTGCCACGTTTCAGTCAAATAGGCTAAGCCAGTGGACTGGGCTTGTACTTTGAACCTTAAAGCCCAAAGGGCCTGCTATATATATATATATATATATATATATATATATATATATATATATATATATATATCTAAATTATAATCTGCAAATGGTGCATAATTTGACTAGGACTAATATTTAGTATGACTAGGATTAAATAGTGTGACTAGGATTAATATTAATTTGACTAGAACTAATATTTATTATAAATGGTGCATAATTTGACTAGGACTAATATTTAGTATGACTAGGATTAAATAGTGTGACTAGGATTAATATTAATTTGACTAGAACTAATATTTAGTATGATTAAAATTAAATAGTGTTACTAGGATTAATATTTAGTATAATTAGGATTAAATAGTGTGACTAGGATTAATAAACAAATGACTAAGACGACTCGGACTAAAAAAACTCTCTCTCTCTTAAAACCTACATCGATCTTCAATTCTTCATCCATCTTCCTAAGGGCCTTCCTAATCTTCTCATCATCATCCTAAAAAAACTCTGTCTCTTAAAACCTAGAATTCATCACAAACGGCGAGTCCATCATGATCTACAGATCGTATCTCTCTCTCTCTCTCTCTCCAAATTCTTCACCAATCGATTGATCACAAAAAAAACTCTTAATATCAACCAATTCAACTGTAAGTACAATCCGAATTTTTCTTCTGAATTTTATACATCAACCAATCAAGTTGTTTTTTTATTTGGATTTTGAATTTTGTTTTACTTTTTATTACGAAAATTTAACCCCATCTCTGAAAATCTTGCAAATATATATCGTTTTTTACTTGCAAATATATATCTTAGAAATTATCTAAATTGGTTAAAGGTATCAAGAATGATGATCCAAATATATCTTATGAGACTGCACAACCAAAAGTACATTTGAAAGCCCCAGAGAACCTGGTGTAGCTTTCTTATATATCAAAAAATATTCAAATATATCAACTTTAAAAGTTCCAACTGAGGATTTAGTTAAATAGCTATTTTTTTTCCTGTTGTCCCTCCAGTAGTGAAACCTATTTTATTCTTGGCATTATCCCAAACCAACCTATAGTTCAATGAAGAGCCTTTCATCCAATAATTCTGAGATTTCCTAAATGAAACCGAATCTAATAAATTTAATCATTCACTGCTATATTTTTTTTTATCTCATCCTCTGCTCACTTTCACTTTGTTAGATTTTTTATTCTATCATATTATTTTCTTCAACCTGTTAAAGTTTTATGAATATTTTTATCATCCAGTTTTCTATCTTTTAGATTCTATTCATATTTTAGGAGGTGGTCACACATTTATTCTTTGCCTGTTATATTCTAATATGACAATTTCGCACTGCAGGGTTTAATTCATATTCTATCATCATGTTCAAGTGTACCAGTTCACATGTTAGAACGAGTTTGCAACCATTTGTGCCTCTCCTGCTATAACCAGCAGAGCAGGTATGGGGCCTTATTGATTATCTGTCAAATGAAGTGCATGAGTCTGTAATAGAATTTATAATGTTAGTTCTTAATGAAGATGTCAAGTTGTAATTATTTTTTTAAGCCTATTTGTGTGTATATGTATACTATAAAAGTATAACACGTATAAAATCCAAATTCCAAAGTAATCATTTTTAATGCTATTACACGAAACAAATACTTTACAAAAAGGTTTTATTTAAATGATCAAACAAATACTCTAATTACTCTATATCAATGAAATTATTGTCACTGCAAAGTATCTACTGAATCTAATCCAAGTGGCTAAATCTCTTAATTAAAGTAGTTTACAATAAACGTACTTTATTTCTCTGATGACTCTCTGGCCTTTTTGTTTTATCTACTGCTTCAATGTTATTTTCTAAAATGCAAATATTTATAGTTAATAGAACAACTACTTCAACTTCACTTCTTCAGTTTTAAACAATCATTTCTAAGTCGACATAGCCTTGGACCGTCTATTTAGCATTTAACAATCATTCCTACATTTTTGAAAGTTAAGTAACTTAGTTAAGAAGGAAATTTCTATAGTTGTATAACTATTGATGGTCATTTTAATTATGCAGAGGCACGAAAGCCATATCTAAGATCAACCCAACCCATGATTTTGATCCAAATTTAAGATGTCGTAGGTTTCGTTCAGATATCTCTTCAATTCATCACTGAAATGCAAAGGTTTAGCATATTAGGATATTTGAACGAAAAAATTAATCTGTTGTAAAATTATTTTGTGAGTTTGTTGGCCTAATCAAATTTTCCATTGCTTGGTTTCATAAATATGACTTTGTGCCACAGCCCGCAACAATACAATGCAATACCCTCACAATTGGTTAGGCCAACAATGTAGTGATTTTTATTTGGTTGAATTAATCTACAGGTTCAAATTGGATCAGCAATTTGCTTTATGATAAATACATTAACATGTTATAACTTCTATAGTAAATGTGTATAATCAACTTATATGAGTCGCAGTCAATAGCATAGTAGCATACCAGTTGCAGTAGTCAGTGTTAGCTACCCATCCAGGTGGGAATATAGTTTTATTGATTTAAACAAGAACCTTATTGTCATCTGGATGGCAGCGATGATTAGTAGCAGAGTGAGTATAGGGACTAATAAGACAAAAAAGGTATGAATGAGAATAGAATGAAAGCCACCAGTGCAGATTGGTTTCTGTAGAGTAGAGCTTATATCAAATAAATTTGAATTTTTCTTATTGTAAGCAACATTAATGTATCGTGATTGTGTGCATTCCATAAAATTTCAGCTGCCATCTCCTGCCTTATTTAGCCAGCTCTTAGAGCAATCCCAATGGGAGGGCATTTGAGAAGGACGGTAATGCGAAATGCCGAATTCAAACAAAAAAAACCACTTCCAATAGAATGGTGTGTTAACAGAGTACGACAGTGAATAAAAGAAATGGTTTACGATCATTTTAGACAAATTTGAGTTTTGCATATGTTTAGCTGGAAATTTGTTGTACAGGAAGAAATTTGTTTACCAAATTAATTATGGGTTAGTAATATGTTTTCAATAGAATTCTTAAATTGTGAGAGGAATGGTTTTTTCTAGTAGAATTTTGTAATAGTGAATGATGTTTATTGCAATCATATACCAAAGGATGGGTTATAATATAGAGTATTCTCTTAAGTTTTTATTGTCATGGTATAATATTGCTTATATTAAGTTCAATTATGCCTATTATAAAAGCTTAATTATTTTGTTGTTGGCAATAAAATTTGTAGACATATTGACAATAGTTGTTGTTAGAAATATGAGACACAAAAGCTAGGACTCACAAATAGTTGGAATCCCATTTATCCCGCTAATTCAGATACCTCTACAATTAGATCAAGGCAAGTATTGTTCAGTAACTTCTTTTCTACAAGTTTGTGTGTATAATAATTTACAAGTATTAAAGTTGATTGCTTAGTCGTAATAAAAACATAAATATGAATGTTTTACTGTAAGGTCACAGACTCCAGGAAAAACGAATTGCATTAGTTGCCTCAAATAATCTCATCTTTCCTAATCTCGGATTTAAAAAAAAAAAAAAAAAAATTCGTGGCAAATAGGACTATGCATTGTTTTTTTCTTTTTCTTTTTACTCTACAAAAATTTACAATCACAAAAAACCTTAAGGTTTAAAATCAAGCTTATCTTGGTTTGTTTAAGGTGATAGAATTAATAGCCATAGGCCCTGATGTCATAAGCTTAGTCCGTACAATTAATTTATAGGAAAGGGGGGTTTTACCTACCTTTTTAGTTATTGAGCTATTTAATGTAAGCCATCGTATACCAAAGGATGGGTTATAATATAGAGTATTCTCTTAAGTTTTTATTGTCATGGCATAATATTGCTTATATTAAGTTCACTTATACCTACTATAAAAACTTAATTGTTTTGTTGTTAGCAATAAGATTTGTAGACATATTAACAATAGTTGTTGTTAGCATTGTCAGTTATATGAACGCATCACGTTGCCTATGTTCTTATTGTAGGGTTCAAACCATCATTTAAATCAAGCTAATAGGAGAAGATTTCCATAAGAACTGTTCAATATAAAGAAGAATGCAAGCACTAATGTAATCCAGATGTTTAAAAGCGAGGGTGGAAAAGAGTTGAGTTTTGGTATTCAAGTAGATTCTTTTCTATTGTAGTTTCTTTCCTCCCAATGTGTGATGATGACATAACATGCTCTAGGTCTACTTTTTACCTGTGTAAAGTTTTTCCAGACTTGACAATGTATATAAACTTATCATTTTTTTAGTGGATGATCAAATAGTTCTTTTGGCCTGCTAATATATATAACACTTACATTAGATATTTTGTTTTGCAGAAGCATTTACTTGGATAAGAATGTATGTTGTGTTAGATGTTGAATTAGACAATTCCTATTTCATTCCTTCATTGCAACGTAACTGAAAAAGGTGTAGAGCCACTTTTCGCAGCCATTATTTGCTTCTTACCATAAAATGGTTTTATTGGCGATAACCAGTAATTTTAGCTAAGATTATGACCATTGGTTAATTGAATTTCGATTGGGCCCATAGTAATTTCTGCATAATGAATGGAATTTACACTAATATTATACAATCATGTGGGCATGTGGAAATCTATAAAAGCAAAATAGACAAGTTTGAGTATGTACGATCCAGGATGAGTTCATTGTATTATGTGTTTTGTAAGTTCACCATTGAGAAAGAGTAATTCTATGTTTCTTTTATGTATAAATTAAGATCGAAGTCATTGAATTATTTGCTTGACTTTTCATACTTTTGCTATCACATAACATCGAAGATAGAAAAGTTTAACCTATATATTGACTTACAAAAGTATAACATCCAGTATTGAGATATTCAGTACTTTTATATATTCAGTATTCAGATATTCAGTAATTTTGTATATGGTAACCCGAGAACTACTAATATATGTTAGGACTTTTGGTAGCTAAGTTTCAATACTACAAGCTAATGGTTTTCCTCACTTCTGACATTGTGAATACTGTATGTTGATGCGTAAAAATACTGATGCATAAAAATGCTGCTCATTTGAAGCTTTATGTTAGCTTCTTAAAGCAAATGCATTCCCATGTCTAAATCACTGCCAAATCCTTCAGATCACTAACAAAAGCTAGGACAAACCCTCTTAACCAAAGACAAAATTTACATATAAAGACCCAACTACCCAGCAACCATTCCTGTATCTTCAGAGCTCTGTTTGTCTTTATTACCATGCTTCCATCCTTAATATAGACCATGCGTTGAGCAACTCCCTAAACTGGATATTCCTCATGAAAGTCATTTGTTCTGACCTAAGTCATTAAATTCTAGAAATATAGGCCTCAATTGATCAATACCAATGAATCCTCAATAACATTAGCTAGGAGTTTGAAAAATAGTAGTGTCTATTGATATTGAATGATAACACATGCTGAATGTGCCCATTTGTGAAAGGATGTAGCAACAAACCTTGATTTCACAATGTTCTTATACTTGAACATGAAAATTTGAGTACAAAATGGTAAGAATAAGCCCTCTACAATGCTTCAGGTTACTGTAGGTATCCTTTTTCTACTCTAGCTATATTAAAAAAGAGTTGGACATACACTATTTTAACATCATAAATTACAACCATTTGTTAGATAAGAGTTGATAATCAGAGCTATTGCAGATAAGACTTTGCATCCTAGATTGGATGGGATGGAGGAAGTTCATATTTCGATAAGACTTTAACAACATATAATTAATTGATACTCAACAAAATACAAATTGGTTTTGTGTGACTCAATTCAACGCAACTTTCTTAACGACAAATTGAGGATGATGTGCAATTAAACTCGGTAATCATTCTCAATAATTGTTGTATTTCAAGTTAGCCATGCTATGAAACCATTTTAAAGGCTCTAAATGCTGAAGAAGAAGATTAATGTGACTATTATGGGCTTACTTTAACTATTAGCTATATATGACTAACAATTATCAATCACATAAGTCCAATGAAAAACAAACATGTGGTCCATAAAACAGTCAAATAAAATGCATGAATACAAATTGTGGTGTAAAAAAGATTTTAGAAGAAGAAGAATGCAAGGAAATAGCAAACAAAATAATCTATCTATACACAAATGAAAAATAAAGGTATTTAACTCAAAAGAAAAGGATGAAAAAGAATTTGATAGAAAGTGGAATAGTGTTTCATTTTTAAAAAAAATTAGTTATATGAACAATTCAATCAAAGCCAAAATTTATTTTATTTAGAGTATTATTTATTTTATTATTTCAAATGTTATTTAATTTTGATACCTTAATTACCATTGCGTATGTTAGACCATTACCGCTGAGACTGCCTTTTCCATAAGGTAGACCCAATCTATTCAAAATTTGTTAATGAATACATTGAACAAATTAATGCAGTTCATGTTAAAGGAGATCAATATCTTTGGCTTAAAACATTGCTATAAAAGATATATGGTTTCCAGAAAAATTCTACACAAATTGGAAATCAATTTTCTTATCACCTACACTTATATTTATTTTATTATTTCAATAATTTAGAAGACAATTTTATTATAATCATTAATTCTTAATTTAAAAAAAAAAAATTTAAAAATCTCTATCTATATTCAATATCCAAACTTAAATGTTTATTTGTAGTATACAATTAATTGTATTATCATGGCAGCGCCACGGGTATTACTAGTATATATATATTCTCAAAAACTTACTTCCCTTTATTCCTGGCTAAGGCTAAAAGCACACCCCATTTTACTAGAAGCACACTCGTCCTAATAAAAATTAAAAGCACCCTGCTTAAACAGGTTAGATATGGGGGCACATAGGCCTGTCAACTATCCAAACTGATCCATAATCCAAACCGATCCAAAACCGATCCAAACCATTATTTTTCTGTTTTGGATATCCGTTTGGATTATTGGATCATACGGAATGGTTTTTGGATATCCATTATTTATTTCGGATCGGTTTGGATAATAACAAAGAAAAAACCAATCCGATCCAATATTAGAACAAAACAGAAAATTTCACTTGATCTCTCTCTCTCTTTTTCCCCAAACTTTACCCTCTCTCTTCGTCTTCTCAATCGATCTCTCTTTTGTTCTAAAAAATTATAATCGATTTCCCCAAACTTAAAGAATTTCGACAGATCATCGTCATATAACCCAATTTTGGCGATGAAAAAGATGTTTCGACCTTCGATTGCTGCTTGCTTTCAATCAATCTTATTAGAAGATGAAATACACCTATTTTTGTTGGAAAAATTTTCTTCTTCAAACTTCACAGGTCTTGGTCTTTTTCTCTTTGGTGTTGCAGATTCAACAAAAAATTGAAAATTTTAGCATTTGATATTGAAAAAGAAATGTTGAGAAACCAGTTTAACTTGATGGTCAGCGGAATTATTTACCAACAGCAGACATGGGGGTAGTTGATGAACTAGAGTTTTGTGGCAATTTAGAATGAAGGGGTTGTGTTTAAGATGGTGAAACTGAAATGGGAGAAGAAACTCTGGACTTTGCATCATTTTCTGATCCATTAGTATCTCTTGAATCTAGTTTTTGTGAAGAATTTGTTGCAATTTCTTGTGTTGATGGACACTGAGATTGTCTCATCAGTCCATATAAGATCTCAGCCACTTCAATCTCAATTTCATCTTGAAGATGGCTTAATAGCTATTCTCTCACTTTGAACAAATCTAATTTTTAGTAAAGATTTTTATATTAAAAAAGAAAAAAATATTTTTATATTTAAAAGGAAAAGAAAAATACAGATAGAGCTTTTCGGTTCGGATCGGTTCGGATCGGATATCCAATAATATCAAATGGATCGGTTCAGAGTATGATCCATTTTATATTGGATCGGATCGGTTTGGATCATAAATATTTTGGATCGGTTTTGGATCAGTAGAAAACCAAACCGAACCGATCCATTGACAGGCCTAGGGGCACACCCCTTGATATTTAATTAAAAAAAACCCTACTCTTCGTCTCAAACCTGCTTGCAGAGCTTCTAAAAAAACCATTTCATCCCCTGAGAAAAAAATCTTTCTCTTCGAAACACGAACCCTTTCACCTCCAACGTGGTTGCGCGGTAGACTTTTTTTACTTACAAGTATGTTTCTTTCTTCTTGTGTTTCCAAAGCTCCTTCTAGTGTTATTTGTTGGTGTTTTTTTTATCTTTTTTCATATTAATCTTGCTGGTGTGTAGTTCTTTAACAACCCCTTACAATATTTCTTTTCTTTTTCATTAATGCTTTCGTGGCTATCTGGTAATTTATGAAAAAAAAGTTTCGAGAATTGCATCGAACAATTCACATTGCACTGTCATGAAAAAAGGTTCAACTTAATTTTGTTACTGCACTTTGGTAGACTCGTTATATTTGGGTCTCATTTTCATATTTTAGTAGTCGCCGCCCTTTGTTATTCTAAAATTTTAAAATCCTGCCCAGCTAGTTATTATATGTAGTAGAGAAGGTTGGAAGACTTGGAACATAGATCATGGAAAGAAGTGACCATTTGGTTGAAGGAGGGGAAGATGACTCTCTAGAGTCAACTGGTTCAATATCCTGGTGCAAATTTGTTGGCCTAATTTTGTTTGTAGAAAATTAGCTATGATTTCTGACAAGTAATGCTTTTTAGTTGTTGAGGTTTTTATGACATATTATTGCAATAATGCAGCAAATGGCAGCATGTCGCAAATTTTTTGTGCCCATGTTGTTCCTTATATGCTTAGTACGCATGTCAAGAAACCTCTACTTAATTGCTACTGTTAAGTAGTTTCTGAATAATTAAATGTTAATGGCCCCTTCTATTATTACTCCAAACTTTGAAGGTGACTTTAAAGTCAAGTAGCTAGGTCGAACGGAGAAACATTATAATGTTATTAATAGGATGACAAATTACATTTTAAGATATATAGTTATAGGGTTCGACAGGTTAAGAAAGGAACCATATAACATCTAACCCTAAACCCTAAACCCTAAAACCATCCCTGCATTTAGGGGTGCAATTCGAGCCAAACGAGCCAAGCTAGGGTATGCTCGAACTCGGCTCGCTACTAACTGATCTGAGCTCGAGCCGAGCTCAAAATGAAGACCGAGTTGAACTATGAGCTCGAGCTCGGCTCGCGAGCCAACTTTAAAACTCGAGTTCGGTTGGTTTAGCTCGTTGGCTCGTTTAGCTCGCTCGGCTCGTTTCGGCTCATTTCAGATACCTTGCATGATTAACTGTAATAATACTGATCACTGATTCACTGATCAAACACACAATAATTTACTATAATAATACATCGTAAACAATAATATTTCACTGCAAAAATACACTCCAATATTGTAAATTAACAAAGCAAACAACATCTTCTAGTAGTCTAGTGATGAAACACAAACATTAAAACATAAACTAACTGTGGACCCCATGCTACACACCGGGATTGGAGATTTTACATGAGAATTTTCCTATAAGTTATAAATTTATATAATATTAAAGTTATTTGTACTATTTTTTTTTATTGATATGTACATATAATAAATTATTATGTTTGGTTATATTTGATTCATTTGTGTTTTGAAATTTGAATATTTTTGTTGTTTTGATTTTAATTTTATTGAAATGTTTGTGTTTATACTTTATTAGGAGAGTAGAGAAAGTAGGTAGAGATTTTTTTGGGTTTAGTGGGAAATGAGGAAAAGTGTAGAGAAACACAAAATTTAGTTATAAAACCAATTAGTATAATTTTTTTTTCTTTTTAATTTGTTTTATAGGAGAAAATTTGTGAGAGCTTGATGATCATATAGAATGCCACATAGGAAAGAGAATGTGGGACCCATTGGGTCTAGCTATTATATAGATATATAGATAAGTATTCTCTAGTGGACTAATCCCGCACACCAAACAATTCATCATAGTTCCGCACACCAAAAGGTTATAACAAGCCCATCATAGCTGACCATCTTCATGCTGTCGCATTGGACGGGAGAGATGTCTTCAAGAGTTCCAAACCCTACAAGAACAATGATACATATATGTGAAAATCCAATCATAAAAAAGAATATTTGATTATTTCTTAGAATAAAAATTGAGCTTCATCAATCCCTATCACATCCAGCCATAGGTGAAAATATCGTTTAGGGGCGGATATTCGATCTCCCAAAAAACGGAAAATATCGCGGATATCCGACCTCCTGTGTCGGATTTTATTGGTTTGGCAAATTCAAAAAAATCGGTATTTTCCGCGGATATTCGCGAATATTCGCGAAAAATTCGGCAAATTAGGAGGTTTTCTGCACTTTCCGTGTTTTTTCGCGGATTTCGATATATAAACTTATAATTAAAAGAAAAACATACATTACAAATTAAACACACGACAAATCATACAAGGAAGCTAAGACGGAACTATTACACAAGATAGTTTTACTCATAGGTGAAAAAATCGTAAATATCGGGCGGATATTCATAGAAATTTTATATGTTTACAATACAAGAACTAAACACAAACAACCTCATTACAACTCAACCCATTGGAGGCTCAACACTACTTTCGTGACCTTGATCCCTAAGAAAGAGTATGGTTGAACCGGCATTAATGTATCGGCTGACTGCACGTCGAACCCACTTGTGTGTGAAAAACCAATTCGATACCAATTATTCATTACACAAAACCAAACCTTGGATACAAACAGTATACTGGTTTGCCAAAAGTGAGAGAGAACTTCACTTTGGCATGGGCGTGCTTTTTTTTCGTTTTTTTCTGATATATTGCTCTTGGAGGGCCATCAAGTTCGTCGCGAAAGTTTCCAAACGTCTAGTGCCTTTTGGACCTTTTTTTGATAATCTCATCGAAAATTCTAGTTCGGGGGGATTAAAAATAAATGTGTTAATTTTATAATCGAAAATTTCATAAATTTCGATAAATATCGGTTTTTGCCGAATTATGCCGCGAATATCCGATAAATGCCGACCGACATGGGGTGTTTTAATATCCGTTTATATGCCGTATGCCGTACCGTGCCGATCTCCAAAAAAAAGGAAAATATCGCGAATATCCGGTCGGCAAGAACGATTTTTTCACCTATGCATCCAGCTATACCACAAAACCAAAATAAGAGTACCATGAAATATATGTGTTGACATTATATCACAAAACAAAAGAATAAATGTTATTCTTTTGTTTTGTGATATAATGTCTACACATATATTCATTTATTCTTTTGTTTTGTGATATAATGTCTACACATATATTCGGTCCACAACTGAATTCAATAACATTCTCTACACAAATCGCAATGTATTCCAGAAACATTACAAAAATCTGTCAGATATTGCACCACATATATAATAGACTAAAAAATAGATTTAGCCCTCGACTCAAACTTAAAATATGAAGCTACGTGAGTCTGGTTTACTAGTTTTTTGAAATAAACAAAAAAGGTTCGGTATTGAGTCTGTTATGAACATTATCGTAAGGGGTGTTCAGGGACGTCCTGAACCTGCTTGTCAGACTGGCGTCACAATTTCTATACATTTAACAGCAGAAACAAAGAGAAGTATAAACAACAATGTTCTAGATAAAAGAACCTACTTTCATCTCCAATTGAAATAATATAAAAGCATTCAATAGTTAAGTTTTTATAGTCAAAATGCCGCAGCAACGCAGAAGTTCCTGGAATCAAGAATTTATTGATTATTTACCAAATAACATTCAGTGATATGCTGCACATCACTCCATTTTTAATCATTCAATTTTACAATTATAACCCTTCAAATTAGAAATCCCAAATTTCACCTAAAGTTGTATGTATTACATTAATTGACTAATTATCCTTCGAAAACCCCCAAATTGGAACTTAATAATTTCACCTATGATAATATGTGTTATATTGAACATTTTTAATCACTCAATTTTATTATTTTAGAAAATAAACAGGAACAGCAAAAGACTACCAAAAGATAAATCATAATCGGTCATGTACTACCAATAAATGAAATATAATGGCAACAATCCACCGATGGTTTGTCCAGAAAAGGTAGGGTACTACCAAAACAATATATAAAAACGACAGATGACTACCGTAATTTGTTTCAATATTCGGTAGAATACCACCAATAAAATTTTTATATAACGGCAGTCTAGTACCGAGAAATAGTACAAAATCGACAGTTGTTTACCGATACTGTTTTAAATATTGGCATACTTCTGCCGATATAATTAAATAGTTTCGCCAATAGCAATCCGAGTTTAAAAATCTATTTTGTTTAACCGCATCTATTTCTTTGATGCTTCAATTGATATAATGTTAACAAAATAAATCAATTTTTTATTGAAAAACTTTAATACTCTCGGTACATTTCTGCCGAAATAATATGTATATTCGGCAGAATTGTACCGAATATATGTTTATTATTGGTAGAACCAGGCCGAATTTCTTTTAATAAATTTGAGAGTATAATGTCGAGTTTTAAAGACCATTTTTGTTCCATTGTAGTTATTTGAATGCTACTTCTGAATAACATTAAAAAGGGCTAAGTTTTTTACCTCAAAGTTGTAAAAGTTTGAGTTTTTCGGAGACTTGAAATTTGTTAGGTCTTCTTCTTCTTCAATATTTACTTCTTCTACATAATCCATTTCTTCCCCATCACTCATATCTCTAGGAATTGTTGAGTCTTTCTTCTTCAAAATGCATTTCTTCTTCAAAATCTATTACTTTTCTAAAATTTATATGTTCATTACCATCCATTTTTCCAAACAATTGATTGGAGGGAAATAAGAAAAAGTGTTAAGAAAAAGACAAAAAAAAATAAAATGAAGGGCGATGGAAGGTTACCAACAGGTAACATTTGGGGAGGTGTATTTTAAAAAGCCGAATTTTTTTGAAAAAACCGTTTTTTTCAAAATGGGGTCTGCCTATAGAATTTGCCTTAATTAAAACAAAACCCTACTCTTCATCTCAAACCTGCTTGCAGAACTTCTAAAAAAACCCCTTTCATCCCATGAGAAAAAAATCTTTCTCTTCGAAACACGAACCCTTTCACCTCCAGCATGGTTGCGCGGTAGACTTCTTTTTTTACTTACAAGTATGTTTCTTTCTTCTTGTGTCTCCAAAGCTCCTTCTAGTGTTATTTGTTGGTGTTTTTTCTCTTTCTTCATATTAATCTTGCTGGTGTGTAGTTCTTTAACAGCCCCTTACAATATTTCTTTTCTTTTTCATTAATGCTTTCGTGGTTATCTGGTAATTTATGAAAAAAAAAGTTTTGAGAATTGCATCGAACTATATACGCACTGCCATGAAAAAAAGTTGTACTTAATTTTGTTACTGCACTTTGGTAGACTCGTTATATTTGGGTCTCATTTTCATATTTTAGAAGTCGCCGCCCTTTGTTATTCCAAAATTTTAAAATCCTGCCCAGCTAGTTATTATATGTAGTAGAGAAGGTTGGAACATAGATCATGGAAAGAAGTGACCATTTGGTTGAAGGAGGGGAAAGATGACTCTCTAGAGTCAAGTGGTTCAATATCCTGGTGCAAATTTGTTTGCCTAATTTTGTTTAGAGAAAATTAGCAATGATTTCTGACAAGTAATACTTTTTAGTTGTTGAAGTTTTTATGACATATTATTGCAATAATGCAGCAAATGGCAGCATGTCGCAAATTCTTTGTGCCCAAGTTGTTCCTTATATGCTTGGTGCGCATGTCAAGAAACCTCTACTGAATTGCTACTGTTAAGTAGTTTCTGAATTATTAAATGTTAATGGCCCCTTCTATCATTGCTCCAAACTTTGAAGATGACTTTAAAGTCGAGTAGCTAGGTCGAACGGAGAAACATTATAATGTTATTAACAGGATGACAAATTACATTTTAAGATAAAAAAATGTAGCTTGTCAGACATGCGTCACAATTTCTATCCATTTAACAGCAGAAACAGAGAGAAGTATAAACAACAATGTTCTAGATAAAAGAACCTACTTTCATCTCCAATTGAAATAATATAAAAGCATTCAATAGTTAAGTTTTTATAGTCAAAATGCCGCAGCAGCGCAGAAGTTCCAGGAATCAAGAATTTACTGACTATTTACCAAACAACATTCGGTGATGTGATGCACATCACTTGCTCAGTTGGTTGGTGATTTGTGTAAAGAATGTTATTTAATACAGAGCATATAGATGCCAAGACTATATATATATATATAATTACATGCACATCACATAAATCAATAAGAAATCTAGCATGGAATACCAACCACTAGTTAGTCCCTGAAAAATAAGAAGCACCGACTCTTTCTGAGCTAAAAGAAAGAGTCTATAGGATAATTTGGGTTTGTTAGGACTACCAGACAAAAAAAATGCTAACATTCTCGAGTTCTCTATCATTCTTATTTTGAAAATGTTAGACAATTGAACGCAACAACAATTAGGGAGATCAGATGCAACCATAGTTCAAAATCCTGATTTCAACCTAAATTTTGTAGGAGTTGCAGACGAAGCTTTTAAATCTATTGGATGCTCTTGATTTGATGTCGACATAACCTGACAAACCGTTACAAGAAATTATTTTGCATTCCAACAATAATCACACAATAATATTACAAAAATATTAGAAAATAAACTATGGAAATGAGAAGACTAAAACCAATAGAGAAAACTTGAAGGCAGTTGATAAGTGGTAACAACTCCGATCCAAATATTATCCATACAAGCTGTAATGAATTTTTTTTTTTAATGTCATTTTACAATGAGTGGTTTGAATGTTATCCAAAAGTATAAGAAAATAAAAGTCGACTTATACAAACATAAAACCAAAATAGACTACATTGAGTCAGCAAGTTTGTCCACCTAACACTTACACTTTTGTGTTACTGTATTAAGAAAAAAATTTGATTCTTGCTTTTTAATCATGGCAACTAGTAATTTCAGTATTGTCGTGTGATTTTATTAATAAAAGAAATACAATTACAAATTAAAATAAAGGCCTACATAATTTTGCAGTCGCATCGAAAGTATTTTTAGATAGACAAATATTGGCAAAATAACGTTACAAAATTTTCTTCGTACCAACAAAAATCGAATTCGGCAATGGTGTGAAATAGTAGATACTGTAGTTTAACAAAATTAGATTTCCATACACAGTACACATTGAAACAGATTCAGCCATGAGAGAGAGAAGATTTGTTCAGATGAAGCCATGAGAGAGAGAGAGGGAGAAAGAAGTACCTTTAGAGACGGTCTGGTTTCACTAATTTCTCTTCACCTTCACCAAATTCAATAGCTAAAAGAGGGTAATTAGAAGTAGTAGTAACCTGGACTATTTGTAACAAATGAAATTGAAAATGATGAAAGATTTGTTGGGTTTGTTAATTGAATTGGGATTATTTATGGATAAAAAGCTCTACCAATGGAAAACTGGTTTGAATCATTTGTTAATCGAATTCTTGATGATTTAAGTCTTGCATCACCAATTGTGTTGAATGAATTGAAGAGGAATTTGTTGAAGTGAAGAGAGGAGAGAGAGAAGAGAAGATCAGAAGAAAGATTAGTTGTGTTGGACGGACAGACGGACACGTTTTGTGGCCCATAATGCACAAGGGGTAATATAGTAATAATTTGACGAGCTGCTCGGCTCGGCTCGTTTAGAGCTCGAACTCCGCTCGGGCTCGTTTAGAGCTGAAAAACCTGCTCGAACTCTGCTCATTTAGGTAAACGAGCGAGCCGAGCCTGAGCCGCTCGGCTCAAATTGCAGCCCTACCTGCAAGCATAAGTGCTTGCTACCATGCTATTGTGTTACTGTATATATTGCATTGCTTTACTTTTTGTTCCATTTTATTTACTGAATTTTAATATGAGTTACCATATCATTACAAGTTTACAACTAAAATCCTCTGTGTTTAGACTACTCGAGCCAAATGATTGGAGGATGTAATTCCCAAACGACTGAAATCTTAGATTTAGAATTTCCAAGGATGATTTGCCTACATAGCTATATAATGTGTGCACTCGTGTTTCATAGATGGTGCAGCGGAAGCTAAAATAAACTTAATCTAAGAATTAAAATTGCAAGGAATTGAAATAACGGAAAGGAATTGCAATAAGTAAAAACTGAAATTTAAATAACTTGAATGTAAATTGCGGAAAATAAAGAACTTGAAATAAAAACTAAATTGAAAGACAATAAACTAAATAATAAACTCTTCAATCATCAATCTTGGCTAAGAAATTCGTTTTTGGAGCTCTTTATATAGATAACTCCCTTGACACAATTAGGAAACCTGCTAGAACTTGAATTACTTGTTCCCTAAGGTATGTATTACCTTTTGGCAACTTTCTAAACCTACTAGGACTTAAAATAAGCCTTCTAGACACTTCTAAAGACACTCTAAGTAAATAAAACGAAAATAACAACTTAGAAATCAAATTCTACTACTACTTGGACTTCTAAATAATACTTGTAATAAAAATGAAAACCTAGACATGTTCTACATCAATAGATGAGATCATCAACTTCTGTTTCAAGCTCCTTGATGACCACATTATATTTTTATAATTTTATTCTTATTGATTCCTATGTCCTATGTGTTTAATATGTAGAAATGGTGCGACAAAAGACTACTGTGGTGGACCCAAATACTGGTTTTTGGATTGATGCTAACAAAATAAAAGTGAGAAACAATGTGTTCGCAAATGCGTCTGCTCGTAAACGTAGGAGTTGTGTTTGCGTCGAAATCATCCAATTCCCCAAAATAGTGATATTAGTAAGTGTTGTTGTCTTGTTGATGAGCGAGAGGATAATACTGTGGATAAAAATGCTAATGATAACAATGAACAAAATAATGATTTAATTGTTGAGCAAGTTCAATGGGACGAAGAACACGATGATGGAGGAAGGGAACGAAAAAGTTAACAGAAAGAAAAAAACGAAGAGAAAGGAGAGGAAAAAAACAATTAGAAGAAAATAGAGAGGAAAAAATGGAAAGTGATTGTGGGTGCAAAAATTTGATCCACAAACTCGAGATGTGTATTGATTAATCGAAAGGTTACAATGAAAGCCTTGTACAGACTGAGATGCGATGGGGGTATATAATGAGACTGGACCTGATAGGATCAGGCTGCCTACGTATCCAAGGTGATGAACTTGGAATCAAGTCTCTGCTTCCACTAAGCTCTAATGGAGTTGCTCAGTAAAAGACTCGTAGTTCAGGAGGTTAAGAACTCCTGCATTTATAGTGGACCGGAAGAGGTTGGCTCAACCACTCCTCCGGTTTTGACTCCATGAACTCAGGTAGTTCAAACTGTGAAAATGCTCACCCAGAGATAGCGTGCATGCTGCTTAGCGGTTATCCCTTGGTTTGAATCCCCTTTGACCAGGACGACTGCCACATGGCATCCTCTGATAGGCTCTAGTTCAACCTGGGTCTTCTTTTATCTTCTCCAGCGGGCTAGAACAGTGGGTTCTGTTGGCCTGGAATCTTGCTGGACTTATCCAGTTAGTTGGGACTTGGATTTGACCAAGTTTGAAAGCAAAGACTTGGGCTAGACTCCTCGGACCGGAGGCCCAATGTGCATTGCATACACCCTGGCTAGGTCCTCTGGACTTCTACGATAAGCCTTTCGATGAGCCTTCGTCGCTGATGGACTTCAATGGGCCGGACCTGGCTCACTTGATTGAGGCGGGCCTGGTCGATGTATGGGAGCCCACGGTTCAACTTCTTATACAGTAACCGGGGCTCCACCCACTAGTCGTGGGCCATCCGGTGGATTAAGATCCACCGAGTATATGTGGGCTTCTTGAGATCGAGTTGGGCCCTACCCGATAGTCTAGGTCTGGTTGGCTACTACTCAGGTGCTCTCGGTTTGGCTTCTTATACAGCCACCGATGACACTTGTCGGGTATTTTACCTAGGGTACACACATCGCCCCCTCTTTGTCAAGTAGCATAAAATCTTTTTGGGAAAGATCTTCGAAATATCTTCCCCGGCTATTGAGATTCGGAGGATTCCTTCCTTGATACGACTCCTTGACGACGATTCCAAATCCCTTGGATTGAGGAATAGGGTTGCTTCTTCCTCTTATAAATAACAAGCCGGAGGCGTAGAAGGATATCCACTTCCTTTCCTCCGGTCTTTATTGTTGTTGTGCTGCTGCTACTTCTGCTGAAGAATGGCTGACAACCGGAGCACCATCAAGAAGTATACTGTATATATGTGGGAGAAGATGACTCTAGAAATCGAGGACCGGGAGCGCCGTATGGAGTTGATGACGAATGCCTGTCTGGAGGACATCCGTCAAGTACGCTTGAGCCTGTTTGCCTTGAACAAACAACTTGTTGATAAGAGCCGGAGGCTTGAAGCTGCCACTCAACGGATCCGGGTTCTTCAGAGTGAACTGGCCACTGCATATGTCTGGGTCCCCTTCGGCCCGGTCAAGATGTTCCTGCTGATGAAGCTGGTTGCTCGAGAGGCCAAGGAGTGTTGCTTCTATGCCATCTCCTGGTGCACCGCCCGGAGGCTGTCTGGGCTTCCCAATCACTACGGGAACTGGTTCGAGCCCTGCTACTGGGTGTCAGGGTGGTCGTCTGACTGCAGCATCCAGGTGCCGCGGGACTTCATAGGTAAGGATGTATCTGATCTCACATTTATTCTTTTTGTCCTTATGCCTTGTGTGTTTGCTGAGCTCCGACTCAAGAACAATTTTGTGCTTTTGTTTGCAGGGAAACTCCAGCTCTAAGTATCGCTGCCGGCGGGCGTAGAGTATTCTGCGGCCGAAGGCAATATTGAGCGTTTCTTTGGCCTACCTGCAGACTTGCGGGATTTGATGCTTCCGGATCAGATTGTAGTGCACCTCCGCTTCCCAGCCCGATTTGCGGCCTTGCCGGTTCTTCTACAAGTCGTGGAGGTCGACTCTAGCTCTGGTGAGAGTGCTGCCCCCGCGGAGAGTGTGGTTCCCAGTGCTGGGGAGGAGCCTTCGATCGAGAGTGAAGTTGTGGATCTCAGAGGCTGTTCCAGTCGGGGGAAGATCTCTTCCTGACAAGCTCATGCTGGATGCTCCACCGGAAGTCATCCCAGTTGTCAGGGATGTTCAGGTATTTGATGCTTACTCTGTTTGTAATTCAAACCCTCCCTTGGGTCGCCGGAGGAGACCACATGTTTTCTATGGGTCCTCTGACTCCTCCGGTGACCCAAGCCTGATGTCGAGAGACAATGGAATTCTGCTTCGACGTTGGTCCAGTGAATCAAATACTGAAGGATTTTTTCCTACTCCGTTGCAGGTACATGCTGAAGTGGACAACCTAGCCCAACCGGAGATGGTGGGATGTGTGTCTGAGGAGACCATGATTGCCTCTGCTGCCGAAGGAGGTGAACCAACTGTGGTCTTGGGGGGTCCACCAGATGAAGTGGATGCCCCCAGTGCTGAAGACGCTGGTGTTGAGGCCTCGGTGGAGTTAAGACCTTCCCAGCCTCCTACTGTTGAAGTTGTTTCTGTCCAGTCCCCTGCCCCGGTTGATCCAAGGGGCAAGGCTGTTGTGGATGAGTCCGCTAGGGGCTCGAAGAGAGCTGCTTCTGCCTCCCCTGCTGACCAAGGGGTGGTTGTTCCCTTGAGAAGGGAAGATCCCATTCCTCGGGCGCTGAGGGGACTGGTGACGGGGAATACCCGGATTGGTAGTGGCTCCCGCGTCCCTGTCGAAGATGTCCTGGCTGTCGAGGATGTCTGGACTGAGGTGGAGTTTACTGTGCCAGACACTGGTGATGATGAAGGGGGTGATCAAGTTCCATACATCGATCTGCCCACTGGCCCCAACTGTGGAATTGGGCCCCGAACCGGGTGAGTACTAGCCCGTGGATAGCCCGGAGTTTCCACTGCCGATGTTCTCCATTCACCGTGCATTTCTGAATGGGGAACCAATGTCAATTGGGGACTCCGACATCATGAACATCCACACCGCCTTCGACTACATCTTCCAGAATCTGCTTCCGGAAGACCATGCATACTACAGTCGTCTCTCTCGCGACCGGGCGATGAGGGTAGCTGCTCAGAACCTCATTGTTGTATGGTTTTCTGCCTTGAGTTATGACTTTAGCCTTGTAGATGTCTGTATATCTGTTTCTGACTCCTGCTCTTCTTGTCTGTCAAATGCAAGATGCAAGCTACCATGGCCCGGGTCTTTGAGCTGAGTGTCAACCCCCGGCCTTCTGCCTTGGAGTATCTGGAACGCCTTCTAGCTGAGAACCGTCAGCTCGAGAAGGACCTGACGGCGACGACAATCGACCGGTGGGCTCTGGAGGAGGACAAGCGGTTCATGGCAGCTGATTACCATAACCTGGACTTTACCCTGACCACTGCCCTACAGAGAGAGGAGGATGCCAAGGTTTCCCTGGCGGAGTTGGAGGCCATTTGTGGGAAGTTGACCCAGGAGAAGCTGGAGTTGGACCGACGCCTCTCCTTCAAGGAAATGGCGTATGACCGTGCCACCAAAGAGCTTCGACTGGCGAAGGCTGCCTATCAACATGTCCTTGACCAGCTGGAGAAGGAGAAGGCGAAGAAGGGCGGTGACGGCTCCGGTCCTTCTTTTCAATCTTAGCTTGGTTAGATTTTTGTAATAGGCTCTTGTCCTGGTTGCCAGGGGACTCCACTTGTGTATCTTTTTAGGTGAAAAAAAAAAAATTTGTTGTGCAAAAACATCTTGTTAGATATCTTTACCTTAATTCCAGCATTTATTACAACTGTCTATCTCCCTCGCCCCCTTATCGTTTTAAGGAATTTTCCTTGGGACGATAACAGTTCTTTTTCTCGCTGACTTCATGGCGATCCATGGTTTGTTTGATGCTCAAAGGGGATTTGACCCTGCCTTGCAAGATTTGATCTGGGGGCAGACTAGCTTGTCTAACAGCTCCAGTTTTTAAGAGTGGATAGCCTTGCTCTTAAAATTTACCAGAACGGAGCTCAGCGACCCAATCAAATTGGTACTAGAACTGGAAATTTGTCCAAGCATTCTAGGCCTAGACGCCCTGTAGAGGTTGGCAGAGGACTTGCTGAGTGGAGATTAGTACTCTATCACCCACTGTACTAAGACCGAAAACTAGGTCTAGACATCTTAGGCCTAAAGGGAGCATGACTCTGCATTTAGGGCTGTCAGGATCGGAAACTAGGTCTGGGCATCCCGGGTTGGATGGGGTTTTCGATCCCTGTCATCCTGGGTTTCTAAGACCAAAAGCTAGGTCCCGGCGTCTTGGGCCTAAAAAGAGCATAACTCTGCATTTAGGACTTGGACAGGATCGAAAAGTAGTTCCGGGCACCCTGGGTTGGATGGGGTTTTTGATTCGTGTCATCCTTGGTTTCCAAGACCGGAAGCTAGGTCTGGGCGTCTTGGGCCTAAAAGGAGCATAACTCTGCATTTACGACTTGGACAAGATTGGAAACTACGTCCGGCACCCTAGGTTGGATGGTGTTTTTGATCCTTGTCATCCTTGGTTTCCAAGACCAGAAGCTAGGTCCGGGTGTCTTGGGCTTAAAATGAGCATAACTCTGCATTTAGGACTTAGACAGGATCGAAAACTAGGTTCGGGCATCCTGGACCTTAGTGGAGACATGATCTTGCACTAGGATTTTCAGCAGTGAACAATACAAAGTACTCAAATTCTTGGGGGAAAGAATCTTTATTGAAATTATCAAATGGAGTACATTACTTGTAAAAATTTTTGAGATGGAAGGCGTTCCATGGTCTGAAAAAGAGATCACCAATCAAAGTTCTGAGGAAGTATGAGCCCTTTGCAGCATGTCTGTCTATGATGTAGGGTCCTTCCCAGTTTTGTCAGGATATCGAATGTCTGCTGCAGATCCTGGAAATGATTGTCTTTCTCCTTGGTTTTGACCACCATGTCATCTATGTAGACTTCCATGGTCCGACCAATGAGCTCGCTGAATATGGTGTTGACCAGCTTTTAGTACGTTGCTCCGACGTTCTTCAGACCAAATGGCATCACCCCGTAGCAGTAAAGCCCCCGGTCGGTGATGAATGTGGTATGTTCCTGATCTTCTTCATGAAGTGGGATCTGGTTGTATCCAGAGTAGGCGTCCATGAATGACAACCTCTGGTAACCAGCGGTGGCGTCCACCATGTCTGTGATCCTAGGGAGTGGATATCATTACACAGGACATGCTTTATTAGGATTAGTAAAATCGATGCAAACTCAAATCTTACCGTTCTTCTTTGGGACAACCACGACGTTGGAGACCCAGGTAGGGTAGATGACCGGTTTGATGAAGTTTACTGACAGTAGCCGGTCGACTTCTTCATTGACTCCCAACTTTCGATCTGGCGCCATCCGCCTTAGTTTCTGCTTGACCGGCTTGTGCTGAGCATCGATGTCCAGTCTATGACAGGCGATTGAAGAGTCAATTCCTGGCATTTCGCTGATGCTCCATGTGAAAACATGGTGATTCTGCCGGAGCAGTGTGATTATGAGATCCTTCTCAGCCCGTGGTAGGCCGGAAGTGATGTAAGTAGTTTTGTGAGACTCTAGTCCCACTATGACTTCTAGCTCGTCGACCACTGGTGATATCCCGGTTTTCAAGTCCGGCTTCCTCTTGACAGACCTGCCGGGAGTTGGTTGCTATTGATGAGAGTCTGTGAGGAAAATAGTATTTCCCTTGGTCTCCGAAATAGACTTTTCCTTGACTACATCGATGTGGCATTTGAAAGCCATTCCTTGACCTCCTTTAACCCTGCAAATTCCATTGGGAGTAGGGAATTTGAGGTTCTGGTGGAAGGTGGACACGATTGCTTTCATCTGATGAATCCAGTCCCTCCCAGGATGACATTATAGAAGGAGGGGGAGTCGACCAGCAGGAAATCTACCCCGACGGTATTGAATCCTACAGTGATTGGCAGGTGGATCCTCCCAGAGGACTGAGCTGGCTCCTCGTTGAACCCATAGATAGGAGTCTCATCAGATTTAATGAAACCCTTAGATAGCTCTATAGCTTTGTAAGCACATGAGAACATGACACTGGAGGTGCTACCGACGTCGACCATGACTTGCAAGACCCGGTAGATGCCAATCCATGCTGTGATAACCAGGGCGTCATTGTGTGGATAATGCACGCCCCTTTCGTCTTCTTCAGTGAATGTCAAACCCCCGAGGACAATGGACTCAGTGTTTGTCCCTTCGTTGAAGTTGAGCTGTCCTACTTCATGGACGTGTCCTATCCACCCGCGCCAACAGCAATCGGTAGGCTTTGGAGGAGGACAAGCAATTCATGGCTGCTGACTACCACAACCTGGACTTCACCCTGACCGCTGCCCTTCAAAGAGAGGAGGAGGCCACCTGCAGGAGGTTTACCCGGGAGAAATTGGAGCTGGATCGACGCTTTTCTCCCAAGGAGGCGGCCTATGACCGTGCTGATGAGGAGCTTCAGCTTGCGAAGGCTGCCTACAAGCAGGTCCTTGACCACCGGGAGAAGATGAAGGCGAAGAAGGGTGGTGATGGCTCCAGTCCTTCTTCCTAACCTTAGCGTAATTACTTTTCTATAGTAGGCTCCTGTCCCGGTTACCGGGGGATTTCCACTTTTGTAACTCTTTACCTGAAAAGAAATAAAAATCTCATTGTGCAAAAAGATTTGTCAGATATCTTTTCTTTAATTTCAGCATTTATTACAACTGTCTATCTCCCTCGCCCCCTTATCGTTTTAAGGAAGTTTCCTTGGGACGATAACAGTTCTTTTTCTCGCTGACTTCATCAAGTTTGATGTTTGATCTCCATGGCAGTCCATGGTTTCTTTTCTCAAAAGGGTTTTAACCCTTTCTTTCAAGACTTACCCCGAAGTCAGACTAGCTTATCTAACACCTCAGGTTTTAAGAGTAGATAGCCTCGCTCTTAAATTTTACCAAAACCAGGCTCAGCGACCCAATCGAACTGGTACTAGAACTGGAAATTTGTCCAAGCATTCTACGCCTAGCCGCTCTATAGAGGTTGGCACAGGACTTGGCTACGGAATCGGAAACTAGGTCCAGTCGTTCTTCCTGAGTGGAGATTGGTACTCTGTCACCCATTGTACTAAGACCGAAAGCTAGGTCCAGGCATCTTAGGCCTAAAGGGAGCATAACTCTGCATTTAGGAATTAGTCAGGATCGGAAACTAGGTCCGGGCATCCCGGGTTGGATGGGGTTTTCAGTCCATGTCATCCTTGATTTCCAAGACCGGAAGCTAGGTCCGGGCGTCTTGGGCCTAAAAGGAGCATAACTTTGCATTTAGAACTTTTAAGGATCGGAAACTAGGTCTGGGCATCCCGGGTTGGATGGGGTTTTCAGTCCCTGTTATCCTTGATTTCCAAGATCGGAAACTAGGTTCGGGCGTCTTGGGCCTAAAAGGAGCATAACTCTGCATTTAGGACTTTTCAGGATCGGAAACTAGGTCCGGGCATCCTGAACCTTAGTGGAGATGTGATCTAGTACTAGGATTTTCAGCGGTAAATAATACAAAGTACTCAAATTCTTGTGCAAAATAATTTTTATTGAAATCATCAAATGGAGTACATTACTTGTAAAGCTTCTTGAGGTGGAAAACGTTCCATGGTCTGGAAAAGAGATCACCGGTCAGAGTTCTGAGGAAGTATGAGCCCTTTGCAGCATGTCTGTCTATGATGTAGGGCCCTTCCTAGTATTCTTTGAGCTTGCTAGCGGTCGTGTCTTCAGTCATAATATTGACTTTCCTCATGACCCAGTCACTTGGATTGAATTTCCTTTCTACGACTCGCTTGTCGTATGCTCTTTTTATGGTTTCCTAGTACCGGAGGAGGTTTTGCAGGGCTTGTTCTCTCTCATCGTCAAGAACGGCCTTTTCTCTTGCTAGGATCCCTCCATTTTTCCTGGTAAGGACTGCATTAGTGCGAGTTGTTGGAGCTAGCAGTTCTGTAGGCATTACTGCTTCTGCTCCAAAGGTAAGCTGGAAGGGTGGCATACCGACGGATCTTCTAGGGGTGGTCCGGTATGCCCATAAGACTCCCAGGAGTTGCATCACCCAGTTGCCTTTTACTTCATCCAACCGCTTCTTGAGTGTATGCAAGATGACCCAGTTGGATGCTTCTGCTTGCCCATTTCCTTGGGAGTAGTATGGGGCTGAGAAGTTATGCTTATTCCCTAGAGACTTGCAGAACAACCAAATATTGTCGTAGTTGAACTGTTTTCTATTGTCTGAGACCAGCTCTTGGGGAATTCCAAACTTGCAAATTATGTTTTTCCATAGAAATCTTCTGACATCAGAGGCACATACCTGTACCAGTGTTACGGGTTCGACCCATTTGGTGAAATAATCTGTAACGACAAGTAAGAACCTGACTGAATGTGGACCTTTAGGATGCGGTCCCACAATATCCAAACCCCATTTGGCGAAAGGTCATGTGCTTAGGATGGGGTGCAATTCGTTTGCTGGGGCATGACCGACCGGGGCATGCTTCTGACAGGGGAGGGATGCCTGGGTGAACTTCTTGGCGTCTGTCATTATGTACGGCCACCAGTATCCTTGGATCATCGTCTTCTGTGCCAGATTTCTGCTCCCAGAATAGTTGTCGCAGATCCCAATATGGATTTCTTTTAGTATGATTAAGCCTTCTTCTGGAGTGAGAGATCTGAACAAGACCCCAGAGCCATGGCTCTTCATGTACAGCCTGTGTGACTCATGGTGCGGGATAACAGTGAACTTCTACGCATCTCTCTAACTTTGGTTGATAGCTTTTGATCTTCCGGGACTAGATGGTGGATGAGAAAGTTGATGTATGGCCTCCTCCAGTCTTGGCTGTTGCTGGACTGCAATTCAGCGTCGATTTTGTCTACTTTGGAGTTCAGGTTATCTGGAATTTCTTCAATCGGTCCCTTTGGCGGGAGCTCCAGATCGATGTGAACATGTGAGAGTGGTGGTTCTGAAGGGTCCGGTTCGTCCGGTTCTGTCGAAGGTGGCATTGCTTCCAGCCGACCTTTGGTGAGGCAAGGATTCCAGTCATCGATTTGTGATTCTGGCGGTTTTGTGTTTGAACCTGAGAAGAATGATCTGGCTCGCTCTGTGTGCTAAGCCCGGTGCTGGGCTGAGATGCCTCTTCCTCTCTCTTCCTTTTCCATCCTCTGATAGTGACCATAAAGACTTCCTTCCAATGCATGTGTTCCAGGAGGTAGACCTCTGGTAATGACATGTCAGGATTTCTGGGCTCGATCCTCGGCTCTTTCTGATATCCGATTGACAGATGCTGGGGCTCTATAGTGCTGATGGAAGAAGAAAGGTATGCCAGGGAATCTGCATGTCTGACATCTATCCTTGGTCGTTGCTCGACTGTGATGAACTCAAACTTTTCTGCCATGGAGTGGACGACATCGAGATATTTTGCCATCCGGTGATCTTTGGCTTGGAATGACCCTGCGAACTGGTTCGCTACTAGCTTGGAGTCTATCTTGACCATGGCTCTTCGCGCTCCCAGTTGGAGCGTTGTTTGAAGAACATAGACTAAAGCTTCGTACTCGGCCTCGTTATTGGATGTCGGGAACCCCAGTCTGACAGACTTTTCTGTTTTCTGTCCGTCCGGGCTAATGAGGAGACAACCAATGCCGGATCCTGTACAATTATTGGGACCCATCAAATGATTGTCTTTCTCCCTGGTTTTGACCACCATGTCGTCTATGTAGACTTCCATGGTCCGACCTACGAACTCGCTGAAGATAGTGTTGACAAGCTTCTGGTTTGTTGCTCCCGCATTCTTCAGACCAAATGGCATCACCCGGTAACAGTAAAGACCCCGGTCAGTGATGAATGCAGTATGCTCCTGATCGTTTTCATGAAGTGGAATCTGGTTGTATCCAAAATAGGCGTCCATGAAGGATAACCTCTAGTAACCAGCGGTGGCATCCACCATGTTTGTGATCCTGGGGAGTGGATACGGGTGCACACGACATGCTTTAGTAAGATTAGTAAAATTGATGCAAACTCGAATCTTACCGTTCTTCTTTGGGACAGTGTGACGCCCCCAAAATCCAATCATAGTTGATCAGGCTAAGACCAGACTCCAGAGTCGTAATGTTCTCCATATGTCCACCATGGACCGTAGGTTCACACTACTGCCACGTGACACCAAGTTCCAAATCCAATATCCATGTAAGGACAGAATAATAAAATATCACACGAACAAAATTCGAACAAAACAACAGCGGAAGATTTATTCAAGCCGAACTCTGTATATACATATATACAAGGGTTGAACTGAAAGAAAAACACACAACTGAAAGGATAACATACTGTGTTTGCCCCAAGGGCTACACTGATAACAAAAGACTAACTACAACTTAGAGCACCTGCTTAGCTAACTATCTCCAACTAGATCCTCTTCGCACGCTCCGAGAATCGCTTTACCTGTTTCCTGGAAGGAAGGGAAAAAGGAGCGATTAAACGCTAGCAAGTTACACAACTTGATATCCGATCTTGATCCCAGGGACGGAATCAGAGAACCCAATAAAATATAGCAATACAATACATGTATCAATTATAATCATTATATCAATTCCAGCAACTCGAATCAATAAACAATTATATAAACAATCTAATCATCACACATATGGCATAAAGCCCATCCATCTGATATCAAATCATCTGGTACCGCAGTACCCCAGCCATGCATCTGTATGCGACACCGAGCAATACTCTCCGCAGGCTCATAAGGTTGGTGACATAGCACCACTGAGTGTACTTCTGTATGCGACACCGAGCAATACTCTCCGTACACTCAAGGGACGTCTCCCCAAATTCAGACTGTTCAAAACAGTCTCTGGCTCAAAAGCCCTTTTCACACAAATTATTTCATTTATTCAAATTAAATGCATCTTAACTATCAATACGCATAAATTTCAAAATATGCAATCTCACCTTTAGCATGAAAATTATACATGCATAATATCACCAATAATCTAATAATTCATTGCAGCGTCAATTAGGATTTAGACAATCAATATCATGTTAAATCAAATAAACACACCAACATGCTTTCCTATCAATTTTCCAATAATAACCAAATAATGATATCAATTTCATGAAATCAAAATCAAACAAATTCAATTAATATGCATAGCCGAAATTGTAGTATAACAATAGCATACTATTACACCCACTAACTTCATCTATCTCCTAAAAGCAAGAGAAGATATCAAATCATGTAACTTACCTCGCTTCGCGAAGAAAACACTATAACAACGAGCTATTAACCAAACACTTGCAAACCAAAGCTCCCAAGCAAAGTATCCAAGCTTCCTAGTCTTCGTCTTTTTTATTAGCTTCTAAATCTCTATTTCTTTTAGAATATTTTTCCGGTCTACACCTTACACACTTCAATTTCTTTCTTCCTCCATTAATGGTATATGTATAGTGTGAACACTACCAAAGTAGGTTTTTATTTTTTTCTCTCTCATTAACTGTATAGAGCAAATAGGACATGCATATATATCCTTATCAAGTTAAGTCGGTTCTTCTTTCTAATGTGAACAGAAACTAGTTTAAGTTAAATCAACAGTGTGTTGCCACCTAATGGTACAGAAATCTCAACAACTAACATGCAGGCAGGTCACTGTACAAGGTATTACAATCTACCCCCCTTAAATAGGAATCTCGTCCTCGAGATTCACACGTACCTTATCAAAGAAAATTGTTTATATAATTGTTTATTGATTCGAGTTGCTGGAATTGATATAATGATTATAATTGATACATGTATTGTATTGCTATATTTTATTGGGTGCGCTGATTCCGTCCCTGGGATCAAGATCGGATATCAAGTTGTGTACCTTGCTAGCGTTTAATCGCTCCTTTTCCCCTTCCTTCCAGGAAACAGGTAAAGCGATTCTCGGAGCGTGCGAAGAGGATCTAGTTGGAGATAGTTAGCTAAGCAGGTGCTCTAAGTTGTAGTTAGTCTTTTATTATCAGTGTAGCCCTTGGGGCAAACACAGTATGTTATCCTTTCAGTTGTGTGTTTTTCTTTCAGTTCAACCCTTTTATATATGTATATACAGAGTTCGGCTTGAATAAATCTTCCGCTGTTGTTTTGTTCGAATTTTGTTCGTGTGATATTTTATTATTCTGTCATTACATGGATATTGGATTTGGAGCTTGGTGTCACGTGTCAGTAGTGTGAACCTACGGTCCTTGGTGGACATATGGAGAACATTACGACTCTGGAGTCTGGTCTTAGCCTGATCAACTAGGATTGGATTTTAGGGGCGTCACAGACAGCCACATTGTTTGAGACCCAGGTGGGGTATGTATATGATTGGTTTGATGAAGTTGACTGACATAGTAACCGGTCGACTTCTTCATTTACACCTAGCTTTCGATCTGGTGTCATGCGCCTTGGTTTCTACTTGACTGGTTTGTGCCAAGGATCAATGTCCAGCCTATGATAAGCGACTGAAGGGTCAATTCATGGCATTTCGCTGACGTTCCATACGAAAACCTGATGATTCTGCCAGAGCAGTGGAATCAAGAGATCTTTCTCAGTCCTTGGTAGACAGGAAGCGATAGAGGTGGTTCTGTAAGACTCCAGTCCCATTATAACTTCTTCTAGCTCGTCGACCGCTGGTGATACCCCGGTTTTCAAGTCTGGCTTCCGTTTGACAGACTTGCCGAGAGTTGGTTGCTATTGTTGAGAATCTGTCAGGAAGATTGTGTTACCCTTGGTCACCGAAATAGACTTTCTTTTGACTGCATCAAGGTGGCATTTGAAATCCATCCTTTGATCTCTTTTAATCCTGCAAATTCCGTTGGGCGTAGGGAATTTGAGGCTCTGGTGGAAGGTGGACACGATCGCTTTCATCTGATGAATCCAGCCCCTCCCCAAAATAACGTTGTAGCATGAGGTGGAATCGACCAACAGGAAGTCTACCCCGATGGTATTGAATCCCACCGTGATTGGTAGGTGGACCCGCCCGGAGCACTGAGCTAGCTCCCCGTTGAACCCATAGATATAGGAGTCTTATCATATTCAATGATACCCTTGGATAACTCCATGGCTTTGTTGGCACATAAGAACATGACACTGGAGATGCTGCCGGCGTCGACCATGACTTGCCGAACCTGGTAGATGCCAATCCATGTTATGATTACCAGGGCGTCATTGTGTGGATAATGCACGCACCTTTCGTCTTCTTCAGTGTGCCAGACTCCCGGGGACAATGGACTCAGTGTTTGTCCCTTCGTTGAAGTTGAGTTGTTCGACTTCATGGACATGGGCTATCCACCGGAGCTTCTCTCGCGCTTGAACATGGCAGACATACACGATTTGATCTCCAGCCTTCACTTGTTCGATTGCTCCCGTCTGCACCATGTCAGAGATGAGGCGGCGTCAACCAAGTGTTGCATTTCATACTTCAATGTTCTGCAGTTCTTTAGCTCGTAACCATAATCATTGTGATGGTCACACTTCTTGGACTTATCTCTCCTGCCTTCCGGGTCTGCCGAGAGGGGGCATGTTTGTTGAGCAGTTCTTTGTTCTTGATTTTCTTAAACACTTCCTCAATCGGGAACCTTAGGGGTGTGAATTCCCTTTCCTTGCGTTCGCCCCCGGTAGGTTTCTCTGACCGGCGGTCAAGCTGCAGAGCTGGTGCTTTCCCTTCCTGTCTTTGTTACTGTCAAGGGCTTTTTCTTCCTTGCGATCCGTAACAGAGCTTTCTTCTTTTGCCCTCTGCGGCTTTTCAGAAGTCTGGCCTCCGGCAAGTCTCTTTCTCCTAACTTTCAGATCGTCCTCTTCATGAGCGTATCTTTCTGCTTTCTCAAACAAGGCTGAAACAGAGGATGGAGGCTTCCTTGCCAATGACCGGTACAACTCTTCATGATTATTGTTCAAGGCATATTTGAAAGCTTGATAACTACGACACTATCAGATGCATCCTGTACTTCTGACAAAAGAGTTCGGAACCTTCTGGCAAAGTTCCTGAGTGTTTCGCTCCGGTCCATCTGCAGGGAGAATAAAACTTCAGCTCCCTTCTATGTCTTAACATCGAACCGGTACTTTTCCTCGAATAATTCTGCCAGCTGCACGAATGTACGGATGGATGCGGGTGGCAGGTTGTGGTACCAAGTCTGTGCTTTGCCCTTGAGTGAAGCAGCGAACATCTTCGCGAGAAGCTTGTCATCATGGTCCCAGATGGCCATGGTGCTCTTGTAGTTCATGACATGTTGGACCGGACAACCGCTCGTCTCATCATATTGTTCGAAGGGTGGTTGTTTGAAGGTGGCCGGAACTGTGTGGTTCCTGACCTCTTCTGCCAAAGGTGACACAACCAACCTTGAGATAGTGAGCTTCCTGATTCGTTCATCCTGGTTAGCCTTATTGGTAACAGCTAAATCAATCATTTCTTGTAACTTGAGTTGATTCATCTGTTCCACGTTTAGCTCATGTTGTCTCTGATGGGTGCGACCTCTTCGGGGACTTCTTCCCTTTCGATCATTGCGGGCAGGAGGAGTTCTCTGGTGCTTCCTCCGGTGCAGTCCCTCTGGTGGAGTAACTTCTTCTATTGACCAGCTACGGGTCACCCTGCGGCCTTGGCGTGGCCCAGGTGTTCTTGCACGTTCGTGGTGATGTTTCTGAACCGGAGAGACAGACATTCTATCCCTCCCCGGTGCAAGCCTGTCCCATACAGGGCGGGAATCATGGCTATGAGGGGTAAGACTCCGGTCACTTCCTGATCGTGACCTTATCTTCTTTTGGGGAGATGGACTTGAAGACGGGGCTGAAGACATTTGACTATCTTCGGCCCTGGTTCTCTTCTTCCTTCTCAGCTCTGCATTTTCTTTCATCAGCCGTTTGATGACTACATTTGGGGATTCGATCGCTGGCCCTTCTACTGTTCAGTGAAGCCACCTCCCGTAGTTTAGGGAATGGTTCGCTGATCTCTCCTTGTAGCCTCTGGATGGATCAGGATCTTGCGATGCTGGTATCCTGACAGTCCAGTTAACTGTATTCGGATCACCAGTATTGTTAGTGATTTGCACCACTAAATTCTCTGCCTCCAGCTATCCACTTTCAGAGTTTTGTGAGCCATGATCATGACCCTCACTCCCAAGAACTGATTCCTGATTGACGGGTTCTTGTATTTCAAGAACCGGAGACAAAGGAGAAAGGTTCTCAGTCTGACTTTCAGTAACTTGACTCATTCCATTGTTGGATCGAGTTGGACGTCTCTTACTTCCAGCCATTAATGCAACAGTTCTCCGGTATGACTGGATCGAGATCTTTTCAAGGCTCTGGAACTGATGGGACGTTCAGCCCCACGGTGGGCGCCAAAGAGTGTGGGTGCAAAAATCTGATCCACAAACTCGAGATTTGTATTGATTGATCGTAAGGTTACAATGAAAGCCTAGTATAGACTGAGATGAGATGGGGGTATACAGTGAGACTGGACCTGATGAGATCAGGCTGCCTACGTATCCAAGGTGATGAACTTGGAATCAAGTCTCTGCTTCCACAAAGCAGTAATGGAGGTTGCTTAGTGAAAGACTCGTAGTTCAGGAGGTTGAGAACTCCTGGATTTATAGTGGACCAGAAGAGACTGGCTCAACCGCTCCTCCGGTTTTGACTCCATGAACTCGGGCAGTTCAAACTGTGAAGATGCTCTCGTAGAGATAGCACACATGCTGTTTGGCGGTTATCCCTCCGTTTGAATCCCCCTTGACCATGACGACTGCCATGTGGCATTTTCTGATAGGCTCTGGTTCAACTCAGGTCTTCTTTTATCTTCTCCAGCGGGCTAGAACAGTGGGTTCTGTTGGCCTGAAATTTTGCTGGACTTATCCAGTTAGTTGGGACTTGGATTTGACCAAGTTTGAAAGCAAAGACTTGGGCTAGACTCCTCAGACCGGAGGCCCAATCTACATTGCATACTCCCTGGCCATGTCCTTTGGACTTCTATGGTAAGCCTTTGGATGAGCCTTCGTCGCTGATGGACTTCAATGGGTCGGACTTGGCTTACTTGATTAAGGCGGGCCTGGTTGATGTATTGGAGCCCACGGTTCAACTTCTTATACAGTAACCGAGGCTCCACCTACCGACCGTGGACCATCTAGTGGGTCAAAATCCACGGAGCGTTTGTGGACTCCTTGAGACCGAGTTGGGCCCTACCCGATAGTCCAGATCTGGCTGGCTATCATTCAGGTACTCTCGGTTTAGCTTCTTATACCGCCACCGATGACACCTGTCGGGTATTTTACCTAGGGTACACACATCTACCCATAATACCATTCCAAATTATTTTCTCTTTTCCCTGTGCCCAAAGGGGTGGCTTTACAATTGAGGTGGTTCTTTGAAGGTTCAAATAAGGAGGTTGTGAGGAAGCCAAGAAGATTCATTTGCCTTCCAAGAAAGTCATGGTTCTTACCAACCGATCGACCAATTCCCGAAAAACTCGGTCGGTTTAACTTAGGATCAGAGTTGAATGAGTCAAGATTCTTATGGTGTCTCAGCTCATCATAGAATCCGGGTTCAACTCATTTAAACCATCCGATTAAAGGAGATAATCGGAAGAACTAGCAATTCTTTTTTAAAAACCGGTCAACATTATTCTTGAAATGTGATATCTGGAAGAATCATCTCCTTTGGGTTAAATGTGTTTTATTTACCATTATTTTTTATCAACCAGAAAACTGAACTAAAGAAGTAAAGAAGAAGACGATGGTTAGGTCCAGAACCACAAATATCTGGAGGTTTTGGTGGGTAGTATCAGGTGCTCTTGGAGTTCACATTCATGTGAGAGCATAACATATTTACTCAATAATGAGTAATATCTTAACAAAGAATCGAACGGTTTCATATGGTATCGATTTTGTAGATTGGGATCGGAGTCCAAAACAGAATGAGTCCTATATCCCATTTAGCCCACCCTACTTATGAATAAGTCTTGTTTGACTTTAATGATTAGTCCCACTTTTTAATATTTAATCTCAGATTTTTTTTCTTTGAAAAAATTATTAACTAATCTTTGACTCAATTTATCCCGCTAAAATTTTCAAATTTATATTTTTAAATGACAATATTACCTTTTAAATCGTTGTTAACCGTTTCTTCATTTAATTATTCAATTCTAAAAAATTGCTAACTATTTAACTATACAATTCCAAAAAAAAAAAAAAAATTGGTAAGCAAGCAGGGTTGTTTTCAGAGGTCCAAAAATAAGGGCCTAAGCCGGTTACAATCGTACGTACTCAATGCCTATGGCACCATCATAAATAATTTTCCTAATATCCTCAGAAAGAGCACTAGGAATTACTTCAACATAGTAAATTGTAGGGATTTCAGAGGCTAGGCCATCTGCAAGTTTGTTACACTATAAATGTGATGTAGAGAGAACTCCTCCAAGCGCCCAATAAGTGTCCTAATTCTACGGATAGTGTGCTTCAGCTCCCAAGGTGGCTTGCTCCGAGTCTGCATGAAAGAAACCACCTTCAAAGAGACTGTTTGTGCTATAGCCCTCCTGATATTACACCTTACTGCCATTTCCAACCCATGCTCGAGTCCTTCCAATTCTATAGCTGCAATTGTTCGCTGCCTAGCCTTCCCCTTACATGCTGCAATGACCACTCCCTCATGATCTCTAATGGTTGCTACCCAGCCTCCCCTACCATGTTGCAAGGGGAAGGCTAGGCAGCGAGATGCCTTCACCCACTTACAAGTTATCTGTTTAACTACTGAGATGCCTATCTTCATATTCCATAAGTCCTGTAATCTGTCCCTCTCAGGCCCCAGCTCCATCTTGTACTCAGTAGAGCTTAACTTCACTCTTACATCCCTCATTGCCCGTGCTACAACTTGAACTGTTGTACTGCTCTTATTTTCAAATATTGTTAATCATTAACACTTGCAATTCTAAAAAGTTGATAACTATATAACTATACAATTCCAAAAAAATACTAATCATTGACACTTGCAATTCTAAAAAATTGCTACTTGGATTGCGTAACTAATTTAAGTTCAATATAGTTAACTACAACCATACATAGGAAATATTTCATTATTGACATATGGTGTTTTGTGATTGGGTGTTTATAAATTAGTTGGGTAACTAATTCAAATCCACTAGGGTTAATTACACCCATACATAGGTTATAGCTTTTATTAAAACATACAAACTTTCTTTGCAATTTTAAAAAATTGCTAACTTTATGTGCAATTCTAAAAAATTGCTAATTATTTATATGTGCAATTCTAAAAATTGCAATACCACTAATGTAATTCGAAAATATTGTAATAGCAATTCAACTAAATTGCAATACCACTAAGTGCGATTTTAATTTTTGATAGCAATTCCACTTGTTACACTACCACTAACTCGACGGTTTCAGTTGTAATAGAAATTCCAAACTCTAAATACTATCAGTAGAGGGTATTAATGTAAACTAACTTCTGGTAAAAAAAAAGGACTAATCATTAATGGGCTTGTTTGACGGGACTAATCAATAATACTGATTGTAGTTTATGAGAGCATTCCCAATAGTAGGTTTTAAATCACTTTTAGCAACTTTTAGTAAAAAACTCTTGCCAATAGTGGGTTTTAACATACTTTTCAAGCAAAACACTCTTATCTCCTTGGCAAATTTGCCAAGGAGTTAAAAATGTCACATAGAATCATTTTATTAATTAAAAATTAGATTTCATCATAATGTACACTATGTTTTTTGGGAAAAGTGAAACCTTAAGTTTTAACACGGATTTTAAAACCAACTATTGGTAACTCTAAAAGTACTAATCACTTTTAACATTAATTTTTGGTAAAATTGATAAAAAATACAACGTACTTTACCACTTTTTCCTATTAATACAATGTACAAAAAACTGACCAAGCCTGTACTTTCATTTTGTTTCTACATTATACAATCTGTTAAAATGAAGCTAACAGACTAGGGGTGCTCAATTTGCCCCGTGACCCGTACCCGCCCTGTTCCCCGCCCCATTTTTTATCTCGCCGCCCCGCCCCAATATTTGCCCCGCCCCAATGGGTAGCAGGGCAAGGATGGGTTTCATTATATAGATCGAAACCCTGCCCGTGCCCCGCCCCGTATGATTGTTAGAAGAATAATATGAGTTGTAATTGCAAAACAAAAAGATGAAAAAGATGATAATTTGCAATCAGAAGTGAGTCAGAAAACAAAGGAATCAATCAGAAAAACATAAGATGTAGATATGATGGATGGTTAGAAGAATAATATTTGTTGTAACACAAACAAAAATGAAGAATAAATTACATTCACAACAACTTAGTTAGTCAATAGTCAATAGTCAATACAATAAGAAATCAATCAATCGATCGAAAAAAAAAATTAAGAAGATGTTAAAAACAAAAACAAACAATAGAGAATAGAGAATAAAGAATCAAACATCAAAACTAAAAAAGGTAGTAGATGATTCAACAGAAAAAAAAAAATTCATTTCTATGCAAATCAGTAGAGAGTAAAAGATGAAGCAAGTGATGAAGACTTACTATGGATTAGCAGACATGAAACAAACAAAAGAAAAAGAATTTCTCTGTTTCTGGTTTCCTAGATTTTTTGTTTAGAGTAGTCAATAGAAGAAAGTCGTCTTCATCATCGTTACCAAGCACAAGCACACCAAACCAGAGAAGAGAGAAGAGAGAAGAAGAGAAAGAGAGAAGAGAGAAAGAGAGAAGAGAGACCCGGACCCGCCCCTGTTCCCCGCCCCCCGACCTGTACAGGGCAGGGATGGGGATGAACCTTCTTAAGCCAACCGTTCCCCGCCCCGCCCCGCCTAAGAACGGGGATTATTTGAATCCGCCCCGCCCCAACCCTGTACACTGTTCCCCCGTCCCGTCCTGCCCGGCTGCCCCGCCCCAATCAACACCCCTATAACAGACTGCTTACATGTACAAAATTTTCTGACGTGGCTTTATCTAATTAGTGAATATACTGAGGTATAAAAAACATAACAAAAGTTTAACTTCTCCTTCGTCTACAGCTTCGAAACTTCATCAACATCAATTGTCTTTTGCATAATTTTATTTAACTTCTTCATCTCAATCAATGTATTCTCAAGATCTTCAATTCTCAAATTTAAATGTCCATTAACAACCTTCAATTCTTCATGCTTATAGTACAAATCTTGATGACGTTGTTCAGGTTGTTTGTAGGAATCAATCCACTTGAAAAAAATCACAATTTAATTGTCCATTAATGTAATTACCGCACCCACAAAACGACCTCTCATATTAGAAAGCTAGGTTTTCTGAAACTTTCACTTGGGGATAAATCAATTTGAGAAGAAGAAGTCTTCAATTGTTTCTAAACAGAGAATCACGTGAGAATCACGTACGGTTTTTGAACTGCTGGAAATTATTATCAACTTTTATTTAATTAGATAAAGCCACGTCAGAAAATTTTGAACAGGTAAGCAGTCTGTTAGTTTTATTTTAACAGATTGTATAACGTAAAAACAAAATGAAAGTACAAGTATTATTTGGTCAGTTTTTTTGTACATTGTATTAATAGGGAAAAGTGGTAAAGTACGTTGTATTTTTTTTATCAATTTTACCTTAATTTTTGACTAAAACATTTTTCCTCTCTCCTATGTGACATCCTTAAAACCCTTTTACTATTGGGAATACTCTGATGGCTAATTTAATCACTGGATAATTGATTGGAAAAACTATAAAGAAAGTTAGGAGACCTCTTGTTATCCCATTTCGTATTACCTTTTCTTGTTTTTTTTGGCAGTCTATCTAGTGAGAATCCCTACAAAAGATTATTGATTCGGAGAGGCATGGATGTTCCCAACGATTGCCCAATGTGTAGACTATGAGACTTTGGCAAACTTTCTTTAAGACCTTTAAGGTCTCTTGGGTGATTCCGGTGGATATATGTATGGCATGGGGAAGGAGAGTGATCAGAGTTTCCTTACTACCCAAGACAGGCTTCATGGTTTATGACATTAGGAAGGAGAGTGATCAGAGTTTCCTTACTACCCAAGGCAGGCTTCATGGTTGGTTTTTCGAAGGCCTTACTATGGACCTTATGGAAAAACAAAATAAGAGGAAGGCCCTATTTTATAATTGGGCAAGGGCGAGTGCAACGCTTAGGGAGGAGTCCGAGTTGTAACGAATTGTCTCTTGTAACGGTGGTTTTTCATGTTGCTCTCTAAGCATGTATGTGGTGATTAGTAACTTGCTAAGCCCACGTCCCATGATGGGAGGGGTTGTAATCAGCTTCACGTTGCTAACTAAAGAGTCAAAACAAAATCATATAGAAATCATCTGTTTATATATTGGAGACCTTGCCTGACATATTGACTGAACCCAACTGTGGACCAACTCTGCATCAAGAATATACATGTACTGTATATATTCAAGACTGGAAGACTGGACTACGACAGTTTAATCAGCTTCACATTGCTAACTAAAGAGTCAAAAGAAATCATACAGAAACAATCTGTTTATCATGTCTCCTCTCTAGTTTACAAACTCTACTTCAGTCAAAGGTACTCCTGCATGAAGTTGAAGGGCAGTGTCACCAACAACCTGTACACACCAGATTAAGTAAAACTTAACAGCAGAATGCCGACATGGAATGCATCCATGATGGTGCACACTATAATGACTAATTTTCATAAATGATTCTTGTTAAATTCCAGATGGTTAGATCATATCTTTCTACTAAATGTACTGCTATGCAACCAGTGCCACAACTTCATTCCTTTTTTTTTTTTTTCTTTGCGGAAATATAAAAAACCATGATTTCCACTTTTCCAGTGGATGTAAAAATTACATAAAACTAATTTCTCACTTTCTCAGATTGTATCTATGCATGATATTTTGTTGGTGTTAAATGAAACTAAATTATCGCTATGGTTAACCCTCGGGAACTGCCAATATCCTATTATGTCAAATCCTAGACAAACCTAATTATCACCCAAAAGAATTAATGTATACGAACAAAGAAGTAAAGGTTAGTTATGGTTCTTTTACTTGCAAAACTTGGCTTTAAGAAAATGGACTTCGCTCTAACATTATCAAGGACTTGGTTGGCGGGAAAGGCCGAGAGGGTATTTTGGTGGTCCAAAAAAAACCTTTGTGGGACAAGATGTGTACCAGGCTATATATGCTGAAATTTTAATACAACTGAAGGAAAGTATTTTGTCACTGACCCAATCTTAACACAACTATCTGAAGATAGTTCAAGGTACATATGTATGCAAAACAATAATTCATGCCATGGGCTGAGGCTTAGATCTGAATCAAATATTTTTGAAAAGTAGACATACAATAACCAGTTCGAGATACCAAAATAGTGAGTATTATTAGCTTGAATTTTTCTATCTAACTTTTTGATATGTATTTATCTCTGTTTTACTATATTCGATTGTTGCACCAAATTTTTTAACTGTATTTATCTCTTATATTCACGTATATCTCTTGTAGTATTTCCATTCCACAATAATACAATACATACACACTTCAGACTCATGACATAAAACATTTTCAAGAGACTGGAGTTTTTATCATAATCGAATTGTCACAATTACACGAAACAAATTATTTGGTAAAATTTAAATGTGATTTAAGTAAAACATAAACAAAGATTCCATCAAAAAAAAAAAAAACATAAACAAAGTGAGTGTACCAAAAGGATGCATACAAAAAATATAAGAACAAAATATAAAGAAATATACCTTAGCCATAGCCCTGTAAGAATATTCTGTAACACCAGCAACATGAGGCGTTAAAATGACATTTTGAAACGCCAAAATTTTGTCATCTGGATCGAATGGTTCTGTCCAAGCAACATCAATGCCAAGGCCTCCCAAATGACCTGACTCCAGGTGATGAGCAACTGCTTTGTAATCTAGAAGACCTCCCCGAGCAATATTAACCAAAAGGGAACCCTTTAAAACAAACAAGAAAAAAAAATCATAAACTAGTGGACCAAGAACTTAAAAGACAGTTGTAGAAATTCCCTGGAATGCGGATACTCAATGTATTTTATAAAAAAATTGCTAAGACCTTCACGAAATTATGCTTATTGAAAGTAATTACAAAAAGTCCCCCTCAATTGCAAAATGTATTTGACAAGGATGTAAGCCAAACAATGTACTTGAGAGTATAATGAATACAGGTTGGGGTCTGCACCCCCTAATCGTTTCAAAAAAAAAAGAAAAAAAGAAACAAAAAGTCCACATGTAAAACTTCAGCTCTTCATTTACAAATGGCCCTCACCAATGTCAAGTGCTTTTCTAAAACACATGGATTCGAGTCTCGTCTACGATTTTGTATAAGAGTGGGTTCTTGTTGTTGGCAAAGTTCATAAGCTGCACAACCTTGAGACGGAAGAGCAACAATCAAGACGAATAAGTTGCATGTTTTCCTAATATTAAAGTATGTTGTTGAATGCATCTAACTACAATCTTTACTTTGAATTTCTAAAGTGTATTAGGGAATTTTTGTTGTGATAGTTTTATCTCATTTTGAGTCACATGGCTTCAGTATCTGTGAAGATGTCCTGTATGGCATCAACTGATGCATATGCATAAAGATACCATGTGCAAGGCACATGCCTCATAGTTCCTGCAGATTCCTATATGGATTAGAACATTCCTAGTAGTAGTTTCTATTTACTTAGCTTTCTAGTGTAGTTAGGATTAGGTTTAGGTTATTATAAATAGAGGATTGAAAACCCTATTAAGGAGGTTAGATTGAAGATTTGTTTATGTCTTGAGACATTAAATTCGTTTTTGTGAAGAACCCTAGTTTTTGGGTGTTCAAACCATTTATTTAATTGGTGTTCTTATTATTGTTTGCTTCCGCCGATAATATTACATCAAAATTGGTATCAAGAGCTTGTTTTTCTGGGTTTAGAAGATAAAAACCTGATTTTTATTACAAGAGCCGCGTTCATGTTGGTGATTTGAAGATGGGTTATCGTAGAAGAGGTCAAAGAGAATTTTCGTCGCCGCCGGATCGCTGGAGTTTACAAGAATCGAAGCGTTATACCGATTCTGAATATAAAGCTCCCAACTTTGATCCTAGCCGTCGCTTTCCTCTTTCTAGAAGGTATGAACCTCCATCTTCCTCTCGTTCCCCTTCTCCCCCACGCAGGCGACGTCATAGTTATTATGACGATGGATATTATTCCCACCACCAGCAGGACACGCACTGACGTAGCGGAAGCGATTAAAAATCAAACCTTGAATAACCCAAGGGGAGGATTGCCTTGAAACAAGGATGAACTAAAACAAAACTAAAGAAAAATAAATTGTAGAGACAAATCTTAATTGTATTGATTGAATAATTGAATTGGTTGAAAAATAATTGTTCTACAAAACATGACTCTTTATATAGACTAAAGACATAGACCAACTAGCACTAGGACTTTCTAAACAAATAAATCAAAATACAAATCCTACTTTGAATTGTATTACTAATATCAACTTAATAGTAAACCAACTATTCTAGAACTTCTAGACTCTAAAATAGAAATCCTAAACTTATAATGACTTCTAAATAAACATTAACCCAAATAGGAAACCAATTGGTGTAGGTAGGATGTCCTACATCACGCACCTTCCTCAATGTGGTTTTCAGCAACAATATGTTGCTTATGGTGCTAAATATTCCCATGGAAACCGTCCAAAGACTTATGATCACGATGGTCTTCGTAGTCGCAATTCTAAGGTTACTCCGTATGGAGAATACCCACACTATATTGAATCTGAAATGGATTCTAAGAGCGATGCCTCCATGACGTCACCAAGCATACAAAAAGATTTGAGGGAACTTTTAAATTGCTTTACTAAATATAAAAGTCAATTTGCGTCTTTTAAGGAAGAATTTGTTGAAGAAGAGAAACGACTTGACAAAGAAGCGGAGATTAATTTTTTACTCAACATGTTTGATGACGAAAAATACGTCACTCGTACTCGAATTGGTGGTTTACAAAGTTACAATCTTGTTGATTTCTTTTCCGTTTTTGGTGATGATAGTGATGATACATCTAGTTTTGTGTCTCTTGAGTTAGAAGTTGCATGTGTGGATCAAGTAGAAGATTCGATTGAAAAATCTGCAAGGAAGATAAATAAGTTCTATTTGTTGCCCAAGCAAGGAAACCTGGTTGTTGTCCATGACAATGGTAAAGAGGATGAACGTTCTCGGAATTTCGCTCATCACTCCCATGAATCGATGAATTCCATTGATTCCAACCGACAAATTGATGATTTTTATCATCCCCACAAATTCCGTCCCATAAAAGTAATTGGTAATTTGTTTGGTGGTTATGTTGATCCTTATCTATTCCAAGATGAGAATGGATTTTCTCCATGGAAGGACAAACACCTTCAATTCTTATTTCTTGACATGCGGCTATATTGTTCCAATCAATTGGGTTGTCCTAATGATGCACCTATGACATTAATGCCCATCATTCTTTCTGCGAGCAACTATCTGGGGAAGATTCATGGCCGGATTTTTTGCACCAACGTAAGGTTGAGGTTGATGTACAAGAGTCGTTTTGAACTTTGGAGGATGTTAGTACACAAACTCGAGGACGAGTTTTTTTCAAGTTGGGGGGATTTGATGCATATGCATAAAGATACCATGTGCAAGGCACATGCCTCATAGTTCCTGCAGATTCCTATATGGATTAGAACATTCCTAGTAGTAGTTTCTATTTACTTAGCTTTCTAATGTAGTTAGGATTAGGTTTAGGTTATTATAAATAGGGGATTGAAAACCCTATTAAGGAGGTTAGATTGAAGATTTGTTTATGTCTTGAGACATTAAATTCATTTTTGTGAAGAACCCTAGTTTGTGGGTGTTCAAACCATTTATTTAATTGGTGTTCTTATTATTGTTTGCTTCCGCCGATAATATTACATCATCAACCTACAACCTTGAATCTGAAATTGCATAACGCATTCGGGCATCCATTGCTATTCTAATCCACCTCATTTTGTACCAAGTGGTTTCAATAGTTTGATATACTATTGTAGATCTTGATAATCATTGTAGAACATTTCAGTTCGGGTGAGTTCATGAGTGACAATCGAAATTACATACATTTGTCCTTAAAACCACCAATAAATCAGTCCCCTAAACCAGTTCTACCAATTTCAGACCCCTAACAGATGAGCACGAAACGTTTTAAGATAGAAAAATGAGGTTAGGACTACTTACACCTACTGATATTCAAAGTTCCGACCCTTGAAGTCCTGTAAGACTTATACCAAGTTCAAACCCCTTTTCTGTTAAGTTCATTTCACAAGGTTTTTTTCTCAATCGTCACTGTCAGTTATTGGCTAGGAAGATACTGCCAGTTATGGAATAGGAAGTGTCATGGGTTTGTTAGCAAACAAAACTGTCCAACTGTAACTATGGGTTCAATGTTTTCACTATAAACATTCAGCCTTGCTGCTTACCTTCTCAAAACTAAAAAAATGCATCTTTTAGTTTCTTACTTGCTTTACTTGCACGTGTACATTTTTCTAGTCTCAAATTAATACATCATCTAAGTGAGGTTTCATGATTTTGAGAAAAAACAGTGGTTGTGGTTTTAGGTCTAGGGAAGGAGGAAGAATAGGTGGAGGGTCTAACTTAGATGGCCCGGGGGTGTGGAGGTGTAAATTTATATGGGAAGGGTGTAACATTAAGAAAAAAAAATTACACCAACCACTTTTATATTTTGGAAGGGTTCCTTTTTTTTTACATACGGTATAAACTTTGCAAATTGGGTTGGGGATAATAACATCGCCAAAATAGAAAGAGTTGCACTTGATATTGATATTTAAGGAACACAGTTTACAACCTTTAACATAGAATTTGTGATCCCTTGCCCTATAATAATACCAAGTACCTTTTAAAGATTCCTATACTATACTGTTTTTCTAGAATACCCAACGACAATGAAGGCGTCGATCAAAAGAACATTGAACTTAAAGAATGGGTATGAGGCACCAAATTGAAGCACAAATCTGTTATTATGCTATGAGGTCTCAGATAAATGAGATACTCAAGTGGCACATCCAAGGAAAGTCCCAGGGAATAAATGAGTCACTCCATTTTTTTACTTATTTGCAGTTTTGCACCCTTGGCAACTTACATGACACCTTTAGAGAGGAATAAGTATGTAAATGCAAGGTGAGTTACAAAATAAATCATGCCAAAGCACAGTCTTCACCTACTTCACAATTAGTGCACATAATATGGTTTTTGTTGTTATTGTAAGAGAACCTAACCATCCTAGTTCTAAACATTCCAGGAAAATAGAAAACAAACCTTTTTCATTGAAGAGATGAATTTCTCGTTTACTATTCCAGCCTAAAATCAATATATGACAGAATATCAGGTGGCGGTAAGCAATAATATCATGAACAAATTAAACATGAATAAGGAAATATCTAAATGGAGCAGAGACTGACCGTTTCACTGTTCAGCAACAAACACACAACAACTATATCAGCCTCCTTAGCAAACTTCAAAATGCTTTCAGGACCACCCTTCTCATCTACTAGATCATCGATATTGTTTTGAGATCTAGCAAAATCCCCTAAGAGAATCAATAAGACATAATAAGATTTTTTTATGAAGAGATGCAATATTTCTTATATTTAACAAAAATTATATCAAATAAATCCAAAAAAGTTATATTGCAGTATACTTCTGCAATTCAGTGTAATTATTGGGGTGTTAACAGAGCCTAACTGCCTAAGCTGCATGGTGAAGCAGAGCACATCTCAGGTGCTTGAACAGGCACAGATAAGGCACTTCAGCTCAAGGCACTAACAAGACGCAAACCCCTGTCATTTTCATGCACGTCAATATTAAATATCCTATTCTTCATTACAAGATCCACTTTATTCCCCATTTGATGTCTCACTCTCACATATCCAGTTTAAGAAAAAGGAAATTCTGATCTTTGTGGCTCTGACATATTCTAACTTGACCACCCAAGACAAAAAATGGTTCAAATTTGGATTGGACACACTGAAAATATATTAAGCTTATAACAAAGAATTGAATTAATGAATGAATTTAGCAATATACTTTATTGAACAGTTTTTCAAATTGTTGGCGAGCTATTTTTATCGGAAGTTTAGAACACGAGTAGCTTTGGATGTTGGGAGAATGCAATATACAGAAACAAATATGTGAATGTCTCCATAATTGCTAAATCGGGTACGGAAAATTGGGGAAGAAAATGGAAGCTTGTGGATAGAGATAATCGTGGACATATATAGCACAGACGAGAGAAGGGAAAGTTGGTCTGGGGCAGGGTTCTGAAAACCTGATGAAATAGGGTAAGATCATGGTGAGAAGATGCCCAGTGTGCTTCACAGAGGACAAAGAGACTAGTAACTGTCCTAGTGCGACTACCAATAGAAGGATGTGTTAGAAAGTCTCTTTGATGCAGTAATCAGGAAGCAGAAACAAAGAATTGTGTTGGAAAGATGCAATCACAGAGCAGTTCATATGCAGGCTGAAACTTCTCATATGAGAATGGATGTCACACCATCCACTAGAAATTTAATGTAAAATGACTAGCTGTTTAATTCGGATGCAAAATTATGCCACACCGATGTATTACTGACTCATGTATTTGGGTTTTGAACTTTTGATATTTGATGTGAACCCAGCTTTCACAACTAATATTAATATAAAAATGTCTGTCTAATTGACCCAAAAAGAAAAAAAAAATGCCTCTTACATTTTTTCTCACAGTTCACTAGTTCTGTACTATATCAGGCGCTTGATCAAAATTACTTCCTGAGTACTTATGCAACAGGCATAGAAACAAATAAAACAAAACTCACATGTAAAATGTACATTAAAGGAACAAGATTGATTCTTCACATTATTTATTAATGCATCTCAAGGTTTTGTTGAAGAGTTTCATACTTATGGATGTATGGTTACGATATATTGTTTATTATTTCATTTAATTAAGACATCAATTTATATTACAAAAAATTTGTTCATAATTGTGGCCTGCCTCGTAAAAAAAAATAAAAATAAAAAATGCCTGGAGACTCATGAGCATTAGTGCGTTAACTAGATTCTACACATTATCTAAATACTTCAGTTATACCATTTGGTTGACATGAATCTAGCAGATTTGAGGTCCAACTCCTTTTCGTTGCAAGAATTCTAACGTTGAAAGGCCTCAAGCGCTTTGCCAAATCAATCCCAATATTTCCAAAACCCATAATATATACCTGAACAAAATAGATAGAACGTTTTGTGTAAAGTTATTCATAGAAAATGTGATTTGGTATTATAGATAAGATGAGCGAGGTTTCAACTGGTTAAAGGGAAATATAGTAAAGTTTATCTTCATGCCCATTATTTATTTGGATTTATCCAGTGGAGGGAAAGGAGCTCGTCAACAAGACTACCCACATTTCAAACCCATCCAAGCTACGACAAGGATAAACTTTCTATATACAAAATAATTATTTCACAATCATAGACATCTATCCAAGGAATTTGACTCAGTTGCTACGTAAGGCCTCTCTGGCATTATCCCAAAAACATTTTCATAATATATTAAGCCCTTTTCAAACACCATCTACCTTCTTAATTTTATTTGGTGTATTTCTAATATCTGGGTACAGGGGACAACTTCTGGCCCATAGTCAAATTGGCCGCACTAGATATTTCGTCTGGTATAGCCCAGCAATCCTATAATGTTTCCATAATTTTTCTTTTGTGTGCCCATCGATTTCACAAATGTCACGTTCTTTTGCCCTAGAAGCTGAACCTTCTTTGTGTTAATCCCAGTCTACCATTCTTCCAACAAGACTTAACATAGGATTTCTGTTTGTCATCTTTCTTGTCAGCTCTATAACTCCTTCAATAGGAATATGCTTTCATATTATCATCTTCAACCGTGTTATGGTGAGCAATTTTCATTATCTCCTTATATACTCATGCAAGACCTCGTGTGTACATTAAAAAACACTATTCATCAAGATCGATCCCAAACCAATGTTTGGTTATGTGACTTATGTCGTAAAATGGTGCTCTTGTACATTCTGACCACATTTAAAACAATAGTATTTTCAGTTAAATCATCTTCCTTGTTCAATATAATGGTTATAGAATCGTTTCGACATCAACTCATACAATTTCTTTATATACATGAATGTTTTTATAGATTTCCACCATGTAAAGGGGATCTCTAATTGAAAGTATGAGAACAGAACCCCCCCCCCCCCCCCCCCCCCTCTCTTCCCACCCCTACCCACACCCCACCCCACCGTTGGAACATTTTTAGAGAGATAGACCAGAGCTCCATAATAAATGGTAAGTAGAAGATAACATGAGCCCCATTAGCCTTATCTCTAAAACAAAGAAAAAAAAAGATATACTTTCCTGTAGTTGCTTGAATTTTTTTCCTACAATTTTATAGTTACCTACTTACCTTTCGGAAAAAAAAAATTGTATTTTGCGTCCAACAATACTTGACTTTACAAAGGAAGTGTAAGTATCAATTATGAAGGTAAGTACATTGACTGCAAGATGTTGCAAATAGAAAAATGGATAAGAACTCTCACTTTTTTACCAAGTAATGTTTCTCCAACTGGTTCCCCCAGTCTTTTTAGCTTTATAGAAATTTCCATCTCACTCTGCAATATGAAATTAAGACATAATCAAGTTGCACATTAGTCCAAAGACTTATAAAATATGGAAACAAGAATATGCATAATAAGGCACAACAAAATAACTGATACTGTAATACTAATATTCTAAACATAAAAAGAAATCTGATACTGCAAGTATAATTTAATTTCTAATCAAGCTTCCGATATAAATTTTAACACCATTATAAAGATAACTGCAAGAGGAATGATGTTGTGAGGAAAGAAAGAGAGGACAGAGATGGAGAAAATATATAAATATAATAGAATAGATCAAATAAAAAGTAACAGGGGGCTTCCCTTTCGCTTGTTTTAAACTTTTAATGTAAATTAAACCTCAACAAAAGAAATCCACAAAGAATCCTTTCATGCATCAAATACATGCATAGCTAACTAAAACAAAGATGCAAGACATGAGACTGATTGCATGTAAGGTTGTGACTGATGTATTGACACAAGGTTAAACTAAGAATGGAATCAAGTGTCATGGATATAAAATAAAATATCTTGGCTTCTTTTATATTAATAGGAACTTTTCTTCATTGGAAAAAGAATTTAGAAAAAGACATCAACTGGGAGAGGGAGAAGATCGACCAGATCCAAAAGGGAGAAAATTCACAGGCGTAACCAGTAAGATTAGTAAGTTGTCCCAATCAAACATAACTTCCCGGAATCTGTGATGCCTTTCACCATTGCAATCATGTGCTTGTGTTCAACATTTTTCCCTTTGGTGCATTTCATGATTTCCATAGGGTCCAGAATCCCAAAGGGCAATAATTTCCAATGCAAGGCCCAAAGGAATTATTGTTCAGTGTCCAGTTGGACAACTCAATCAACAAGTTAGAGTGCAGCAGGCTGTACACAAGGTTAAGTTTTTCCCCAGCCAAATTATTCCACAGCAACCTGGCTTTTCGCCATTGCAGGAACCGGTTCTCAGCAGCTTGATTGCACAACACACGCATCTCCTGAATATCCAAAATTTGTGCAATCTGTCAGCAGTTTAAATTTTCTTAAAAGCAATGAACCATATGACGATTTTGACTTTCTGAGTTCTATGATGCTTCAAAATTGTTTTGCTCCCCCTTGATGGCTCCAAAATATTAGAAACATGAATATAAAATGGCATCCTCTTCATTACTACTAAGTGCATGATATGCAAGAAGGGTGAGTGGGTTTACCTCCTTCATCTTCCCAGTCTCAGATCCCCCTGTTCAGATGAAAGTTCCAGTTAGGTTGCTCACTGTCAGAACACCAATGAGCAACTACACTTCCATTTTTCAGATTTGCAATCTTATATACTGTGGCAAATTTGTCCTTCAGTGGTTGGGTTCCTATCTATTTTTTTTTATGGCAAAACAATAAAAGTACAAGTCAATTAACATCAAATATAAAATCCTCCCGTCAGCCCATGAAGGGATCAAACATGATATTCATCCCATTAGGAACAAAGCAAATAAAATTCACACAGTTGACCGAATGTCATATATGATCCTCTCTACTGTCAAGCATTTCTTGTTGAAGGTTTTCCTGTTTCTTTCCATCCAAACTCCCCAACATTGCAAGAGGTATTTCTACACTAACTTTCCCACAGGTGATAACCTACTATACTTCGAGTTTTCAAGCAAATCAATAATACCACCTTTCAGGCCAATTACATACGAATTCTCTCTTGAACCACCTGCAGATTATCTGAGCAATAGGACAATCTAAGAAGTGGTAATGAAATATTTCACTATTCTGATAACAGAGATTACATCTATTTACAATGATCATGCCTCTTGCTAGCAAATTGTCGATGGGAAGAGTTTTAACCCAGACTACAACCCACATGATAAAGCAATTTCTAGTGGGGACATTGCTGCCTGTAATACCTTGTACAGTGACCTGCCTGCATGTTAGTTGTTGAGATTTCTGTACCATTAGGTGGCAGCACACTGTTGATTTAACTTAAACTAGTTTCTGTTCACATTAGAAAGAAGAACCGACTTAACTTGATAAGGATATATATGCATGTCCTATTTGCTCTATACAGTTAATGAGAGAGAAAAAAATAAAAACCTACTTTGGTAGTGTTCACACTATACATATACCATTAATGGAGGAAGAAAGAAATTGAACTGTGTAAGGTGTAGACCAGAAAAATATTCTAAAAGAAATAGAGATTTAGAAGCTAATAAAAAAGACGAAGACTAGGAAGCTTGGATACTTTGCTTGGGAGCTTTGGTTTGCGAGTGTTTGGTTAATAGCTCGTTGTTATAGTGTTTTCTGCGCGAAGCGAGGTAAGTTACATGATTTGATATCTTCTCCTGCTTTTAGGAGATAGATGAAGTTAGTGGGTGTAATAGTATGCTATTGTTATACTACAATTTCGGCTATGCATATTAATTGAATTTGTTTGATTTTGATTTCATGAAATTGATATCATTATTTGGTTATTATTGGAAAATTGATAGGAAAGCATGTTGGTGTGTTTATTTGATTTAACATGATATTGATTGTCTAAATCCTAATTGACGCTGCAATGAATTATTAGATTATTGGTGATATTATGCATGTATAATTTTCATGCTAAAGGTGAGATTGCATATTTTGAAATTTATGCGTATTGATAGTTAAGATGCATTTAATTTGAATGGATGAAATAATTTGTGTGAAAAGGGCTTTTGAGCCAGAGACTGTTTTGAACAGTCTGAATTTGGGGAGACGTCCCTGGAGTGTACGGAGAGTATTGCTCGGTGTCGCATACAGAATTACACTCAGTGGTGCTATGTCACCAACCTTATGAGCCTGCGGAGAGTATTGCTCGGTGTCGCATACAGATGCATGGCTGGGGTACTGCGGTACCAGATGATTTGATATCAGATGGATGGGCTTTATGCCATATGTGTGATGATTAGATTGTTTATATAATTGTTTATTGATTCGAGTTGCTGGAATTGATATAATGATTATAATTGATACATGTATTGTATTGCTATATTTTATTGGGTGCGCTGATTCCGTCCCTGGGATCAAGATCGGATATCAAGTTGTGTAACTTGCTAGCGTTTAATCGCTCATTTTTCCCTTCCTTCCAGGAAACAGGTAAAGCGATTCTCGGAGCGTGCGAAGAGGATCTAGTTGGAGATAGTTAGCTAAGCAGGTGCTCTAAGTTGTAGTTAGTCTTTTGTTATCAGTGTAGCCCTTGGGGCAAACACAGTATGTTATCCTTTCAGTTGTGTGTTATTCTTTCAGTTCAACCCTTGTATATATGTATATACAGAGTTCGGCTTGAATAAATCTTCCGCTGTTGTTTTGTTCGAATTTTGTTCGTGTGATATTTTATTATTCTGTCCTTACATGGATATTGGATTTGGAGCTTGGTGTCACGTGGTAGTAGTGTGAACCTACGGTCTATGGTGGACATATGGAGAACATTACGACTCTGGAGTTTGGTCTTAGCCTGATCAACTAGGATTGGATTTTGGGGGCGTCACAGTTGGTATCAGAGCTTAAAGTTCATTTGTCCTAGTGGGATATTCCTAGAGTCTGTGGGTGTTAGAGCACCATAGGAGTATGTTCGTACGTTAGTATAGATTGAGTGAGGACGTTACGTTTACGCTCCGTGTCATTTAGTATTCAGCTCTCTATTCATGGATTGTTTCTCATGTTTCCTGCTTGTGTTGCTACAGTGACTAATGGCGGGACAAGAGGAACATGCAGGGGATGGGACTGATACGAGTGGGACTGGAGTTGCGATTCCAGCTTGGATACAGCCCATGATGACTTCGCTTACTAATCTTACAGCAGAGTTAGTAGCTTTGAGGAACATGGGTGCAAATCCACCACAGGGTAATACGACACTTCAGCCAGGGGTACCAGCAGGTGAACCAGATATCACAGAGGAGGAAGTAGAAACAGGCCGATTAGAGTCATGGCTACGGGTTATTGAGAAATTTCAGAAGCACAAACCACCTACTTTTGACGGCAAAGGGAATCATCTGGTGGCAGGTGAATGGAAAGTTGAGGTGAAGAACGTGTTGCGCATTATGAAGGTGAACCCAGTCCAACAACAACTCTTGGCAGCCCTACAGCTTAAGGGTGGAGCCAGAATGTGGTGGAATAGTGTTGTATCTGAAGAAGATGAGGATACGATGGAATGGTCAGATTTTGAGCGACTCTTTGATAAGCAGTACATCTCTCGGACAGCAAAGACCATTACAGAAAAGGAGTTACTGACTATTCAGCAGGGTGAGGACACTGTTACAGAGTATGAGCACAGATTCATTCGTCTTGCCAGGTTTTGTACAGATCTCAGATTCTCTGAGTGGCGTTTAGCTCGACAATTTGAGGATGGTTTGAGAACCAATCTGAGGCGAGCAGTGCAGAATCAGCAACATCCTACAGTTAGGCAGGTTGCAGAGTCTGCTATGATTACTGAGGTAGATATCATCCATACCCGAGAGCTGAAGGAAGCTAGTGGTAAAGGGTTTGATGGTGGTAAGTCTCATAAGCGCCATCAACCGTCCGATGGACAGAAAAATGGTAATGAGAAGAAATTCAAATCAGACAGTTCAAGTAGCAGTTCGAGGTATACGGTGACTTGCAATGCTTGTAAGAGGCCAGGACATAAGATGGCAGACCGTGAAAAGTTCAAGAGTGGAGCTTGCTTTAACTACGGTGAAAAGGGACATCGTGCTTTTGAGTGTCCCAAGAAGAATCTGAAAGATAATGATAAGAACAGTGGAACCTATCAGAAATCTGCGGGTAGCAGTGGCACATGGAAGAGTAAAGGTTCAACCCAGTCTACGGGTCAGACTCAGGGTTAGTCGTCAGGTACGGGACAGTTGTATGCTCTACCGTACTATTATCAGCCAGGAGAGACTCCACAGGGAGCGATAGTTCCAGCTGCAGTTCCCTTGCAACAGCAGGCACCACCTGTACCAGTTACTGCAGCGATAGCACCAGCACCACCTGCATATGGTCGTGTGTATACGATGATTCCTAGAGATGCTACTGATGGAGCACTCTTGGAAGGTACGTTCTGTGTTAATTCCATGTCTGCTAAGATTTTGTTTGATACGGGTGCAAAGTATTCATTCGTTGCACGTTCTTTTGCTCATACCGCTGGTCTTATCTGTGAGAAACTCGAGTCTCTTATGATTGCTGAACTTCCTGGTGAGTTTTATCAGTATCTAGATTCTGTGTTGGGATTGTCGGGTTACTCTTGAGGAGCATGAGTTTCGTGCGAACTTGATTGTCTATGACATGAAGAGTTTCGATGTAATTCTGGGTCTGAGATGGATGCAGAGTTATCAGGGGAAGATAGATACCATAGCAAAGACAGTTACTTTGCGAGTGGATGGTCATGATGTGACCATAGCTATCCCTCGAGGTAATGAGTTAGCTGAGGCTTTTCTGGCGCATATCGAGTTGGGATCATCTGGGAAGGTTGATTTGGCATTGTCTGGTATGGCAGTGGTTTGTGATTTTGAGGATGTCTTTGGGGACATTCCTGGTTTGCCTCCCCACTGTGTTGTGGAATTTGGCATAGATTTGGTTCAGGGTACTGTACCCATTTCCCGCGCTCCCTATCGTATGGCACCAGCAGAAACGAAGGAGTTGCAAGCGCAACTCAAGGACCTTGAGAGTCAGGGTTTCATTAGGCCGAGTCACTCACCTTGGGGCGCACCGGTGTTGTTCGTTAAGAAGAAGGACGGGACTCTTCGTCTTTGTATTGATTACAGAGAGTTGAATAAGGTGACGGTGAGGAATAAGTATCCTCTACCACGTATTGATGACCTTTTCGACCAGCTTCGAGGAGCACTGTGGTTTTCTAAGATCGACTTGGGATCTGGGTATCATCAGCTGAGGGTTAGGGAAGAGGATATCCCTAAGACGGCGTTTTTGACGCGTTATGGTTCTTATGAGTTCCTAGTTATGCCTTTTGGGTTGACTAATGCACCAACATTTTTCATGGATCTCATGAACCGCATCGTTCGACCCTACCTCGATCAGTTCGTGATAGTCTTCATTGATGATATTCTGATATATTCTCGTTCTGAGGCAGAGCATGCAGAGCATTTGAGAATTGTCTTGCAGACATTGAGGGAGCACCAATTGTATGCAAAGTTCTCTAAATGTGAGTTTTGGCTTCGAGAAGTCAAATTCTTGGGGCATGTGATTTCTGGAGATGGTCTTTCTGTAGATTCGTCTAAGGTTGAGGCAGTGCTTGATTGGAAGCAGCCTACTACAGTTCAGGAGATACGTAGTTTTCTTGGACTCGCTGGGTATTATCGCCGTTTCATTCAGGGTTTTTCCAAGATTGCCACAGTTTTGACCCATTTGACGAAGAAGGATGTTCCTTTCAATTGGAACAGAGACTGCCATCTTGCTTTTGAGGAGTTGAAGCAGAGGCTTACTTCTGCTCCAGTACTGATCTTACCTCGTACTGATATACCTTTCGTGGTTTATACTGATGCATCTTTGTTGGGATTAGGCGGTGTTTTAATGCAGACAGAAAGGGTTGTGGCCTATGCTTCGAGACAGTTGAGGATCCACGAGATGAATTATCCTACTCATGACCTTGAGCTTGCAGCAGTAGTGTTTGCACTTAAGGTATGGAGGCATTATTTATATGGTGTTCGGTTTGATTTATTCACTGATCACAAGAGTCTACAGTATTTGTTCTCTCAGAGGGAGTTGAATATGAGACAACGTCGATGGATGGAATTGATTAAGGATTATGACTTTTCCTTACAATATCATCCTGGGAAGGCAAATGTTGTAGCTGATGCCTTGAGTAGAAAACCGAAAGCTCGTTTAGCAGCCATACGGTTATGGCGTATGGTTGAGACACTTAATGACTTCGAGTTTTGCCCTAGACTTGGAGGTCAGCAGTTTACTCGAGTTGCCTATCTGGGTAGTATGACTTTGCAGTCTACCTTTGTTAGTCGATTGGTTGATGCACAGGTTTTAGATGAGTGGATTCAGGCTCAGAAGGATGCTCTGGTTGATACACCAACTCCAGGTTGGAGTATTGGTACCGATGGAGGTTTAAGATTTCAGAATCGTCTTGTTGTTCCTGATAATTCTCAATTGAGGGAAGAGTTATTCGATGAGGCACATCGTGCGAGATACACTGTTCATCCAGGAACTACTAAGATGTATAAGGGTTTGAAGCAACATTTCTGGTGGAAGACCATGAAGAGGGATGTGGCTGAATATGTCTCCAAGTGTGATACTTGTCAGAGAGTTAAGGCGGAACATATGAGGCCAGCTGGTGAATTGCAACCTTTACCCATACCGGAGTGGAAGTGGGACAGTATTTCGATGGATTTTATCGAGGGATTACCTATTTCCGAGGGTCATAACTCTATTTGGGTAATTGTAGATCGTTTGACTAAGGTAGCTCATTTCCTACCTATTAGTAATACTTATACTGCCAGTGACTTGGGAACATTGTATGTTCAGAAGATAGTGAAGCTTCATGGCATTCCTATGACCATTATTTCAGATAGAGGTACTCAGTTTACTTCCAAATTTTGGCGAGGACTTCAGAAAGCTTTTGGAACTGCCTTGAATTTTAGTACAGCATTTCATCCTCAGACCGATGGACAAACTGAGCGTGTGAATCAGGTCTTAGAGGATATGTTACGTGCATGTATAATTGACTTTCAAGGTCAATGGGCCGAGCATTTGCATTTGGCAGAATTTGCTTATAATAATAATTATCATGCTAGTATTGGGATGGCACCATTTGAGGCTCTGTATGGTAGACCTTGTAGGACTCCAGTGTGTTGGGCAGAACATCATGATCGTATTCTTATGGGAGGACCAAATATGGTCAAAGACACTACTGAGAAAATTGTATTGGTTCGGGATAGAATTGTGGCTGCTCAGGAACGCCAAAAACGTTATGCAGATAAGGGACGACCGATTGAGTATCAGGTTGGGGACCCTGTTCTATTGAAGGTCTCTCCTATGAAGGGGGTACGACGCTTTGGAAAAAGAGGAAAATTGGCACCACGTTTCATTGGACCTTTCAATGTTCTTGAACGGATTGGGAAGGTGGCTTATAGGATCGAATTACCTCCTGCATTGGCAGAAGTGCATAATGTCTTCCATATATCTATGTTGAGATTATTTAAGAAGGATGACAGGAAAGCACGACATAATCAGAAGGACATGCAAATTAATTTGGCAGACTTTCAGATAACAACAGAGATGTCCTATGTGGAGCAACCAGTGAAGCTTCTCAAAAGGGAAGAACGTGAACTCCGTAGACGGAAGATTCCTTTTGTTCAAGTTCTATGGACTGGACGTACAGGACGTGAAGCTACTTGGGAACGTGAAGAGGATGTTCGTCGCGACTATCCGGTTTTCTTTGATAAGGTACGTGTGAATCTCGAGGACGAGATTCCTATTTAAGGGGGGTAGATTGTAATACCTTGTACAGTGACCTGCCTGCATGTTAGTTGTTGAGATTTCTGTACCATTAGGTGGCAGCACACTGTTGATTTAACTTAAACTAGTTTCTGTTCACATTAGAAAGAAGAACCGACTTAACTTGATAAGGATATATATGCATGTCCTATTTGCTCTATACAGTTAATGAGAGAGAAAAAAATAAAAACCTACTTTGGTAGTGTTCACACTATACATATACCATTAATGGAGGAAGAAAGAAATTGAACTGTGTAAGGTGTAGACCAGAAAAATATTCTAAAAGAAATAGAGATTTAGAAGCTAATAAAAAAGACGAAGACTAGGAAGCTTGGATACTTTGCTTGGGAGCTTTGGTTTGCGAGTGTTTGGTTAATAGCTCGTTGTTATAGTGTTTTCTTCGCGAAGCGAGGTAAGTTACATGATTTGATATCTTCTCTTGCTTTTAGGAGATAGATGAAGTTAGTGGGTGTAATAGTATGCTATTGTTATACTACAATTTCGGCTATGCATATTAATTGAATTTGTTTGATTTTGATTTCATGAAATTGATATCATTATTTGGTTATTATTGGAAAATTGATAGGAAAGCATGTTGATGTGTTTATTTGATTTAACATGATATTGATTGTCTAAATCCTAATTGACGCTGCAATGAATTATTAGATTATTGGTGATATTATGCATGTATAATTTTCATGCTAAAGGTGAGATTGCATATTTTGAAATTTATGCGTATTGATAGTTAAGATGCATTTAATTTGAATGGATGAAATAATTTGTGTGAAAAGGGCTTTTGAGCCAGAGACTGTTTTGAACAGTCTGAATTTGGGGAGACGTCCCTGGAGTGTACGGAGAGTATTGCTCGGTGTCGCATACAGAAGTACACTCAGTGGTGCTATGTCACCAACCTTATGAGCCTGCGGAGAGTATTGCTCGGTGTCGCATACAGATGCATGGCTGGGGTACTGCGGTACCAGATGATTTGATATCAGATGGATGGGCTTTATGCCATATGTGTGATGATTAGATTGTTTATATAATTGTTTATTGATTCGAGTTGCTGGAATTGATATAATGATTATAATTGATACATGTATTGTATTGCTATATTTTATTGGGTGCGCTGATTCCGTCCCTGGGATCAAGATCGGATATCAAGTTGTGTACCTTGCTAGCGTTTAATCGCTCATTTTTCCCTTCCTTCCAGGAAACAGGTAAAGCGATTCTCGGAGCGTGCGAAGAGGATCTAGTTGGAGATAGTTAGCTAAGCAGGTGCTCTAAGTTGTAGTTAGTCTTTTGTTATCAGTGTAGCCCTTGGGGCAAACACAGTATGTTATCCTTTCAGTTGTGTGTTATTCTTTCAGTTCAACCCTTGTATATATGTATATACAGAGTTCGGCTTGAATAAATCTTCCGCTGTTGTTTTGTTCGAATTTTGTTCGTGTGATATTTTATTATTCTGTCCTTACATGGATATTGGATTTGGATCTCGGTGTCACATGGCAGTAGTGTGAACCTACGGTCCATGGTGGACATATGGAGAACATTACGACTCTGGAGTCTGGTCTTAGCCTGATCAACTAGGATTGGATTTTGGGGGCGTCACACTGCCCTTAGCTGGTTTAAAGGAAATTCCCTGAAAAAATTTATCTTCTATGGTATGCGATACCCTTCAATAAACTGCTAGTCTGCTACAGTGCGCTCTAGTGATCAATTAAGGGAGCCATCCATTAGGATTAGGAGGGTAATTGGCAGAAATGTTGTGTTTCAAAAGGGAGTGTTTCCATCAGCAAATCCCCAATCCTCCTTACAACCCCACATCCACTTAAAGACAGTGAATTAAGAATTTACGATGATCCTTATGGAACCTTCTAATATCCAGATCCCATCTTTCTAGGTAAGAAAAACCCTTGTTCAACTGTCTAAATGGTGTTTATCAATTGAAAAAATAAACTGTCTAAATGGTAATTATGAGACTCTTCGATATCCACACAAACTTCTGATAATCCTTTAAAACTTTTTGTCATTGTTTTGAGGCATGGAAAAGAATGACATGATGCAAATGATATGGTACTCATAATCAAATGATCAAAACTAGTTGCACGTCCGGACTTAAGATATGTACATCTCTTTCCATCCTACCAAATTTTTACTGACATTATCAACAATGGGATCTCAAATGGTTGAGACCTGTAGTCTAGTAGGAAGAGGATGCCAGGACCACTACCCAGTGGCAGTCACAGCTCAGAGGACTATGCAAATGCCTTGGTTTATGCAAATATAACTATGTATGTTCTAAATTATACAGTTAAGAAAAACCTACACGCTTTCTGAGAAGGCCGAGCATCAAATATATCGCCATTTCTGCACATGATGCTGAATTCCCAGAAACGTTACCAGGAATTCTAGCAACTTTAATTCCATGTCTTGTAGCAGCATCAACATCAACACCTGGAACAGGGTAATAACACAGTCACTATCAGATCCACACTTACAGTTAAATAGATCAATGAACAGAGTGAATTATAAATTGTTTTGAACTGAGTAACTGACCTTCCAGCCCAACTCCAAACTGCATTATAAGCTTCATTTTATTCGCACGAGAAATGAGTTCTGCATCGAAACGCCGGTTTTTCACTACACAGATATCATAGTCAGCAATAATATTTGGCACATTATCAAGAGGAACATCATCAACCTGTGAGCATTAAAGACCATTGATTAATATATCATCCAAACGCAAGAATAGGCCATCATTCTGATTAAAAATCCTTGAGAAGGCAATGGTGGTGGATTAAAACACAAAGACAAGGACTTTTACAAATGTGACATCCTAACATTTAATAATTCAATCTAAAAGAATTCAGACTAACATGTTTGAGCATGAAATATGATATTAAAATATCAGAGTTTATAAGAAAATAACGTTTTTGAATAGGAAAATATAGCTTGAGAAAGTTCCTCATGTGAACAACTGAGCATAACCCAAGCAGAATACTTCCTCATTTGTTTACTTTGGGAATTCGCATATACCTGGCATTAAACAGAATACTTTCATCTGGTTTGGAAATTTGCACACCTTTGATACCCAACATAATACTTCCTCCTCATTAGTTTGGAGATTTGCATACGGCAAATACATAAACCACAGAATGATCTACTAACTTGGTCTTAATTCTTATAACATTTTTTGCTACTCTTTCATGCGAGAATCAATTCACAAATCACAACAATGATTGAATGAACTACATATAAAGATAATACAGGTATGTTTAGCATCATGCCAGAATTTCAATATAGGGGATCCTTGCTAGAACCCTCTGTGAGAATTAGTCTGTCTGGTGAACAATGAGGATTCTTGCTAGAACCATGAGAATTTCAATATAGGGGATCCTTGCTAGAACCCTCACATGGTGTGCTTGTTTGCCTGAGAATTCTCATTTTTATGATTAATTTATAAAAACGTCTTCTTTGTTCAAGCATATAACACATCTTCTGCAGCTCTCAAAGTAAGAACATGTGACTCGTGTGATTGTAACACCCATGCATAGCGTTTGAAAATATATAACAAATTAACAACTAACTGGAATATATGTCTTCTTCAGCTCCACAACAGCTACGTTCAAGAATACTGGGATGGTCATAGGTACGCAAGAAGTGTGTAACAAACTCAATTACATACAGTAGTTGATCAGTATCATGACTTGGAATCTATTATCGGGAGTACTGGTATTGGATGGGATCCTTCAACTATTAGAATCACGGTGCCTGATATAATATCAGATATATAAATGTATGTTAGAGCATAGGTTAATATTTTGCAATCATTCAGTAGGTGGTTTTCATTTGAGCGATCGATATTATCATCAAAGCGACCATTCTCATCTCAAGAAACACCAAAGGAAGGAAGTTTGCAGATAATGGTCAGATGCAAATTGAGTCAAGGTTTTACGTTACAGATAGACAATTTACAATAGGTAACTGCAACATGGAAGGTAGAGTAATCTGGTGACATGGTGTAACAAGAATAATTAGTTGCTTGTACATGAAAATTGCAAAGGCTGAGCTATGACGTATTTTGATTTGATTGTATCCATTTTTAAATAATATGGTGTCTTTACCAATGTTGTTGTTGTGTGATTAAATGTAAGCTATCATCATTACAGCCAATCCATTGTCACATGAGTGCATCCTGTACCAAAGCTATAGTGTTTGTTTTATTACTTGATCCATAATAAACAGTTTTAATTAAAGATGTTTACGCACGTACCTGGTTCTAGTCAATTCGCTTAATTATATTGTCAGAAACGCAGTTTCTAAGCTTTGCACTGTTGTTTCCAAGCTGGGCTGGAATAATAATAATATTTATACCCCCCCCCCCCCCCCCCCCCCCCTCTTAAGAGGATTGGTTAATATTTAAATTATTAGTTGCAATTATCTGAAAGGGTATGTCGTCACAATTGTTTCGGGTAGAAATGTGTAAATGGTATAATCTCTATAAAAATTTGTGCTCCAATTGTTTCCACTACTCTAATTTCTTGCAAACAAATTAGAAGACAATGTGTATATATATATATGAAAATGCATAGTTGAATGAAACTAAGCTACAAACCTGGATATATGGATAGCTCTTTAAATAGTCCCTTGTGTAGTTGTGAGAAGCAGGGAAATGAGGTCCACAAAAGAGCACACGAGTGGGGACTCTGACACTAGTGTTGTTTTTTGCCATAATCTGATTATTGTTGACAAGTTTAATTGAAGAATAATGTTGTGAATCTGAAGAACTACTACTGAATATGTGAAGAAGATGATACACTGAATTGATGCATTTAAGAAAACTACTCAAACTTGTACTTGTACTGTATCTGTAACTCACCAGCATTAGGTTTAGTTTAGGTTGTTTGCAATTGCACAATAATCTCTCTCTCTCTCTGACTCTCTCAGTTAAACTTGTTTCATTCAATGGGCTTTAATAGTGGGCTTTAATAGTGGGCTTTAATAGTGGGCTTTAATAGTGGGCTTTAATAGTGGGCTTTAATAGTGGGCTTTTAAAAAAACAAGTAGTACAAGTTTGGGATTCCCACTTTGGCCTTTTGCTGCGTCATGTCATCACACTTTACTTGTTTGGAATTGGAGGAGGAGGGAAGGAAGGATGGAAGATGGGTTGTATGCGTGATCATAGCTGTGATGTGAAAGATCACGATTGTTCTTTCAGATTTCTCTCTATAACCACATTGATATCCCCAAGGGTTCGTTTCTCTGTTTTTTCATACTAAATGTTATTGCAACAGCATCATCACTTTAAAGCTTACTAAAACAGAAACTAATGGAGTTATTTGTTTCATTTTGAACTTTTATTGAGTTATCTCAAGTACCCAAACTGAGATTTTGAAGAAAACTTAATGTTTACAAGTACCGCAACAGCGTAGTTTTGGGTTTTATATACAAGTGCCCAAATCAAGTTTTTTCTTGTAGTAGAAAATTGTGTATGTTCAAATGGGTGATTCATTAGTTTTTTTTTATTATTGATTCTTGTTCTTGATAGACACAGAATGTAGAAGACAGAAAATGAGCTTTGCTACACTTGGAATTTTTTGCTTATAATAGTGAAATATTTCATTTGGTTGGTTAATTGGGGACCTATTGAGATTGGGTGTCGTTTACGGATGATTTTATATTTTTAGTTTTAAACACCCCCCAAATCAACTTTGTGTAGTTTCTGGTTAGACATTTTTTTTACTGACGACATTTTCATTATCTGGACTCTGGAGGCTGGAGCTAGTATGCAATACCACTAGCTCTATATATATTGACATTTGCTTATAACATATGTATCGATTCTCATATTAGGAGAAATAATTTATCAAATCTCCCTTCTATGTTCTTGTTTTGTTTTGTTTCATTTCATTTTTTGACAGGTATCGGCTTTAAATGAGACTACTCCTGGAAGTGTGAAGTCTGTGTTTAAATCTTGGGAACAATGTCTCAACTCTTCAGGGTATATCATGCCAACTATCCTATTTCCTTTCTTATTATAATAACTAATTAATTTTTTTGAGGATTTGAAATTAAACTTTTATCATTATCGATGTATTTCACTTAAACTATCGATGAAAATAGATTAAAGTCGGTTTTGTCCAAAGTATCTTGTGTGTATGACTCATGACTCATTTTAGTTCTGTTAATTTAGTTTGATCAATCTCTTATCAATTTTCACATACTCTATCTTCAGCAAATTTTTCGAATTCTAACAAGTCAAAGTTTGAACTAAACTGTCTTAACTTTTTAATTTCTCATTATTAAGGAAATTCTGTTGTTTCAATTGGGAGGTGACTTTTTCATTTGTTTCAGCTTTACCATCTACTTCTACTGAGATTCTGTTTCAACTTTACCTTCTGCTGAGATTCAAATAAGTATGATTATATTATGTGACATCTTTCTTTGAGCCATGACTCATCTTTCCAGATTTCTTACATCCACTTTCCATTTCAGGGACATTTGGAAAGCAACGATGGTGACCCTGAGTTACTTGTTTTCATCCCGTGAGTGACCACCCCTAACAACTCTTGCATTGATCAGTTATCCTGTAGGGCTTGTTAAAACTAGATAGCTTACCTTTTCTTTATCTTACTACTGTACCAGAATGTGCGCCGAAATGGTTTTACTCGTGTGTTGTGACTTGATTACATACCTACATTATACAAAATTCCTTTATCATATATGTTTATTATATTCATTTATTACAGGTTTACACGATGTTTCTTCCAAACTTATAATAAATACAAGATTAATTACTTTCCAATAAACTCGTAATAAACGGAAATAATGAATGGTGGTTGATTTTATAGGTGTTTTGTAGATTATGATTGCGACGGAATACAACTTATCAATTTTTTACCTACAATTATCTCAAAGGTCTTGCTTGGTATTATGCAAAAGCTATCGGGCAAAACTTAATGATTGAACATATCATGTCATGTAGCTTAGTCATAACTCATAACTCCTAAAAGGCTCACCTATGGATCAAGGAATGAGAATTCGAAATTTAATTCACACAATAATAGGCCATCCTATTTTGACTACTCTGTGATGCCTTGGATAATTAAAACACAGGCTAGATACTGAAAATAGGATGATCCCTGGGTATTTAAAACACGGGCTAGTTACCAAAAGTAGGGTGTCCAGAGTATGTAACTTCTATCCTAGTACTTGGAAGAAAACTTCTCAATTTTCTTGTTGATCCTTTTGGTGCCACATTAAAAGCTTTTAGTTCTGAAGACATCCTTTTATACTATCAAATTATCGAATTAAATATCATCTAACTGCTGTGATTCATACTCTCTTTACTTGTTTTTAAATTCTGGCCATTTATTTTTATTAATAAAGAAACATTTTGCTAAATTGTTATTGTTCTTCTTTTTACTCAACTAGTCTCTTCAACTTTTATCCGCTATCTAATTATTTTTGGAATCAAGTTGTGTACTTTCGAAAATTAATTGTGGCAATTTTCATTTTCAAGCGACTTCGGAAGCATGTTCCTAATATGTACTTATTGTGTGTTTCAACCAAATAGGCTTACATCAGATGTAAAGATCAAAAGCATTTCAGTTGTTGGCGGTGCTGATGGGACAAGTCCTGCTAGGATGAGGGCGTAAGTTATATTTTAACAATGTGTACTTGTATTTCCATGCACTTTTCCATCCATTTATCTTGATATTACAAGCTAAATATATTCCTTGGAATTGGTATCTTGGCTTGACAATTCCACTGAATGGATCTTTGCCATGTTATTCACTCGTATCGTCTTTGCAACTCTGACTTGGTGATTCTTAACATTGTAATTTTCAACATTTGGTTTACATTCTTCTACATAGACACATATAACTGCCAACTTTTAAGCATGTGAATGAATCTGGTTATATTAACTGTGTCATGACTTCGTTAATGCTGAACATTTCTTCGTGGACATACATACCATGTCATTATGGTAATATTTGCAATTTTGCATATTGTGGACACAGCATGTTGTGTTATCAAATTTAATACTTTGTAACCATAACTTAAACAATCATGATAGTAGAATATTAGAACCTCGTTGTTGAGTTACTTCAATTAAACTGCTTGACTTCTCTTTTACTGTCAAGTATGCAATGCTAGTTCATATTGCCAAGATTTTACTAGCTGCGGAGAAAGTCTTATTCCTTTTATATTGTGATGAATCTAATGAGCTCCGCAGATTAAAATGATGGAAAAAAAATAGACTTCTCAGATGATGTTAAATATTTATAAAGTCTACATAATTGTGCATGTTCAAAATTTGTGTTCAGTGTATGTATTCTTTGTGCCATGCCTCCAATGGCAGTTTCTTCCTGAAAATACAAATAATGTTAATGTTTGATATGAATTAGGTTCGTCAATCGCGATGGAATCGATTTTTCAGATGCTCAAAGCATGCAACCTGTTCAGGTATGTACTATCTTAACTTTGTAATGGTAATCATTGTTTTCATAACTAATGAAATGTTTCCGTCTTAAGGAGTGGGATTTGGCAGAAAATTTGGAAGGAGTATTGAAATTTCAGACAAGGTAAGCGATTTTGACCTCCATTGATTGATATACTGCATTTTTGTTATAAACAACCAAATACGTGTTACTATATTACATGAAAACACAAAGATGCAATGTTTAGTACGGGATAATCTATTTGAGACTCCAATGGAATGAGATTCAATATGGTCCAAATTTAAATAACTGCTTTCGTGTTAAATTGCTAACGTTTGAGAAACACAATAAAATAGATCTGCAACTTTGACTCAGATTGTTAAAATTTAAGAATACACTAATAGAGCTAGTTTAAAATTTAGGTTGTGCTTGGCAAGGAGAAAAAGGTTGCATGTCAAAGTCTAGGTTGGACCCGTGTCTACATGTGTTTTGGTTGTTTCCAGGGTTGAAGTTTCATTAAAACTTTGTCGTCATTACTTAGCTTCAAAGTGTTGATAATATTTTACTACCAACCCACCACGAGGATGGGATGTTGTAGGCTGTAGGCAGTGGGATCACACCACGATATAAACAAGTGCCCCATTTAACACTAGAATATTTTAATGAAGTTATTATCACTTTATTAATTCTCTTAACTTCTGAAAAGTGCTATATATAATGGTGGTCAAGTGGTAATGCTCAACTAATTTTAAAAAGTATAAACACATCGAACATAAGTTTGTAGCCCAATTATTAGTGAATCCATGTGTCCTAAACTCCTAATAGGAACAGGATTGTGTCTTCTCAACATTGTTGATGAATTTCTCGATATGATGAACCACTGTTGAAAATAGTGGTGGTTCAAATTTCAAAATGTCGATAAGCATGCCAGTCAAGCAATTGATACTCCATACTGTGTTCTATATCCTAAATGGAGATGAATATTCAATCAGGTATAAATTCCAAAGGTGTTGGCAATCTCACTTTGCATTTCCTGATAATTTTGGTGCTGATACAACTCAAATACGCTACATTGGCTTAAAGGGTGAAGCAACACAGGTAATATGATAGTGAAAGATGCTTGAAATATTTATAAATTTCAAGGAAGAATGATTCTTATAATATTCTTTGTGATTAACAGTTGAAGAAAGATGTTGCAACAATTGTTTACGAAGTTACGCCTAACCCATCTGAACATAAGTAAGTTCTACACAAACTTGCTTGAACAATGTAAAGTAGTAAAACTATGAGCAGGTCTCATTTTGTTTCCACAATATTCAGTCTTATCTGCATTTATTGTTAAAACTATGACCGTAGTGTAATTTCTGGTGATCCTTATTTCTGTATTGCACATGGAATACTTTGGATAGATGTTAGTCCATTAAGCAGGCCTGGTTTCATCAAGGCTTCATAATAGGTTTTTAACAATTGCATTTAAGTTTCACAAGTAGCCATGTGCAAACATCTTGTCGGCTGGGTGCGAAATTCATTGACATCAAAAACAAGTGTGTGAGTGAAACAACTACGAGACATCATCTGTTCTCAACATGCACTACGGTCACAAGATCACAAGGATTACAATGTAGCTTTACACATCATAACAAACTCTGAAGCTTTCTTGTTGTACATTTCTCAGTTATGTTTTAATATTTGGTTTTGGCACAGGACAAGAGCTGATGCTGGTGGTGGTCTTTCTCATGTGGATTGTGGAGTAGGGATGGTGGCCTAAAACATTTGGAGTAGGGGTTTGACATACAGTAATTGGTTCTTTTAGTTGTAGGGAATCTTTTTTTGTGAACGGACTTAACTGAGAGACACATCTGAACTAGTATGTAAGCCACTGATCAATGTTCAATACTATATCCTGGTCCATGTGGTTGGCATCAGTTGAAACTCGATACAGTTTTAATTAGAGAGTTAAGTTGAAACTCGACAATCGATTGTGTATTTGTGTATTTGTTTCTTGAAGATATATTCATTTTGCACGTGTAATCAGTCTGTCCTTGAGATTTTTCAAGGTATTGCAGGTAATTTCACAATTTTATCTTGTTATGGTATTTACCTGTATTTATTTATCTTTTCTGTCTGAATTCATTTACTCATCGAGGCCCTTGTGATATTGACAGTCGTTTGATACAAATACAAGTCTTTCTTTCTCCAAATGACATGATATTGTGCTTGCTGTCATAATTGATACTTTTTCTATTGTTTGGATATTTTCTGTCAGCTTTATTTGGAATGGCTGCCCTGCCTTCAATTTTATGGGGTTAGGCTGACACCTTACCTGCATTACATAAGTTCAAAACTTCAAATACATTTTTCCTTCCTTGTCAGTGTTTAATATGTTACAAAGCCCTCACCGTCAGGGGGAGTGAATTACATAATTACTAGAAGTATAAAAGATGAATTATACTAGAAGTAGAATATTAGGGTGGAAAGCTATATATCTCAATGTGAGACATAACTTGTATATATAATGAAAGAAGTGTGTTAGACAAATCACTACTACTAGTAGTGTGTTAGACAAGTCACTACTATTACAATAACTTCCAACATAATTCAACGTTAGGCTCTTACTCTATCTAGCTAATATATTAGCAGCAGAATTGGTATCGAATGTGCTTCTGAATTCTTTTGACTTCATTCAAACAATACCAAGGAGCTGCTTCCCTGCCTTGCTCTGTTTGGAGTGTTCTTTGAGTCTGGTGCCTTTAGCTTCAGTTCAAGTACAGGTCATCCATGGTATTGGATCTAGAAAGTGGACAACGGTGCAGATATGACTAGTGGCCCTGTCTCATGCTGGTTTGATGGTTTTTTTTTTTTTTTTGACAGAGTTGTGGGTTGAGGCAGACCCTGACCTGTATTAATTAAAATCTCAAGTATATAACACACCTCTGTCCTCCCTTACAAGTTTACATGTAGTTTCATCCATGGGAGGACAAAAGTAAGATACACTATAGGCTCTTTTCACACCTACAGATGCTAAGTAATCTGCTACTCTATTGGCCTCTCTGTGGGTATGAGTTACATAAACACTCTCAAATACATTACATTTGTAGTAAGAATTTACCAGGGTGGTTTTTCTTTCATTAGAAGGCAGTTGGCTGCTCTCAGAGCGTCTGTAGCTAGCTTAACTCTTGTGATATCCAGTTATTTAGCAAGGACCAGACCTTCATATAATGCAGTTCCTGCCACCTACTGATCTGTATTAATCATAGCTGGTTTTTTTCTTTATTACTATACATATAACCTAATTTGTGAACACTGGTATAAAAAGAAAATCATCTTAATAATCAGTATACGCTGTGGGATCGCGATAAGACAAATGCTGCACTGATCGCACATGAGCCCGTAGCTCAACAGTAGCCGATTGTTGATATAAGTTTCCACACGTAATTTAAAAAGGTCAACCCCACTTGCCAACCAAAAAATAAAAAGGTCAACCCCACTTGCCAACCAAAAAATAAAAGAAAAGCAGCACTGATCAATCACAATAAGACAAATGCGACACTGATGGCAAATTCAACGGATGTTGGTTATATAAATTCAACGTGTAAATTACTTGAATTCTTCGATTTTGGCTTGAGTCGATATTTCTTAGGGTCTGTTTGATTGGGAAAAGTTTCCCGGTAAATTTTGTTTGAGGGGTAAAAAAGTAAAATTATAAGAAAATTATAAGAAAATCTCAAAATTGTAATCTGCTTCGTCTCTTCTTCTCCGACATTCCACAGATATCCTCTAGATTTACTGGTAAATCAATTTACCGGCCTGAATCAAACAGACCCTTAGGTTTTTTGAAGCACTGAATGTATGAAATCAGTTGGCTGTAGCTGTGGAATAATTGGATGAAAAGGTGTGACCCAACATTTTATTTTCATGTTAGGCACTGATAACAATTTTGCGCCCTCGCTACATAGATTGACCACATGCATACATGTGATATACATAATCATAAATATCGTGGACAACTAACACACTTTGTATATGCATATGCTAATCAAGGGCGGGTGTGTTGTTCTTGCATATTTCTTGGCATAGTGCCCTATCCAAATATTAGCATGCCCTCTTTCCTTGCCTAAAATAAGATTCCGATCTTTTCTGTAAAAACGAAAGACATCATCAATATAGTGGTACCTCAGATGAACCAAAATTGAATTCTTCACATGAATCATGATGTACAACGTCCTTCTTCGCTTTACTAAAGTACAAATGGTACCAATCAGCATGCAATAATACTCCGGATAAATTAATAGTTGCAATGAACTACAAGGCAATACGTGAAAGTGGAAAGTTGGTTCCTTGAAGCCGCATTTCAAGCATTGCTTTGAACTTTCAGAAAATAGGCAGCTTGTTTTGTCAAGAACCAACAAGACCTTTATGGCGGGCATAGGAAATGATCAATATGAAAAGAGAAGCGCATGTTATACCCGTGAGAATGACCACCTGCTTAAAACAACAAAATATCATCCAAACGTATAAAGCAAACCTAATGTCGAGTCAAATCTCATATGAACAATATACATACCCATTTAAATATGTACCCATGGTTGTCATTCCATGTATATGGAATATTCATGCCAAATATTCCAGCTACGAGAGAATAGATTGAGAGACAAACAGTGGCGGAACTTAAGAAAAGCTCTAACTGTAGTCAATACACACGATAAAAAAAAAAAGTAAGTACATCAAAAGTAACATATCACAAGAGCATAATTTGAGTAAAATTTAAGAACCTCATTGCATATAATATACTCAACAGAATGTGTTGCTGAGGATACAGAAGGTAGGATGTAGGAAGAAGGGAAGATAAATGTATCTGAGATGTATTACCTGAATCAGTTGATTTCGATGATTGTCAAGCTGCAAAATTCGGAAGAAAAATAATTATTCAGTACATAAGAAACAAATCAATAGAAGAACCTCCACCTAATTTTAAATTTGATCAGTTGTCAATTCATTACCTGGATATTGATGTAATCCTCTGTGTCATCAATATATTCTCGTAGCTGAGGGGAAAATACAATTACAGATCAATAGATTATTAAGCAAGTGCAAGTGTGCAACAATTCAAAATGAAAGAAGAAAGGGGTCGACTAGCTTTTTGGTTGACAAATCCAACGAATTACCAATTGAAAAAAAAAATGTGGAATCCCAAACATAAACGTTGTTTCATATGATTGATCATTCAGACATCATTTCAAATGAAAAAGGGCAAACTTTTAATCCTAGTTCGTTATGTTATTACTACACATTGTGCTCAACATAACCTTCAAATTGATGGGCTCAGTGATCAAAATTAGTGTGACAGGCGTACAAAAAACATGAACATATCAAAATTGGTGTATATATAAGACACCTTTTACAGCAACAAGTTTCAAATGAATATATCTATGGTAGGGAAAAAAACAATTCATAATTCCAGTTACATTATTCATAATTACAGAAAGCTAGATGAAGATGAAACTTCTAGAAGATATAATGGGAGCTAATAATCATCAATCACGCCAACCATGCACATGGAAGAGTCTCATTGCACTATTTGGAAACAAACCCAGTGAAAATACTAAATTAAAATGCACAACAGAAGAAAGACACAAAGAGCAATGTAGTATGCAACGGAGAATGAGAAGTTAGCAGTAATACGAAGATGATGATGAAATAGAAAACTATACTAATACAAAATGGTGGATCGATTTGAGCAACTGTGTGGAATTTGATATCGCCAAGGTTTTGGAATATTACCAACAAAAAAGGTTTATAAAAACATTTCCACAAGTTTAAATGCAGCTTTATACTAATAACACACAAAATATAGTGGCACATACCGTCGTCAATTTGTTCAGGGTTCCATCTATTTGCATAAAGTATGCCTGCAAAACATGCAAATCCCATTTAAGTTAGATACGGACAAAGTGATATCTAAAGACAGTAGAGTATAGTTACAACCTCAAGTAACATTTCAAGCTCCTCTACATCATTCTCATCTCCTCGTATTGTTGCTGCACTTGCTCTACTTGCCTTGGATATCTTTGAACCTATGGTAGGAGAAGCAGGACACCAAATGGGTGCACCAGAGCCACTCACAGGTGAAGATGCCCCAGACAATTTTCTCGACAAATAAAGGTCAGCCATATCATCATCGTCGTCTAATAGTTGTTCCAGTTCGTCCCTAACCTGCAAAAAGATAGACTATTCTTCATAAACAAAGCCCTGAAACAATATATATATATACCAGAATTGAACTATTTCCTTAAGGATTCATCTCTGAAACCTACGAAGGACATAACCTCATAAAATGTAAATCTATGGTGTATGACAAACATAACAAGGGCCAAGGATTAAGTACAGATGAAGTGGGACATCTTTACAAACATCATACTACTTCCTTTATCCATAGATCATAGTCTCATTTCAAACTTCCTCCCAAGCATTCTGGTTGGGCATATCTGATACAGTAAATTCAGTTAGCTTTATTTTGCACTAAACTTGTTCTTCTTTATTTATTTTTTTCATTGGATTCTTTTTGTGTTTTGTTTTGTTTCTGTTCTCATTTAATTTTAAATGCTCTGTCCAACAAAATCGGGGAAAAGAGAGAAAACGAAATTTATAAGACTAAGAACAATCACCAGGCAGCAGTAGGCACTATGCCATCAAGGCTAAAGTCTTGATGAGATATATTTATGGGGACTCAAGTTCCATTTGCAACATTTCCTACAACGAACCAGTGCCAAACCTCTTTAAGTGACATTTAGTCATATATATTTTGATGCAACTTAACAGGATCACGTAGCTTAACAAGATGATTGATCACCATCCTGTTTCACGCACAAGCTAAAATACCTTTTGAACTCGAGCAGTCAATCTTGTCATTGCACTCTTTAACTTCCGAACCCTATCCAAATTGCGGCTGCTAATCTGCACATTCGATCACTGAATTATAATATCGAGCTGAACAAAAAAGAAAGGAAAACAGAAGTTTCATCCAACACAATAGCGAAAAAACAAGGACATTGGTGAGAAAGAGGAAGGAGAGAGAGAACATGTGTTCATCCATCCATTAAACATGGAAGTACATATTCAAATGTTGATGCCACATGAAATTTTGTGTTGTCTAGCTATAACAGTATTATTTATTCAATTCATCAGATCATCCTATATACATGTGTGCTGGTGGTCAATACTAAATACTAATAGTTAGTGAATGAAGGTCAACTGTCGAAAAAAAGTCGCTATATCAATACTTTCAAAGTTTATCCTAAACAAATAAAGCCTCTACGCCTATAAGGTCTCCAACATATTGTGAATGCAGATAACAATTACTCGATTATTCCAATAATAAACTCAGTTCTAATAGTGAGTAAATTGTGAAGAAACAGATGAAGTACTCTCCATCGTATTAGAAAATTTTCAGAGCATGTATCGTTTCCATGTCAGACACTATAACCCTGGTCTGAAGATTTATATATATATGACATCAATACTACAACAGTGAGTATCATTCTTATTAGTGAAATAAAGTTAATTTTTAGATAGTTCAATTATTGGGAAAAGGTATTAATAATATCTTTTGAGAAATTCATATCACCAAACAACAACAAATCAAATCAGAAACCAAGTAGGTTGAAAGAAAAGATTCATCTAACTATAGGTAGCAGCAATAAAATTTTAAACTTTTCGCAACTAAAGAAGTGTTTTAAACTCGCAACAAGCTTCACTCTACACTAAGCATTAATAACAATAAAGGAATTCAGAAATTGTAAAACTGCACATTTTGATACACATGTTGAAATAACTTCATGCACAATTTTCTTTCCAGGAAAGTTAATCCAGCTTTAGCCAATCCTATCGAATTCACAATTAAGTTCTGAACTTATGGTCATCTTATGCTTCAAACAAACTAATACAAGAAGCCAAGAAAAATTCTAAACGAAGTTGCTTTCCACTTACCTTGGATGTAAGCTCATCTAAAGCTGGGTATGAATCTGTTTCCAAATCAGTCGTCCGTGCATCAAGAAAACTACAGATTGCTTCTAATGCTACTTCAAGGGCCCGGAATTCAAAAGGAGATTCTGAAATACATTTTCAGCACAGCATTAAGAGAATAGTTATCGAAACATAGACACAATCAATTTAAAATTTAGAACGAAGTGGGAAATTGTACAAAAGAAGAGCAAGCTAGTAACTGAAACTTGTTCTCAACAAACATTCGTACAAACAGGTCCAGTTTATTATGGCTTTAGCAAGCTTTAAACCCAGGTCTGCGGCAACAACTCACACACATTTTTCTACTCGACAACTCAAACCCCAAAAGTAGGACTTTAATTAACCAAAATTCAGTTTTATCACAGTATAGTACTACTGATGGTGGAGACCAACTTTAGGTCCACACACAAATACAATGTATTTCGAAGAGATGAAGAAAAGGGGGAATATTTCAAAGACGAAAGAAAAACGATAGTGGACAGACACACACCCTTTTGTCCCCACAATCCCACCTGACTCTAATTAGACCACCTAAATTGGGGCCGATTAATGCAAATAAAACCAAAACCATTGACAAAGGCTGAATATCATTCAATGCCATACCATCTTCTTCACCCCCTTCAATGTCAATTTGCCCGTTTTGTTGCTCCTTCGTGTCTCCTTGGCCTTGTGGTATATAATTATTAGGTGGCAAACGCCTTCGAAGTTCCTCAACAATAGGGATGACATTATCATCCAATGGGTCACGAAGCAATACCTACGACGAAAAAAGTTAATAAGTTGGAGATAAAAACAAAACATTGATCCCAGATATAAAAGTCTTCACATTTTCTAACTCCGAATTGTCCACTATTTTCATATATATAAAACGAACAAACATACTAACATAGTATATACTCCCAGTATATACTCCCTCCGTCCCAAAAATTGGTAGTCCAACTCAGGGAACCCAACTTTTTAAGGGAACATCATTTACTATACATAAAACTAACCATGTTTCCAAACTTGCCCTTATTTGATGTCAACTTTAATTATCTTTATTAGGTATAATAGTTAATTTAAATTTTGTACTCCAATTCCAAGATAGGGTCAACTAGGAAATATAGCAAATTAGCCTAATAAATATACATTCAGATACGGAAAGTGGCAACTATTTTGGGACAGCCCAAAAAGGAATACAGGACTAACAATTCGCACGGAGGGAGTAACAAATACAAAGCAACCAGCTAAAAAAACCAAGACCCTAAACTAAGTATGGTCTGAGAACAATAGGCGTGCGTTTAGAATGCAGATGACAACAGTTAGCCGCTTTTAGTTGATTAAAAACATATCAGAATATGATCTCATGTGCTACCAATATTGCACATGCTCTACACGTGTTTGACACTCAACAATTAATTTTACCATCTTATTTATGTTAGTCAAAAACATTCGTTGACTCTAAAGAAATCAAACAAGTACAGTATGAGAAACGAAATCTACTCATTTCGGTGTGCAGATGTAACTACAACAACAAAATACAAATGAAAGACAACAGACGTGCAAAAGATGGATAAAATTGTAGCAGAGAAACTGAATTATATAAGAAAATATGGAGTATAGACATGTGTCTGTTATTAGAAGTAGGACTATATTACCTATTAAATATTTTTTTGGCAAATTAAACATATTTCATTTATTTCCATAAAAGATTTGTTCCTATTATCATTTAAGATCACTTTGTCAAGCATCTGTATCTGATGTGAATTTAATAACACCGATAGAATTAGCACTTCTGATGATGTGTTATGCTAACTATATGAAGAGTTGAAGACCCATGTCAAACTTATCTCCAAAGAACATCTTCAGCTCCTTGGGTTAAACAATATGGAGAAGCTTCTCTGAGATTCCTCCTGGTGTCAGAATTGATGTTGGGACTGTAAAGTTAGGTCGTTGGATTCAACTTCCGGAGTCTCGCCAATTAATCAAAAGTTAAAAGTGCATAGCCAATATAGTTTTGCTTTATACTCAAATATTTGCAGCATGGAACAAGGATAGGATCTATACCTGGACTGATAGTTGGGATCTTCAAATCATTAATGCATAAATTAGAAACTTGAAGGAACTTATTGTGATGGGAGAGACTGAGTCGGATCGAGGAAGAACAAGAGTGGTGAATAGCAAAATGACAAAGTTGGAAAGATGCCAAAATGAAAGGATATTACTAATTTACTATATTAGAGTCACGAGTTAATTGCTTTCTTCTCAACCTATCATACGTACGTGTCAAAATTATATGACGAAATTCTTCCTATCATTTAGTCGGTCAGGATAATAAGAAATATTTAATAGAATACCAACATTTCTGTTGTTTACATTATTTTTAGAGAGAGGGAAAGAAAGATGAATACAAAATACATACAGATGTGTGAATATTGTGTGAATCACAGTTGTTATAGGCTTATCGCGGTATAGCAGGATAGGTCAATATCTTTGACTCACATGTAGACTTTTCATGAATAGTTAGGGGTCGCATAGGACAATGGTATAGAGGTATATCCGCATAGTTCCGATTTAAATACAATGATCAAAAGACTCTTTTTCAAAAAAATAAACTTTCCGAATGCTACATAATGCGCATGAGACATGAGTACATGAAGACATCAAGCACATTCAATATGAAGGCACACCACCACACATTCACAGAAATGTGCTAAAGTTTACTTCGAATGTATAAAGTTGTCAAGGATTGTCAAAAAACTGGAATTGCTAGTAAGGACTTAGGACTAAGATCTCAATTACTCTTATTTTGTATGTTAAGGGCTATTAGATGATGAATAATTTTTTAATACAATTGAAAGTACACATCCCATTTTCCTCAAGGACAACATCTCTACAAATTTACAAAACAATGCTTTACCATAATTGTTTGATATAGTAAAGGAGGCTCTTAAACTGGTTGTACAAAGTTTAATCACCACGACTGAATCCATTAATCAATGACCGAATATTTCAATTTGTATTTCTTATCACTTATCAGACACATTGTCGTCATTATACTGACCTGTCATGAAAAGTAGGGAGTGTTGTGATTTGATAGCTAATATTCATTGATTGTGTCTGTGACATTAATGCACATTTCCAATTGATTAAAAAATAACAAATTCTATTAAATTAAAACAATATGAACTTAACAAATGTAGGAATCCAAGAACTCACCTCTTCAGCAGTGATTATTGCTTTGATATGCTGAAACAAAAGTACACGGAAAAAAAAAAAAGATATCAGAACAATTTCAAAAGCTAAAATACAAAACATATAAGGATCTTGAAAGGAAGAAAGAAACCTCTAAATTGAGGACAATAGCTTTCTCACGACCTAAAATAGTTGAAGGATAAGACAAAAGAGGATCAAGAATACGAAGATCTCTGGCATGAATTTGAACTCTGTGCATAATAGCATATTTGTCTACATCTAATATAGTTCCTTCTCCAGTTGAATCTAACAAAATCCAACTTCTTGAAACTGCGGTTTTCTTCTTCAAAGCAGCAACAGAAGCAGGATCTGCAGGAACTATGGACGACCCGACTCCACCGTCTCCTCGTGTCGTCGTCATCATCTACTCCAACCATTCCCACTTATCAAATCAGCATCAAGAAAACCAATACACAAGTATATATGATTTGATTAGATTCGAAGATGAATTAATGGAGAGTTGTAACTTATTAGAGTTTTAGTAAAAGAATTTTGAACCATTAATAATGGAAAATGAATCTTAAAAATTGCGATAATAAAAAATTACAACCGAGCTACTTTTGTGTTCTTTCGGACGATGCCTAAGACAAGTGTTTTCTTTTCTTTGTTGTTGATTTTGTGTTTAATTTACAAGAAGGGGGTTGTTCCATCCACTCCCCACTTTAGCCACTCCCATCTCACTCAATATCTGAGCCGTTGATGCTCTCTTATCCAATGGTTAGGATAAAACTAAAATCACAACTCATAACTAATCATAATAATAAGGGTATAACCGTCAATTAACGTTTAACTTAAAAACAAGGGTTTGTTTCTCTCGATCTCTTTCTTCTTCCTTTGTATATACGAACACTTAGTTCTCTCTTCCGATCTACAATCCCAGCCATCTCTTCGTTTTCTTCGGCAAATCGAAACCTAATAACTCCAACAAACTCTCATTTTAGTTGTTTATTGTAAGTAAAATTAATTTTTAGGTTTATTTAGAAACAAAGGCACAAAGCATGTCAAATTGTGATTTGGGGATTACAGAGATTCAAACTCCGGGTAATTAAGAAACCCATAATAGATTCAAAGTAAGTTAAGTACAAAGAAATTACAGCTGTTAGAAAATTAAAAGGCCTAAACTTCAAAGAAATTCAACTGGCTCAAATTGCAATCCATTTTGTCTAGAGAGAATTCACCAACAATGGTTGAACGGAAGAAATCTAACTGGTTATCTTCTCAATTGTTTGCTTTGAGCTTTGTAGTAAACAAAGTAATTTTGTTTTTTTCTTTTTTTTAACAGAGAAGGGAAACGTTGAAGACTTGAAGGTGAGAGATCAAGAGAAAATTATATTCACAAACCTTAAGCTAGATATTAATTGACTGTTATACCCTCGTTATTATAAGTAGTTTTGAGAAATGATTTTAGTTTTATCCTAACCATTGGATATGTGAGCATCAACGGCTTAAATAAGGAGTAGGATGGGAGTGCTGATATAGGGAGTGGATGGAACGGTCCCCTTACAAAAAATATATTTATTAATTAATTCATAGTCAAATCAAAATCAACAAAAGTTTGGTGCTTTGTGAGAGTGCCTTTATTGATAGTTTAGATGTTGTGCTTTCTGGCAAGCGGATTTTGATGTCTTGCTGCCTCCAAACCACAAGTTCATGGTAATCCCCCAACTGATATTTGCTCATGTTAATCTTGATTTAATATTGCATATCGTAATACTAATTTATGGTATCAACAGAAGTCTTCTCTACATTAGTTGCAATAGCTATCTATATGCATCCATGTGTCTTGATCTCATATTGGTACTCTGTCAGTCTTCCCTCCACAGAAATACAGATTTTTTATGAATCGAGCATTTGCTAGACCAGTTGGTTTACTCATAGTCACCATTAAATATCTCTACCTATCAAACTCCACTCGGGCTGCTTGTCTTTGTCTTGGGAAACCCAACTCGGGCTCACTACTATTTGTGTGCTCCTCTCAAGGAAAACGAGTATAAAACCACTCATCATAAATCAAAGACCAAGAATTTGAATTAGATTTTTTAAGACGTACAGAAACAACCCGTACAACATTAACAACCCAAAACTCCCCAGACCCCAGCAATCAAGATTTGTGCATAAAACAACTCAAACCATAAATCAAAGACCAAGATTTACTTGTGTGAATGTATGTAATCGATAAAATTGTGGGTTTTTCATGTTTAATCAATCAATCCATGAATATACGTATTTCGTCAAAAGAATCTATCATTTTTAATAAAATGATTGAAGGAAAAAGAGCAGTGAAATTACTTACAAGAGGTTTATGATGATTCGTGATAATAAAAGGCGAACAGCAACATCCAATGCTCAGCTTCTACTGCTGCTTTCGGAGAGAATAGACCGGTAGAGAAAACATTCTAGTACGGCCAAAATTGAAGGAAAGAGAAAGAGAAGCAATGAGTCGGCCCTTTTCCCAAAATCACACCCCACTAGTGGGGTGGATCCAATTCAACCTGATCCAATACTGGAATCGCTGGATGGGGGTTTATGTCCGATCCGTCAACTTTTATGGTTCGGCCTGGTTCTTGACAAAATCTCTTTTGAGGAGCAAAGTGTTCCCTGCTTAACACAACATGTTAAACATCTGTACAAAACCTCAATAAACAATATTATAACAATCAAGATTTGAATAGATGGATACCATATTATAGATGGTTGGTAGATGATTATCATCTATAGTTTGGTAATCAGTTGTGATTTTTCGGTGTGGGTAAGTGGGTTTGTAGGACCAACTAAAAACTGCCACACATTTATAACTAATTAACCTTGATTAACTATAGTTAAGGCTCTGTATTGTTTAGGTCCTATTATGTTGGGCTTAGGCTCTGTGTTAAAGGCCTGCTGGTCGTTGTTATGTGTGTTACATTGTGTTTACTCCCTCAAATGACTATCCTCTTTGGGAGATTTGTAACTTTATTGGGTAAGTTGTTTAATATACAGGTGGGGGTCTGCCTTAACCCCATTAATTGTTTCAAGAAAAAAAAAACTATGGTTAAGTTTAAATCAGTTGGGTAGCTAATTCAAGTTAACAATAAACATTAATGTTTTGCTTTGACATAATCCCCGGTTTAAAAGAAAGTTCAATGCAGGAATCATGAATCTCCCACCTCCTGAATTCCTGTTTGACTGGTTGATTCACAAAAAGGGCCCATAATTGAAGTGACAATAACAGCTCTTAATCACAATTAAAAAAATAACAATTCTATCAAGAAAAATAGCATCCTATTCTTATCAAAACAAACATACAGCAGGAAAATATATTACCTCAAATCTATAACAGAAAATTAATGACAGAAAAACAAAAGATTCAGGTTTAATGTTATGTCAAAATTCAAAATATAGTGTTGTCATTTAACTCCCAATTTGTAGTGTACAAAGAAATGAATCTGATGAACAACACAAAACTTTCTGAGTTATTTCAGCCTACATACTTTCACTAAGCAAGGTACAAGGATAGTTATAAATCAATATCATCACTCATCATTCTAGACTCAATACACTATTTTACATGCTATAGGTAAATAAATAGCAATGTTAAATTATATTTATTTTGATAAAACATAAGAGCTAAGAAATGTAAAGAACATCAGAGAAATCACAAAGCATCGGATATATCCATTATTCCCATTTAAATGTAAGCTTCCCCAAGGGGTTCTCCCTGTAAACAGAGTCTCAGTTCCACTTAATCTCAACTACTTGGACAATCTTTCAGATTTATTACTGTATAAATAAAATACATGCAACACAAGTCTTCATCCAAGCATTTCAAATAGTAATTCCATCAAAAGAAATAAAAACCATTTCGAAAACAAAGTTAGAATGATTCATAATGTTAACATTTGAATTATACAATCAAGAAATAAGCATCAGAAAGGTCCAGTATTCTAGACCGGGAGACAAACCTTGGCTTCTAGTACAGCCAAAATCGAAGGAGAGAGAAAGCAAATGACTAACACATTAATTTACTGCCCATATGAATTCATATTGTAGTACAAGGCCAAGAAGGCAAAAACTAAGGAATACACATAGATATGACACTGACATGAGAAAGCAAGATCAGACATGAGCAACCGAAAATGTATATAACAAAGAGGTAACAGAACCAAATGCAAATTATTTAGATGCTTATTTTTCAACCTATCAAACACAATCAAGTGCGAAGAACGGGGAGAGAAAAATAGACAGAGAGCAACAAAACTAACAGTGTGGTGTGAGAGGTGCTGAAACATGTAACAAATAAAGTTCAGTTAGATTTTGGACTGAAATCAATCACTTCGGTCCCCCACGATACTGTATTAAAGTTGACAGAAAAACATGAATTTAAGTATTTAACAGACTTATGTTGTGAGGCATTAGAAAATTTGCAACAGATAAGAGTAATTTTAGCTTGTTTACAACTGATAGGACAATCATAGGAGAGAACCTCAGTTTGTAGCAGAGTGATTCAGAATTTTCTCGAGACATCATATATAAATGGGAATTATATGTTTTATCAAGGAAGACATCAAAACTCCAACTGTGTGCAACACAACACTCTAGCTAAAAGATTACATTATCATAGTTATTCAAGGCCATCTTCCCAAGTTTAATGATATTAGTCCTACCATTAATGAGCGTAATCTTGATATTTATAGACAGTAGACAGTGCATGTTAAGGTCCAACCCTTGATCCCAAGAAATGGACATGAAGTAATTAATTAATTAATTAAACCCAGTGGCAATGCCTTATAATTAGAAATCTGTCTGGCGTCTGGCAATGCACACAGCAAAGGAAAAATCCCCAATCTTCAATCAAAATAATAAAAAAAAAAAAAAAAAAAAAATTCAAACAAATAATCGAGACCCTAAATTTGATAATATATAATAATATAGATAAATGGGAGAAAAATAGAAGAAATTGATGAGAATTAAAACCTGTTATATTATATAATATAGAGATTAATTGATTTCATTCGTTTGTGAGAGCTTGTTCGGTGTTCCACGGTGGTGGTGAGAGCTGAACAACAACGCCAATTCGCCGATGGTGAGAGGTAAAGAAAGAAGAAAAAGAAGAATACTGTTTTACTTGCGTTGGTGAAAACGATCAGCGAATTGGGTTGAATATATTTGGGCTCTATAATATATTTGGCCCATGGTTAGGCACATTTTCATTTCAGACCTCTCTATTCTGAGAGGGAAAAAGAGAAGAACAAAAGGTACATCTACCCTTGGGACCAGAACGAGTTTATTTATTTATTAAATAATAATTTAATATAAAAACTTGGATGGGGACCAAAAAAATATATTACTTAAACAAAATTATTCACTCATCCAACCTTCATTTATCGAGGTTTAACTGTAATTTCCTAGGTTTGCTTCACAACAATGAAGAAAAAAATAAACTCAAGTATGTGCAATATAATGTTCCTAAGATGCAATTCCCTCTCTGCTCCGTAGGCATGAGACATGGTGCACGCCAGATTAATGTGATAATCCATGAAATAATTATCCCTAAAACATTAAGTAATCAAACCTGTAGGAGGTACAAATACACAAAAAATTCAAATAGCATATCGCTGTAATTGATTTTTATTTTTTATTTTTGTATATTAATTATTAATATGCACAATGTGATGTACATTCATCAAATCAATGACAAAAAATAATTGGATGTTAACAAACTGATTTCTACAAGATATGGGGTCATGTGTAACAATCCTAGTGGGGTGGGGAGCGGGGTGAACAAAAAGGTGGTGAGCAAAAAAATTCTTGGCTTAACCCCTCCTCCCAACTGACTTCAAAAAAAATATCTATATTTACTCTAACATTCTATGTTGTTAACTTTTGGGCTTGTTGCAAGGTAAAGAAAAAATGATGCCCCAAAACCAAAGAAACCGATGAGTTATCAATTAATTAATACTCAACTTATTGTGTTATTGCTTAAAGTGTTTACCAAGTTTCAGCCATGGAAATTGGAGAATTCTTTTTGGCCCTCGACTTTGAATTTTCAACCCTTTCATAATTCTTCTAATTTTTCTTTCTCAAAATCAATTTAATTTTTTATATGTTAAAATTTTGGTAATTAGAGCAATTTTGGTGATCAAATTCTTTTATGAAATCTTTGGACATACCCCCATTTAAAATTCGAAATTTGAGATACCACCCCATTTGGGAAAAAAAATTGAGATAAACCCCCCCCCCCCCCCAAATTTAAGATGTGGTGTTATCTTAAAACCTGGGGAGGGGGTTCTAACCGAGGTACCTCAAATTTCTTTCCATCTTCTATTATTAATTTAAGTAGTAGTAGTATTTATTTTATTGTCTGTAGGAAGTAGAATCAATCTCATCTTATTAGTTGATTCATTTGGTGTTCTTTAATTATTGTCTTCTATTGTGTTTGAGTCAAGAATTCCTCTTTCGAGGTGGGTACGACCCTTGCTTGTTACTTATTTTACATTGATAACCAATTATTACAGGTACAAGAAGGAAAATATCATTACAAATCTATCTTTTGATAGAGGATACACAAAGTTCTCTATTATTAACTACTTAAATATGATATCATTTTTGGATTTTTTTTTTCTTTTAAATCCCCCTTATTCCTAATTTCTGGATCTGCCGCTACATTACACAGGTTTCACAGTACATAAAAAAAGGGGAGGAATGTGAAACCAAAAAGATATCCATGGGGTGAGCATTTCATCAAAAATATGAATCTGTTCATCTTGAAAGAAAAAAAAAGGTATTCCAACAATCCAATATTTCATCAAGACATAATTTGAGTAGTGATGAATCATCATGGTAGGAAGAGCTCTGACACCGATGAGATAAAATAGGATTCCGACAAGATTCAGGCGAAGTAGTTTTTTACTGATTTGTCAAACAAAGCAAGGACACGGCTGGGATCTGTAAGCTTTGGTGAGTATAACCAGTGCACAATAGGGAGTTTCATCAAAATAGTGCTCAACCACTACTCTGTGGATCTAGCCTAAGTTGTACCCACTTACTTCATCAACACCACTACAACTGCTTGCATATACTTTTTTTAAAGAAAATCACTTCAATACTACCACCTGTTTGTCTGCTCCTTCTTTTCTCTCTTCTTAAGCTAACTCTTCTTCTTGTTCAAATCAAAAATTTCCTATCTTTGCATTGTTTCAATCTCTGCTTCTTCACATCTATTAAATTTTCAACCACTAACTTTGTTCAATACTAGTTTTTTCGGCAATTTTAACAGTTTTTCGACGATTTAACAGTTTCTAGTGAAAATCAAATAAGTTCCAACGATTTTAACAGTTTTTCGGCAAGTGTAGAAGTTTTTCGACAAATTTGTCAGGCTACTGGTAATTTATTATTGTGGGTTTCATTGGAATTGTTTTGTTTGAAGCTAGATCGCTTATAGTAGAGTTGTTTTTGGTGGGTTTGTGTTGTAGAGGTGGTTGAGTAACTTTTCTCAACAACATTCAACAGTTTTTGACCACTTTTAACAGTTTACTGGTGACTCAAAACCAAAATTTGCATAAATCCTTCACTCTTTTTCACTTGTTAGATTAGAACAAAACATTTTTTTTTTTCATTTTATTTTATTTTCAATAACTTGTTTTGTAGTTGTTTTTATTTTCTTGTAAATTACAAATTCCAAAACTTCTCCTGTAAATATCAATTATACCATAGTTGCTAAGAATCGTTCTATTGGTGGGTGTTTACCCTTGGTCTCCGTCGTCGTGGAGAGCATTATTATTATTTCGGTTATTTCTATAGTATTTTGTAGGGTAATTTCTCGAATAAGCACAGGTTTATAACGTTTCTTCCCAAATCAGCACATTTGACTGCAATCTTCCCCAACAAGCACAATTCTCGGTTTGACTTTTTAATTGGACATTTCTACCCTTATGACAGCTTTAAGCCGTCACATCATATCTGTTGTTTGTCTGATTTTTCTCTCTCCTCATTTAATTCAGCAAACTAAACTCTCGCCGTTAAATGAAAAAGCATCTTTGATTACGTTGGATGAAATAACACAGAAACCAGCATTCTCAATCCTCCACAACACACTACTCTATCCTCCACCCAGAAAAGACAAAAACAACTGTCTTACCTTAAAAGAGAAGTTAACCAAAACTACTTTCTCTGTTCTTCTTCTTCACCTTCTTTGTTCATCACAGAGAATGAACAAGAAGATAACCTCTTTTCATCAGATCACATTCTCTTTGTCGTAAAGCTTCGATTTTTTTTTATGTTGGGGTTTTCATCGGTAATATTTTGGGTTCATCATGGGAAAAAAAGGAAGCAATAAGGGCAAGCAAGTTATGAACGTTTTTCAGATTCCTGGTAAGTTTTAAGGTTTGAAGGTTGTAATGTTCATTTATAATGATAATGGGGGGTTTGATTTCAGTGGCATCAATACCAATCATTGGTATTAAAGTTGTCTGTTTTAGGTTTCAATCTCAGTGGCATTAAAGTATTCACTCACACACACACACCCACCAGCTTAAATGCAAGCATTCAATTGTGGGTGGGGTTTCAACTCTAGTTGATGTTTGGGTTGGGGGTATGAAAACCATAGAATTTGGTTTATGGGTTTCTAATATGTTGTTGTCAAGCTTTAAATCATTAGTGTCTACCGTGTATGGCTCTTTGTCTCTGTTTTTATGGGGGGTTTTGAAGTTTTTTATCTAATGATTAGAAGATCTAAAAGTGGGTTTATCATGTGGTACTGATTATCACTTTGACATACATTCTTAAATTTATAGACGATAAACTGTCATCTGTAACCGTTAAAACTGATATTGTAGCCGAAACCTTCAGTACACTCGTTTATAGAGATGTGATATTAAACCCATTTTAATTGATGTTATGCAGAGAACACATTTAATATCATATTCCAACATGGTGGGCAATTGGTTGTTACAGTTGAAGAAGTTGAGATTGCATATGTACATGGTGAGTCAAAAATAAGGATCGCTAATAACAAGACATCCTACGGAGACTTCTTGGAATTGGTTGAATCCTTATGTAAGGCACCAAGAACAACTTGGTCATTGCGAGCTGTAATCAAAAATAATCCAACTAAGGTTGAATGCGAAGATCATTACATGGCAATGATTGCATACATTACAAATTCAGCTGCAATGGTGATTTCTATTTGGGTGGTTGATCATTTAACACCAGTTATGATACAGTCAGAGACTAATGAATCCTCAAGCCAAGTGAGTGAGATACCAAGAGAGCTGCCCAAGGGGGATTCCAAAACTAGTCAATCTTTGAAGAAAAAACTTTTCCCTGAACCTGTTGTCAATCCCAAAACTAGTCAATCTTTGAAGAGAAAACTTTTCCCTGAACCTGTTGTCAATAATCTAGGCTTGGGTAGGAAACCAGACTACTCTTCTTTTTGTACACCAACAAAACCTTTCCATGTTCCTGATGAATATAGATTGGAAACTCCTTCTCAAGACCCAGAAGTGACTGTAAAGGGAAAGGGGCACTCAAATGACCCTTTATTCTTGGAAACCCCTCCCCCTAATGTTCAAGTGAGAGATGATGTTTACATTCCTCAACCTCCAATGAACTTGACTCCCTTATCGGCTAGAACAGCAACTGGATCGCCTATATGTGTACCAAAATCGGCTAGATTTGATAATCTTGAAGACATAGCAGGGATTCTATCTGATATGCGTAGGGATAATGGTTTTGGGGATTCAGATGAATTGGAAAGTGTAGAAGAAATATTAGATCCAGAGATAGAGAGAAGCCAAGAAGAAGTACTGGATGATGACAGTGAGGGTGAATGTGAGGAAGGCCAATGGGATACAGAAGAGGATGTGTTCGACTCAAATAGTGATTACTCTTATAATTCATTCGATAGACTTGAAGATGAGTTTGAATCTGAGATGTATACTGCCAGCCAGCCAATGTTTGGTCCTACACCACCTCCTCCATCTCATAATGAAGATGATGGTGTCACCCAATCTTCATCTGAAGGCATTGGTGAGATGAAAACACCAATTCTTGACACCCAAGATCAAGAATTTGAGAACGAAATGTACAATGACAGCTACCCAATGTTCGGTGATCTATCGACACAAGAAACCGTGCATAGCGAAGATGTGGTAACGGATAGAAATGCTAATGCAGGGGATATACGGTGCAATCTAGAGGATCATTTCGCTCGAGTAGGGGATTACGTCAACAATCAACCACAACATAACACTGCGCCGCTACAAGACAACCCTCCAACTCCTACCACTGTGCCACTTCAAGACAACCCTCCAGCTCCGACCACTGTACCTCCTGATACAGATGTACCATTTCCCAACAATGTGCCACTCCAGAAGAATGTAAGAGTTACGAAAAACCGTGATAACGATGAAGTGAAACGTGAATTAGACAAAATCTTTTCTGCGTACATTGCAAAATCTAGGGTAAATGTTGGTTGTGCTCCCCATACAGAGCCTTCTCACAATGATTATGTTAGACCTGCATGTGGAATAGTATATTTAAGTCGAGATGATCTTGAAAGGGACCTCCAAACCTACGCGATTAAGACTGAAAAAGATATACGCAGGCAAAGCACCAACACAAAAAGGTTGATTTGGAAATGTAAAGCAGATGGTTGTCCATGGAGAGTCTACGCAACACGAAATATGGATAACACTTGGAAGATTTCTAGAATGAATGATGACCACTCTTGTGGTAATTTTAGAGTTGGAGGAACAAATCCCCAAGCAAATAGTGATTGGGTTTCTAGAGTATTAATGAGAAAGTTAAGGAATAACCCAAACTTAAAGCCTAAAGCACTTGTAAAGATGGTCAAGGAAGACTATGAGACCACAGTTTCATACAAAGTTGCATGGTTTACTAAAGAGAAAGCACTGATGAAGGTATAGCATCTTCTACTTTGTTTCTGTAGTCGCTACCATAGGCACTAGTATCGGCTAGATTGTTTTCTGTGTAGAGTATAGTTTTTCACATCTATTCTTTGTTGCAGATAAGAGGAAGCTACAACTACTCATATCAGTTGCTTGAGACATATAGTCATGAGCTCATGAGTGTTGATCCAGATGCTGTGACTGATATTCTAACTGGACCAGGTGATCGTTTTGAATGTTTCTTTTGGACATATGGTATATCAGTTAGGGTCTACAAGAAGAACTTGCGTCCTGTAGTCATTGTTGACGGAACTTTCCTTAAAGGGAGGTACCCTGGAACAATTCTAAGTGCTATTGCAGTCGATGGCAACAACCATGTGTTCCCCCTCGCTTTCGCAGTTGTAATGAAAGAGAAAAATGATTCTTGGGATTGGTTTTTTACCAAACTAAGGGACCATGTGGTTGGTGTAGATCACCAGTTCATTTTGTTATCTGATAGACACAAAAGCATCATCCAAGGTGTTCCTAAAATTCTGCCAAATGCTGTCCATATGTACTGTTCCTATCACATGAGTGGCAAGTTTGGTCACAAGAAAATCAAGTTCTTGGTGCAAGAATCAGCAAAAACCCTCAACCAACAAGAATTTTGGGGAAATATGCTAGGAATATGGGTCCTATCCTCCAAAGCACATGAAAAACTTATGGATGTTGGGCCTTTAGAAAAGTGGGTAAGTGCTTTCCAAGAGAAATCCAGGTAAGTTTGCTAACATATTTCTGTGTACGCTACAATACAACTCCTATCCGGTACTATAAGGTTTCTATCATTTACATTGATTTTGCAGATATGGAATTGTGACAATAAATCATGTGAAGAGCTGGAACAAAATGATCATTGGAGAAAGAATGATGCCAGTTACTACCATTGTTTCAATGATACGAGATAATGTAATTAGGCATTATCGAGATTATCGCAATGATTCTTTGAAGTTCAATTCACCTGTCACAACATGGTGTCAAGAGCAAATAGTGCACAATGCCGCAGTTGCAAGAAAGTGCACACTTGAAAGAGCTTCAACAGGTATTTGGTCTGTTAGAGGGCTTAAAAGGTCATGTGTGGTTGACCTCAACAAAAGAACATGTACATGCAAATGGTTTCAAACCATGGGGATACCATGTGAGCATGCCATGGCAGCTATAAAGGAAGTTGGATTTGATCCATACAAATTTGTTGAGGTGTACTACTTGAAGGAAACATACATAGAAACTTATAGAGAAGAATGGACACGCACAAGAGGGAAGGAAGAATGGCCAACCGACAGACAAAGAAGAAGAATTCTTCCACCACTAAAAACTCAAAGGCAGGGCGTCCTAAAACAGCCAGGAAGAGAGGTAAAGCTGAGGGTGTCCCTGTCCAGAGTAGGCGATGTTCAATGTGTAGAGTCAGAGGTCATAACAAATCAACTTGTCTTGAATGTATAGATGACTATCAACTCTTCAGTCACACCCTATTTGGTGAAGGGCCACCACTTAGCCCTGTTCCAGCTACAATCTAAGTACTGAAATGGGTTTTGTACTTTTTTGGGAATGTATCTTCCACATACATGTTTAGATCCTCTACATATTGCCTGTTATCCGTTGACTTTATTTTGTATTGATTTTCATGTTATATAAGGGTAGGGGCTTCAAATCCAACCTATTTTTGACAGAAAAACACTATTGTTATCGTATGTTTTATCAGTGACACTTGAGTGTTACCTTATTTGGTTGTTAGGTTTTTTGCATAGATTGTCTACTGTGCATTGCAGTGCTGTCCTCTATGTTTGTACTACCTAACGGCTACCATATATTTGTGTATCCTCTACAATTCAAACATAAAGAACAGGAACAATATAGGTTCACCTATAAACCAAATAAGAACAGAATGTATCATTCACAACCATGAACATAGATTCATAAACAACCACATAAAAAACATTGGGTTCATAAACAACCATATAAACATGTCTTCAAACAACCAAATAAAATGTATAGCATACAATACAAACAACAAATAACTAAACTTTGCTCTTGTTTTTGGAGAAGGGAGGTTCCCCTATATCAATTAGGTCTTTGGCAATACGATAGCGCATCTGAAGAGGATCTGCATCGAACTGAGGTGGTATTCCTCGAAGCACGCATTCGACGAAGGCAAGGAGGAATAATCCACAGCTACAACCATCTGGTTGTTCAGCACACTTAACATACTCACGCTTCCACTTCATATCCAATTTGAGTTGAACCTGTGATGGATCAGCAGCAAAAACAACATATGGCAAAAACTTTTCCATATTTCTCAATTCAGGTATACCCCTTGTCATTCCCAATGAATCATAATTTCTAACAAATTTCTCACTAAAATTGAAAGAAAGCAGAATCCAGTGGTTATCATTCACCTACAAATAACACATATATACATATCAATAGTGGCAAATAGAAATAATAAAATAGAGGATAAATTATGACATGTAGAGGTAGTGGAGGAAAGTATGAAATATACCTGTAATGGGATGAGAAGTGTCTTTGCTTTCACAGGGTGAACTTGATTTTTGAGACCTACCCAGGGATCAACAATTGAAGTACAACCTGATGAAATTTGGAAACGCCCAGATGTCACTCTTTCCTGAGGATTCATTTTGGCAAAACTCTTATCTTTCATCAGTTTGTCGTATTCAGGCATCACATCACACTTGATTTTGGTCTACAAAAAGGAAAAATAATTATTCAAACAGCTCAGAATTGAAGGTTATAATTACTAGGTAGAATAAGGGAACAAGGTACTTACATGTAGATATACTGTTGAAACAATAGCATATTGATCTTCATCCCTAAAGTAATATGGCCTCATGGTACCATACCAACGAATGAGCAGCCTGAGATAGATGTCAATAATCTCATCATTAAGCCAATTACCTTTGTAGAGTGTGTTGTAGGCACTCACTGAGCATGAAGCCAGAAAACCATAACTTCTCATGGCGACTCTACTCCACTTTGGGTCAGAAGCCAAACTCCAAAAGTAGTGACAAAGTTTTGTATCATCCTCTTCCACTTGTCTACTGAAGAATGGTTCTTTCATTATCTCTGACATCCTTGCATTACACCTAAGGCCCAAAGAAAGTTCACCAGCCTCCATGTTTTGATAAGTTTTGGCTTCCCTTTCCCTCTTTGCCACTCTTAATGCTTGCAGGTCAAATTTTGTATCCTTCTCATCATCATCAGATTCCTCTACACCAAGAATGAGAACACTCTTCCTGCCTGATGACTCCTCAATATCTGATGCAGTAGGTGTTTCAAGTCTATACTGTTGAGGTACATCTTCTCTATTAACCACCACATCAGTATGATGATCACATCCACCATTGTCATCATCACCATCATTCTTATCATCATCATTCTTATCATCATTCTTCTTATCATCATCCTCCCTACCATCATCTTTTTCATCCTCATCCTGCTTATCATCGTCCTCCTTACCATCATCTTCTTTATCATCATCAGAATCATCATCCTGCTTATCATCATCTTCTTCTTCACTATCAGCAGATTCAACAGTTGTAGAAGATGCCCCAATGCTTTTAGCCTTCGAACCAGACAATGTAGCGGATGAAACCTCAGTTGTAGCCGTATCAGTTTCATCTGTTGTTACCTTTGTCGGTGTAGTGGATGGATCCTCCTTTCTAGCAGATAATGTATCTTCTGTAGCGGATACAGAAGGATCGCCATCCTTTGTACTTGAATCATTAGGTTTACCTTCTTCATTCACTTCAGCTTTCTCTCCCATCAGTACAGAAAGACCTTGGAGTTTTGACATTGCCTTGGCAAGAGGATCAGGTACACCTCTCAGGTTATTCAATACATCCACAATGGACTCCTGGTCATCTGATGAATGATCATCACTCCAGAAAGACAACTTTCTTACTGCTGGGGACTTCATCATCATCTGACTGTATCTTCCTTGCCTTTTTTTCCTTCAGCTTCTTTGCCTCCCTTCTCTTTCTTAATTCTTTCCTCCAACTAAGATCAAAGGCATCACCTTTAACCTTCCTTTCAGGTTGATGCCTTCTAATAGGAAACAACATCTCTGCTCTCTTCCTTTTTTTCTCTTCTTTCTCTATCTGTTTCTCTCCAGCCTGTTGGTCATTTTGTTCTTCAAGATTAAAATCAAACACGGGAAAATGTCGGTCTAATGGTAACATGTCATCATCACTCCCCCCTACTGTATTTTTACCCTCTTCTATCTCATCATTCTGTGGAGCTGCCTTATCTTCATCCTGCTTCCCCATATCCACAATGGACATCTTCTTTTTACGCTTCTCCACTTTTTCAGATTCCCCCTTCTTTGAATTTTTCTTCTTCTTCTTGTTATCCTTCTCCCCCTCCTCTGATCTTTTCCTCTTTATCCCCTTATCCCCTTCAGATTTTGGTGGTTGAGGTTCCCTTCTTTTTACCTCATAATTAGAAGACAAAGAGCTTTTACTCCTGGTGGTTCTAACTGCTGTCTGTGCTGGTATAGGCTCTTCCTCCATCTTCTTATAATCAATAATTTTGGGTTGTGGGGAATCACTCACTGTTGTGGCTTGAGGGGGTTTCTGCTTGGGAGGTATCTTCACCCTCCCAATAGGTTTGGGGGGAGCACTAACTTTCTTGGTTGGTACAATGGGTTTCTTGGGTGAAACATTGGTTTTCTTGGATGGAATTGTTTGTTTCCTTGTTGAAACTGTTGGTGAAACTTGGGATGCAGTACTTGATCTGGTTGCCCTTTTTGGAGGACTTGGCAAAGGATTGGTCTTTTTGACTGATTTGGGTTTGAGAGTTGGCTTTGAGGGGGAACTTATTTTCTTCTTACTTTTACTTGTCTTCTTTGATGCCCCCTTACCAATCTGTGCAAACACACCTTTAACAGCCACATCAGCATCACTGATTTTGTCAGAATCCATCCCTGCCTCACGACCCTTCAAAAATAATGCAATAAGATTGTAGAGGATAAACCCAACATTATAGAAAACATCATTCAAATATTTAAAGGATATATTATGTTAACATTCAAATTATAGAGGTTTCAAGGTTTCAACATTTCAAGGTTTAAAGTTTTTGTATATGACTTCATTCAAATTCAACAACATGTAAAGTTTAAAGAGTATATTATGTTAACAAATTATAAAGAGTATACAGAAACAAGGTAACGGATAGAACTGTATAACATAGAGGAAAATAATATCAATGTAGACGATATACCAAAACATATTAATAATGATCAACTAGAGGTTTTAGAATATATGTATTCAATGTAATAAGTAAGAAACCTATAAAGAAGATAAGTTATTCATGGTTTCAGATAGAATTTCAAAGTAGTAGTAACAACATACCATTTCAAAGACTCCTTTGAGAATTGCCTCAAGGGCATTTCTTTCAAGTGTAATAAAATTTCCAGAACTTGTTGTTGCAGATGAGTGCTGAGATGGACGAACTAATCTAGAAACTGGCCTAGAAGAAGCAGACTCTTCATATTCTGCTTGTGAAAGAGCCTGAAACTGGAATTAAAATGTAACGGATAAGTATATATCGGTAGAGGAAAAAGAAAACAAAGTAGAGGATATTGAAAATACAACAACATAAAGATGACTTACTTCTTCAACCACTTGTAAATTTGCTGCAGCTCTTTCTTGCAGAGTGATATCCAGTGGATAGGCCACATTAATGAATCCTTTCTTGGGGTGAAATTTCTCAGAAAGTTTGTCCCTTGATTTGTTCCTAGTGGGCAAATCATACCATCCTAACATCCTTGGAAAAGGAGAGTTAGGAATCTTTCTGGGACCAAGATCTGGGAGATGCAAATATGCCCAAATAATGAATGCAAACACACATCCATTGATACAATAGTTTTGTACACCATCAACAATTTTGGTATACACATCTTCTAAATTGCTCTCAAGCAATTTGAATGCAGCAGTACCCCATGGAAAATCATCAAAATCGACCAAATTTTCAGCAAGATCGACATACCTTACATCAATTGTTTTTGATGAGTCAGCAAGCAGAAAAATTGCAAGAAAATACAACCTGTTCAACCTATTGACATCATCTGGATGAGCATCTTCGGCTTCTCTTGCTTCCTTAATTGCATCAAGGATATGAGAATCTCTGATGTGTAGGTTATTCTGGAAGTATTTCGATCTGAAAGCACTATATTCAGTTTGCTTCCTAACAACAAAATCAACAGGTAAATGCCCAAATTTCAAAGGCCCCAAAATCAAAGCAAGATCTATCATTTTGAACTCAATCACTCTACCCCCAATTGAATACTTCAATCGACCAACCCTATTTGAAACAATTTCTGTAACTACTGAAGTGATCATGGCGATTTTTTCTTGTCCCTCCAAACTCAAAAACTGCCCAAAAGGGGAATTTTTAAAAGATTCTAACTCATTGGGGGGCAATCTTTCGTTTGAGTTTAGATAGTGGGCTTCAAACATAGATGGTGAGCATCTCACAGTGATGCTAAATTTTCTGCTGAATTCATCGCCTTCAATCTTTTTCGGCATGATTATGTAGAAATTAGAATGGAAGATGGAAAATTAGAAGATGATTGTGTAGAAATTAGAAGATGATTGTGTAGAAATGGAAGATGGGAAAGAAATTAGAAGAGTTATGAGCAGTTTAATGGAAGAAGAATCGGTTTAAGAAGAAGAGAGAGTGGGTGGTTGTGGATTCTGAATCGGTGTGAAAACCCTAGGTTAAGTATCACTCTACCTGTTCCCGCTCGATTTCCCGCTCGATTTTCCCGCCCAATTAAAACCCAACAGTTAATGACACGTGGCGCTGAGTGGCTGTTGTTTACTGTAGCAGATGCTTGTTTAAAATTACAAATTGTAGAGGAAATAACATCACTTGTGGAGGATATGAATTAGCAAATTATATCCAACGGCTGTAACTTATTATCATGATCCAATGGTTGTAATCTACTGTCATGTCATTATCTCAGATGTCACATCTACTGAAAACCTATTGAAAACCTATTAAAACAAATGATTATAGGCTAAAGGGTATAATAGGAAACAAAATATGCTAAAAGACAAAAATTCAGCCAGTCAAACCGAGAATTGTGCTTGTTGGGGAAGATTGCAGTCAAATGTGCTGATTTGGGAAGAAACGTTATAAACCTCTGCTTATTCGGGAAATTACCCTATTTTGTATTTCAGTTTATTTGTCTTAGTTTAACCCCCCCCCCCCCCTGAATGATGAAATGAGTCAGGATATTGGTTTCACCTCAAGTCTCCATTATACCATAGTTGCTCAGAATCGTTCTATTGGTAAGTGTTTACCCTTGGTCTCCACGACAGTTTTCTCCATCGTCGTGGAGATCAATATTACTATTTTCGGTTCTTTTTATAGTATTTTGTATTTTAGTTTATTTTTGTCTTAGTGTAAATAACCCTCTAGATGATGAAATGAGTCAGGATATTGGCACCTCACTGTGCTTTAGCTATTTGCTGTCTATTGTCTTAAGATGTCAATTGGTGATATGCGAAGTTTCTGATTTTATCTTGGTGTGCCGCTTGATGCAAAAAGAACATTTAAATGTTCTGATCCTTGCTTTTGCTCATGTCTTGAGTTCGTTAGTTGGAAGAATCTCCTTTGTACATCGCTCATTCGTGAGCATACAAATATCTATTGTTGGATATTGATTGCAAGTTTAGCCTTTACAGCTTGCAGGTGTGGCAATACTCTTTCGTGGTTCATCAATAATTTACCTCCCCGTACAACTTGGTTCTTTTTCATGTAAAGCTCAGTTCCCCGTACAACTTGGTTACTTTTGGAATACGGAGATGGGATGACATATTTGGAGGTGGATTTGTTTTGAGATGAGGTCAAGTTACAACTCAAAAAATGTTGGCATGTTATCGGTTTTCACCTTTTTACAAAGATGGCGTAGGCTTTTATCACCTTGTTATGTATTTTTTTCTTTGTTTTTACATTTTCGGAGCCTTATACCTCCATGTATGTTTGTAACCTTTCTTTACGATATATATATATACTAGTACTTAGGCCCGTGCAATCCACGGGCATATCTGATTGTTTTAAAGTTTTTTTTGGGGGGGTTTTATATTGCTTTTGGTTTGTAACTTGTAATATTTTGTTTAGCCCGTTTCAAAAGTCTATGATCTGGTATGATTTCATTTAGAATTATTATAAATCTTTGAGTATTGAAATTAAATGATTATTATATATACATGGAAATTAAACCCAAAACATTTGAAGATATCTAGGCGAATGGGATTTTGCAGTACTCTCAAGTCTCAAAGTCTCAATTAGAATTTAGTCTGGTTCGGTTGTTGAGGCTTCATCACTTTGGGAAACAATCTTTTCACAGTGGTCCATTAGCAGTCGAGCGTCTTTTAATTAGCTTGTAACAGTTAACATCATGAAAATTCAAAATATTTAACAAACTATTATGATGATAAAGATGACTTACTTGTAATGTGACGGAGAGATCCCGTTAGGCCCATGTAGTTAAGCATTTCCGGAAGGCAACCATATAATCCATGTCTGTGTGAATCTTACGACATTTTTTTATATAGTCCCATCTGCAACACATTTACGTACATTAGATCACAAATTAAGGGAAACTCAAATTTCATGAAATTGCAGTAAATAAGTCTTACTGCTACTTGGGTCCCTTTTCGTATCCCCACCATTGAAATGTATTGAAGATTATATCATCATCTTTATTGGAGTTTATTTTCTATTTTCATTTACTTTTTGTCAATGCCTAATAAGTGCAAGGAAAAGAAATAGATTACTGGTTCTCCATATTCCTGCAAAATATACTTTTTGTCAAATCTAGAATGTAATTGAAAATGACCATCACAAACATGTTTGACGTATGTCCACAATAATATCATATTAATATTATTAATGATCTTATTAATAAACTTGCATAGCTGCCCATTTGACTTAGAATACTGGTGAGTTTTGATTTCTGTGTCGTCGAGAGATCTTCAGCAAACATCATATATACATGGATCAAATATAAGCATATAAGCAGACATAGACTTTGAGTGAAGAGGAAGATGGAGAAGTTGTATAAACGTAATAAATCATCTGGTGATTTCAATGTAAATCTTGGTGAGTTTTGAATTTCTCTTCGATTAAGTTATCAATTTCAGCTTAATTGAAGAGATACAGTAAAACCTCGATAAGATAATACCCGATAAATTAATTATCTCATTTAAATAATATTTTTAGCTGGTCCTAACTTGAGCATATGTTAATAAATTAATATTTCGCTAAATTTATTAGATAATACATTTTAGAAAAATCCTTGAATGCCCAACTAATATATAAATTAATAGTTTTTCGATATACAAATATATTTTATATTTTTTTTTATAATAAAAGTCAATTTTTGCTTGTTTTTTCTCAAGATTGATTTTGGTTTGAACCTCGTCTCTGAATTTTTGTAGTGTGATAAGTTGATCTGGTGTTGTAGTTTGTATTGCAAGAAGAAATTATTCCAATATCATTATCGATTTTAGTGTTTTTTTTTGTGGAACGGGTTTTAGAATAAAACGATTGTCCAGTTTCATCATGTTAGCCCCCCCCCCCCCCCCCCCCCTTTAAAAAGAGAAAGATATACATAAAAATATACTGTTAATTATGTAAATTAACAATTTATTAATTAATAGATGAATTGATATCTCATTTAATTAATAATTTTCTCTACTTTCAAGGCTATTAATTTATCGAGGTTTTACTGTATTTTTTGTACGGGCTGGACTTGATTCCCAAACTCAATCAAAATTCTTTTTAATTAAGCTATTAATTTTAATCTAATTGAAGAGATGTTTTTTTAAGGGTATTTTCAGCTTTAATAGAGTATAATAGATGAAAAAGTTGTACAAATGTAGTAAATCATCTGGTGATTTCAATGTAAATCACTATTTCCACCAGATAATTATTTAGCTACTTATTCAAAAAAGATTACTGGTAAACTTATTGAAGTTAAAATTGTTGAATTGAAAGAAATTCGAGTTAGAGCATTTTATCAATGGTAATCAATTACTGGTATTAGATTTAGTAGTGATAATGTGGTTTACTGCTTATAAAGAATTCGAGTTACGGTTACTTATGAAGGTTGTTGTATTTAATATGTGAAATTATATATTGACCCATTTTTATTTATTTTGTGTAGTTACAAAAATACCCAAAATTGAATGAATTTCTTTTCAATTAATTTATCAATTTCAGCATAATTGAAAAGATATAGTAAAACCTCGATAAGATAATACCCGATAAATTAATTATCTCCTTTAAGTAATATTTTTGGCTGGTCCCAACTTGGGCATATGTTGATAAATTAATATTTCGGTAAATTTATTAGATAATTAATACATTTTAGAAAAGTCCTTGAAGGCCCAAGGAATATATAAATTAATATTTTTTTGATATACAAATATATTTTATATTTTCTTATAATGAAAGTCAATTATTGTTTTTTTTTTCTCAAAATTGATTTTGGTTTGAACCTCGTCTCTAAATTTTTGTAGTGTGATGAGTTGATCTGGTGTTGTATTATGTATTGCAAGAAGAAATTATTCCAATATCATTATCGATTTTAGTGTTTCTTTTCGTGGAACCGGTTTTAGAATAAAATGATTATCCAGCTTCATCATGTTAGCCCCCTAAAAAGAAAGACATACATGAAAATATATTGTTTATGTAAATTAATAGTTTATTAATTAATCGATGAATTAATATCTCGTTTAATTAATAATTTTCTCTAGTCTTAAGGTTATTAATTTATCGAAGTTTTACTGTATTTTAATTATGCTTGTGATTTGGTCCAACTGGGTACGGGCTGGACTTGATTATACTTGGGATTGGGTATTCTTTTAATTTTTTTTATTGGGCTTAATTATTCCCATGGTCTAATTGGGCTTAATTATATCTGTGATGGTGGTCCACTTTTGCCTAATTACAAATATACCCAAACTTAAAAAAAAATTTCTTCAATTAGGCTATCAATTTCAGTCTTATTAATATCCTAATTAAAGAGATATTTTCTTAGGGGTATTTTCTGCTTTAATATAGTATAATAGATATACAACCGTTAGATATCTATTGAGACAACTATAACCATTGATGTAGATTAATTTATAAAATCGATGTAATAATAACCTTTAGATGTTAAAAATCGATCCTAACCTTTAGTTGTCTATTGAGACAATCATAACCGTAAGATTAAGACAACTAAAGCCCTTATATTAATCTTACTCTAGATATAGTATCTTCATTTATTTCACAAAATAATTTAAGAAAAATTAATGATTGCATTGATAAAGATAATTATACCTCATTTTAATTCACCATCATATTGTAACCCTTTTTTTTTAATTCATAATGTCCATTATATTGTAACCCCTATGTGTAATAAAAAGTATCTAATAAATCAATTAATATTAATATTAATATTTCAAACCAAAATTTTCATTTGTAACCCATGTATCCATGTATTTCTCTATAGCTAAATTAAGAAAAAATATTTTGAAAGAGGAATATAAGGAAACTGAAATGACATTAATTAAAATTAATAAGAAGATTGATTAAAAAAATTAAATTAATAATTCTTCATTGTTACTAATATATATTTCTCTGGGTTTAATTTGTTTCTAAAATAAAATTTTGTTTTGTTAATTCATTAATTATGTATTGCTTATGTGTTTTGAACATTAGATTGCTTACATTGCCAATTGTAATCCAAAATAAATTTGTTCATGATCAAATGAAAATGATCCTTTTTTTCCTAACATCTCATTTTCCTTTTATATGTTTAACAGGTTCTTCAGATTTAACAGGTGAGCAATCTAAATCTTGACATTAAGCTACCACTTTTCCAAAATTCAAATGCTTTACGTCAATATGTAATTTTGTCTACAATTTCAACAATTCTATAATCATGTGGAGATATAATCATGTCTTCAATTTTAACCATGTGGAGATATAATCATGTAATTGATTTCAGTGGAGATATAATCATGTCTTCAATTTTAACCATTCTATACTTTTAATTATCTTTTTTATTCATTATACGTAGCTCATGTGTACTTTTAATGATATATGTATGCTTTCATATCTCCTAGCCTATCACTGAATTCAGAACTGTTGATGGTTTTTATATATTAGGCTAATGAGATCTATTTGATGTTAGCCCAATTTATGCTTAGTCATGATCTTCTTCACAACAAAAAAGTTTAATCATGATACGTAAGAAGGCAAAGAAGTCATCCATGTTTTATACATAACGTGACTTATGGAGCTTATGGAGCCATGCATTTCAGGATGTTCCAAATAAAAGATGAATGAATGGATATAAATGAAGAATGAGAAATAATTAATCAAAAGCAAATAAAAAGTTTATAATTGTGTTTTTCAATTCTCATGTATATATTTTTTTAATTATTATATATTTTTTATTTTTGGCAAAGTAAATATATATATATATAAAATTTAAAAACAGAAAAAGTAAATAGAAAAGAAAAGAAAACTTACTGAATTGAAGCTTTATTCACATAAAAACTTGTACTAGATTGTACAAGTAGTAGTATTCACATATATATACCCCCTGAAGAAAGCTTCAGGTATAAACGAAGCACCAAAAGATTACAAGTTAAAAAAAAAGAAAAGGGAAAGGTTACCAAAGAAAATTGAAAGGTTTAAAAAGAAAAGATTAGAAAAGGGGAGAAGAAGGGAGAAGGCTTGCTGTCGAATGTTGTTGAAGGCTTATGAGCGCATTCGAAGCTTGTTCTTCTTCATTACAAATGCCTATTTATATAGGCAAGTTGAGAGTGGGAAGTGGGCCCCATTAGGCATCTTGCTAGTGGGTGGGCCCCATTGGGCACCTTGTGATGTGTGGGCTCCATTGAGAATCTTCTTAGTGGATGGGTCCCATTAGGCACCTTGTGAATTGTGGACCCCATTGAGCATCTTGTGATAATGTGTGGACCCCAGTTGTAAGTGGGTAGGCCTTAGTGAATAGTAGGCACGTTGTTGTCGGTAGAGTAACCTGTTGTCTCGTGGGTGTTGTAGACCCCATAGTTGGTTGATTAAGTGGGTAGGCCCCATTGAGCCCTTTGTGAATTGTGGATCATGTGAATTATGGATTCCATAATTGGAATCTGATAATGGAGCAACTGTCTTGCGGATACTGAACACCATGTGAGTTGTGGTTTTGGTAAAATTGAGGTATAAGATTGAAAGGTAATTAATCTACTTCCAGATCGATATCATCATTATCATCATGTTGAGAAGAACCCTGTTGAGAGCAGTCTTGTTTAAGGTCCCACCATGAGACAATAGTATTGGGATTTGTGTCCATAGGAGAAATATCTCCAAAAGAAGCTTGAATATGCTCCTGCATTTCTTTTATAACTCGAAATTTGAGTTCTTGGGATGAGAGATCAGGGTGAGCTTTGGTTAATTTTTCCCTAATAATTGCGACAGGATTGTTTGGTAAAGATTCTTTAAGAGCTGGGGATTGAGTATGTCTAGAGGTATACAATTGTTCTAGTTTTTGGATATCAGGAGTAATGGTTGAAATTTTACTTTCAGTACGGCAATTTGCCCACCATTTATAATGGTACTAGCGGCAAAGACCATGGAGGCCTTCACTTGCCTGGTAATGACAACTGTAGGTCCAGGCCCAGATCCATGGAATAAGATAATCTGCCAGGAAAAAGAGAAGTGATTTACCTCGAACCGTATCTTTCCCTTCAAACAAATGATGAAATTGAAGATAATATTTATAAAGAGCTGTTAGTTCTGAGGGTAAGAAATCCGTATCAGGACCAAATTTGAATAACCAGTTATAAAACCAGTTGGGAATTTCATTATTGTCTTTTTTGAAATCTTCATCAAAATAAAAGAACCAAGAATGTTTCCTTTGAGGATTTTGATAAAAGAACGAACAAGTCCAAGCGTCCATGTAATCCCAATAATTATAGGATTGGTTATAGTTGTGGTAAGATCCACGTAATTCTCGTAATTTATTCGGGTCGCCCCAATCCGAAGATTTGAGGACCATATGAATCATGGCTTTGCTATAAGCAAAAGGAGAATTAGGAGTATTACTCCTTCTTTTATGATCAAAAGTGACTGAATTAGTCTCTTCTAAAATTGATTCATAGAAATATCTATGTTTTCCACCTCGGATAGGACTATTATCCTTTTCATCAAAATATTTTTAGCCCAGAATAATAGGGTCCTTCAACCATTTGTCATCCTCTGAATTAAGGATTACTAGTAATTCGGTGTAGTTCTTTAAGAACAACTTGGGTTCATTGTTGCCTAATAAGGCTTCTTTCATTGTTTTGTCTATTGAGACTTTTGAAGAAGAACCTGATTTAGGCTCGATAAGAACAGATATGCCTGATTTAGGCTCAATAAGGGCTGGTTTGCCTTGGCCTGATTTAGGCTCGATAAGGACAGATTTGCCTTTTCCACGTCCTCGCCCCATATAAGGTGCTGGACTATGAGAATTCATCCCTGCAGATATTTGAGGGTAAGAAAATCAGGATAGAGAAATATTTTCTCCTTTTATGTATTCTATTTGATATTCAAATTTGACAATTTATCCCTGCAGATATTCGCGGGTAAGAAAATCAGGAAGGGAATTATTATCTCCTTTTATATATTCCATTTGAAATTCAAATACTGAAAGAATTGCTTGCCATCGGGCAAAGATATGTTTAGATGCTAAATTTTTAACATCTTTTTCAATAATATCTTTTGCGGAGCTACAATCAATTCGTAGCAAAAATTCTTGATTTATTAAATCGTCTTGGAATTTATTGATGCAGTTGACTATAGCCAACATTTCTTTTTTAACAGTCGAATAATTGACTTGAGCATTTTTCTAAATGCCAGAATGGAATCTAATAAGATCCTCTTTATTAGTCATAGAATTTTTCTGTTTAAGAATTCCACCACAACCTTTTTTAGAGGCATCTGTCTCAACAATTTTCAAACCATTAGGATTGGCCAAAGATAAGCAGGGCAATTGTTTAGCTTTAAGCTTAATTTTTTGAACTGTTTTTGTATGATCCAAGGTCCAAGGTTCAGGATTTTTACGAAGTCTTTCGTAAAGGACTTTGGTGTCAAAAGCTATGTCTTTATAATAATCAGAGATATAATTAAGGCTTCCTAAGAACCTCTGTAATTATTTTTTATCTCTTATTTCATCAGGGAATTTTGATGCAAATTCTATAGACCTATTAGTAGGGATAATTTTTCCTTGACATATATTATGTCCTAAAAAACGAATTTCGGTTTTAAAGATCTTCATTTTTTGAGCAGAAACAACTAAACCATTTTTCTTAATAAGATGAGAAAATATATTTAGATGTTTAAAATGCTGATCAATAGAATTGGAAAAGATTAGTATATCATCAATATAGACAATACAAAATTCAGTATAAGCATTGAAAATTTCATTCATAATATTCATAAATTCTGAAGGAGCATTTTTCAAACCAAAAGCCATAACATTCCATTCATAATGTCCAAAAGGAACAGTAAAAGCAGTTTTATATTTATCTTGTTCAGCAATCTGAACTTGCCAATAACCTGATTTTAAATCAAATTTAGAAAATATTCGAGCATCATTTAATCGTTTTAATAAATCTTTTTTATTAGGAATAGGATAGCGAATCAATTGAAGAACCTTATTAAGAGGTTTATAATTAATAACTAATCTAGGAATTCCTCGTTCTTGTTCAACATTTTTATTAACATAAAAGGCTGCACAACTCCAACAAGAAAAACTTTTCTTAATAAGATGTTTATCTAAAAGACCTTGAATTTCAGTCTTACATAATTCCATATAAACTTTATTCATTTGGATTGGTCTAGCCTTAGTAGGTATCATGTTTTCATTAAAACCTTCTATATAGGGTAATTGTACTATGTGCTGCTTCCTATCCCAAAAGGCAATAGGAACATCGCTACATATTTCCTTCTGGAATTGTTTTTCTAAGGAAAGAATTTTTTCTTTGGTAGCAAATTGCTCTAATTGTTTGTCAATAGAAGCATAGCTTATTTCTTGAGATAGAAAATTGATTTGTTTTTCTTTTAAATTTAAAGTTTCTTGTAGTTGATTGATATAATTTATCTTTGGTTTAATGATAAATTCAAAGAGTATATTTTTCCCTTTTATGGTAGTATGAATTCCCTTATTATCTATTCTTTCAATAGGCCAAATAAGGCTTAAAAAGGGTCTTCCTAAGATTACCATTTGAGATAAATCATCAGATAAGACAAAAGGTGTATTAATACAAATACCATTATTGCAGACAAAAACATCCGATAATTTATAATTTATCCTCATAGGAGAACCATTTGCAGTATTCAATGCATACTTAGTTTTCTCAAAATACTTAGTAGGAACTATTCCTTCCCTTATGCAATTAAGGTTGGAACCACTATCAACTAAAGCAATGGTTTCTAAAGTAAAATCTTGATTAATAAGCAGTTTTACCTTAATATGCCACTTTTGATTGGTAGGGTGATGTAAGGATAGTAAATCCCCAATAGTTTCCATCTCTGGTGAAGAATTAGAATTTGTTTGATTCTGGAGTAAGGGAAATTTTCTCATTTAGATTTTTGACATCTGATTTAAGATTATTAATTTCGCCTTTAAGGTCAAAAATGGTAGATTTATTAACCATAGAATTTGGTTCAATATTATGAAAACACCATTTAAGGAAGAAAGGGTTTTATTATGAGAAGTATTTTCTAAATAATTTTGAAAAGCTTGTATTCTTTCAACAGGGTTGGATATTTTATTAATAACATCCAAAATTAAATTCTGATCCTTAGTTGAGACATTTATATTAGGTTTGTGTATTAACATGTCATAATCCAGAGGAGTTCTTAGGTAAAAGCAATTTGCTAATCCTGATTCACTATTAGTGATATCACGTTCAAAAGGTTTAATTAATCTAGTTATATCAGAAGAAATATTTTCTCTTTTTATCTGATCAATAGTAGGTGTGAAATTATTCCTTTTAGGATAAAAAACAAATTGTTGTTTGAAAAGAATTTGATTATAACTATTATAGACAGATTTCTGTCAGAAGGGTTTTTTAGAAACTTTTCTTTGAGAAATAGTATTATTAGTACTAGGTGTAGCAACCATTATAGTATTATTAAATTGATTAGGATAATGTCCTATTTCATAATTCTCAGTTAATTCCTGAGTGTGTAATTGATGTTGTAAAAGAACTTTATTACTAAAGGTTAACTTTGTAATAATAATTTCTTTTTTGGAAGAAACTAGAGTGACATCATGCTTATCCTCAAGATTGACGTCGACATTTCCTTCTTCAGATATAATATCAATTTCTTTACTAGAAGAGCAGATGATAACATCATGCTTATCTTCTAGACTGACATCGATATTACTATCTTCAGTATTCTTATTTTTATCAGATCTAGTATTAATATTCTGTGATAAAACAATATTATTTTCAGTCAAAGTCTTGGTTGGTTGATTTTGACTTAAATCATTGTTTTCTAATTTAATTTGTTTTATAAGAAAAGGATGGATTTTATCCGAGAAATATCTCATTCTTGATCCAGGTTTATTAACCATATTACCAATATTGGTAAATTCTCTGTTGGTTGGTTGTAGGTCTGAAACAACTCTGGTTAACTTTGTCTCTTCAGAGAAAGGTTGTTTGGGAATAACCGATTCCTGAATAATAGATTTATCTATTAATTTAAGAGATTGAGTAAGAAGTCGTTCAGATTTATAACTCTTTTCAACAGTATTTATCCAACTTTCAAAGAATTTTTTGACTATGCATGATTCTAAAGTTCTATCCCATCTTAGCACATAATGTGCAAAAGGAATAATACTTTTAGTCTCCTCCAAGTATTTATAGTATTTTTCTTTAAGAAATTCATGTTGGCCTTTATTATAATGTTCCCAATACCATTTCCTAAAGGCATCATACTTGGAACTTTTAAATTCATTATTAATCGCTATACGATCAACTTTAAATTCATTATTTAATTCTATAACATTAATAGAAAAGCTCATTCCCAAAGGATTAGGTTTTATTATCTCTATATTAGAGATTTCGATGCAGTCATTATTATTTTGGAACATTTTAAAATTAATTATTAAAATAAAACGGACAAAACGTAAGAGAAGATGTCAATAAGGTGTTAGGGATCATGCAGTTCTTAACACAGAGGTAATTATCCAGAAAAGAGAACAGAATTATTCCAGTTTCAGATCAATATTCATGATTAATACTGACAGTCAACGATTTACGTCACAACTGACAACTATTTCACTTCTCAATACATGATTAATTCCAACAGTCAACGATTTACGTCACAGCCAATAATAATTTCATATCCAGATTTATGATGAACTCCGACCATCACGAATTACGGACAAATGTCCCTAAACGCCTAACGGCCATCTGCCTGCGGCTAAATGGGTAGTCACCACATGACTATGCCTTCATTCATCATAAATCAGAACACAGAACTATTACCGCCGGAGACTACAGGTAGTCCAATGCGACGAAGTCAACACTAAACATGAATCAAAACATAAAATAATTATTAGTCGGAGACTACAAGTAGTCCAACGCGACAAAGTCAAATGATTAATCATAAATCTCAACCAGAGTATAGATAATATTACTAACAAGTTATCAAGCAATAGAGGTCGATTTACAGGTAAGTGCTCAGACCCTCATTACTGCTACTGTCAGAGGCTATCAATAATAGCTTGACAATTGATTCCCCATATAAAAGGGTTGCAGTACTCCAAAGGAGTTGCTTCATTGACGGTCCTTGTTGAGTAATATTCTCCATTTCTCAGTAAAGAACTAGAACAGTACCATCGTTCTCATCTTGAACAATTACTGTTGATATAAGCCACTACATGTTCCCCAACAGTAATTTACGCTGACATGGCGCTGATACCAATTTTAAACCAGGATTATATATGATGAAATTAAATAAAGAACAAAGAGTAAAAGCGGAAGATTAATTCACATAAAATCTTGTACTAGATTGTACAAGTATATATATATATATATATATATATATATATATATATATATATATATATATATATATATATATATATATATATATATATATATATATATATATATATTTTCTAAATTTGATTTAAAATCAGGTTATTGGCAAGTTCAAATTGCTGAACAAGATAAGTATAAAACTGCTTTTACTGTTCCTTTTGGACACTATGAATGGAATGTAATGGCTTTTGGTTTAAAAAATGCCCCTTCAGAATTTATGAATATTATGAATGAAATTTTTAATGCTTATACAGAATTCTGTATTGTATATATTGATGATATATTGATCTTTTCCTATTCTATTGACCAACATTTTAAACACCTAAACACACACATATATATATATGTGTGTGTGTGTGTGTGTGTGTGTGTGTGTGTGTGTGTGTGTGTAATTGTTCTTCACAATTTTTTTTTTTTTTTTGTAAACCTTCACAATTCTCATGTTTATAGTTTCATAAGTATTTTTTTATATAAACAAAAAACAAAAAATATAGTTTTACGGTGTGTATAAATGGAAGGCCCATTCACTCAAATATATTTTTGTAATTATTATGTCTTTTTTATTTTTGGCAAAGTAAATATATATGTAATTGTTCTTTACAATTTATTTTATTTTATTTGTGTAAACCTTCACAATTCTCATGTTTATAGTTTTGTAAGTATTTTTTTTTTTTTTTTGATAAATAAAAAACAAAAAATATAGTTTTACAATGTGTCGGTCCCTTTCACCAAAATATATTGCATTATGACACAAGGTAAGATATTATTATTTGAAAATCAATAACGATGGTTAAAATAAATAAACACAAAAAGTATCTAATTTTTTTTAGGACAATCTCGCCCAAATTAAAAGACTATTAAAAAGTACAACCTTTCTTAAAATTCAAGAGTAGCCACATGCAAACACAGCCGTTAGATGTCTATGGAGACAATCATAACCATTGCATGTACATTAAATTATATAATCGATGTAATAAGTTGAAATAATCGCCCTTAGATGTTCAAAATTCAATCTTAACCATTAGTTGTCTATTGAGACAATCGTAGCCATAGGATTAAGAGTTTTAATTGTTAACATATTAAATTTCAGAAATATAACCTATAGATTAATTAATAATACTAAATAACCAACATTTATGAGACATGGACAACTAAAACCATTGTAAATTCATTTTTGAAATAATAATAAAAATATTGAAACCAATGAATCTTTGGATTAATTAAGGCTCCAGTTTTTGCCAAGAAAAAAAATGTTTCTGCCAATGAATATTAATTCTTGGTATTACATAATTGCCCTCAATTAGTTTAATTTAAAATTTGACTATTTAGTATTCACCAAATCTTGGAGAAATCTATTAATGTTTTACCCATATAAGGATCATACAGAAATTTTGTAATTAAATTTTTTATTTTAAATCTCCAATTTTGGATTTATATTTATTTAAAATACTTAAAAAAATAGTTTTTGTATAAAAGTTTAGTAAATAGAAAATGAAAAAAGATTCACTTTCATTATTGATTGGTTTAATCAAAATTTTAATATGTAATTGGGAAGAGAAGAATCAAACAATTTTAATGAATCAAGAGATTTAATTTAACAGATACTTTGATTTTTAAGAATCGAAATTCTAAAAAATGAAAAGTGGTTTTTGAACAACAATTATCATATTTATGGTAAAACAATTGAGGACAATTGTGTCATATTAAAAAATTATTTGTAATTAAATTTTTTATTTTAAATCACCAATTTTGGATTTATATTTATTTAAAATACTTAAAAAAAAGCTTTTGATGTAAAAGTTTAATAAATAGAAAATGAAAAAAGATTCACTTTCATTATTGATTGGTTTGATCAAAATTTTGATATGTAATTGGAAAGAGAAGAATCAAATAATTTTAGTGAATCAAGAGATTTGATTTAACAAATATTTTGATTTTTAAGAATCTAAATGCTAAAAAATAGAAAATATTTTTTGAACAACAATTGTCATATTTATGGTAAAACAATTGAGGGCAATTATGTCATATCAAGAAATTATAATTGGCAAGATTAATTTAATTGAACTCACTAAATTACAAATGCTTACTTACAATGATAACTAAATACTCTGAAACTATTGTTGTAGGTTATTTGAACTTTCTTGCAATAATGGTGCTGACTAGACAAAATAAAATCCAACAATATCTAGATGCAGGGTATAATGGACCACTGGAGGCAGCTTCACGCTTATTGAAAATATACTACCTATAAAGAGATCGAAAGTGCAACGATTACACCTCCATCTTATTGGAATGAACCGTCTTCTTTTAAATCTTAATCAATCAAGGGAAGCTATTTTGAAAAGTGTTCGAAATAAGAAATCTACTCTAACTACCTTTTTGGATTGTTGTGTTGCAAATGCTTATCCACGGGAACTAACATATTAAGAGTTCCCTCAACATTATGTCTGGAACAATCAAGATTCCAAGTGGACAAGAAGAAAACATAGTTTTCCCATTGGTAGAATGTATTTTGCAAATCCCAATTTAAGTGAAAAATTCTATTTGCGGTTGTTGGTTACGATTGTTAAAGGGTCTTGCACTTTTAATAATCTTAAAATATATGACAATTATTTATTTAATACATTTAAAGAAGCATGTGTTGCATTTGGTCTGCTTGAGGATGATCAAGAATACGTAGAATGTTTAGAAGAGATTACAGTTATGGAAACGTCACACGTTCAAATTTTCCCCCGATTGCAGGAAAATAACACAAGCATTTAAACTTAGGATTGCATAAAGAGCGTATGAGATCCAAGTATTTACTGAGTACATTATGACACTATTTTCCATGCCTCCTATAGTAGTTGGTAGTAAGACCACTGCCAAACTCTTAGTCACAAAAATTGGTTGTGAATGCAGCTGGAGTTGTTTTATATTATCTCTTAGTAACGTTTGAATGTTTGTCACATCTATGTCTACTGTTTTGGTAAATAAATACTCAATATATTTTAATTAATCAAGGGAAAGATACTATTGCTACAAAAATTTCCAATTATTCTACCTGGTAGTAGTTTTTCATGTTTTGTATTGTAATTCAAATAATGCATGAGTCTTGGGAGAGAAAATGACAATTGTAATCAATTTCAAAGTATTATGATTTGGGAAGAGATATTCAAAACATTTACTTAAATGGTTATACACCATCCCCCCCCCCCCCCCCCCCCCCCCCTCCACACACACACACATATGTTCCTTTATATGTCAAGAACTCAGATCACAAAAAAATAAAATAATAATAATAAATAAAAATACACAACTAAAATGGATGCTACCTATAACTCCTAAAAAAAAAAAAAATGGCAAGAGAAATTTTTTCATATGTTTTAATATTTGCCTGCAATCAAAGGTGGAGTGAAATAAAGACAGATTTGAAGCAATTGAATGACATTGGTAAAGTTCAATATATATGTAATATATGCAACTATTATATCCAAAAGTTAATTGGGAAAAAAACTAAAGCCAAACGTGTAATTGTTATTCCTGATCAAAGTAAAAGATAGGGTATATCAACCACAATAAACACAAAAGTAAATTAGTTGGATGCAACAAATAAAAAATATTAAGTTAAAATTTAAAATAAGTATTTAATAAAAATTATAAATAAAATATAAATAAAATTTAAAATAATAATAATTAAAATAATCATGCCGTAGGCACGGGTTATAACTAGTTATATAATATTATAAAGCGGTCTCATAAACACAACCGTTAGATATTTATCTAGACAACCATAACCATTAGATGTACATTAAATTATATAATTGATGTAATAATAGCCTTTAGATGTGGAAAATTAATCTTAACCTTTAATTGTCTATTGAGAGAATCGTAGCCCTAGGATTAATATTATTTAAGTAATTTTTATTTAAGGTACTAAATATAATATATAGTATAGTAAGTAATAACTCCACAAATTAATTATTACATAATAACATCATTATACTTTGCTTAGAATATGGGATTAAATTAAGAAATGTTTATCCATAACATCAAAAATATAATACATATATACATTTAAATGGAAATGGATGTTTCTATTCATGTTATATATTTCCCTTGTTCCACCCACCAAAACCAGCCCACTTTCACACATAGGTTTACAGGTAATATGTTGAGTTTGGCTTTGTTGCACACACTCAAAAAGTGTGTATGCTAACCTCCCACCAGATTTTGGTGTTTTAATTTTTAAGAAATTTTTTTACGCCCCACTAGGGTTAACAACAGTACAACACCCAACATTTAGGTGTTTTATTTATCCAGCAATCTCGGACATTCTAAAAAAATTTAAAAAAAAAACCACGTATACTCATCTGGTCGGAGGTTAGCATACACACTCTTTTAAGTGTGTGCAACAAAGCCACACTCTAATATGTTAGTGATACAAAATGCTAAAAAGTCTTCCAATTGTTGTCAATTCCTTCTTCATTAGCTGTACTTTTTTTCTTTTTTCTTTTTGGGGTAGGCACAAAGTTCTGCTTACAATTGCTACAATAATTTTTTTTTTTTTGGCTTCCAATTATAAATAATATTCACTTTTATTTTTTCCTCAGTGTCATACAATGTAGGATCTAAAAGTTTAAGACAAAAATATAATGTATTCTAGGGATTGTCAGTGTATAGGAAGTAAGGTTGTGATTTATTGATTCTTACATTTCGTTTTCTACGTGAATTTTATTTCATTCACAACTGAATTTATTGACACATGTCCTTGATTTCTGAAAAATATATAAGATGTAAACAGGAGAAACTTTTGTGTATACATTGGCAGATAAGCTATATATCGATGCAAACCAATCCGAGTATGTGAACTTATATCCTACCGAGTTCTTGAACTCACTTAATCCGCATGGATTCCCACCATTCTCTCTCATGGTCAAATCAGGTTTAAGGCTTATACGCTTAAGAGATCTTGCCCCTATAGATGGGATGCACATTAAAACTCGATTGATTGTGACATAATGTGCAAATCAATACATTCAAGCAAAAATTCCTACTTAAGATAAACCAGGTGAAATAGTGGTCTACCACGAATAACATTAACTTCATCGTTTTCCAATGCTTCGTTCCAAATTACAAGGACATAGTTCCCTGTTAAACTTGATAGTGGTAATAAATTGTTGCAAAGGTATTCAATATTCGTATACCTCTCACTACAAACACTTATATAATAGTTTTTTGCACAATTCTATCAAAAATTTTGAAATTATATCAAGGAATAATCCCCCAATAAAATCATTATTATTTTACAATAATTCATTTTAATAATTTTTAAAAATAAAAATTAAATAATATCTTAAACATAAAGTATCTATGAAAACAATTGCATCGTCTATTACTGCATAAAAAATTAATATGACAACTATGGCTCCAAAAAAAAAAAAAAATACTATTGTACCACCCCTACTTTTATTATGAAAAATAAAATACCATCTAATTGTATTCGTTTCAATAATTTTTGAAAAAAAATTCTAAAATGAAAGTTAAAATAACATCACTAGTATATATATAGCACTAGGTAGCACGGACTCGGACTCGGACACGGACACATCGGCACTTGTTTATCCTAAAAATTAGGACACGGACACGGCTTAGGATGCAGCAATTAAATATATATATAAATAAATATGGTATATCAATAATATATTAGAAATCATGTCATGTATCATATACATTCATAGTTCATAAGACATGAAAGAGGAACGGTTGGAAAGATATTACAATTCGTCTTAAATTAGGACTTAGGAATAGATCCGTGTCCAAAACAGTGTCCAAGTCGTGTCCATGAAGTGTCCAAATTGAATGGCACATGGGACACACATGTGTCGTGTCGGACACGTGTCCAAACCGTGTCCAAAGGAGTGTCAGTGTCTGACACTGACACAATGAATTTGTAGAAGTGTCCGTGCTTCCTAGATATAGCATGTGTAGCAGCATCCTTGACCAAAGTATCAGCCGCAGAATTTGTGATGACATTTGGATCAAATCATTCCTAAATAAATAAAAGGGTAATATCCCAAAAAAGCCCCATGTTTAGGTGCCTCTTCCCCAATAGGCCCTGACATGGGGTTATTTTCTCAAACAAGCCCCCTGACCCACCACATTACCTTTTAGCAATTTTTGTGAGACCATTATACCCTTCATACTAAAAACAAAAGAAAAAAAAAACAGAATAAGACAAATAAGAAAAGACAAAAACAATTTTTTTAATATTAATTAATATTTTTTGTTATATTATTTATAACTTGTATATCTTTTAATTAAGAAAGTAAAAATCAATATGATGTATATGGTTGGAAAGATCTCGACGAGATCTATCTAACAAGATCCCACATGGCTATGAAAAAAAAAAGAAAAAAAAAATGTGTTTTTTATTTTTTCGATAATTTTCTCTCTATATACTGTAAGGGTCTTATCCGCTAAAACATTGATTGTTGTTCTCTAAACAATATACCTTTATCCTCTAAACAAGCTATTGTATCAACTTAACATGCAAATTTATTAAATTACAATATTTTTTTTGATAAAAAGTATGTCTCTTCTTCTCTTTCTGAATCAAACAACATTATATTCACACCCAAAGGTAGGATATACATCGCCTGATCAGCATGTACAAAGACTGTACACCGTCAGGTAAAAAACCAAAACAACTCTCTACAGCTAGCTCCTGAGCATAATAGGCCACTCAAAGACAGAGAAGAGAAAAGAAAGAAACAGGGGGGCACAAATATCCCCAAATGTCCAATACAGCTGAGTTACCACTGTTCCTGTAGAGCATATGCCCACCTGGTCAACAGATCCCTAAAGCTAATGTCACCCCTTAATGCTAAAGTATCTTTATTAAATTATATTATATATTAAAAAGTTTTGAAAGGTGGATTAAAGCTAGTTATCAAAGTATATTGGTCATGATTTTATATGTATTACTTGGATTTTGTTGAAAACAAGAAGACATGAGTGTTTAAATAAAGAGAGACTATTAGCTTCAATGATGGTTAGAGAGCACTCGAGTTTGTGGCTCAATGGTTGCATCCATCTCACAAAGTGGAGAGATCGTTGGTTCAAAACATGCTAGTAAACTGATTGTTTGATATAAGTTTCCTCATGTACTTTAAAGGGGTAAGGGGTGCCCTCAACCCCGTTTGCCAAAAAATAAAATAAAATAATAATTAGAGATTTGAGCTATTATATTGTTTTGGTGTGAGGGATAGGAAGGGAGAATGGAGTACAAATTTAACGAGCTTATTGACATTACACCATGCAAAAGAAGGAATTTATGTTTAGTCTGGATTATGTTCTTTTTTTTTTTTCTTATGGTTTGAGATGTAACCTAAAAAACAATTTATAGACTGGGTTATGTTCTTTTATGAAGTTTTTTGTGAAGTTAACTATACATTAAACATTTTTATGAACTTTTCATAGCAATACAATTTTTTTTTTCTTTTTTTTTCTGTACTATAAGGATTTTGTCCTTAGTTGAGACATCAAACTCATGCATCAAATTACAGACTATAATTCACATATATTAATAATATGGAATGGATATCATGCCTTTGTAATTTACATAACAACAAACAACAAACAACAATTTAGAGGATATTGCTTTGGCGTTAGAAGACAAGAAGATATATGTTAGAGGACAAAAATAAAAACTCCTGAATTTAATAGTAATGTGTGATTTTTTTAGATTTTTAGAGTAATTTTGAAAAGCCTTTGAAATCATAAGGAGTTTTTTCTCAAAACCCAACTTCTCGGTAAAAAAAAAATATGAAATTTTGAATTTTTTATAAATATTTGAATTTTTATAAAAAAATTAAATTTTTAAATTTAAAATTTTATAGTCATGTGGGATCTAGTTTGAAAGATCTCGTCGAGACCTTTCCAACCATATAAACCGTGTTGATTTTCGATTTCTAAAACATAACTTATAATATTTTCAAATGTTAAAACCAAAGGGCTTGTTTGAGAAGATGACCCCATGTCAGGGCCTATTGGGGAAGAGACACCTAAACATGGGGTTTTTTTGGGATATTACCCTAAATAAAAGACAAGTGCATGGACCAAGAAATGGCTCTATGATATAGGGCTCATTATTTAGTTATTGGGAGTTTGGGACATGTAAAAATGTAGGATCAGATACAAACCTTCAATAAGACCTTTTTTTTATACAGAAATCTTCCAAGATGCTTATTAAAGTGGCCATACACCTATAATTCAAAAATCAAAATGATAAAAAAAATTTAGAAAGCATCATGTTTCCCATACTACAGTATCTACTCAAATCAATCAAAGACTTTCGCATAATAATCAATCACCACCCAACCTTACTTCCTATGATTATTTGAAAAAAAAAAAAAAAAACCCTTACTTCATTCCTATATATTCCTGTGGAGGTGATCACATGTTGTTTGTTATATTGTGATGTCTTAAACCCTACTACTTTAATCCAAATTCCAAAATCCAGTCCATATAAACAGTATATAAACAACATTATAAACTTAAAGTTCATATTCCTTTCTTATCTCTTATTCCTTTGGTAGAGAGCTTCTGGTTCCTTTTTTTTTTTTTTTTTGTTAATCAAAACTTTTAAGATTCTTAGCACCACTCAATATCTTGATGAAAAAGTGGTTTTTTGTCTATTTCTTCCATTGGCCGACATCTTTCCATTACTTTTACTTTTACTTTTGATTTAAACATACACAACTAGATAATAATACCTAACCTTTGAATGTTGCCTTCGTTATTGGCTTATTGCACTACTTAAGGTGCATCTATATCTATATTATATTTGCCAAATAGAGATTATTGACCATCTCATTTTCCACTTAAAACTTTTAAAGGTCGACCCATGTTTTGGATTGGTTTATCCTATTTGACTTAATTAATGTATATACATTTTAGTTTTTTTCACGTCACTATTAACTAGTCCTTAGGCCCGTGCAATGCACGGGCATATCTGATTGTTTTAGAGTTTTTTTTGGGGGGTTTTATGTAACTTGTAATATTTTGTTTAGCCCGTTTCAAAAGTCTATGATCTGGTATGATTTCATTTAGAATTATTATAAATCTTTGAGTATTGAAATTAAATGATTATTATATATACATGGAAATTAAACCCAAAACATTTGAAGATATCTAGGCGAATGGGATTTTGCAGTACTCTCAAGTCTCAAAGTCTCAATTAGAATTTAGTCTGGTTCGGTTGTTGAGGCTTCATCACTTTGGGAAACAATCTTTTCACAGTGGTCCATTAGCAGTCGAGCGTCTCTTAATTAGCTTGTAACAGTTAACATCATGAAAATTCAAAATATTTAACAAACTATTATGATGATAAAGATGACTTACTTGTAATGTGACGGAGAGATCCCGTTAGGCCCATGTAGTTAAGCATTTCCGGAAGGCAACCATATAATCCATGTCTGTGTGAATCTTACGACATTTTTTTATATAGTCCCATCTGCAACACATTTACGTACATTAGATCACAAATTAAGGGAAACTCAAATTTCATAAAATTGCAGTAAATAAGTCTTACTGCTACTTGGGTCCCTTTTCGTATCCCCACCATTGAAATGTATTGAAGATTATATCATCATTTTTATTGGAGTTTATTTTTTATTTTTATTTACTTTTTGTCAATGCCTACTAAGTGCAAGGAAAAGAAATAGATTACTGGTTCTCCATATTCTTGCAAAATATATTTTTTGTCAAATTGAGAATGTACTTGAAAATGACCATCATAAACATGTTTGACATGTGTCCACAATAATATTATATTAATATTATTAATGATCTTATTAATAAACTTGCATAGCTGCCCATTTGACTTAGAATATTGGTGAGTTTTGATTTCTGTGTCGTCGAGAGATCTTCAACAAACATCAAATATACATGGATCAAATATAAGCATATAAGCAGACATAGACTTTGAGTGAAGAGGAAAATGGAGAAGTTGTATAAACGTAATAAATCATTTGGTGATTTCAATGTAAATCTTGGTGAGTTTTGAATTTCTCTTCGATTAAGTTATCAATTTCAGCCTAATTGAAGAGATACAGTAAAACCTCGATAAGATAATACCCGATAAATTAATTATCTCCTTTAAATAATATTTTTGGCTGGTCCCAACTTGGACATATGTTAATAAATTAATATTTCGCTAAATTTATTAGATAATACATTTTAGAAAAATCCTTGAATGCCCAACTAATATATAAATTAATATTTTTTCAATATATAAATATATTTTATATTTTTTTTTATAATAAAAGTCAATTGTTGCTTGTTTTTTTTCAAAATTGATTTTGGTTTGATCCTCGTCTCTGAATTTTTGTAGTGTGATAAGTTAATCTGATGTTGTAGTTTGTATTGCATGAAGAAACTATTCCAATATCATTATCGATTTTAGTGCTTCTTTTCGTGGAACGGGTTTTAGAATAAAACGATTGTCCAGTTTCATCATGTTAGCCCTCCCCCCTTTAAAAAAAAATAAATATACTGTTAATTATGTAAATTAATAATTTATTAATTAATAGTTGAATTGATATCTCATTTAATTAATAATTTTCTCTAGTTCCAAGGCTATTAATTTATCGAGGTTTTACTGTATTTTTTGTACGGGCTGGACTTGATTATACTTGGGATTGAGTATACTTTTAATTTTTTTTACTGGGTTTAATTATGCTTGTGATTTGGTCCAACTGTGTACGGGTTGGGCTTGATTATACTTGGGATTGGGTATACTTTTAATTTTTTTTATTGTGCTTGATTATATCTGTGATGGTGGTCCACTTTTGCGTAATTACAAATATACTCAAACTCAATCAAAATTTTCTTCAATTAGTCTATTAATTTCAATCTAATTGAAGAGATTTTTTTTTAAGGGTATTTTCAGCTTTAATAGAGTATAATAGATGGAAAAGTTGTACAAACGTAGTAATTATCTGGTGATTTCAATGTAAATCACTACTTCCACCGGATATATATTTAGCTACTTATTCAAAAAAGATTACTGGTAAACTTATTGAAGTTAAAATTGTTGAAGTGAAAGAAATTCGAGTTAGGGCATTTTATCAATAGTAGTCAATTACTGGTATTAGATTTAGTGGTGCTAATGTGGTTTACTACTTATAAAGAATTTGAGTTAGGGTTACTTATGAAGGTTGTTGTATTTAATATGTGAAATTACATATTGACCCATATTTATTTATTTTGTGTAGTTACAAAAATACCCAAAATTGAATGAGAATGAATTTCTCTTCAATTAATTTATCAATTTCAGCATAATTGAAAAGATATAATAAAACCTCGATAAGATAATACCCGATAAATTAATTATCTCCTTTAAATAATATTTTTGGCTGGTCCCAACTTGGGCATATGTTTATAAATTAATATTTCGCTAAATTTATTAGATAATTAATACATTTTAGAAAAATCATTGAAGGCCCAACTAATATATAAATTAATATTTTTTTAATATATAAATATATTTTATATTTTTTTATAATGAAAGTCAATTATTATTTTTTTTTCTCAAAATTGATTTTGGTTTGAACCTCGTCTCTAAATTTTTGTAGTGTGATGAGTTGATCTGATGTTGTATTTTGTATTGCAAGAAGAAATTATTCCAATATCATTATCGATTTTAGTGTTTCTTTTCGTGGAACGGATTCTAGAATAAAATGATTATCCAGCTTCATCATGTTAGCCCCCTAAAAAGAAAGATATACATGAAAATATATTGTTTATGTAAATTAATAGTTTATTAATTAATCGATAAATTAATATCTCGTTTAATTAATAATTTTCTCTATTCCCAAGGCTATTAATTTATCGAGGTTTTACTATATTTTATTCTACTTGGGAGTGGGTATACTTTTAATTTTTTTTACTGGGCTTAATTATACTTGTGATTTGGTCCAACTGGGTATGGGCTGGACTTGATTATACTTGGGATTGGGTATTCTTTTAATTTTTTTTATTGGGCTTAATTATTCCCATGGTCTAACTGGGCTTAATTTTATCTGTGATGGTGGTCCATTTTTGCGTAATTACAAATATACCCAAACTTAATCAAAATTCTCTTCAATTAGGCTATCAATTTCAATCTAATTGATAGCCTAATTGAAGAGATATTTTCTTGGGGGTATTTTCTGCTTTAATATAGTATAATAGATTCAAAAAATTTAGGTTGTGGATCATTTTGTATCTGGTCATGAGGAGCCAATCAAAACATGACATATGTCAACTGAGTTATCAATTCAAGTCCACTGGCACTAGGGTTCACTGCACCCATATATAGACATAGAATTTAATCTGTGTAGCCTAATTGTATGTGGGTGTGTACACCCAATCACAAAACGTCATGTGTCAATAATAATATAACCTATGTATAGATTTAGTTAATTTTAATGGGCTTGATTGGTTATCCAACCACTTTATAAACACATGGCGTCTTATGATTGGGTGTGGTGTACACACCCACATATAATTAGAGAATACAGATAAACTTTTTTACATACATAGGAGATAATTTAGTAAATAAACAAAACTTTAATAACACATGGCATGTTATGATTGGAGCCATCATGACCACATACAAAATGGGGTCACAACCTAAATTTTTTGCTATTAATCTATTATGTCGTGTTTAATAATTTATACTCCCTCCGTCCTAAGTACCTTTTGGAATATTCTACTTATTAAGGAAATATCATTTATTGTTTTGTTATTAATCTATTATGTCGTGTTTAATAATTTATACTCCCTCCGTCCTAAGTACCTTTTGGAATATTCTACTTATTAAGGAAATATCATTTATTGTTTGTCTACTAACTCTACTTCCTAATTTACCCCTATTTAATACTAATTACAATGCCTAACTTTTTATTAGAATAATTACTCTAATCTCAAAGCAAAGGTAGTATAGACATATGAACCATTTAACTTAATTAATATGTGTTCAGAAATCAAAAGCGACATATATTTTGGGACAATGTAAAATGGAATAAGGTACTTATAATTTGGGACAGAGGGAGTGCTAAAAAATATATTAAAACTAAAATTCAAAAAAAAAGTCTAAAATCCCCCCCCCCCCCCCCCCCCCCCCCCCAAAAAAAATAAATTTATACAGGTTTGTAAAACCAATAAAAAAAAACCACCACATGTTTATAATTAATTTACTTGAACTAAATTATGGTTAAGTTTAAATCATCAAATCAACTAGATTTAATTAGATCGATATATGGCAATATTTTATTAATCCCACAAACCCACCTACTTAATTACTTATAGGCTACACTTATACTCATTATAAAAAAAAAAAAATATATAAAATTCTCTTCTAGTAGAACAAAAATTTGGCTTTACAAACTGTAGGGGTACTACATACTCCAACCAATCAAAAGCAGCCACGTGACACAGTCAGTCATCCATCAGGTCGCCACCCGCTAGTAGCTCGTCCACAACAGCTCGATCTCACAACGGGCAGCGACCTGCTTATACACACGTGCTCTCATTCAATGCACAGAATATTCTCATCAGCTACATAATTAATTCACAGGGATGATCCTCGCGCGTTACACATTTAATCCTCGTTATGATGACGGAGAATCTGCAAGATCCACGATCCACGCCCTTCTACCTTCCATAAGAACAGAACTACGATGGCTTGATCTCTAGGTTCAATCCCCTCGAGCTAGAGTACGTAGGCAATCTCGATCTCAACGAGGTGCAGCCACCCCGATCTCAAACATCCCCCCTTTGGTCAAGTCTCCCAACGACCTGACCTAGTAGTGCATTAATCTAGAAATAGGTTAATACATTTGGCGCCGACTGCAAGGAATTCGATATAATCGAAAACCCAAACCCTCCCACCCAAATCAAAATCACTTACTCAAATGACTACCCCAGAGTTAACTATCCAAGATCTGCATGCTCAAATCATTCTTTTGCAGGAAGAAAATGCACGTTTGAAGGCCACACAAGCCAACCAAGAACAAGTTGAAAATGGTGGTCGTGGAGTCATTCTTGTTGATGACTCCAACCAAAAATACGAACAACTCAGCCAACAACTGGCGGAGTTCAAAGCCTCCCAGGCTCTCCTTCACCATTCCAAGAGCCACACTGCGGAGCAACTTGCTGTACAGTCCCTCCAACAGTTCCAGGAGTCTCCTTTCTCCAAAGAGATCCTTGAACATGATTTGCCGAACAAGCTGAATGCCCCCAAGTTTGACCAATATGCCGGAGTCGGAGATCCGACCGACCACATCAAAGGATTTCGGAAATCCCTTCCTCTGATCAAGGAGGATCACCTTTTGTGTTTGCTGTTCCAGTCCAGTCTCACCGGACCGGCTCTTGACTGGTTTCACCGATTGAAGCCAGGATCCATCAGCTCCTTTGCCGTGCTCGAGAAGCAATTCGTCATCTTCTACATCCACAACAAGAAGCGCCCAGTCACCATCGATTCCATCTTCAAAGTCAAGCAGCGAGATGGTGAGTCACTAAGCGTTTTCTTTGCTCGCTTTAAGTCTGAATTACATTCAATTCAGGATTTTGCAAAGGAGCACGAGACCTTTGCAACCATCGCATTCACCCACGGTCTGACCCAGGGGTCCGACCTCCACAAGTCGCTAGCCATGAAGCGACCTTCATCACTGGACGAGCTCTACCTGAAGGTAGACCGTTACATCAAGCTCGAGGAAGCCCTCACTGGGAGGGAGAAGAATCACGTAGTCAGCAATGTGGAGTCTGGCTCAACCAAGCGACCTCAGTCAGATGGCAAGAGGTTCAAGGCTAAGTCGTTGCCTACTGAGCAGCGAGAATATCACCGGTTTACAAGACCAGCCGGCTACATATTTGAGCGAATCAAGCACAACCACTGGTGCAGGATTCCTACCTTCACACAGCTGGAGGATACATCCGGTCGACCGTACTGCAAAGTCCACAAGGTACGGTGTCATCAGACAGATGACTGTCACGTTCTGAAACGCGCACTCCAAACATGGGCCGACGAGAAAAGGCTCAACAACTGGATCCTCGACAGACAGGAGGATTCCACAAGCAAGCGGACGAAGAAGGGATCCAGAACCCCTCCTCGTTCCTCAAAAAGAAATCACAACAAGGCCAGAACGGCCTCAGCAAGCCCAGTCCGCAGTAGAGGGCGTAGCCTCTCCCAACGTTTAGGTCCAACAGGAAACCTACGCGACCAGCTCAACAAAAAGGTCGCGCACAATATCGACAGTGATAGCGAATCGGAAGGTCATGTAGTTTACATGATTGACGAATCCCACCACACCCCTGTCTCACGGGAAAAGAAGAGACGAGTAGAACATCTTCACCATGTCTACTCCATTACTGGCCGAGCAGCTTGTTTCAACATCCCTGCCCGACAAGAGTCCGACATCACTTTCACCGAGGACGATCTCAACAAGGTCGTTACTCCTCACAACGACGCCCTTGTCGTCGAGCTGCGGATTGCAGACTATACCATCAAGAGGGTATTCATAGACCCTGGCGCATCATGCAACATCCTCATGTACCGAACCTTCAAAGACATGAGGTTGCCTGATTCAGTTCTCATCCCCGATTTCACTCCCATCTTGGGCTTCAACAGTTCAAGAGAGGATCCCAAAGGTTAAATTCTGTTGCCCGTCACTGTGGGCAGGAAGGAAGACAAGGTCGTTATGACCACCAAGTTCAGCATCCTTAATATCGCAAGCAAGTACAATGCGATTCTGGGTTGAAAATGGATCCATGCCATGAGAGGTGTGCCGTCAACGTATCATCAAGTATTCCGTTATCCTGGCCCTCATGGGATAATGGAACTTCGCGGCAATCAGAACACCGCACAGGAATGCCATGGCATTGTTGAAGCTGTACTACAGTCAAAGCCATCCACCTCTGGAGCCAAGAGTGCTGAAGTCAAAGGAAAGAGCCCAATCTCACCAGAGGCTCAACAGGGCGACAACAAGTCAAAGAGCCCTTCCAAAGAAAAGAGTGAAGCCACCAAATAGCAACTACAGAACGAGCTAGCGAGCTCCCCCAAGCTAAATCTCGGAAGTCTTGATCCAGGTGTACGTGTGAACATTGGGTCAGAAGATGACCCGAGATATATCTATGTAGGTGCAGAGTTGAAGGAAGATAAGTTCAATAACTTTGTAAATTTTCTTTCAACTAATAAAGATGTTTTTGCTTGGTCGTATATCGATATGCCTGGTATAGATCCATCACTTGCATGTCACAAACTGCGGGTCAATCCCAATTATAGACCTGTAAAGCAAAAACCAAGAAGGCTTGCTCCCAAATTTCACGAAGCTGTCAATGAAGAGATCAGCAGACTTAAACAGGTCGACTTCATCAGAGAGGTCGACACTCCAGACTGGCTAGCCAACATCGTACCAGTCTTAAAGAAGAATGGGAAAACAAGGGTCTGCATCGACTTCACAGGTTTGAACAAAGCTTGTCCTAAAGATTCATTCCCACTGCCACGAATCGATAGGCTAGTCGATCAGACATGCGGTTTTGAGCTACTGTCATTCATGGACGCATACTCAGGGTATAACCAGATCCCAATATACGAGCCTGACCAAGAGAATACCTCTTTCACAACAGAGCAAGGTATTTTCTGCTACAAGGTTATGCCATTCGGGTTAAGGAATGCAGGTGCGACCTATCAAAGACTGGTCACCAGAATGTTAGACGACCTCCTAGGTCGAACAATGGAAGTCTACATTGACGACATGCTAGTAAAAAGCAACCAAGAGCAAGATCATTTGTACAATCTCGACCAGGCATTCCAAAGATTAAGACAATACAGAATGCGTCTCAATCCAGAGAAGTGTCTGTTCGGGGTTGGGTTAGGAAAATTCTTTGGCTACCTAGTCACCAGACGAGGTATCGAAGCAAATCCGGACCAGATCAGAGCCCTGATCGACATGCCCAGTCCAAAGACAAAGAAACAGATCTAGAAGCTCAACGGCATGGTATCAGCTCTAAATAGATTCATTTCCAGAGCATCAGACAAATGTCGACCAATGCTTCATATCCTAAAGAAGGGGGCTACCTACGAGTGGACAGAAGAATGCGAGAAGGCCTTCAATGATCTCAAGGCATATTTGTCTACTCCACCAGTCCTCACAAGGCCCAACGATGGAGATGTACTCGGCGTTTACCTCGCAACATCAGATTTTGCGATCAGTGCAGTACTTTTTAAAGAAGAAAACCAGGTCGAGCGACCTATCTATTTCACAAGCAAAGTCTTACAGCAGGCCGAAATAAGGTACACACCTCTGGTGAAGTTAGCATTAGCCTTACTTTACGCTGCATGCAAATTCAAACCTTATTTCCAAGCGCACACTGTAAAGGTAATCACCGACCAGCCATTACGACATATACTGGAAAAGAAAAACAAAACAGGTCGTATGGCTCGATGGGAAGCCGAACTGGGTGATTACACATTTGAGTTCGTTTCACGGCAGGCCATCAAGGGCCAGGTCGTTGCAGATTTCTTGGTAGACTACCCAGCAGAGGATACCAATTGGGAACCAGAACCTGAAACAAGGCAAGTCCAATACAGCCCTCCTGACACATGGCAGCTATATGTAGATGGCTCCCACAACTCCAACGGAAGTGGCATAGGTGTTGTATTAATTTCTCTAGAAGTTTCACAGCTCGAGAGATCAACTCGTCTCGACTTCGCGACCTCCAACAACGAGGCCGAATACGAAGCACTCATCCAGGGCTTACAGATGGCCATCGACCTACAAGCAGTTCGCTTGAAGGTGTACAGTGATTCACAACTGGTAGTCAATCAGATTACCAGTAATTACCAGATCAATGGGATCAACCTAATCAGGTATGCTAGCAAAGCGAAGGAGCTCATCAACAAACTCAGTTATTTCACAATCGAGCACATACCAAGAGATGACAACAGGCATGCTGATTCATTGGCATTCTTGGCATCTAAGATCGAGTCAGACAGACCACGGGCTCTCACTATAGCAATCAGTACACAACCCGCATATCTATTCAAGGAAGAAAATGTTCATCAAATCTCTGATCTACTAGAGACAACTCCAGCAGATATCCAAGGGACTTGGATGGAGCCTTTCATTATTTACCTTCAAACTGGTGTCTTACCATCAAACAAAAAGGAAGCCAGTCAGCTGTTACATAAAGTCACAATGTACAAACTCCATGAGGGTAAACTTTTCAGAAAGTCTGCAACCGGTTTGTTATTACAGTGCCTAATTCCCAAACAGGGCCAGATGATATTTCAAGAAATCCATGAAGGGGAATGTGGAAACCACTCCGGAGGGCGAACATTAGCTCATAAAGCGATCAACCAGGGGTATTTCTGGCCAAGAATGAAAGAAGATGCCAAGAAATTTGTGTTGAAGTGTAAAGAATACCAGCGTTTTGCGGATAACCAGCATCAGTATCCAAACGATCTAATCAACATCACTGCGCCATGGCCATTTCACATGTGGGGGCTAGATATCATGGGCCCCTTCATCAAAGAAAAGAAGTCTGAAAAGAAGTTTGTTCTAGTCGCCATTGACTACTTCACCAAATGTGTAGAAGCTGTTGCACTCGCCAACATCACCCAAGCTGATGTTCAAAGGTTCATGTGGGAAAACATAATCACACGATTCGGTCTACCAAAGCGAGTAGTCACGGATAATGGCACTCAGTTCGTAGGCAAAAACATCAAAGCTTTCTACGAGCTATGGAAAATCGAGCATTCTAGGTCAACACCTAGATATCCACAAGCCAACGGCCAAGTCGAAGCAGCAAATCGACAGATTCTGAACAAATTAAAGAAAAAACTCGAAGATCAACACGATCAATGGCCACAACAGTTGGAGAACATCCTATGGGCTTACAGAACAACCCCTCGCACATCAACAGGGATGTCTCCATTCAGCCTTTGCTATGGAGTTGAGGCCGTTATTCCCACAGAGTTAACATTTGGAACGACCAAATCCCTTCTGGTCGACACAGAGCTTAACGATCAGGTCTGGTCGTTCGGAATCGATCTCCTCGAAGAACGACGGAATCATGCCGTTATAAAACTCCAGCAATACCAGCAGAGACTCAAACGAGCTTATAACAAAGGCGTACGACCTAGATCTTTTCAACTAGGAGAACTAGTCCTAAGGAAAATGTTCCACAACAAAAGGAAAGACATTATTGGCAAACTCAATGCCAATTGGGAAGGCCCTTACATTATCACAAAGGTTCAGAGTAACGGTTCTTATCGGCTCCAAACACCAGAAGGGGAGATCGTTAAGAACCCATGGAATGCTTTTCACTTGAAGAAATTCTATCAATGAAATGTAAGCATCTGTTCATCGCATTTCAATGAATAAATCCACTTTTGCCTTCATCTCAGCTCAAACATGAATGGCTCCTAAAGGTCTACTCCCTCGACCTACAAATTATCAAAACTCTAGTCCCTTTGATGATTTTAATTTGTTAAGTTCAAACATCTGCAACTTAACTTGGTGCATTGGTCATATCATTCCCACGACCTCTGTACAACCAAGCAACCATGCACACGACCTCATCCACCAGCAGGTCCAGCACTATGGTTACCACTTGTTTGCAAAACTCATACAAGCAGACAACGTAGCAAGAATGACAATAAAAGGTAAATCATTGAATTTTCTTTTTACTTAAGAAGATTATTACAGGTAAAAACAAAGTCAAACTAAGGCATACAAGAAGAACTGTTTCAATTCGTCCTGCTTGCAGCCATTCATCTCGTCTACCTGCCTTCTGAACGAGCTACCAGGACTCCCTGGAAACTAGCTGATCAGAACGGCTTAAGTACAAGCTCATCAAATTCAATTCTGTTTAATACAACTCCAACAAACAATTGTTTTTCAAGCACAAAAACTCAGAGGACTGCTTCGAGGAAGACGTATTGCAAGAACAAGGAGTGCAAGAAGCAAACTTTGCACAAGGTTACCCAATACAAGAAAGTTGGTACCCGGACTAGTTCATTGCTGCGCTGGCTGGTCGCTGGAACCATCAAATTCAATACAACCACTGGCGACCTGGTCACTAGGGCCCATCAAGGCGTCCTGAGCTGGCGCCAAAGTCTCTTCGGCCCCACCTCGCGTCTCCTCTCCCTCGGGCGACCCCATCATAGCTCTCTGCAGTTGCTCACAGTAGGCCTGCCATGCCGCACCATTCTCCTGGCTTACGTTCTGCCAGTGTTCAGCAAAAGCCTTAGCAGCAGCCAAATTTTCCTTCAACTGCTCATTGGTCTCTTTCAACGCTGCGACATGAGCATCCCTGTCCCTCACCTTGCACTCCGCAACAGCAGCAACGTTCTTGGCCTGTTCAAGCTTCTCGTTCAGCTCCTTCAGCTCAACCTCAGCTCGGGCACCAACTTCAGCGACAAGACGCACTTCTTGGAAACTCGCATTAACCTGCAAATGCAAGCGGAATTAAGCAACGACGACTAAGCAGAAACAAAGAACATAATAATTATGACAACACTCACCAAAGCCAGCGCCGCATTTAACTTCGAGCAGGTGACCAACAAAGTCTGAGACTTCACCGCTCGAGCATCAGCTTCCAGAACGATGCCCTCATTCACAGCCCGGGCGACGCAGGGGTCGTCAATAGCACTGTCGTTATCATATACGACATGCCTCTCACCACGGCCGTCCAAATAGTCGAACGGCCCAGGGCGAAACACAGACGACACACCCTTGCCTTTGTCAGAAGGCCGAACAGCAGTCTTCCTGGACACAACAGACATCTCAGGAGCTCTAGCAGACGGGACAAGAGCAGGTGTCGGCACAATGGGCCGCTCCAACATCTTCAGGTTACCTGAATGAGACCTCTTCTTCTGCCCAGACAAAGCAGGCAGTTTGGGAAGTGAGGACGGAGGAGACACAACTAGGGGGCTCGCCACTGCCTCCACCTGGCGCGAGCTACCACCAACTCTCTCCTTCTCCACAGGTCGTTCCTTCTCCGACCTCCGAACAGCGACACTTGACCTCTCTCTCTCAGCAGGCCTCGAGCTACCACCATCTCGCTCCTTCTCACCAGCACGCGAGCTGCCACCAGAACGCCCAGCCTCAGCTTTATGAACAGCAGACATATGGGCCTTCCTCAGCGACTTCCTCCTATGAAGCTCGTCCTCAACTGTTTTCGGACCACCCTTGGGAGTAAAATGCTCCTTCAGATGGGGTAAGAGCCGTATCTTACGTTTGTCAGCCAACAAACCAAAACAGTTCAAAAAGGAATGCAGATCGTTCTTCCTCACAAGGTGATCGTCCCTGATCGCTGCAAAAACACACAACATAATCAAGTCCAGAAAAAAGAAAACCATCTACTGTCCTAAGACTAACGACCAGAAACTTACGAGTATCATTCCTAGTCACATGACGCAACTGGACACTCCCCTCAACGATCGACCCAGTAATCAGCATGGGATTTTTCCACCATGGCTCACTACTCACAGGATAGATCAAAGGCAAACGTTTTGGCCTAACTTGCATGTTATAGCCGGAAATATCAGCCTTCGAAGAACGTTTGAAAGTAAAGTGGTCCAGCACATCTTTCACAGTGATGTTACCCTTATGCAACCTATTCAGGTCGTCAATTACCCTCATATTTCTCCAGAAATTGCCGTTCATCTGGCAGGGGGCTCGACCAATAGCATTCAACAGGTCGACCACCAAAGAAGACAATGGCAGCCTCAGCCCAGCTCGGAATTGGGTCAAGGTAAATACAGTCGAGAAAGGATTTTTAGGTCGATACTCAGCAGAAAGTAAACGATCTCCTAAAAATTTAATCTCCAAATGCTCAATCGAGTTAAGCTCATACTTTTTCCTAAACGCAAAGTGCCTATTTACATACTTAAGGTTCACTACTCTACACATTGAACCGTCGTCTCCTCCCACCATCTCTTCGTCAGACGAATCCGCCCCATGAGAGCCGCTACTCTGGGGGCTATCAGGTTCCACACCATGAATGGGTGACAAGGCTTCGGAATGAGTCCCCTCAGACTCATACTCCTCACCGTCACCACCACTCAAGTTATCATTTTGAGAGTCACTCAAGTCAGACATTTTCTCAAACAACAGAAATGAAAACAGAAGATGAAAGAAAAGAAAACTAACCTCACGAGCTCTCAAAGTTCTTCAGATCGCAAGAGTAAAACGGCAGCAATTCAAATGAAGGCGAGATAGGTAAACCCTTCTCAACAAAACTACAGTTTAAATACTGTAGCTCGTACAATCCCAGCCATCAGTTCGAAAAAGGTGAACGGCTGAGATCGAACAGACGATCCACTTCCATTGCAGTTAGTTTCCACTTAACAAAAGGTTCACGTCCACCGTCGGATCAACCCACGTGCCACGCAAAGACTATATCAGGAAAGAAGTGCGTCAGTTGCCATAACTGCACAGTTAACTGCTCGAGGAAAATCCTCCACTTCCCCGTAAGATCGCCATGATTAGTACAGACAGGCCTGCATGACTGCCACGTCAGAAAATTCAAAGAGCAAACCAAGAATCAGCATCGATCAGAGTTCTCAGTCTTTTCAGCCCGACTTCTACAGCCGACCTAAAAAGAGGGGGCTTATGTAGGGGTACTACATACTCCAACCAATCAAAAGCAGCCACGTGGCACAGTCAGTCATCCATCAGGTCGCCACCCGCTAGTAGCTCGTCCACAACAGCTCGATCTCACAACGGGCAGCGACCTGCTTTTACACACGTGCTCTCATTCAATGCACAGAATATTCTCATCAGTTACATAATTAATTCACAGGGATGATCCTTGCGCGTTACACATTTAATCCTCATTATGATGACGGAGAATCTGCAAGATCCACGATCCACCCCCTTCTACCTTCTATAAGAACAGAACTACGATGGCTTGATCTCTAGGTTCAATCCCCTCGAGCTAGAGTACGTAGGCAATCTCGATCTCAACGAGGTGCAGCCACCCCGATCTCAAACATCCCCCCTTTGGTCAAGTCTCCCAACGACCTGACCTAGTAGTGCATTAATCTAGAAATAGGTTAATACACAAACCGAAAAAATCTCCCGTATATATTAGCCATAGTTAATAACAAAACATACACTATAAAACTATAAATCCTTAAGAGCCAACTTAACTCGAACAAATAATCAAAACCTAATAAAAAATACATTATAAAACTAAGTAGTTTGTTTCGTGAAGTTTACATATTATTAAGTGATTTTGAAATTAATTCTTCCTTTTTAATTTGCAAACATTCAATATAATTTTATGAGAAAATAATCTTTATTCCTATCAAATTCTGACGATTATTGTTGCTTTATCAAATGACTAGATAATGTTTAATTAATGGCTACGACTTTTTCTTTGGATCTACTAATGTGACTACCAAATCCAGCTTTGAGACATTTACCTCACTTTTCATTTAGATCACTTCACACTAGCATTACCCCGGCTTCAAGTACAAACATGATCACGTTAGAGATATCTTGTGTGATGTGTTCTGGTGAGTTGGAGTACAGGTTAAGAAAGAAGCTCTTGTCAACTTCATTACTGATCCTAATGAAAGAAGATCGACATTAATTACGTCCTGATATTCTAGTCTACATCTGGTCTGTAGACAAACATATGTGCGTTGATGTTACAAGCTAGGGCATCTCCGATGATCAGGTTGGGTGTTGGGATTTTTGAGGTGGAGCTAGCAGTGGAACAATAGCAAAAGTGGAGAAACATGATGGAGCTTGTAGGGCTAACCAACATAGTTTCATCCTTTTGCCTTTGACACATTTGGTTTGCTAGCCTCGAAAGCAGTTGGGCTCCTCAAGAGAGTGCAGAAGGTAATGGATAACAACGTAATAACTGTTGGTTCTAACGAATATTTTATTAGGAGAATCGGGTTTGTTATTCAGAAAGGATTTGCAGCGCAGTTCGTAGCGCGCTTGTCCTCTACTTTTGTGTAATTCCTCGAGTTTATTAATAAAATAATTTTTTGGGGAAAAAAAAATATTCAAACTAAAACAAATATTTATACCCAACAATATAACAAATTTCCTAAATAGACCACTTTTTTTTTGTTTTTTGTTTTTTTGCAAATGGCTAACAATGTCACAATTAAGTGTCAACAGTGTGTGCTAACTGCCAAGGACAATAAACAGTGGAGGGGTTAAAAGGGAGTATACAATAGAAAATTCTTCATTTGTCGAATGAAAGCAACCAAGACTTGTTGCCCATAAATTGAAGAGTGCCCCATAATGTGAAACCTCATCACCACACCTCAACCCCAAAGGCCAAAGCTAGATTGAGCTATATAGATGCTACAGCCTACAGACCCTCTTCAATATTATCCCAACTGTTCACATTCAAAGTAGAAATACAGAAAGGGATCGGATCTTTAAATGCACTTTTGTCCTGAACTCTCCCAATAACAAAACAAGTTTGAAGATAAAAGTTTCAGAAGTCAAGTTGGCATTCATGTGTCATTACTTGTGAGAGAGACCAGGATGGATAGCTATACTAAAAGTTGCTAACTCAATGCGCCAGTTGTGGAGCTTCTGCCACCTTTGCGCCCCCACCATTGCCCATACTAATTTGGAAATTCTCTCAACTTCAAGATCTTTCCAATCAATCCCCATATCTATTTTTTTAATACCCTTATAATAAAGTTAGTATTTGCTTCAAATTGAATATTGCATTGTGGGCTCTTTTCTTTTCTTAGAGATGAGATGAGATGAGCTTTTCCGCTTCCTTCTTGCTTTAGAGAAATAATAAACAGTTTGTAATAGTAATACTACTATAATAAATTCTCATACTAGCTACCAAACCAAGAAATGAAGATCCAGTGTGATGTTTGTAATAAAGAAGAAGCTTTAGTTTTCTGTTCAGCAGATGAAGCTGCCCTTTGTAATGGATGTGATCATAGAGTTCATCATGCTAATAAACTAGCTAGCAAACACCATCGTTTCTCTCTTCTTAATCCAGCAAACAAAGATGCCCCTCGTTGTGATGTTTGTCAGGTATAAATAAAGTTCATAACTTACTAGTATATATATAGTTTTCTTGATTAATATCTTTATTTTTGGATTTGGGTATAATTAAGTTTTATTGATTTTATTGTGTAGGAAAGAAGAGCTTTTTTGTTCTGTAGAGAAGACAGAGCAATACTCTGTAGAGAATGTGATATTCCAATTCACACAGCAAATGAACATACTCAGAAACATAATAGATTTCTTCTTACTGGTGTTAAGCTTGCTTCTTGTAATCCTACATCTTCATCTAATGGTTGTGATGATTTTCAAAAGGTCAACAACAAATCTCAGTCATTCATAAAGTCTACTCCACCACCACCAACTTCTATTGAAAATAGTAGTACTACTTCAATTCCATCAAAGGGTGGTGGTGGTGGTGGTGGTAGTAGTGGTGGTTATGTTGCTAGTTCCACTACCACCACCACAAGTGGTGATGGTTCTACAAGTAGTATAGCAGAGTACTTGATAGAAACTTTGCCTGGATGGCATGTTGAAGACTTTCTGGATTCATCTTCAGTTGCTCCTCATGGTTTCTGTAAGGTTTGCATTACTCATTAAGAACTATTAATTAGTTTGTTCATTTAATGTTTTTTTTTATTTTATTTTTTAGTGTTTTTAATCTAAATGTAAAGTTGTTTGAATATGTTGCAGAATGATGATTTGATGCCTTTTCTTGATGCTGAAGTTGAAACCAATCTGGGAAGTTTTTCTTCTGATGATTTGTGTATGTGGGTACCTCAAGCTCCAAATCCTTGTGATCATCCATCACACACAATCAATGAGAAAAAGACTGGGATTTTCAAGGAAATCAAAGATGTAATCCCAATCAAGATGAACAACAAGAGATGGAGTGATCATGGTTTTACAGTTCCTTCAATTAGTCCTCCATCAAATAAGAGAGGCAGGTCCTTTTGGTAGCCAAATGAAATGAATTGAATCAACACTCAACAGTTGAACACCAACCCCAAATCTTGATTTTCTTGTTTTTACTACTTTTGTATGTTATCTTATGTTTTTATTTTTTTCGCTTGTGTGCTTGGTTTCTTCTTTGGGAAGTTTTGTATTTACAGTTTCTCAGATCTGAATCTGGGTTTTTTCTTTCCATTTGTAAACAGTTTTTTTTTTTTTTTTTTTTTTTTTTCTAATTGTAAATACAAAAGTCCAAACTCCAAAGTACTTTTCTAATCTTGGAAATTTTAACAACTGAATTAAACAACAAATACAAAAATATAAATACTGATTCTGTCCAGTGGTTTTCTTGGTGAAAAACAAGCCAAGCAGCAAAACCACTTCAAAGTTCAAACACCATATGACCTTTTTACTGATTGATGAAAGATATTATTATATTGTGGACTGATGGCCGACCAAATTGGAAAGTGGTTGAACTGATGGTAGTACATAAGTTTGATTAATGTTAAAAATAAAAATTAAGGGAGGCATTTATGAATTTGAGTGTACAGTATTTGGTTAGCTGTGCTGGCTGGCCACAAAAGTACTAGAATTGTATTGTTTACAGGTCATGGTGTTGGTGGTGGTGTATTGTCTCTTTCTTATTACTTACATTACATGGAAAATGAAAATTCTTCATGGGATGAGGGGAAGAAAGAGGGGTCTACCAAGACATTATATTGTTGCAATCTTTTTTCCCCAAATTGGAAGTTTGTTCTGATTCTGATTCGATTCTGGAGGTTAAATGTACTTATTCTTATAATCTCATCAAATCACTCATCAGTCAACAATTACGGCTTACCACCTTTATGATCCACTATATAGCATTATAGTTTATAGTTTATAGTTTATACCAATGCAGGTTTGTTTTTTGTAAAACTATATATTTTCAGACAAATTTGCAAAATAAAATCAATGATACTAACTGTAAATTGCAACGTACTGTTTCTTCTCCAAACTAAGCTATGGTTTTCTCTCAGATACATATCATATACACTCATCACTACTTAGATTTCTGGATCTGTCCCTAAGTATTAGGGTGAGTTGATGATAGAGTACGCATGCATGCGGTGACAACCGCTATAATCCTGATCTAGCTAGCTAGGTGACGACTACGTATGTACCACTTGCATTTGGTTGTTGTGTGGTCCGGCCTATATCGTAGTAATTGATTCATGGTTATTGTACGTACAAATGGAGTACACCTGAGCTGTAAAAAGCTAGCTTAATAACACCGGCCCCCAATGGAAGAGGATCTGGTCTCCTCTAGTTATTACAGAGTGCAACAGACATGCAGCTCTAAATTTAAATGTATGCTCTTGTTCCATTCTTTCTGCCCCTCACTCCTTCCTTAGTAAAGTATATAATATAATCGTTCACAGATCGAAGAAGAAGAGCTATCATCATCCAGCACATTCACGAGATACTTTTGCCAACCGGTTGTCTGGAATCTTGATCGTCGACAATGGCTATTAGCCATTGGTGTAACTACTTTGTAAGTTGTAACCACCTTATACCTTTTACCATCATCCTTACCATCAACACAAGAATTACTACGCTGACATAGGTAGTGACATTAACTTTTCAAAGTTTAAATTTTTGTTATACTAGTAGCTAATAGGTAGCAATAGTGTGTGTCTTAAACAAAAGTCTGTACGCAATGCATGTAAAAAGCTCTATAATGAAGTAGGCCCTGTTACAGCTTACAACTGTGAATTGGACTTCTGATCATGGAGCTAATATTGCAGTTGGCGTTCGTCAGTTCCGAGGTTCAATTGTGGATGTATTAACCATTTTTGTGAGGTTGGTCAATATATTAATGAAAGATGAATATATGTAATGACATGATAAGAAATAAACTAAAAGACATGAACACCATTGTATACGTGGTTCGGCAATTGTGCCTACATCCACGGAGAGAGAGAAAGAAGTTTATTATAGTAGTGGTGGTGATATATGGGAGCTCGATTATGAGAAGAGCTCGAGAGAGATGAGACCTGAGAGGTGAGGTCTCATCATGAGAGATTGGGGAGGTCGTTGATCATGAGACCTCACCATGAGATAGTGTTGAGAGCATTAGACTATGAGAAGATGAGAGGAATGAGTGATTTGCCTTCATATTTATAGGCTTACAATATAACTCCATTCCTAACATTTATGAGGTAATGATGAGAGAATATCTTTGTAGTAATTGGCTTTAACTTTGTAACTTGTGCCATCAAGAGAGAGCCCATTAGATGTTGACACGTGGCACCATGATGGACGGTAGAGATGGTGTCATATGTATGTTGTATATAGTACCCCTACATAAGCCCCCTCTTTTTAGGTCGAACGGGGTTCAGGATGAAAAGAAGTAAACGAACCGATCTAGCCCCCAAGATGAATAAAATGGGGGGTTCCTTAACGAAGTCAATCCGCCCCAAATTTTGATGAGCTTGATCATTGAGATTTGTAGGACGAGATGAAGGTCCCTTGTGGTAATGGCAACTCGATCATGAATTTGTGTACAACGAGCTAGTTAGTTCTAGGGAGACCTGGTAGCTCGTTCAGAAGGGATGTAGACGGGATGGACGGCTGCAAGCAGGTCGTACTGAAGTGGGTCCTCTTGCATACGTGGGTGGTTTGTCTCGGTTATGCTTCTAGGTGGTCGCCTTTTTGTAGTCGAGTTGCATAGACCTGATACTTGTTGATAATGTTAGCATGTGAAATATTATAAAATTCAATAAAAGACTTACATGGAATTGTACGTCTTCCTTATGACTTATATGTACTATCTTTGCCGCCTTGTGATTGGACACTTCGATAGATGTGGCACTTTGGAGTGCAAATGTAGCTCGTTTGAGAAAGAGCATTGGTTGACCAAGTGTTTTGAGAGTTACTTGGAACTTTTTGGTGCCCGATCTAGTGAATGGTCACATCGTGGAGACCTGTTTGACAATTCTCGGGCATGTGGCATTTGTGGGTCTGCATTGCTTTGAGAGTGAATGCGTTCGACCAGGCGTGTGGCTGGAGAATTGTGGCTGAGGTCGTCCCGCATACGAGTGACTCACTAGTCAATGAGGGTGACCATATTTTATATCAAGCATTTCACTTGTAAAGAGTTCAGTGAAAGCAATGTGGCACATTTGTGCAAAAATAGCTCATGGGGAGTGAGGTCGTGTTCATGTGACATGCACATAGAGAAAGCTACAAAAAATATCATTAATATCTAATTGTGCCAATATTCTTGAGATAAAATGAGAATAACCCCCTGTATGGCATAAATATTCTTGAGGTCGTTGAAAGACCTGTAATTAGAGGAGGTCGTTGATAGACCTGGTGAGGTCCCAATTAGAGACCTGAACATGACGTGAGGTCGCGACGAGACCTGAGTGTTGGAGAGGTCGCAATTAAAGTCCTGATGAGGTCGTGATTAGGGACCTGGCGAGGTCGCGATTAAGGGGCCTGACGAGGTCGTGACTAGAGACCTGACATGAAGTGAGGTCGTGACGAGACCTGAGAGGTCGTTGGCTTAGAGACCTGAATATGAGGTGAGGTCGCGACGAGACCTGAGCTCCCTAGTTTAGAGACCTGAATGTACGTGTGAGGAGTTTTCTGCAGGACCTGAGAACTCCATTAGTGGGTTTGGTGAGAACTGGTGGAGTGGATAAGTATGCTTTCAGCTCGGTAAAAGCTTGCTCGCATTGTTCTGCCCATTGATACGCAGCCCCCTTTCTAAGAATATGAAGCATTGGTCGGCATTTGGGAGTTGATACCATGCCATTAGCTTTTAAATGATTTGCTTCCATATGAATAGCCAAGGTCTTGAAATTTGCCTGGCTAAGATTTAGAAACTTAGAAAATCATTAGTAGTTGGGGTCGAGAAAGAGCCCCCTTGCTTATTGCATAAGATCGAACAAGTAAGATAAAAATCGATTCGGCACGACTCAGATCGATTATGCACATATGAGGTTGCCAAAGTGCTGGTCGTGCATTTGAGATCACTAGGAAGTAATCATGAAGCAATAATTGTTTTTCAATGTCAACCCATGTGTGTCACCAAGCTATGATAAAGACAAATTAACTTTGGAGTCAAATGTCAAATTAATACTCCAATTGCAACTGATGGTGTAATGGCAAATAAAGAGTAATTAATGATATATATGTAATTGATGCATGGCATACAGAGCGACCATGTGATGTCGAGGTAATCAGGTCGCCTTGGTACAAATGGATTCAAATCTACCCAAATATACAAGTTGCATATAACAGTAAATGTTGAATGCTAAATGATTTCCATCTAATAGGTTGTATGAAGAAGCAATGATTAAGAATGACAACTATATAAACTGTAGGGGCACTATATACAACATACATGTGGCACCATCTCTACCGTCCATCATGGTGCCACGTGTCAACATCTAATGGGCTCTCTCTTGATGGCACAAGTTACAAAGTTAAAGCCAATTACTACAAAGATATTCTCTCATCATTACCTCATTAAATGCTAGGAATGGAGTTACATTGTAAGCCTATAAATATGAAGGCAAATCACTCATTCCTCTCATCTTCTCATAGTCTAATGCTCTCAACACTATCTTATGGTGAGGTCTCATGATCAACGACCTCCCCAATCTCTCATGATGAGACCTCACCTCTCAGGTCTCATCTCTTTTGAGCTCTTCTCATAATTGAGCTTCCATTTTGTATCACCACCACTACTATTTCTTCTTTCTCTCTTTCCGTGGATGTAGGCACACGTATATAATGGTGTTCATGTCTTTACTTTATTTCTTATCATGTCATTACATATATTCATCTTTCATTAATGTATTGACCAACCTCACAAAAATGGTTAATACAGTGGAAGACTTTGTCTAAGTAAAACTGAGGACACTGGAACGTGGAGGTGGTCACAATTTATCATGAGCTAGGTGTCTATTGGCTTGGAAAGATAAATTCTCAACAACTGCAACAACGTGCAACTTGAGACTACATTATAAAAAAAAAAAACCAGGTTGGTAGGCTGAAAAGGTCATCCTTAGGCCAACAACTAGCAAAAGTGGAAAAAAAAATAAAATTCAAGGATGACCTTGTTTACATATGGAATGAACACAACAGAGTGGTGTGTTTGCTAACACTCAGACTCTGTGGTTCACAAGTCTGTGCACTGTTATGGAATAAGAACAAGCGAGAACTGCTGAGCTATCATCGATTCTGTAGGGGTACTACATACTCCGACCAATCAAAAGCAGCCACGTGGCATAGTCATCCATCCATCAGGTCGCTACGATCTCTACCTGCTAGTAGCTCGACCACAACAACTCGATCTCACAACGAGCAGCGACCTGCTTATACACACGTGCTCTCATTCAATGCACAGAATATTCTCATCAGTTACATAATTAATTCACAGGGATGATCCTCGCGCGTTACACATTTAATCCTCATTATGATGACGGAGAATCTGCAAGATCCACGATCCACGCCCTTCTACCTTCTATAAGAACAGAACTACGATGGCTTGATCTCTAAGTTCAATCCCCTCGAGCTAGAGTACGTAGGCAATCTCGATCTCAACGAGGTGCAGCCACCCCGATCTCAAACATCCCCCCTTTTTGGTCAAGTCTCCCAACGACCTGACCTAGTAGTGCATTAATCTAGAAATAGGTTAATACAGATTCAATCCAAGCCAATTAACTATAAAGAACCCCTCAATGGTCAAGACTGTTGCTAGTCATGAAGGGAACCTGAACAGAATTTCCGTCTAGTAGATAGAACTCAGAGTCCTTGGTTCTCATTTTATCAAAATTTTCATACCATGTTCCTTTGAAGTAGAGTGCATTTGCTAGGAGAAGTCGTGTTCGTGTATCTAAAGAATTGGGTCCTAGAAGATTTTTGATGAGTCCATGAGTAGCCTCTTTAATGGTTCTGTTTGCTTCAACAATTACGTTGTTTGCCTTCATCCACATTATCATAGAAAACAGGGAAAATTGGATTTAACCCCCCACATTATAGACGCTCTATAAATAAACCCCCCCCCCCCCCCCCCCCCCCCATAGTTGAAAACTTGGACTTAACACCCCGCCGTTTGGCTCTGTTCAGTTTTTCATCCAATGAGTGATTTTTCTTACCTAAATACCCCTCATCTTCTTCTTCTTTTTTAGATCTACATTTTCTAATTTCTGATTTCATCTTCTTCATTGAACCCTACATCAAATACCCCATCAAAAAATCAGCTTTGGTTTGGTAAATGTTTTCAGCTATAGTTTTGAAGCTAAGGTTTATATTATAAGATTTGTCTATCCAAACACCACCCAAAAAAAATTGTTGTGGTCCTTCTTCATCAGTGGATCCAAGTAGCAAATCAGTCAGTTCTTTGCCAGTTGTGTTGAGATAATTCAAATCTTTAGCTTCTAACATTGCGAGGAATTCTTTTAAAGTGGAACAGTTGGAACCATTTGCTAGTAGACTGAGTGCAAGTTGAACTGAACAAGGAGAGAACACAAAGTTCTTGTCTTTGGCTTCCCTAAGTTGATAATTTTTGGCCATTTTAAGAAAAGGAAACGGTGTACTGCTAGTATAGCTCATACACTAATACAAATTACTAGGTAAATATACTATTGAGTACGGAATTAAACAATAGCAGTAAATAAGATAAACAAAACACAAGATCTCGAAGAAACTATCTTCTTTATTGAATATTATGAAGATTACAAGAATCTTTGCCTCACAATATTCTCTAGATAAGCTAAGCCCTAGCTGCCTCTCTTATGTTTTGGCCTTGGCCAAAACACCTTTTTATAGACCTTGGACGACTTCGAATCATACAAGGAAACTTATTTCCTATTCACCCGGAATAAGGAATTCTGTCTTTAGAACTCTCCAGAATCCCAAAGACCTTTCGGGGTCACTTCGCGACGACCAAGTCATAAGGTGGTAAATGTCTACCTCAAGACACGAATCTCGAGGATCACTAAGCTCCTAATAGGATACACTTGTATCATACACCTCATTGATGTATGATTTTTGTGACTCTGGATTTCAAACAAATACCACCAAATTCTGTTTTCCTGCAATGATTAAATTTCTTAATGACTAACTTCGATTATATAGCCTACCCCAAAAAAAAAAAACTATCGCAAATACACGTTAATCATCACACTTCATACAAATATTAGGCAACCAGCTAGGAGCCTTTGATATCAACCAAATACATACTCCATACTGATCACACACCTAACTAGTAACTACCTAAGTTAATAGTAGACCAAAAGTCATTAGTTTTACGTTATGTTTTGAACTAAATAGTTACCATTCGATATGTATACATATGTAAATTCAAGTATTTGAGAAAGCATGCACATACCAAAATACGCTTATTTGACGAAATTCTGGTTTCTTTGAAACTAGAATTTAATCAATTTATCATGTTTTCTGATAGTGAAATTATCGTAAAAATATCCATATAATGCCGGTGTTTCAAAAATTACCATATAAAAGAGAAAATTATGAAAATCACCATTTTGTTTTTACATGTGGAAGTAGGGTTGGGCAAAAAACCGAAAAACCGAATCGGGTCAAAACTGCGTTGATCAAGAACCGATCAAACTGAACTGGAACTGGAACCGAACCGAGTATATACAGTCCAGTTCCAGTTCCTATTCTAATATTTCGGTTCGAACCGAACCGAACCGGAAATATATATATATTTTATTTTATTTTATTTTATTTATATATATACGTTATATATGTTTTTTTTTTTTTTATTATTTTTTTTTATAAATGTTAGATTATATTCAAATATTCATTAGATTGCAAAAAAAAAAAACAAAAAAAAACCGAAGTTATTAAAGCCCAAAACACAAAAGCCCATAGTAAAGCCCAAACCAAAAACCGAACCGAACCGAATTAAATCGGTTCAGTTTAATCCAATTTTAATAATATTTTTCGGTTTTTAAAACCGAACCGAACCAAACCAGCTTGCACAGTTCGGTTTTTAGTAAAACAGAACCGAACCGAACCGTGTCCACCCCTTTGTGGAAGAGTACTTTGAGGAGTTTTTGAGCCATGATTATGAATATGTAACAGAAGACCTAATAAGATTTTGCTGAAAAAAAAAAAAAAAAAAACTCCCGCGCACGTTTGTCCTCTACTTTTGCGTAATTCGTTGAGCTTATCAATATAATTTGTTTTTTATTTAAAAAAAAAATTAAATAAAAAAGAGATGGCCGAGATACTTAACATACTGGGCTTTTCTTCTAAGTAAGCCCAATTTATTTTAGTCTAGTACTCCAGTTCATAGTCAATTGACAGCTTTGACCGTCAAACAATTAGTCAAATGAAACGATTTCCTCTTACATGCTGCTATAATAAGTTGCCTTTTCCATTGGGGATTTCTAATCATTCAAGTTCTAATCCTAATTCATATCCAAGTATACGTATAAAAAATTTCAGAAACATTATAAATTCAGAGAAGTGAATACCAAATACATATTCATCACTTCACTTCAATTGCCACACCATCATGGATTACACTCCTTATCATCATATCCATCAAGCCGATATTGAAATAGAGCATGAAATTGCACATCAAAGACTAGTGTATTTTCTAAGTTTTAAGAGTAGAGGATCTGATCTTAAAACTTTTAATGAACACATTAAGACATTAGCTGTTCTTCGTGCGCAACAAACAGGAGGCAACCTGAAATCTATACAACACGCTACTGAATGCGCCATCAAAAATTTACTTAATAAAGAGCATGCAAAAAGGAAGATACGTTTAATAGAGATGAAGTGTGCTGATAAGTGTGCAATATGTCATGAAGATATGGATTCTGGAGTTCTAGTTGCAGAGTTGGACTGTTTGCACAAGTTTCATATCCGCTGTAGAAATCAGTGGTACGAGGTTAAGTCGAATTGCCCTGTCTGCAGACATGAGAGACAAGTTGCATAAAACTTTGATATGTAACAGTTCTGTACTTCTGTATATGCATTGTTTTTAATGATGATATAAATGGTTTAGTTTCTTTGTTATGAACTTTAAACAGCAGTTTCTGTCTTTCTACATTTTAAAATTGCCAATATAATTAAAACCCTATAACTTAGAAATTGATTAATTGGTCTTGTCACCACCACTCTGCCAAAGACATGGGCATGACATTGGTTGTTAAGATATGCTACCCTAACAAAATTCAAATGTGCATATCACAACTCACAAGCAAAGTGGTGTCTTATGTGCTTTTTCACAGACTTCACTTGGCTTTTATAATAACAATCCACATGCATGGAATGAAGTTTTAAGCCAACAATAGTAGAATTCCAAGTATATGTGATGATATCATGATACTCATCTACAATGTCAATGCAAGTTTGCTTGGATGTTACTCATCTATAATTTTGCTATCCGTATGATAATATGACCATATGCAATGCATATCTACATGTTATTAAATATCCAAGCCCTCACTTTAGTTCCAGTTTTAAGCACAAGTGTTGCTCCCCACCTTCTTTTGGTTATCTTTGTTATATGTTAAATCCATAACCCCCTTCTTCACTTCTGCCTCTTCAATGACATTTCTCACTATTAAAATGGTAATCTCTTTCATCTTCCTTCACTTCTTCTCCATTTACTCTACAATTAAAACAGAAGCATGTCACCCTATTGATGAAGCAGCCCTGCTTGGATTCAAGGCTAAGATCACTCATGATCCTTCAAAACTGTTGCAAACATGGAACCAATCCACTAATTGTTGTACATGGAATGGTATCCAATGTGACTCCACCAGACGTGTTGTCAATGTTTCTCGGCCAGGTCTTTATTCCGGTGATGATTTCATCTCCGATACATCAATGACAGGTACTATATCTCCTACTCTCGGAAACCTTACTTTTCTTAGCCTTCTAGACTTGAGTAATCTGAAAGACATGAAGGGGCCAATACCTCAGGAGTTGGGAAAACTGTCACACCTACGTTATCTCTTTCTTGATTCAAATAAACTCAATGGTTCCATTCCAAAATCATTTGTGCGCCTTCGAAGACTAAAGAAGTTGTATCTCAGCGACAATCAATTAATAGGGCGGATACCTTACTCCATTTTTGGATATATGAAGTCGCTTTCGGAGATTGGTCTATCAGGAAATGGATTATCAGGTGGGATACCATCGTCAATTGGAAAATTAGTCTCACTGACAAAGCTCGATTTCCATTCCAACAAACTATCAGGTAGTATCCCAGTATCACTTGGTGGTCTCAACAAACTTCAGTACCTAGACCTCTCTCAGAACCAGATAACTGGAAGCATTCCTACATCTATAGGAGGATTAACTAAACTTGTTCTGCTTTACCTGAATCAAAATAGACTCACTGGAAGTATTCCTTCTTCAGTTTCGAAACTAGTTTCTCTTCAGTTCTGTCGATTGTCTGAAAACAGACTGACTGGCAGTTTACCAACATCCATCGGCAAGCTTCCGAATCTACAAAGGCTGATCATAGAGAACAACAAGTTATCTGGAAAAATTCCAGATACCATTGGTCTTCTTACTACTCTCACTGATATATTCTTCTCTAACAATGGATTCACAGGTAAAATCCCTTCGAGTTTTGGTGATCTTAGAAATCTTCAGACACTTGATCTCTCAAGAAATCGTCTCTCTGGTCCCATTCCACTTCAACTAGCCAGGTTAACACAACTGCAGACCTTGGACTTGTCTTACAATCCACTGAGTCTAGTCAGGTTACCATACTGGCTCAATAAAATGAATATTTTTCGTCTTTTATTAGCGAAAACAGGGATAGAGGGGGAGCTTCCCATATGGTTATCTTCTCTTCGTATATCAACTCTCGATCTTTCAAGCAACGGGTTATCAGGTAAGTTGCCTAATTGGATTGGCAACATGACCAATCTTTCTTTGCTAAACTTATCCAATAATGGGTTCCACTCTGCTCTTCCTGCAGAGTTCAAGAACCTCTCACTTTTAATGGACCTTGATCTCCATTCCAACGAATTATCAGGTCATCTGAGAACAATATTTACGAAACGAGTTGATGAACCATTAGGCCATTATAACTCTATTGATATATCTAATAATCTGTTCATCGGTCCCCTCGACACAGATATTGGAAACCAAGCATCAATGTCCTCAATTCAGACATTGGTATTATCACATAATCCTCTGGGGGGATCAATACCGCGATCACTGGGAAAATTGAGTGAACTAAAAAACCTGAAGCTTAAGTTTAATGGTCTGTATGGAAGAATACCAGAACAACTCAGTGCCGCAAAGGAATTGTCGTCAATAGTACTATCAGGTAATAAATTGACTGGTGGTATACCACAGAAGGTCCTAAACTTGATTGAGCTAACAGAATTCGATGTTTCAGAGAATCGGCTTACTGGCCAGATTCCTCCTCATAAGGCCATTATCCCAGCTTCAGCATTTAAAAATAACCTTGGCCTATGTGGTGCTCCTCTTCCTTCTTGTAAGCGTACATAATGGTTCATATTCAAATACTTCTGTACTTTTGTTTCAGATCAATTTAAATCGGTTATTTATCTTTTTTTTTCTGTTACAATTAATTCCAACAAGTATTCAAAGAGAAATCTTGTACTACTTTTCTAACTGGACATCCTAGTATCCTACCAATGAATTGACTACTTATAATTTATTTTTATTTTTTTTTCTAAGGATTGCTACATTCATCTAGAGGATAAATCAATCCAATTGGATAGACAAGTCTGAAGATAAGAAGGGAGGTCGACATAGTATTCTCATGCTAGTTGGACCATTTGTGGCTTGTTGTGAAGTGAACACCCTGTGCCCTACCTGTTTGTATGAATTTGGTACATAATGAAGGCTTCGTGACCACTCTCTCTTTCATTACATAAAGGGTGGAAGCAAGTTGGCTGGCTTCCACCAGGCTAACTGGGTTACCATTATAAATTTGTCAAACATAGGGGACATATGAATTATTGTCTGAAATAGTTTAACTTCTTCACATTCTAAACTACTTTTTTAAGTCAAGTAATGCCAATGGAATGAAAAAATCAGTATAAAAAACGATAGGTTAATCCCACTACAATATCTTCTGGACAAAGAATCAGTAAAATATCACATATTATAAATCTAGAATTGTCCCTAACCCCATGTGTAATCTCACATATTATAAAAAATGATTAAGACTCACAAGATAAGTTTCACATTTCACCAATAAGATGAAATAAACCCATTTCATAGAAAACAGTATATAGAATTAGTAGAATAGATTTCACTCATAAGATGACATGAAACCGATTTCAAGAGAATTGGTTTGATGGGGTAGAGAGGTTTGGATGAAACTGCATTATCGTTATTAAATGTGAGTATCATTTCGTGAGTATCATTTCCTTGAAACAATTCTAACTAATATTACAAACAACTTACATATGGCAAAACACACGGTATAAGCATTTTTTATCTCATGATTCATGAAAATGTTTGAAACGCAACTTGGGTTAATTACAGCAAAAGGAATGCAATGTAGAGTAGTTGTAGACAACACACTGCACACATTGTGTGTTGAGCTACTCCCTAGAAGCCATTTCTTGTATTGGAATATTTAAAAAGTTAAATCTCAATAATGTAATGCATAATAATAAGTTTCCCATATTTTTCTTGCCTCTTTAGGTCAAAAATCTAGGAAGTAAAATGGACCTTGTATGTGAGCGGGAATGCCCAGGCTTAGCTCCTATTTAACTAGAATCCATTTTTTTTATCGACAGCATAAAGTTCCTATGTATGCATACTCAACCAAAATATACACATTAAGATGCACAATAAACCGTATAACCAAAATTGTTCGCAGAAATGCAACATAGGTAAGGTACACATTAAACGGTATTTTATAGTAACTTCGATTAGCATGGAAGATAGTCTGCCATATCACTGAAGATGAAAGAGTTTGTTGTAATTTGTGACTACCAAACTAAAGATTTCATCAATTTTTACACTCCCAGGATACTATCACCTTAACCCTTGGAACCCACAATATAGCATAATGAATTAAAATTTGGTCTGCAATGTTTTACCTCCTTAACAGCAATGGTGACATCTGTGTAGATTTCCACTAGTGATCTAGATCTGGAGCACATTCTTCACCAAGCATCTTCTGAAGGTTACTCCAGCAGGGCTATCATCAATTCATCACCGTCAAAGTAAAACCCAGACCGCACTTTCAGGACTACACCTTAATAAAAGCTGTGCTTGAAAGCTTGAAGGAAATAGTTTCTTAAAACAAAAGCTGTGCTTCAAAGCTTTAAGGAAAATAGTTCTTTGAAATAAACAAAAGTGGAAGCAAATTAATACCTTGCTTCTCACTTGCAACTTTCATTAACCTTCTTTGATCTATACATTGAATGAAAGTCAGAGACCCAAAAAGAAAAAAATCACTCGTGTATTTCAATACAAATCACTAATTGAGATTGGAATAGTCCAAGTCTCCCGTTTGGTTTTTTTCTTTCTTTTCCTCTTATGTTACAGCCCCCTTGTGGGAGAGATACACAATATGGATATACTTTTATGCAGATACATACAGGCCAACTAATAAAAGAATTGCACCCCGTGTTACATCGAAATATAACAAACAGCTGAATATGACACAAGTCCCTGGAGAAAATCAAACATGTGGATTAGAATCATTACTCAGTTTGCCGAGAACCAAATTGCAATAAAAATTAGTATTTAGCTATTTGAAAAGACCGTAATGTCATAGGAAATTCATTTACCATTTTGTACGACTCTACCAAGAGCTTATGCAGTATCACGAAGGGAAAGCAAAGATCCTATCTGCAATCTTTGTGCGGCAAAGTGGGCACTCAGAACATGCAAGTGAACAAGGTTTACACACTGCACGATACACAAATTTCAGTAAGCAACTTGAATATGATAACATAATTATGTGTTTTGGTAAAGCCTATGATCACTTACAGCAAAAATGCCGACAGGGTAGGAGAAGTGCTGCAGTTGGGGCTTCAAAGCATACTTTACATACATGAGAATTTGAATCTCCAGTACCCTGAGCTTCATGCTGCTTGTCCTTCATCTCTTGCATCCGTGCCTGAATACAGTGAATCAATTGCACTTGTCAACCTTAGGAACAGATGGGATTCTAGGATATAACTCTAGAAGACTAATCACCCTACAATGATAACAGTGGAGTTGCATTCCACATTTCCACCAACATGGTGAGGGAAAGAGGACTTCAAACATAAATCCTTTTGACATGAGCAGGAGAACTATTGACTTGTGGCAGAAAAGGGAGGAATATTTTACCCCCAACAGACAGTATGATGCAACAATTGAGCAACATGCATTTTGGATTCAAAAACAAATAAAGTCAAGGTCGAGTTTTTTCACTTGTCCAAAAAAGTGTATGATTCAAGTAAAGTTTCAATCATGCTAGACCGTAAGAAACTCGATACAAGTAACACAATCTTATCAACAAAAAACCAAAAAACCAAAAAAAAAAAAAGTAACACAAAATCTTATGGTTGCCCATATTAAGGCACATGGACACGCTCAATCTCCAGTTCTCCACTACTCTTATAAGCTGTGCCCAGCTATAGCAGTAACTGTCTACTTTTTGAAAAGATATTTAATATCAAGCTACAACGCAAGGATTGCTAGTGAGCCACATGTTAAGTACTAAAACTTCTGTTAAAATGTCTAAAACTGATATTGTGTCCAAAGTCCACCAGGCTATTACAAATAGGTGTTTACTAACTTTTTTGTACTCGGTAACACATTCACATCGCGATATGTATTCAGCTAGTTGAGGACCAAATTCTGAGAATCTCCATATTATGAACCTCACGCTTACACCATATTTTCATATACAATGGTTACATTTATAACCTGATTAGTTGATTGCAAAATTTGAAATTATGGCCTGGTTAAACTCACTATGATGTTTAACCCGAACCAATCTATTATTATTTCATTGAAAAGAAACATCCGAATTTACCTTCAGGCGGACAACTAGAGGATCCAGATGAGCACCATCAACTGAATTTGCACTGTCTGAAACTTGCATCTCTTCGAGAACTACACTGGTACTGTCATTGTCATTGATTTTATGATCATTAACAAGATCTGTTCCATTATCAATAGTTCTCTCGTCAATATTCAACTCTGGGATAGCTCCCCCCTCTTTCTTCAACTTTGCAACCAACACCCACATGCTTGCTAAATCATTTTCTAAAGCTTCCTCTCTTCTTTTGGCTTCATCAACCTTCTTCCTATTTTCCTCTTCAGCAGCTTCCTTATCAGCTAAAGCTGCTTCAAGAGCGGCCTCCCTGTTTTTCCTTGCCTGCAACTCCATCTTAATATCATCAGGATCAAGATTCCAGTACTCAGATTCATCATAGGGTGTCCGAGGAATTTCATTTCCCCTGAGAGTAAGTCGACCTTTTCTTCCATGCCTTGTACTCTCAATCTTACTCTCAGCATACTTGCGGCTGACACCATTTATAGTTTGCATGCCAACACCTCTGGAATTAATTAGTTCTTGAGCAGATAACAACTCTTTTTCCAACCTAGCATTCTGTAATGAAAGCTTTGTGACTTCATCTGCCAAATTTTTTAACTCGACGGCTGCAGCAGATGCCAATTCCTTGGCGTAAGAAGCTTCCTCGGACAGCTTTTGATTCTGCACATGTAATCCACTGTTCTCTTCCATTTGATGAACATGTTCCAGCTTTAGTTTTTCATTCTCAGCCTCCTGGTTGGAAGAAAAAATACAGCTAAGTTAGTTGCTATACATAACAGAAAACCCAGGATAGGATCAATATATTCTTTTTTGGCAGGTGTCAGCTGGCTCAGTTGGTTAATTGGTGCGACTTGAACCAAGGAGCTGGATTCAATACCAACCAGCACCAGGAGAGGGGAGTGTCGGGGTAAGAAAAAAAATTACAACATTTCATTCAACATTCCGAAGATCTGCTAGTATATGCCCCAGTAAAATAATTAGAACATTTGTTCTACATCATTCTAAATATATCCTGCAGTCGATATAAAAAGAAACAAGAGGGGAGCATTTCATTATAAAAGCATCTCTAATGTCCTTTTAACATTGAAGCGTTCACCATTCCATTCCATTCCCCATATAATTTTAATTCTCTATCCTAAACCCTTTCAAGGACCACATGATGTTTTGTGCGGGTATATACAAGTGTCCTGTGGCATAGTGAAACCCAAGATGTATCCATCAAATTTCAATTCCCAAAATTAATTACCTCTTTGGGCGATAAAAACTCCCACACTTTTTAAATACCAAAGAGTGTCATCGAACACTCTTTGAAAGTCCATGCACATTTCTGCATTTTAGATACTTCCCCACTAAGACACTGTATCTATATGAAGCTTTAAAATTGAGTCAATACAATATAATTGAAACTACAGTATTCCACTATACTTAACCAAGACAGAAGGGTTGCAAATTGATTCTGTATAACAGTCTCGAACAACATATCCAGGCTAGGGTTATAACTTATAATATCATTCGATGAAAGTTCCTTCCGATGATCAAACACACATGCTGACAACTATATGTCTGATTTTACAATGCAATGAATTTAGGAACTTACATCATTAAAGTGAACAGAGCATAAACATGAAAGCCATTAACTACAAAGAATAATGCAAAACAACCTAGAGATCAACTAATTGAAAATACTGTAACACCCTAGGGATCACAGTAAATACCTGAGACTGAATTTTTCTTTTCAACTCATTAATGTAGTCTTCGTAGCCACCCTGCTCTGAAATGGATTCTGATTTATCACCCATGACAGATGCCAACTGCTGTTGCAATATGAGCACTTTCTCTTCCAATTCTTTGTTCTCCGAACACTGTGACAAACACATGTACTCACTCAGTAAAAGAATGAGGAGAAACTTACTATGATTTTATGCATATAGATTCAACACCAATTTAAATGGCAATGTATCAAAAGATAAAAATAAAGTTTGTTAGCAGTCAATTACCTTATCCTGCAGCTGTTCCTGGAGGATACGATTGTCTGCTGATTTAATCTACATTCAAGTTTAAAGGGTTTAGCCATCTCATTTTCTGAATCATTGTTAGATTAATACAAATGGTTATCATGTTATACATCTGGCTCAAATAAACAGTTAAACACACACACACACACAAGAATCAAGGACTCACCTCTAGCTCAAATCCCTTTTCATTGCACTGTGTCATCAATCTCATAACTGTCTGTTTTGTGGAGGAGAAGAAAAGCAAAAAATTACATATTTTATTGTCAAATTAATTGAAGACCATCACAACCTCAAAAATACGAGTATGAATAAAATAAATAACTATAACTACCTGCTGCATATCAACCAAGGATGCATTAGCTATTGATGCTTCACCACTCTCAGTGATGTGTTTCTCCAAAACTCTCATTTGTCTTCTCTTTTCTTGTATTTCAGACTCCAACTTCTGTATCTGCAGTTTAGAAAGAATTCAACAGTATATAAGAGAAGATGGAGGAAAGACATCAGATGCAGGATGCTCATCATATCACCATGTACCACATATTCATAGCTCATCCATTTGAACACTAATTAACATTTACATATAATATAGTATCTAGTGAACAAGGTACTTCTAAATGTAAACCACGGGACATAGGGAGTACGGACACATAACTTGATACAAAACCAATTCCTAAATTGAGCAAACACACTATACTAAACCTCGGGTATAGAACTCAAGGGAGGAGATTTTATAAGAAAGCATCAGTTTGTGACCTCAAGCAATGTTGCTACTCGAAGATGTAAACACAACAATGAAGAACTATCTTCATTAAATGGAGGACACGACAAAAACAATGGCTAAAACTTTATCAATCATGCCATCTCTTCCTTTTTTTCATGTTTACTTCTTGCGATATTAATTTTCTTCTATATAGTGCATTTACTCTCACTTTTTTTACTTATTTACAGAAAATAAAAAAACTCTTTATATAGAGGCTATTGCCTACAACCCAAACAACTATTGCAATAATTAATGATACCACTAAAAAAACCTGTCTTCCAGAGAAACTAGCACGGAAAATAAGATGATAATCTAGCACACTTTTTCATTATAATATTGTTTGTACCATTCGAAACATTATATATGTATATACTTAACCACAACTATTATCATTATGACACAAGAAGAGAGTTACACCTGAGCCTGTGAACCGTCAGGATCATTTACAGATTGATCCATTAAGCGTTTGAGGGTACTGGTGCTAAAAGCAATTTCACCAGCAAGCATCTTAACCTGTTCGACCAACAAATCCATCTGATCTGATGTCATCCCAACCTAAACTCCAATGAGAAAAAAACAGACATAAATTGACAATCTCTTTCTCAAAGACAAGCACCAAGAAAATACAGCAACCTAACTTATCAATATGACCATTATCTTTTGAAGAAAGCAAGAGAAACATTATGAGTCAATTTGTGGACAAATTAATGATAGACAACAAAGATCAATGCCATCCAAACAGATAACCAAAGCCTGAAAGTCATAACAGTATAACAATAGCATGTGAGGCAACATAGTTCTCTCTTAGTAATAATAGTCCCGCGCCCAGATACTTGAGTTCAGGACTGATTTATATATCATAGGCACCCTTTTCCTTTATAAGCCGGTTTCTCAAGGATGCAAAGTTGCAAACCCATTGCATATTTGACATTCTCTATGAAAAAACTTGTCATTAAGCTAATATTGGTGTGTATTCATAATATTAAAACAACCATACTTTATTTTTGAAATGTTAATAATGCATTCTAGGGTTTAAAACCCCTAATTTGTGCTAAGTTACTACTATATGTTTTTAGAATTATTGGGGATATTTAGGTTTATGTTTAATTGGTGTTTTTAGGTGTTTTAGGGTATTTCTATTTTAGGGTTATTTTAATTTCGAATTATGTTTTCTATTTTCATTAGAATTGGTCTAGGTTTAGGTTTCCTTGTTTTCCAAGGATTGTTTTTCCTATTTAAAGAGTTGTAGGCCATTGGCCAAGTAGGTGTTGATTGGTTAATTGAATTGTGTGTTTTGAGAAGAGTCTTCTCTTTGTGTGAGTTCTTGGTTAAGAACATTGGTTGTCGAATCCCGAAAATCGTCGTAGTTTTTTGAATTCGGTTCATAGTACATATCTTTATGCACGACTGCATCAGTTAATTTGCCCCATCTTTAAACCTTTCGAAAACAATAAGGAATCATTTAAATGTTGCAGCTCGAATAGTAAAAGAAAATTAGGTATAATAAATGAATCAAGAATACTGGTCACATATACGTACTTCACTATGGACAGGGGGAAGGGGAACTTTCAGATAAGTTGTAATGGAGTGTAAGTATTAGGACAGCAAGAGTGGAATTTGGACTAATACTTGAGAGTTTAGCGTTTAAATTGGTATTTTGCAGGTCAAGATAGAATATTTTACCAGTACTTAGCATCCATAGAATGGAACGGAGACAAGTTAGGTTTGCAGATAATGGTTGGGTTGGATAGTTCATAGCTACAACATTTTAGAGTTATGGAGTCTTCTATCTTATTTTCTTTCCATTTTTCAAATGGCAAATAATACAATCAAATATGTTATTATGGGATGCATTCATGATGTTAGTTTGGAATGTTGATCTCAATAAACCTCTAAATCAAAAATTCTTATACGTGGAGGTAACCTTCAGGAGCACGTCCTTTTATGTTCAAACACACGCAATGGAATTTAAAATGGCAAACAGGAATAGTTTATTATGTGTCCGATTTTCAATATTATTATGGTACATCATCACTTCCTAATATAGGTTCAATTTGTATTACGTCCATTTAGGGATGAATCTATCCAATATCTCTTCTTCACTTCAGCTGACTTGGAAAATAAATTCGCAGTAGAACACCTTAGAATTGTAAATTAGTTATTGAGGTATTAGCAAAAAGCCAAAAACTAAAAGAAAATAGTTTATCACCATACAATTGTCAGGCGGCATACAACATTTCATATTAATTACTATTTTTGGGTTCATTTGTTGGGGGTTAATGAGTTCCTTTCAAGTTGGCATGGAGCATGCCAACTCTTCCCAAGAACTGTTTTTCCTGTCTTAATGAAAACAACTGAGTGGTAAGGAATTAGTTTTGTAAGTGTGGTGTCAAACATGGGTTTATTTTATTATTGGCGGAGCCTTCAAGGCAATTGAGGCATAAGCCTCAATTTCAGTTTTCAGGAATAGAAATATTCAATGATTCAAGAGAAATGTGATTAAATCAGAAATTGCATGCAATGAATTGAAAAGGCAGACACTAAGATAGTACAGAAATCATACTGTTGGCAGCCTGGAACCACTTCCAGACACACTGATAAGTTCACCCGCTTGTGTTGACTCGGTGACTGAACTAATAACTGGTGAATGTTCTTCATTCCACTTGCTGGAAGATCGTCTGTGTCTAAGATCAAAAGATGGGTCTGATGGAACCGAGAAAGCAGAAGATGGTGAGTCCCTCTGGCTCTCACTTTCTCCAAGCAGAGGTGAACTCTCACGTAGAACATCCAATTTCTGACAAAATGATCAACATGAAAATAGTGACTACAACGCCAATATTCAAACAGGTATATGTCAAGCAAGAAACATCAAAACTTAAGTCAGAGCATAAACGTGAACCTAGAACACTTGAGAATGATAAAGTATTCAAATCTAACTTGCCTATCAGATTATATGATACAAGCTTCACTTTGGGTTGTCTGAAAGTTTTATAAACATTAGTTTAATTTATAGACTTATTCTATAAACAAGTGTCCATCTTGAAAATGCAAGTAAGAATAGATGGTCCAAAATGAATGCATCATAATAAGCTAAGTATAGATTTTTAGATCGCCTTGTCCGCCAATTCGTCATACAGAGGTGAGAGGTTTACGTGTATTTTTATTTTCCAAATGAGCTTAAACCTTGGATAGGCCTGAGGCTTATGCCACGATAGAAAGAGGCTCACGGGCTGAATGGTTTGATGGTCAGGATCGCCCCATTAGAAATCCTTAAATTCCATATCACTAGACACATTAGAATATCTCCGAGCAGACCTCTAACATAACCCAGTTCATAAGGAATCTATTCCACCGCAGCTATCTGAGCCAAAGTTATATCCCTAAATGGGGGCTTAATGCTTCACGCTGGAAGATTGCTGTCTGGTAGATTGGAGACCTGGACACTGGAAATTTCTGACACTTGGACAGATCATCAGAGATATTATCACAAATGGGGCCGATGGTGACAGATGATGCCATTTGATTCAGATGTGACCCACACGATTACCTCACCCTATTGGCTTTGGGTTATTACTATATATTTTTTTATAGACAAGGTATTCATTGAGCAACTACGTCAAGAAGAAGCCCATATAGCATTAGCCAGTAGCTAATAACTACAACCCTCTAACACAAGTACACCGAATTGCCCAAGCATGTTTTTCCGCTAAAATATGAATGGTTCCCCAAACAAGTAAAGTTATTCAGTTCTTAACAAACTCTGAAAAAACTAAAGTAAAACATCTAAGCTGCAAATTACTTCTGCCATCTTCCCATATATATTTTCTTGATATATAAGACAATGCGAGAGCAAGAGTGTCAAAGAGCTTAATATAAGACAATGCTATATTGAGAGTGCCATGGCAGCACCTGTGTGTATTCAACTATTCATAGAATAGAAACTGCTCTCACGTGTAACTTTAAGATGAACAAACTTACTGGCCTTCTGTTATTAAGTACTTTTTCAGGATATGTGTTTTTATTAAAAATTACACTAAGTTTATGTAAACTAGACGTAACTAAACATGGAAAAGAAAGTGATTAAAGCTTAGCCTAGAAATTAAATGAGTAAAATAAATTAAGAGGTTAATAAAACTTTTACATTTTATCAAAAAAAAAAAAAATAATAAATTAAGAGGTTCAGGTTTTATGCAAATACGAGGTAATGTACTAATCTTCCTTTATTACAGACTTACAGTATAGAGTTATACCCCAAAAGTAAGATGGCACTTGACTGATGCCAATGTTCTTTTATGCATGCAACCACTCTTTGGCATATAGAATAAGCAAATGGACCAGATTTGAAGTTTGTGTAAGAGTCACAATTCACAGGACACATTCTCTAGGTTGTTTAAAAAAGCGTGGATTAGTTAAAAAGAGGGTGCACGTTTCCCTGATTTAATACAACATTTTTTTTATCCTTTTGGGTCAGCAAAAAAATAATTTATTAATATGATGTGAATGAAAAATCACAAACACCCCGGCATACAGTTGAAATGTCAAGCTACAGTTACAGCACATTTTCCCAATTGCCGGTAAATACAGTTGAAAGTCAGGGATTTATGTGAAGTTCTTGGATCCTGTCAGATTCAATGCTTTCATAAATACTTTTAACAGAGAGTGGGTTGCCATCCTCTGTAACATGAATCTCTTTCATAAGTTCCAAACACAGCAATTTCTTCCAATTATCTTTCGAGAAAATCCTCACAATATAAATCTTAAGCATGGGTCAACTCTGTTAAAGTCCTGGGGTCCAACTCAAAACCAATTGGCTATGAGTGGTGTAGCCCAGATACTTTATTAATTATTAGCAAGGCCTGACAATGTCCAATGTGGGACTAAACATCTCAACACGCCCCCTCACGTGTGGCATGACTTTGAGCCTAACACGTGGATTCATTAAACGGGTGATGTGGAGCACACATGGGCCTCTGGCCCAGAATAAAAGCCTGCTCTGATACCATGTTAAAGTCCTGGGGTCCAACTCAAAACCAATTGGCTATGAGTGGTGTAGCCCAGATACTTTATTAATTATTAGCAAGGCCTGACAATGTCCAATGTGGGACTAAACATCTCAACAAACTCCAATCCTGATTTTCTTTCTATCTCGGTAGGAACATTCAGCATCGAAAGAGTACTAGTTTAACCTAAAATATTCCTAACTCTCCCCATATTAAACATAAACATACATTCCAAAAATATCCTATCTACCAGGTAATAAATTGTAATTGTTTGCAATATTTTCAAAAAAATTTAATCAAATTGTTCTTGTCTTTCAATATTCTTCAATACTTCTCAACACCAATCAGACAAAGCCTAAGTTTATTTTTCAACCCTTCGCAGAAAAGAAACAAAAAAGACTACTTCCCATATCATGTATTTAGCTCTTTAACTTTGGCTTTGAATTCATTCATTAAGATTTTAAGTTATATGATCAAGAACAAGATAAATGAGATACTCAAGACCCTTATTTCATGACTAAAGAGGAGTAGAAGCTTACTTCATCTTCACCAAGAGAATGATGTCGTTGATGGCTGGATACATCGCTTATATATCCAGGAATTGTATTCTTTGTAGAAACAAGTATAAGCTTCGTTAGCCTTTGGATCCTACTCATGAGAGCTGCTTTGGCTTCCTCTTCTTCCTCCAATCTTGATTGCATTTTCACCTGGCCCTCTTCCAACTGTTTGAACAACACCGGCAAGAAATTACTCAATGATAAAAGCTTAGACGCTGACAGTAAGATTTTGATTATAAAATCATTTATAAAACAGGCTAAAACACTGCAATAAGCATGACAAATAATGCTCAAATGATAATTGGGAGACTAGAAATAAAAGAAAACCTTTTGCTTCAAGGTCAAGATTTCCTCGTGATTGATACCCGCAAGCACTCCCTGCTTTAGATGATCAAGTTCTTGTTTAAGAGTTGAAATTTCCCTCTGGTACTTCTTAATCAATGACTTCTCATCGATAATCTGGAATGGAAACATCAAACAAGAGGGTAATTGGCAATATACTTTTGCCATTGAATTTCTATTGTTGCAACTTGCAAACTAAACATTCTGAGGTTGAAAAATAATGAAGTATTTACCCTATTCCGTGAAGCGAAGATTTCCACTCGTTTCGCCCTACTAGCAAACTTCAATGTGTTGTGAGTTTCTTCCATATTACTTGATGCAGGAGTAATTGTGCATATGAGCTGCAGAATATTTGTTAGTTAATTGCTGACTGACAACTCAAGGTATATAAGGACACAAGTCATGTAGTGGGAAGATAATCGGGACAACCAAACATTAAAAAAGAAATACGCAAAAGCTTAAAAAGGATACAAGACACTACAAAGGAGTGATTTGCTTTCTTGTAACATATGCAGATGTTTCAAGATTTCTTAAACATGCTTTCACCGGATTTCGTATAAATGGCTAATATCCAACAAAACTTACAGATACATGTCCATGACCACTCAATGAGGATTGTAGAAGGCGAGTGAGCTTAGAATCACGATACGGAACATGAGAAGCTTTTCCCTCGCTTAGCTTGCCGATTACCTTCAATTTTAGGGCAGAATTAGTTCTATGGTCTGAAAGTAACGGATATAACATAGTTACAAAAATATTCACCACATTAAACATAATAACAACATCCCTACAATGAAGCAATTGCTTTCAAAAATTTGAAAGGTCAACAAACTTCTCTATGTGAAATTTCCAAGCAAAACATGTGAGCCTCTGCACACAGCACGGCCATGCATCACTAACAAACCGCTAAAAAATTTAAAGTTTAACTATACCCTAAGAATGCACCATAGTTCAGCTTATATAAGACAGCATACTTTCCACATATCAAACAAAACAAACCTAAATAACTTTCATTAGAATGTTTCAATAAAGGAATGTGAAACACCTACTGTTCCAAGAGTTAAAAGACTTTTATTTATGTATGATCCTTCCTTCCTCCTTAGTCCGGTTGTTTCCGTTTTTGAACTCTCAGATCCTGCTAGATCAATCAAATTCTACAAGAAATAATCAAACACACAAAGTTAGATGAGAATCCATAAAACTAAGAATATTTATTCTAATAACAGATGGCATATATACGTACAAGTTGAGAAAAAATCACTCCATCATAATCGTCCCCGTGAGCGCTACTTTCAATCATCTGCATGAACAGATGGTGCATATTTAGAGTTTGTAAACTGAGACAGAGGAGAAGAAAAGCTTGTATATGAAATATAAGATACCCTCTTTTAAATTTAAGTTTTGATAATTGCAACAGTGGAAAAATAGAAACATGCACAAAGACCAATAATGTCCCTTAGACATTTGTCAACCACGCACATTAAAGAGACGGTATGCTTAAGACGATGCTGTAACTATGATAAGACACTGCTGATTAAATAATTTGGGCACTTCCTTGCTACTCAATCTAAATGTGTCAACGGTCAACCTCCGCAAGTGAATTAGTGCATTTTTTTATTATTATTGATAAAATGTAAGTATTCGTTGATTTGAGCCTTAACCTTTCAAAAGAAAGTATAGTTTCCAATTTTAAATGAGCTTTCCTTTGCTTCCAAGTATTCTGACATGTTCCTAGGATGCTTGCATGAGGGAGATAATCGAATTCTTACAGTCGATGTTCATTTTCCTGTGTTAAACTATTATTTCTGATTGGGTGGACCATACAAAGTAGCAAACCCCCCCTCCCTTTTTTTTTTGATACCTTTAGAGCAAAGATACCTAAAGTAAAGGAAATAAATTGTAGTTCTTGAGTCCAACCAAATTAAATAAAATTCCAAGACTCAATGCACACAAATTTTAGATCAAAGAGTGCAAGTACAATAGCATAATTTTTATTATTCAATAAACAATGCAAGTACAATAGCATAATCTTTATAATTCAATAAACAGTGCAAGTACAATAGCATAATGGAATAGCCTTTTTCCCTTAGAAGATTACATACCAAAGTAAATATTGTATGACTGCGGCTGCTGAACAAATTAAAGTTATTTGAACCAACATGACGATGCTCTGTCAAGATAAACATTACCAGTAAGAAAGAATTAAGAGAATGGAATTTTGTATGTAATATGTGTACATTATTTGAGGGCAGCATTATCTGTAAAGTACCTTCACCAGCAGCAATGAAAGATAGTGCGTGACCAGGAGATAAAACAACCTCTTCCTTTATTCCCTCAACATAAGTGCCCTGGTATATTTCAATTTGCAGATAAATAAACCACAATATGTATCTACCACCAATAAAATAAAGCATCAAAGGTGAAAAGAAACTCTAACAAAATCTTCAACACCATGAACTGAATAATCCTATTACTACAGAGAGGTTCACATAGCAGTACAAACAGCGTCTTTGAAGTTCTCTTGGAATGCCTTAAATCATGAATATCACTTTGCATAGCAAGTTAGCAACTCAGATACGCTTGTTAAATATACTAATATGTAATTTGCTTGGCTGTATACTGTCTAACAAAGCCACACGTTCATTCAAGAAAATGAGACCATGAACTGAATAATCCTATTACTACAGAGAGGTTCAACATAGCAGTACAAACAGCGTCTTTGAAGTTCTCTTGGAATGCCTTAAATCATGAATATCACTTTGCATAGCAAGTTAGCAACTCAGATACGCTTGTTAAATATACTAATATGTAATTTGCTTAGCTGTATACTGTCTAACAAAGTCACACGTTCATTCAAGAAAATGAGTGCAACATTATTAAGTACTTAGTTTTAAAGGTCTGGTGTCAGGTGGAAGATCACTAATTTTTTTTTTCTTTAACCCCAATTACTTATAGGCTTCTGCCTAATGCCTTGTCTTCTCAGTGCTAGTCTTCAAATTTCTGTAGTTACTTCCATTTGTGACAGTTTCCCTTTCTAGAGCTCTTCTAGTCCTAGAACCCCACGTCCCCACCCTCCAAGTGCGTCCATCTCAGCAATATAAATTTACCATTACTTCTAGAAATAGCCCTATCTTCTCATTATTAGTATGTCCTCAAATTTCTGTAGTTACTTCCACTTGCGGCATTTTCCCTTTAAAGATCTTTTCTAGTCCTAGAGTCCACAACCTCCTCGTGCATCCTTCTGGACAAATGACAATACTGAAATATCTATTCCTTCTTTACCTTTCATTAAAAAAACATCCAATCTTAAATATGTGATTGTATCCAAATTAAGTTTCCACGCAAACAATATGTTTCATATGCAAGAAACACTATAGATAGAAGTATGATCATATTCTGGTGCAACAAGTTATTCATTCTTTTGCTACTTCTCTTTGTAGATGCACACAATTTACTACCAAATTAATTTAAGAGTCCTCTCACTAGATACAATACTGATGCAGGAAGCATATTACTCCTAAACAATTCTTGATAGTACAGACTATTGCAAGACGAAAATGATCCAGTTTAGTGATAAATGCTAATAACTGTATGTTTTAATTTTCATTATAAGTTTATTTGGTTTCATGTCTTATGCTTTATAAATATTGATAAACTAGAGAAAACCAACTAGATCATTCGAGTATGTGCAAGGTGAACTATTCAAATTAAGGGAAGTACTCTTTTAAGGTTCTAAGAAGCAAGAAGCAATTAGTAAACAAAAAGTACAGGGGCTGAAAGCATATTGAAACAATTTAGCTTATCATAAATCATGTTTTTAATACAAATAGATAGAGAAGCATGATGCATACAGTCAGCTTTATACACAATTACAAGGCGATGGTATTGTTAATTTAGTATGAAATAGTCATTTCAACTTGAAAATCGTAGAGCATCCAACCACTTCAGCATATAACAGGACTGCCTTCAGGCTATTAAGGCATATATCTATCAGTTAATCTTAAGGCCATAGAGTCTCAGCTGTGCATAATGGGCCAAATGGTTGAAGCTACTCACCATTCTACAAAGTTGCAGCCAATACAGCATTTTCCATATACTGTATGTTAATTATTCCTCATAAAGGAATATTTTCCAGTAAAAAAATAATTTATTGAAATCAATGTGATAGAGATCATCACACTAACACCAAATACCCAATACAGCTTTTCTATACAAGATCAACTTTGTTACTTGCACTATAGACAACAATGACAACAAAGTTCTACATCATAAATGTCATTTGCATGTCATTTGAGAAAAAACAAAATTAAAAAAAAAAAAATTAAAAAAAATCACAATAAATGTTAATCCTAAACTACATGTGTTGCCTGTGCTTTCAAGTGTTCTTAGCACTTACAATTGGATCAACCTACTTAAACAGAACTTGATAGGCAATGGGGACGGAGAAATTACAATCATGTGCAAATCTAAAATTATTGCTTGCGTTTACTTTTGTTGATAGATTTGCTTTCCAACAGAAAGAAAAAAAAAAAAAAAAAAACAATTGTAGTTTTACTAGCTAGTTTAGGGGAAGCTTACGAGATCAGCACAATATGAAACATGTGCAGACAAATAAATTTATGTACCAGATACAAAACAGATAAGACATATATTTCCATATAAGTAACTAAAACATGTCAATAGTGAGCTTGGGTTATAGTACAGATAATAAATAGACAAAAACAAGAGTTGGGGGGCAAAATGAACCCTTCAGAAATGCTAACAATAAATGGGACAATAATGTATATATTCAAACCTGTGCATCCTCTCTAACACGTAGATTCTGTCCTGTTGGGTCAAGCAAGTCATTTATCACCTAAGAGAACAACAATAAAATTTCCTTCACCATGATTTAAAATAAATCTTCTAAACCTCCTGATATATTTCAAGATATGAGGCACACACATCAACCACAATGTAGACCTTACTAACCTCGTTATATATTTCAAGATATGACACCCGAAGCAAAAATTCTCTCCCAGGAGTCTACAAGGACATCAGCATGTGTCATAAACTGATAAACACTTTAGAGAAGGACATGACTGTAAGAAATCATAGATATACTTACATCTTGGATTATGCTGAAAACATCTTTGATGGCCAATGGAATAACTCCAGGAGAATTTTGATCTCCCTGCAAAAATCAAAATCTTTAAAAAAGATATTGTATGATCGTCATCAATTCACAGAGCCGAAATCACAACATAAGGTACAACTAACATACAAAATAATCTTTGAAAATGAAATACATAACTACATACATGCATAGTATGTGTCTTCCCACTACTAGTAACACCATAAGCAAAAACAGTCCCTGCATGAAACCATATATAGCTTCATCAATGCATCTCAAAAAAGATGTAAGAATTTATCAGGGATTAAGTTTTCTTTGTTTCACAACTAAAGTGAGAAAACACTTGAAAATCAATGTAAATAATCTCTTACCGTTTACACCTTCCATTGCAGACTTGACCACAGGTCGGGCAGCTACATCATACACTACCTTAGAATTAGTTGAAGGACCAAAGACGCGATCTGTACAACCAGTGAATAATAGATATAAGTCAAAGGAAGACCTTCTCTCCAACAAATAGCAATCGGATCAAGTTTCACCTCCTCAAAAAAAAATCCCCTACTAATCCAATAAAGCACACGATAAAAAATAATTGGGCAACGCTTTTGATTATTGGATATTTTTATTTTGTCCTTGGTGCCTAAATGTCTGTCTTTTATATATTAAAGAAAACAACAAAGCACCTAAAAATGCTAAAATTATATTGCACCTTTTGAATCTTGGGAAATCTTGTTTTCCCTTGAGAGATGTTCCAAATTTGTGACGCAATGTGTGTGCATTGTTATCTTTTCCTTAGAGTAATGGTATATTTATATATACTTAATATGCGTATAAAACCTTTACTTTGGCGGGTGCATGGATGTTTTTGATAAAGTGTATATGGCTATAAGTGATGGTGTTTTGCTGAGGGAACAATAGGCATTTGACATATTTCACAAATTCTGACTGATTTAAATCAATTCGGCATTGACTGGAAGAAGTGTTACTACAATGACACTTCATACTGTTTTTCTAAAATTTTATTGCAACTTTTCAACTTTGTCAATTCCGGGTTGCTAGTACATATGGGACTGACTATTGCGGAACTAACAAATATGTTTATCTTTGCTGCTTGAAGCCTGCTGTAGATTTTTGATAAGCATCGTGTAGAATATGTGTTCTTACATAAGTACATAATTGCTTATAATGTACACTATTTGTTCGTGTATTGAGATTTAATCACATCTAATAATCTCGTGTTATGTTTGATTTTGGTATGATTGATGCATGGTTTCTTGTTTAATTGTCAGTTCTGTAAAATACTAGCAAACCTTTTCTGTATCATAATCTGATTCAATGCGATAAAAGAGAGAAATTCTAAAAAAACTCAAATGGGAAAGGAGTATATATATCAAGGGAATCAAACTCTACTAAACAAATTTAAGTAAAAAAGAAAATGTAGTTATAGAAATAATACCAAAAGCATATGCAGTGGCAGGATTATACTCATTTCTCACAATCTTATCTCCATCTGCATACCACGAAACCTCATCTCCTTTCTGAAATTCACGTTCACTACAACCACAAGAAAAATGCCCAAATGAAAAATTTTAACTTAATTAATCTACATTGTAACCCTAAATCCCCAAATCCAAATCCCTACAATCTGAAAATCAACAGATCTACTAACAACAAACCAGATCCATAAACATACCTCAATGGACGAAATCGAATAGTAACAGAAATGCTATCACCAGATCTCGAAGCATCAACAGGTTCACCAATGAGTTCTTCAGCTGTAGGAAATGGAACTGGAGTACGATTTCCTTGAAGTTTCAAACTAGTATTACCACCAACACCACGATACATTGGTTCACTTCGACTTCGATTAATAGATTTAGAAGAAGAGAAACCGTTACCAGAACCATAAAATGAAGAAGCTGAAGATGAACAAGAACGAGGAATAGAAGATCTTCCTCCTCCTCCTCCGTTATTATTATTATTAATTAATGATGAAGTTGAAGATGTTGATGAATATGGACTTGATGGCTTTCTATAACCAAATGGTGAACTACTTCTTCCTCGAGATGATGATGATGCCGCCATTGATTAATTGATTGAATTAACAATCAATCCAAATATGAAATATCCAATCACCTCGAAGAAGTAAAACAGAAGAATAAGAAGATGATGACAGCAAAGAAAAGGAGAAAAGAGAAGAATCTGTCAGAGTAACTCACATGCTTCTAAAGAAGAAGAAGATGAACAACTCAGATTTTCTCTCTCCATTTTAGAGAGAGAAAGTTGCTTGTTTTAGAAGAAAAAACAATGGAGTTGCAGAGAGAGAAGAGAGAGAAATCGATCTACGAATAAAAATGAAAGAAAGGTGTGTGAGTGAGACTTGAGTTGAAAAGAAAAAAAAAAAAAAATAGATATTTGTTATTTTGGTTTTATTTGGAGCGAAATAAAATAATTAATTACTAAAGTGATGACGTGTCATGTAAATGCTTACGTGTTTGATTGAGTTTTTAAACTTTGGAAGAATCTTGCCCGCGCTTTAATAAAACCAAAATACAACTTTGAAAACTAAAAACTTATAAAAACGAGCGGGAAATTACTGTGACCTCGTGCTAAGAGAGTGTTAGCCTTAATGAGTTTGTCATCCCTTTACCCTAACCGTTGGATTGTTTCAGTTTTGGGAGTTGTTGAGAAATTTGGACCGTTGGTAATAGAATGTGGAGGAAACGAGGAGTGGAGTGCGGAAGTGGGGAGTTTTGTCGGGAAGTCCAGGTTTCAATTACTGTATACCAGCAACTAACTTCCAAACTCTACTCAGTATTTGTTACTGTTACAGGGAGGTGAGTTTTTGGACTTGGGACAAATAATGATTGTGGGCTTATTCAACTCAATGTGCGGAAGTTAAGGGTGAACAAGAAACCGAAAACCGAACCGGACCCATCCGAACCGAAGTTTTTTCTGGTTTTGTATGTTTTGGTTCGGTTGGTTTGTATTTTTTGAAACCGATTAGTTTCGGTTTGATTTTGGTCATACTGTTAAAAACCTTGAAACCCGATCCAAACCAAATTTATTGTAAACTTAATGTCGGCCCATTAATCTGTCATGAAAATTGGCCCAGATAAATGTAAAGTAACTTAGCCCATTCATATTTCTATAGGTTTTTTCCTTTGGGCTCATATTTCCTATCTAATGTGGGATTAAAATGTTAAGCCAATAAATTCGGGGGATTTAGAGATACCCTCCGAAAAACTTTGCAGTCTTTGAGATACCCCCAGATTTTAAAATCATTAGAGATACTCCCTATTTTCTTATTTAAAACCGGTCAACCAAGCCATTGATCAATGTTTTTTTTTTCATATTAACGAGAATACCCTTCATCATAAAAATAATATGTCACCCATTATTAATTGAATTAATCTACACCATTTAAAAATTAAATCTATCTTTAACCATCCAAAATCGATGGTCGAGATCATAACTTTCTTCCATCTTTCTTCTCTAAAACAGAAACAGAATCATCTAGGGTATCTTCCCAAGGTACATGGAACATTCCTGACCAGTTTTCTTCCCAAGGTTCGTGGAACCTCCCTTATTCTCAAGACAACATCCAACCTACCTATGTTTACCCTCATTTTTCTTATGGTAACATGGGAACCTCCCAAAGTGATGATTCCAGTGTACCATCCTACTAAACCAACCAGATTCCAGTGGTTCTTGGTTTCCTAATATAGGGAGTTGGTTGGCCCCAATGACAAGTGGGTCGGACGTGCAGTCAGCCGATACATTAATGTCGGTTCAACAATACTCGGGATTTCCTATCTTTGAATTATTTGCTCCGTATTGTATGGATCAAGATGCATATGATATACATATTGACCAATTCAGGTCGTACGAGCAAACAATGTCATGGGAATATTACTGTACTGAGTTTGTCCCCACACGTATGCAACTCGAAGCTCATCAGTTTGACTTGGGGCGTCTATCATTTTGGGGTTAGCATGTCTTTTATTTTGATTATTAAAATAAAATTATGGGTTGAGTTGTTATGAAGTTGTTTGTGTTTAGTTCTTATATTAGAAACAAATAAAAGTTCCATGAATATTCGCCCGATATTTACGATTTTTTCACCTATAAGTAAAACTATCTTGTGTAATAGTTCCATCTTAGCTTCCTTGTATGATTTGTCGCGTGTGTAATTTGCAATGTATGTTTTTCTTTTAATTATAAGTTTATACATTGAAACCAGAAGAAAAACACGACAATAGCAGAAAACCTCCCAATTTTTCGAATTTTTCGCGAATATTCGCGAAATATTCCGTGAAAATTATTTTTGCCAAACCTCCCATATCCAATATTGGGGTCCAGATATTCGCGGAATATTCCGGTTTTTCCAATGTCGAATATTCGGATTATATCGAAATTTTCACCTATGGTTATAACTAGAATCTTATTATTGATTGGGTCATGAAATGAATTCTAAATTATTAAAGATTGTAGATTTGAGATTTGTTAATAAGTTGAGCACATTTTCTACGGTTCTACCTGCATGTGAAATATTGTTATCTTTGTGACTTAATTCATTGTCATTGGTATGCTCTAAATCTAATTAGTATTAGAAGGTCATTCTCAAAGCATGAGCCAAGGTTAAACATAAATAACCCCGATACTTCATTGGTATGCTCTAAATCTAATTAGTTTAGAAGGCCATTCTCAAAGCATGAGCCAAGGTTAAACATAAATAACCCCAATACTTGACCATTAAACCCACCAATTCTTAAACACCATTGCATAAGCAGCAAATTCAATTGGAAAAGGAGCTGAACAAATTCCCTTTCTCTTTCCTTTGAAGATGTGAATCTTTGACAACACAACCACAATCATCTTTTGCCCTTGTTCACAATGTCCTTTAGCGCTCCACTTATCAAAATCAATGGCCCTGATCTATCCAATAAAATTATAGTAGTCTCATTATGATATTTCACCATTGGATTTGATGTATTGCAAGGAAAAATACAGACTACTCTGTTTGTAAAACGCTTAGAAAGTAGAAACTGGACATTAAAGAGATTATTACCATGCATCTAGAATAGAAGATAGAGATGAGTGTAGAGAAGAGAATTATGGAATGAATAAATTTGTTCTCGAACTCAGTTTTTTTTTTTTTTTTTTTTTGTTGGGGTATTACAATAAATTTTTAAGCTGACCCCACTCTTTCCTAGTCAGCAAATGTGTAGGTAACAAAAAGGGTAACACTAACAGAGTAGTGTTGACTCTTTTTTTTTTTTTTTTTATAGGGTTTATGCATATTAGGCAATGTTCGTGCGTGGTTTTGACAAATTCCCCCTTAATTAAACTGTAGTAATGAGTTCTGACACCACTTAGACCATCTCCAAGGGTAATAGTGCAAAAAACTCAAATACCTATAATATTCTGTAGGACTCAGTGAATAGTGTATACATATGGTGTTGTTATCTCCAACCCTTAAACCTATATTTTGATGCAAAACTATTAAAATAATAATTAATAATATATGCAATTAATTAATTATTATTATTTTATCTTATATGTATTGTACAATTCCATTTGTACCCTTCAACCATTAAAATGGTCATTAGGTATGCATATATTTTTTTTGGTTAAGTATGTTATATTAATTTTAGCCCTTTTTAATTAGTGCACATTTTTCATATTATTTAATTTTAATTGTTGTTTAATTTAATTTTAATTGTTGTTTAATTTTAATTAATTTAATATTAATTTTAATTATTGTTTAATTTAATGTTAATTGTTGTTTTTTAATTAGTGCACATTTTAATGTAATTAGCCTAATAAGAATATGGGCCCTTTCTTTGGGCTTGGACTTGAGTTAATAAGGATTGTGTGGAAAAACAAATATTTGATGAGGACAATATGGGAAAGTTTTTTTTTTTATTGTGGGTTAGGTAGGTCCCAAAGCTTGATTGCAGACAAAAAAACCTTAAAACTCAAATTTTTACTTATATATAAGTAAATATATGAGTATTTGAGTTTTAAGTATTTGAGTTTTGAGTATGGGTTGAAGAGGAATTTTGGTGAATAGTGCCAAAATTATAAGTTTTAGCTTCACCCTTGGAGATGGTCTTAGTGATAATAGTTCTACCATGCCTGATGGACAACCAAATAAGATGAGAATATGAGTTTATAAATACGTGGGCTTTAGACTGGTTGTTCAACAAGAATCCTAAATTGGGTATTTAATGAGAAACCCATTCAAAATCCCAGACCGACAAAATCGATCTGATCCGAACTGAATAAATCGGTTCGGTTAGCACCCGGTTTCTAGTCTCTTTCGGTTCGGTTCCTAATTTTTTAAAACCGACAAACTCTGTTCAGGTGAGAATTTAGTGTGAAACCGGCCAAACCGGACTGAGTCCACCCCTAGCGGAAGTGTTTACTCTTCTTTCTTCTTGCTTCTTGATTGGAAATATAAGATTCAAATTTCAAACTTAAATTTGTGGTTTTTTTTTTTTACTTAAATTTGTGTTTGATTGTTCTATTTTTTCTGAAAAAATATGATACCCACAAACCACCTCTTTTCATACCAATTAATCCCTTTAGAGCATCTCCAATGCTACTGTGGATATTAAGTGGACCAAAAAATTCCCTAAATATAGGGGAGTTGTAAAATTTAAAATCTTTCTCCAATGCTACTCTTTTAACAAGAAACTTAATATGGCGTGTCTAGGTTTTCAACTCTCTCTCTCTCTCTCTCTCTCTCTCTCTCTCTACCAAAAGAAATCAAATAAAACTTTTCAAAACAAGGTTTTATCACTCACTCATAACATATTTTTTTTCTTTTGATCTTCTTCATTTTGTTTTTAGTTGATATTCTCCAAGTTTTTTGGATACATCTTTTAAAGACACACAAAATACATATTTTATTTACAATTTTTCACTAAGAGTTTGATTTTATATGATTACTTAATGTTTCTGATTTCATATAATTTCTTCCTCACCAATCTAATATTGCATGATTTGTATTGCTTTTTTCAGAGACGATAAAATATTAAAAATTTGTAGACATGTTTATCATATGACATAGTATCTTGAAATTTAATTTTGTGATTTTTAGATGAGATTAGATGCTTTAAAGAAATAATTTGTGATTGTTTTGGCAGGATTAGCAATGTTCTTACTAGATTTAGTCTGACTTAAACAATTTTTCTAGTAATGATTCATTTTCTATCACTAAACACATATTAGATGACCAACAAGAAGATGAAATCTCATTCTCATTTATGATAACAGGAAAATTGGTTCAATCCACTGCAATCCAAGTTCTTATCATAGTGTCGACGATGTTCTTAGATGAAAAACAACGTCATGGTGGTTCAACTCTTGGTAAACGATAAATTCAGCGTGATACAAAAGATCATCATGAATTAATTATTATAGACTACTTCAAGGGTGACAAGTCGAAGTACAAAACAAAACTATTTTGTCGTCAGTTTAAAATGGACGAGAAATTATTCAATCATATCATACATGTAATTAGGAATATATTGTGATAATTATTTTACACCAAAGGTCGATGCGGTTAGCAAATGCGGATTGAGTCATTTACAAAAAATATTTGCAATGTTGTGTATGCTTGCATATGATTGTTAAGTTGATCTACTTGACGAATATGTTCAAATTGGTGAGAGCACCACAATTAAAAACCTTAAGCATTTTTGCTAGGTAATTATTGGAGTTTTTTAAAAACAATATTTCAGGAGACCAAATAGTAAAGATATTATAAAGTTGTTTAAAGAATAAGAGGAATGGGGGTTTCCTGGCATCCTTGGGAGCCTTGACTGTATGCATTAGCAATGGAAAAATTGTCTTATAGCTTAGCATAGAACACATACTATATATTGGTTTTAAGAAAGTTTTCAGTCTCATCTTAGAGTTCGTGGCATCACATGGTTTGTGGATTTGGCATGTTTTTTCGTTATGGCAAATAGTAACAACGATGTTAATGTTCTAAATAGATCTCCCTTGTTTGATGATCTTATTAATCATGTTGCACCCCCCATGCAATTACATGGTACAAGGTCATTAATATAACTACATATCTAATGGAATATACCCTCCATATGTTACATTAATTCAAACAATTTCTAAACCCTCAAATAATAAGGAGAAACTATATGCTAAACAACAAGAAACTGTGAGAAAATATGTGGAACGAGCATTTGGAGTATTGCAAAGAAGGTGGCATATTATCAAAGGTCCCGCACATATGTGGAAAATAACATAACTTGCAAAAATTATGAATACATCCATTATCTTCCACAATATGATCACCCTGAAAATTTTAATATTAAAATTTAATAAGTGTTATCAAAGTCCACTTGTCTGATCTTTGGCAGAAAGGAGTTGTTTGTAGCTTTGTTGAAATTGGTATATTTGAATGTTATCTAGTCATAACTAACTTAAATTTTCCTGCACAAATATCACTTTTTAATTAAACTTTGTTGAATTGTTTGTCTATCACAAACCTTAATAAAAATTCGAACGGTCGAAGAACACAAGTACACTAAAAAACATTTAGAGAAAAGAAATATGCTCCAAACCATCCGTGCACAAAATACACTGTTGAAGTCCCTTTTTCCTTTTGTATGGTCTTTGTGTCCCTATTTAAGTCCCTACTTCATTCATCTCTACACTGTCAAACAGAGTACTCCATCCCACTCTTAATAAATTGGGATATGATCTTTCCCGTGTTGCAGGTTGTTTTGTCAATTCCTTGAAACAAATACTTGCAATTATAATTCAAATAGGCCTATTTGCCATACATTTACATAAATAGAACACAAAACTCCATGGCAACAACAATGCACCAGTTCAGTAGAGAAGTAACCTTCATAGCAAGTCATGATAAGACCAAACATACGGACCTTCATAGTAGTTAAGTAACCTTCATAGTTCAGTAGTATATATATATATATATATATATATATATATATATATATATATATATATATACTCTAATGCGGACCGTTCGCATACGGACTTAGTGTTATTTTGGAAACTCACGTGTTCCTTATAATTTGTAAATGCAAATATGGTTTCTTAAGTGGGTCACTTATGACCCTGTTTGGACCAGGTACCATAACTCAAGATCTAGCTATCAACAACTAGTGTCATTCTCTGGTTCTCATCTTCGTCTCTCTCTGGACCTAATGTCTCCCTTTCTCTTTCTCAGAGTCTCTCCAATCAGTATAAAAGTCTCCATCTTTCTCGATTTTTTTATCTTCTTTCTAAGTGATTATATGAGCTTGGGTTTGTAATCTATACAGATCCCCAATACATAATTCTTAATAAGATTTCATCCTAGCTTGGGGGCAGAAGAAAACAATCAAGCAAGTGTATATTAATCTCTCCTACAATTTTCTCTTTTGTTTTCATCATTCTTACTAAGAGAATGAAATTGACTCTGTGTGGACAGTTGAAGACCTCAATCAATCTTTTCATCTGGGTGTTTCAATTTCATCGTGTTTTAGCATTTTGATCTAACATGATTTGAACTCGTCATTCCAAAAATATAAGGTCACAGATTCAATTGCTTGAAGAGTGGAAAAAAAGAAACAGGTTTGAACTTTGAACTTAGAGAAAGAGAGATATATATGATTGTATTTATGTTGCTCATCTATCACCAAGATTGCTTCTTTACAAGTATTTACATCTCATCTTATCATCTATCAAATACTTGTATTGTTCATCATCATCACCACAAAAAACAAGCTTGAAATGCTTTTTAGCTCTCGGTCTGCAACCTGCCCAGGCGCCTGAAAAGTCTGGCATCTGACAAGGTTCAGGCACCTGAACAACCTGTCAAACTGAGACCTAACTTGTTTTATTTTAACTATTGTGTTGCTTTGTTTAGTTGTTGTGTGGTGTGTCCTTGTGCATATTGTTTGTCACGCCCCAAATTTAATTTTAGGATGATAAAATTCCACATTATGTGTTTATTTCGTCATCTCAAGATTTATGACGTGAAGAGGAACGATTCAAAAGAATCCAGACTGGAATAAAATTTTCAAAGCCACAAGTTACAAATGATACTAGAATCATAAAACTTATATACATAAGCAACCAGTCCAAATTACATCCATAAAGTCACGGTGGATACCTCAACACCTTATTCTAATACATCTAGTAATAACTCCCAATTACAATACAAACCAAGATTAACATAGATATATCCTAGATATCCAACTACTACCTCACAACTATACACCGAACGTCCAACTGAAGATCTTCTCACGAACTCCAAAGATGCTAGAACCGCTACTCTTGATAATGCGCCTGCTCCCCGCCTATTCTCTATAAGGATACGTACCCAAGAATGCACAAAATACAAACTTTGGTCAGCTTATGTTGGTATGAGTGATTCTCGCACAACGAGACAAGCCATAAACAACTACAACTAGGATATAATTATTTAACCTCGCATACCTCAGTTTCCATTTAGCTTATGGTAGGCCAGCCCTGCATACACGTTAGTGGGCCTACCATCCTACAATACCTTGTACGTGATAATTATAAACATCATATATTATACATATAATATGCTAGAAATCTAAGCAAGTCACAAAGAAATCAATTCTAATAAAGCTAAGCAAGTCATCACAATCAAGCCAAAGTTAATACCCTAGCCACACTCCACAATAACCATATACTACACACTGTCTATGGCTAACACAGATATCCATGTGCCTCGTCGGATAAGATAACTCGCAACCACTTTCGATAACTGGAATCCATCATTGGGATATCAACTAAGATTTTGCCGCCTCCAAAAAGCTAAGCTTATCCGGAGCGCGCTAAAAACATTTATTACTCATCTATTTATGAGAACGAGAAGGTATTCACCCCGAGCACAAGGGGTAACGGGCTAATAATTCACCTTGGGACACACATACCAAGGGTTTTCAAAACACTTTCTTTTTTTCATTTCGAAATTCAGTACACTCATGGTACTATAACCTACTTAATATTTTTGGAGTTGTGGCGTGCTAGGATATCCGAGTCAGGCTACTGACTCACGCAACAAAGAAAACACACACAAAATAAGCCTAACAATTCATGATCAAGATTATAAATCGGATTAAAAGATAACTAAGACATAACCGATTCACTACTATATCACATCATCATTATTGAGCATATAGAATAAAGATAATGCTAAAAAGAAGCAGGACATCAACCACATAATATATATCAGACAGGTCCACAACTGAATTCAATAACATTCTCTACACAAATCGCAATGTATTCCAGAAACACTACAAACATCTGTCAGATATTGCATCACATATATGACAGACTAAACAATAGATTTAACCCTCGACTCACACTTAAAATATGAAGCTACGTGAGTCTGGTTTACTGGGTTTTTTAAATCAACCAAAAAGGTTCAGTATTGAGTCTGTTATGAACAATATCGTAAGGGGTCTTCGGGGATGTCCTGAACCTGCTTGTCAAACTTGCGTCATAATTTCTACCCATTTAACAGAAGAAACAAAGAGAAGTATTGTGTGTACCCTAGGTAAAATACCCGACAGGTGTCATCGGTGGCTGTATAAGAAGTCAAACCGGGAGCACTTGAGCGTTAGCCAGCCAGACCTGGACTATCGGGTAGGGCCCAACCCGGTCTCAAGGGGTCCACATACGCTCTGTGGATCCTAACCCACTGGATGGTCAACAACCAGTGGGTAGAGCCCCGGTTACTGTTTAAGAAGTTGAACCGTGGGCTCCCATACATCGACCACGCTGCCTCAGTCAAGTAAGCCAGGTCCAGCCCATTGAAGTCCAGCAGCGACGGCGGCTCGTCCAAAGGCTTATCATAGAAGTCCAAAGGACCTGGCCAGGGTGTATGCAATGTAGATTGGGCCTCCCATCTGAGGAGTCTAGCCCAAGTTTTTTCTTTCAAACTTGGTCAAAACCAAGTCCTAACTGACTGGATAAGTCCAGCAAGATCCCAGGCCAACAGAACCCACTGTTCTAGCACGCTGGAGAAGATAAATGAAGACCCAGGTTGAACCAGAGCCTATCAGAGAATGCCACGTGGCAGTCGTCCTGGTCAAAGGGAATTCAAACCGAGGGATAACCACCAAGCAGCAGGTGCGCTATCTCTGGGGGAGCATCTTCACAATTTGAACTGCCTGAGTTCATGGAGTCAAAACTGGAGGAACAATTGAGCCAGTCTCCTCCGGTCAGCTATAAATGCAGGAGTTTTCAACCTCCTGAACTACGAGTCTTTCAATAAGCAAACTCCATTAAAGTTTGGTGGAAGCAGAGACTTGATTCCAAGTTCATTACCTTGGATACGTAGGCAGCCTGATCGCATCAGGTCCAGTCTCATTGTATACCCCCATCCCATCTCAGTCTGTAAAAGGCTTTCATTGTAACCTTTCGATTAATCAATACAAATCTCGAGTTTGTGGATCAAAATTTTGCACCCACACTGTTTGGCGCCCACCGTGGGGCTGAATCTCCCATCAGTTCCAGAGCCTCGAAAAAATCTCAATTCAGTTATACCGGAGAGTTGCTGCAGCAATGCCTGGAAGTAAGAGACGTCCAACTCGCTCAAACATTGGAATGCGTCAAGTTACTGAAAGTTAGACTGAGAACCTTTCTCCTCTGTCTCCGGTCCTTGAAACAACGGAACCCGTCAATCAAGAATCAAGTCTCGGGAGCAAGAGTCGTGATCATGGCTCACAACATTCTAAAAGTGGACAGCCGGAGGCAGAAAACTTAGTGGTACAAATCACTAACAATCATGGTGATCCTAATATAGTTAACCAGACTGTCAGGATACCAGCATCGCAAGATCTTAAACCATCCAGATTAGCCGCTGCAAGAAGGGACCAGAGAACCGTTCCCCAAGCCGCGGGAGGAGGTTTTACTGAGCAACAGAAAGAGAAAGGGCCAACGGCCGAATCCCCAGCTGCAATCATCAAGCGGCTGACAAAGGAGAATGCAAAACTGAGGTTAAAGAAAAGAACTAGGGCCGGAGAAAGCCAAATGTCTTCAGCCCCATCTTCAAGTCCATCTCCCCAGAAGAAGATAAGGTCACGATCAGGAAGTGGCCGGAGTCTTACCCCTCATAGCCGCGATTCCCGCCCTGTTTGGGATAGGCTAGCACAGGGGAGGGATAGGATGTCTATCTCTCCAGTTCAGAAACATCGCCACGGACGTGCAAGAACACCCGGGCCACGTCATGGCCGTAGGGTAACCCGTAGCAGGTCTGTAGAGGAAGTCACTCCACTAGAGAGACTGCGCCGGAGGAGGCACTAAAGCACTCCTCCCGCCCGCAACGATCGAAGGGGAAGGAGTCCCCAAAGGGTTCGCACCCATCAGAGACAACAGGAGCTGAACATTGAACAGATGAATCAACTCAAGCTACAAGAGATGATTGATTTAGCCGTTACCAACAAGGCTAACCGGGACGAACGAATCAGGAAGCTCACTATCTCAAGGTTGGTTGTGTCGCCTTTGGTAGAAGAGGTCAGGAACTACACAGTCCCGGCCAGCTTCAAACAGCCACCCTTTGAGCAGTATGATGAGACAAGCGGTTGCTCGGTTTAGCATGTCATGTACTACAAGAACACCATGGTCATCTGGGACCATGATGACAAGTTACTCGCGAAGATGTTTGCTACTTCACTCAAAGGCGAAGCGCAGACGTGGTACCACAACCTGCCACCCACATCCGTCCGCACATTCATGCAACTAGCAAAATTATTCGAGGAAAAGTATCGGTTCAATGTGAAGACAAAGAAGGGAACTGAAGTTTTGTTCTCCTTGCAGATGGACCGGAGCGAGACACTCAGGAACTTCGCCAGAAGGTTCCGGACCCTACTGTCAGAAGTACATGACGCATCTGATAGCGTCGTAATTCAATATTTCAAATATGCTTTGAACAGTAATCATGAAGAGCTGTACCGGTCACTAGCAAGGAAGCCTCCATCCTCTGTTTCAGCTTTGTTCGAGAAAGCAGAAAGATACGCTCAGGAAGATGACGACCTGAAAGCTAGAAGAAAGAGACTTGCCGGAGGCCAAAATTCTGAAAAACCACAGAAGGCAAAGGAAGAAAGCTCCAGCAGGGATCGCTAGGAAGAAAAAGCCTCTGACAGGAACAAAGATAGGAAAATGAAGGCACCAGCTCGGCAGCCTGACCGCCAGTCAGAGAAATCTACCGGGGGCGAACGCAAAGAAAGGGAATTCACACCCTTAAGGTTCCCGATCGAAGAAGTGTTCAAGAAGGTCAATAACAGAGGACTACTCAACAAACATGCCCCTCTCCCGGCAGACCCGGAAGGCAGGAGGAATAAGTCCAAGAAGTGTGACCATCCCAATGATTATGGTCACGAGTTGAAGAACTGCAGATCATTGAAGTATGAGATGCAGCGCTTGGTCGACGCCGGCCTCATCCTTGACATGGTACAGACCGGAGCAGTCGAACAGGTAAAAACTGGAGATCGTATTGTGTATGTCTGCCATGTTCAGGTACCCGGTTCTTCCAAAACAGAAAGGAAGAATTGTGCGCGAGAGAAGGTTCGATGGATAGGACATGTCCATGAAGTTGGACAACTCAACTTCAACGAAGGGACAAACACTGAGTCCATCATCCCAGGGGGACGGGCATTCAATCAAGAAGACGAAAGGGGCGTGCATTAACTACACAATGACGCCCTGGTAATCACAGCATGGATTGGCGTCTACACACTTCCAACGTCATGTTTTCATGTGCTTACAAAGCTATGGAGTTATCTAAGGGTGATGAGACTCCTATCTATGTGTTCAACGGGGAGCCAGCTCAGTCCTTCGGGTCAGTCCACCTGCCAATCAAGGTGGGATTCAATACCGTCGGGATAGACTTGATACTGGTCGACTCTCCCTCCTGCTACAATGTCATCTTGGGAAGGGACTAGATTCATCTGATGAAAGCAATCGTGTCCACATTCCACCAAAGCCTCAAATTTCCTACTCCCAATGGAATTTGTAGGGTTAAAGGAGATCAAAGAATTGCTTTCAAATGCCACCTCGATGCTGTCAAAGGAAAGTCTATTTCGGAGACCAAAGGAAATACCATCTTCCTGACAGACTCTCATCCATAGCAACCAACTCCCGGCAAGTCTGTCAAGGGGAAGCCAGACTTAAAATCGGGGTATCACCAATGGTCGACGAGCTAGAAGAAGTCATAGTGGGACTGGAGTCTCACAAAACTACTTACATCGCTTCCGGCCTACCAAGGGCTGAGAAGGATCTCATGATCACACTGCTCCGGCAGAATCCACCATGTTTTCGCATGGAGCGTCAGCGAAATGCCAGGGATTGACCCTTCAGTCGCCTGTCATAGACTGGACATCGATCCTCAACACAAGTCGGTCAAGCAGAAGCCAAGGTGAATGGCGCCAGATCCAAAGTTGGTGGTCAATGATGAAGTCGACCGGCTGTTATCAGTCAACTTCATCAAACTGGTCATCTACCCCACCTGGGTCTCCAAGATCGTGGTTGTCCCAAAGAAGAACGGTAAGATTCGAGTTTGCATCGATTTTACTAATCTTAATAAAGCATGTCTTGTGCACCCATATCCACTCCCTAGGATCACAGACATGGTGGATGCCACCGCTGGTTAGCAGAGGCTATCCTTTATGGACGCCTACTCTGGATACAACCAGATTCCACTTTATGAAGAAGATCAGGAACATATTGCATTCATCACTGACCGGGGGCCTTATTGCTACCGGGTGATGCCATTCGGCCTGAAGAACGCAGGAGCAACGTACCAGAAGCTAATCAACACTATCTTCAGCGAGCTCATAGGCCGGACCATGGAAGTCTACATAGACGACATGGTGGTCAAAACCAAGGAGAAAGACAATCATTTCCAAGATCTGCAGTAGACATTCGATATCTTGGCACAGTACAACATAAAGCTGAATCCAGGCAAATGCTCATTTGGTCTTTCTTCTGGCAAGTTCCTTGGTTTTCTAATGACCAATGGGGCATAGAAGCCAATCCAGATCAGATCCGGGCAGTCCTGGAGATGCCCGCCCCAAAGACAGTAAAAGAATTTCAGAGGTTAACCGGGAGACTGGCCGCTCTCAACAGGTTTATCTCTCGATATTCAGACCGATGCAAGTCGTTCTTCAATGCAATCAAAGCCAATGCAGAATGGAATCCTACTTGTCAGCAAGCCTTCGACGAGATCAAGGCATATCATCTTACTCAACCTCCGGTTCTTACAGCACCTCAAACCGGGCAACTAGTCGGTATCTACCTGGCCACATCAGATATCGCAGTCAGTGCGGTCATATTTGTGGAAGAACCGGAGGAGAAACCAGTATACTTCATCAACAAAGTGTTACAGGGAGATGAAGCAAGATATTCAAAAATCGAGAAAATCACCTTAGCCCTGGTACATGCAGCCAGGAGTCTAAAGCCATATTTCTAAGGAAGAGCAGTCAAGGTCTACACTGAATATCCGCTCAGAAAAGCTCTTGGGGAAATGGAGGAATCGAATCGGTTGATCGAGTGGTCCAGCTATCTGAGTGCATATCACATCAAGTATGAACCCAGAACCGCAGAAAAAAGGGCATGCGGTAGCCTCCTTGATGGCAGATTTTCCCATTGAGGACATCCCGGTCAATCTAGAGTTAGAAGAAGATACATTGGGGGTGAATGATACCTCCCTGGACGCAGATGTTTTCAGCTAAAGAAGACAACAAAACATGGACAATCTACACTGACGGGTCTAGTAATTGTACATGATCCAGCATTGGTTGTCTCCTGATTAGCCCAAGCGAACAGAAAACAGAAAAGTCTGTCAGATTGGGATTCACGCGGCCTCCAACAACGAGGCTGAATACGAAGCTTTGATGTATGGTCTGCAGACAACGCTCCAACTGGGGGTGCGAAGAGTCATGATCAAGACAGACTCCAAGCTAGTAGCGAACCATTTCGTCGGGTCGTTCCAAGCCAAGGACGATCGGATGGCAAAATATCTTGATGTCGTCCACTCTTTGGCAGCGAAGTTTAAGTTCATCACAGTCGAGCAATGACCAAGGATAGATGTCAGGCATGCAGGCGTCGTGGCATACCTTTCTTCTTCTATCAGCACTACAGAGCCCCGGCAGCTATCAATCGGATATCAGAAAGAGTCGAGTATCGGACCCAGAGATCGAGTCATGCCATTACCAGAGGTCTACCTTCTGGAATGCATGTATTGGAACGAAGTCCTGATCATGGTCACTACCAGAGGACAGAAAAGGAAGAGAGATGAAGAAGCTTCTTAGCCCGACATCGGGCCTAGCACACAGAGCGAGCCAAATCCTTCTTCTCAGGGTCAAACACATGACCCACCAGAATCACAACTTGAAGACTGGTGATAGATGGCCAAAGGTGTTAATCTCTAACCTCTATCAAAAGATTATATTTTTAAGTTGAAGTTCCTTTTTGTGCCTGTATAAATTGGATCGGATATCAAAGTAGACAAATAACAAGCAAGGGTCGTACCCACCTCAGAAGGGGAGATCTTAGCTCAAACACAATAGAAAACAATGGTTAAAAACACTAAGGGAATCAACAAACAAGATTTGAGATTGATTCTAACTTTCTACAGGCAATAATTAAATACACCATAACTTAGGAATATGGTAGAGATGTAAAGAAGATTTATGATGACAAATGGGGAATAATTGGTATCCACAAAATAGATCATGCAATCATAACATGTTGTTCCTCATATTCAATCTATAATAACTAATTAGTCACCTCTCAGCTATTCCAACTAGTTATTAATACCTATAATAATCAAGTAGTCACCTCTCAGCTATTTCACCTAATTAAAACAGGATTCTCTTATGCATGCTATTGAATATGTTTCATTAATTAAATCCTCACCTCTCAGCTATTGAATCTAATTAACTCAACATATTATTCATAACTAAATCATCACCTCTCAGCTATTTGATTTAATCACAAAAGGGTTCCAATAAAAGATATATATTATAAACATGTAATAATCACCTCTCAGCTATTTCACTACACATCTACAATAAATATAAATACTACCATTAAAAGTTAGGTCTCCCTAAACCCTAACAATAGTATTTTAATAACATGGATAACAATAACATGCAAATAATCATACTTACCTCATATCACGAGTTAGAAGTAAATAAGCATTAAGAACTTCGAATCACAATGAACAATAAGAACAAACATGGTGCTTTTGCATCATCTAGAGTGCTTCAACCACCCCCCTAAGGAGATTTAGCTACTCATCCTTGATGATGACACCATGGAATAAATAAATAAATAACAAAACATCATAAGGTAAAGTGATTTGATTTGATTGATATGAATTGAGTTTAATACAAAGAAGAAGAAGATGAACTTTCTCTCACAAATATTCTCTTTCATCTCTCTATGAAAAACTACCTAAACCTTAGCTACTACTTCTCTTATATAGAAAATGCAAAGTAGAATACTTGCATGTAAAGACTTTCAAATTAGGTCAAATTCGTGGCTGCTGCTGTTGGTCTTCTAGAGGCATTAAGTTTCTAGAAAAACCTAATTATCTTGGGCTTAAGTTGTAGCCTGGACCAAGACCTTCAGTTTGATAGCTCATGGGCCCAAATCAGACTTTTGGATCTCCTTGTAGAGCATTTTTAAGTTTGGACTTTAAATAAAGCCCTAAATAGAAATTTTGATTTGTGGGCTCCAATAGGACCCGGTTTGGGCTGAGATTTGGACCGCCCCACTTTGACATAAACTCAAGTCAACTGGTCTGACCATGGGGTGCCCTCACCAGATCTGTGGGTACAAATATCAATTCTCTTTCTCTTGTGCAAATAACACTTTTTTGCTTGCTTTTCTTGACTTTTTGCGGGCTTTAACACAATATTCGCATTTCGGCTCATAAAACCTACACAATAGACAAGAAAGCACTAATCAATATATATATAATACAATAATATAAGTTAAGTGCTAGATAAACAAGGTATTATTCGGGGGATAAATATACACTTTTGACGACTTATCAACTGGAATCCTTGCCTCACCAGAGGTCGGCTGGAAGCAATGCCACCTTCGACAGAACCGGACGAACCGGACCCGTTAGAACCACCGCTCTTGCATGTTCACATTGATTTGGAGCTCCCACCGGAGGAACTAATTGAAGACATTCCAGACAACCTGAATTCTGAAGTAGACAGAATCGACGTCGAACTGCAGTCGAGCAACGACCACGACTGGAGGAGGCCATACATCAACTTCCTAATCCACCATCTACTCCTCGTAGATCCAAAGCTATCAGCCAAAGTTAGGAGGGATGCGTGAAAGTTCATTGTCATCCTACACAGGGAGTCACACAGGCTATACATGAAGAGCCATGGTTCCGGGGTCTTGTTCAGGTGTCTCACTCCAGAACAAGGCCTGATCATACTTAAGGAAATCCACGTTGGGATCTGCGGCAACCACTCTGGGAGCAGAAATCAAACACAGAAGACAATGATCCAAGGGTACTGGTGGCCGCATGATATGGAAAAAAATCCTTCTATGCAAAAGATTAGATTTATAATGAAGTTCTTTCTTGTAGGTGCTCTAAAGGTTTGACTATTTCGTGGACTTGAATGTGCTCTAGCCATTAAAGCCCGGTTGGTGATCAAGCCCATCATGCCTAGTAGAGACATATGTTTAACATCTTGAGGACATATGTACATGTATATAGTGTAAGCTTGGATTTATTAAAATGTGGATTTTTTTCCTATTCTTTGGTATATGAAGTTGTTTACATGATCTACTTGTTAGGAGTATATATTCAATTGGTTTGATAAAATTCTATATTTTAAAGTGTTTAGAAGTTATATCCGTTACAGTACTGTACATACTATTAGTTACAATCGTCGGTTCGACTTCTTTTATGTTGTTATGCATGTGTAGTACCTAGACATTCTTGTTTTAAAGAAAATTATTTTTAAAAATGTTTATTTCTGAAATTTTGGAAGTTAAAACACACACTAACGGATTTGCCTTGGGATACTGATTTTCATTTATTTATGGTTGTGCAGTAGAGGTTATATTTGTTATAGAAATATGAAACCATATTAAAATTAAATATCTAGTTGTGAAATTAGGTTAAGCGTTTATAGATACGTTTGTTCTTTGATGTGTGTATGCACACACCAAATACTCTATGCTTGTGAGTTACTAGGTTGGCCATTTGAGGTGTGTATACTGCGTATACACATATAGATCTTGTTGTTATGATTTTATTCGTTCTCATTTTTCTTTGTTGTGATGTGGTTAGGATCACATCCATATGCTTCCGTGAATTGTATTGGGACTGATCAACCCAATACAGGTTTATGGGAGGTTATGGGTGATGATTGAGTCTTGGTTATAATCCTATATTGATTGTATTAGTTGGTTCAGTGTGAGCTTAAGAGATTTTTATATTGAGTAGTATGTTTATCATAATGGAATATTGTTTATAGCTTGTCCTTGATTATAGTATTTTGTTGAATCTCGAGGCCGAGCTTCCTTTGAGGTGTGCATAAATGTAAAACCCCGTTTATATTACAAATTTTGATTCGTTAAATTTTATTGGATTATGAAATATTGCATACATGTCTTTAAGGTTTTAGAGTTAATTTTCTATTAAGTTGAAGGATGATATATTAATTATTAAAAAAAAAAAAAGATGGAATTGGGTTGGGTAGCAGATTCATTCATGGTCCTAAAATAAAGCCCATTAACTTCTCCATATTATTTATATTAAAATCTTAGGGTTTTCATTCATTTTTTATAACACCATATTTGGGAGAAGAAGAAGAAGAAGAAGAAGAATTGGAAGAAAGCTAGAAGAAGATTTGAATTTTTATGATTATACAAGTGAGTAGACGTTTATCTTTTCTATTTTCTTTGGTTTTGAATTATTTTTCTACTTGTGTTTGAAAAATCATAGTAAATTCGTATGAAAATATTTTTCCATGATTTTAAAAACCCTAGAAACTAGATTGAAAGGACTTCAATTTATTAGTTATGACCAATTGACATAAATGATAGTAACTTGGTGAAAAAGAGCTTAGGAATCTGACAACCGTTGCAGTTTTTGGTTTCTGTACCGTTTTAGAGTCGCAAGGTTTTGATACCTCTAGACTTAATAATATTTATTGAACATTTTATGGTAGTTATAACACTCAATGTATAACAACATATATAAATGTTGGAATTTACTGTTGGGTAATTAATTCTGAATAATTTATTCAACGCATTTATATTCAGATATCCAGTATAATTTTACTGCTACTTTTCTGTTTGCGTGGCTGTCATAGAAAAATCATAAAAGACTCGTTACTCAACATATATTGATGAATTTAGTTGTTTTAGAAAATGTACATTCTGAACTATAACTTTTATGTTTAGAAATACTTTAAATTATGAGGCTAATATGGTGAAACATGGTCAGGAAGTCTGACGTAGATTTTTGGGATTTCTTTCTGGAATTTGGTAGGATTGAGTAAAACAATTGTTTAATTATTTTCTATATATCGAAACGATTCCATATTTTTATACCAAGTAATATTTTCATAGTAAAATGTTGTATTCGAAATTTATGAGATTTGAGCAATTATTTTTAGATGTGTAAAATTTGAAAGATGAATGTTATTGTTTGGCAGATTTATGTAAAAAGTTTCTTTTTAGCATATATGTTTTCTTTTGGGTTTGTCCTTTTGTTTGATTGTCAAGTTGAAATAGACATGTACTAAAAGTATTCTAAATATTGAAGTGGATTAGTATATAATGACATGTTACTTGATTAATTATGTTTAAAGTAACCTGGAAAGTTATATTGATGAACGCCTAGAAATGGCTCCATACCAATGGATGGTATATGAATAGAAACGAAATAAATACGGAAATTAGGATTTAATTATGGAACGATTTAAAATGGTTTGATACCATGGACGGTATATATTCAATTTGGAAAATAAGAACGGAATACGAAATGGACTTGGAATTTAATTGTTTTATAAGGGTTGTGTGATTGCTTGATTAATTTAGTTGTTTTGGTAGTCGCCCAAGCATTAGTACATTTGCCGCACCTCTGGAATTAGGTTAAAGAAATTAATTATCACTCTAGACGGCTTAGCCTGCGGGTTGACTCTTTGATTATATTTGGGTATTTTCTAGACGGCTTAGCCTGTGGAACTTACCCTTCAGACCTTCATAGCCTTCGGGGTTGGTCTGGGCGCCACATTAGAAAGCTCAAGGGAGCTATTAGAGATCATCAGTTACGCATACGTCGAGGCTAGCCAAAGGTTGCTGGTGAGCACTCACTTGGGTTTTGGTTTCCGCGTAGAGGTTCTTAACCATGGTCAAGGCACACTGGTGCAGTGTGGGTATGGCAAATGTGTGGAGTGCATCCTGTGGGAGGTGTACTAGTGATTGGGCATAGGTTGTGGTTGGTGTGATTGTAAACCCGAGCACCGGCTAGAGGCCAGGACGTGGTTTTGTGAGTTTAGATTCATTGTTTGGTAGTGTGCTAAGGCTTATGATATTGTAGTGCTTGGTGTTAATTAATGATATGGGTAAATTTTATATACTTTGATTATGAATCGGAGGTAACTATGATTATGTGGAAGAACTGCGATGTTTTATTTGTTATGGGTATTAATAGTCATAATTGGACTTGTCATTTTAGTAGATTATAAATTATGAAGAGTTGGAATGAATCATTATTAATGGTTTGAATGAACGGAATGTATTTTCGGGTTGATACAAATTTAAGTATTAGATAACACGTAATGTGTAGGTGATTTGCTTTATTTTTATTATATTTGTGTATTATGTATTAACTTCATTTTGCAGGTGGATAGGTCAACTAATTTATTCTGTGCAGGTGGATAGACCTATCCTTTAAAGACAGTTGCTGCTTAGGTAATGTATTTGTATTATCGATCAATTAACATCGTAAATAGATAAATTAGAAGTGAATAATAGAATTAATCATGTGATTATATAGTGGATAAAGAGTTTAAATATAATGGTATTGATATCGTTTTTTTTTTTTGCCGTATGCTTAATGTCTTAGTATGAAAGAATTGTTCTTTAAGGTTAATTATGTCATTAATCATATGTTGGAAATTTATATTTATTATGTTATTTGGTGGGAATAGATTTCCCCCGTGTTTACTCATACCAGCTTTTATGCTGACCCATGTTGCTTTGTTTTGCACGTGGGTGTATTCCATTTGGAATGCATACATGAGAGGTTAGAGCTATGGAGCTGTGACAGACCGCTTGTTGGGACCAGTAGAGATCTTTAGATGTTTCAATCATGTATTTTATTTGAAAGTGGTATTCATGTATTTTGTTAGCGTAAGTTATTTTGTATAATAGGATGGAATCAGGTGTACTTTTATCGTTTGGATTTTTCTTCATTGTATTTTATTTAAGATTTTTGTTTGATCTGGTTTTTGAGTTAGAAATTGTTGCGGCCTGGGTTTTTTTTTTTTTTTTTTTTTTTTTAAATTCGAGTCATGACATTTCTTGGTATCAGAGCCGACGACGGATCTCTTGTCGGGGTTGAGGGAGTACGCTGGAAAGGCCAAGGAACACCCAGGGGGTGAAAGGAGCGCCAGGTACACGTCCTCACTCAGCAAGGAACGTCGGAGATTTTGGGACTCTACTGAGTGTACTGCAGAGCTGAGGACGGCTCTAAGGTGGTGGGATTGTAACACCCATGAGTTGGGGTTAGTCCCACATTACCAAGGAAGTGGTTGTAGTGGTAGTAAATAGAGCTTAACCATACTTTAACTAATGTCAAGGCCTTTTGGGGTAAACCATATGGGTGGGCCCTGATCCAAAACCCTCTACTGCTGGATATCCCCAGTGACTAAAGGGAGACAATATTGACATTAGCGAGCGGTATGGTGCTCGACACACCGGGATGAGCGAGGACAAAATCCCGGGGCGTTACAATGCCTATGTGGGGTGATAGATGGTAAATCAACACCACCTAATCAAAAGATTGTATTTTTATTTGAAGTTCCTTCTTGTGCCTGTATATATTGATTATCAAAGTAGACAAGTAACAAGCAAGGGTTGTACCCACCTCAAAGTGAATAAATTAGCTCAAACACAATAGAAAACAATGGTTAAGAAACATCAAGGTATCAATAAATAAGATAGAGATTCATTCTACTTCCTACAGGCAATAATAATAAAGTATAATTAAACCAACTAAAGAAGATGGTAGAGATGAAAAGAAGATCTTATGATGACATAAGAGGTAGAGTTGGTATCCACAAACTAAATCATGCAAACATAACATGTTATTCTTTCATGTTCAATCTATAACAATTAATTAGTCACCTCTCAGCTATTCCAACTAATCATCAATACCTATAATAATCAAGTAGTCACCTCTCAGCTATTCAATCTAATTAAATCAACATATTAATTCATAAATAAACCGTCATCTCTCGGATATCAATTTAATTACAAAAGGATTCCAATAAAAGATATTAACTGTAGATATATGATAGTCACCTCTCAGATATTCCATCACATAACTCCAATCAATATAAATACAACCATTATAGCTAGGTCAGCCTATACTCTAACAATAGTATTTTAACAATATAGATAACAATATCATGCAAATAATCATACTTACCTCATATCGCGAATTAGAAGTAAATAAGCATTAAGAACTTGGAATGACAATGAACATTAAGAACAAACATGGTTCTTTTGCATCATCTAGAGTGCTTCAACCATCCCCCTAAGGAAAATTAGCTACTCATCCTTGATGATGATACCATGGAATAAATAATTAAATAACAAAACATCATAAAGGAAAAGTAATGGATTGATATTGATAATAAGAATTGAGTTCAATACAAAAGAAGAAGAAGATGAACTTTTTTCTCTCAAGCATTGACTATCCTAAACCCTAGCTACTACTTCTCTTATATAGACAATACAAAACATAATACTTGCATACAAAGACTTCCAAATTAGGTCAAATTCGTGGCTGCTGCTGTTGGTCTTCTAGAGGTATTAGGTGTTCAACAAAACCTAATCTTGTTGGGCTTAAGTTGTAGCTTGGACCAAGACCTTTAATTGGAGAGCTTATGGGCCCAAATCAAATTTCTGGATCTTCTTGTAGAGCCTTTTTAAAATTGGGCTTTAATAAAGGCCTAGAATAGAAATTCTGACTTGTGGGCTTCAATAGGACCCGGTTTGGGATGAGATTTGGACCGCCCCACTTTGACATAAAGTCAAGTCAATAGAACCAACTGTGGGGTGCCCTCAGTAGATCTATGGGTGCAAATATTGATTCTCCTTCCTTGTGCAAATAACACCTTTTTGGTGGTTTTTCTTGACTTTTGGCGGGCTTTAACACAATATTCATATTTCGACTCATGAAACCTACACAAATGACAAGAAAACACTAATCAATAAATATAACACACTAATGTAAGCTACGTGCTATACAAACAAGGTGTTATTCAGGGGATAAATATACATTTTTGAGGACTTATCAAATACCCTCAAATAGCACTATGTTTGTCCTCAAGCAAAGGTGAAAAGAAAAGAATTAATGACTCAAAAGAGAAGTAAAACTAGAGTGATTGCATTAACCATATGCATCAAGGCTTTCAAACACAAGGATTTCCTAAGTGGAGGAGTTATAGTCTCCTGAGGGTTTTTCAGAGAAGATACCCACAAACTTACTACAATGACTAATCCAAAGAACAGGATGTTCTACCATTTACCTCAGAAATGGTTATATCAAAGATAAGGATAAGTATTGCAAAACCGTTCATATAAGATATCATACTACAAATGCATAAAATATGAAATATAAACCAAGCATAACGATCTCAAATGCATCAAAGACAGACATGTACCCATACTACCACGAGTCTTAAGTCACCATTGAAAAGGTAGATTTGACTTCTGCCTCACAGACATACACTCAGAAATAAAAATCACTTAGAGATGGTGTTTATCATTTTACCTCTATGTGAGGAAAGAAGATGGACAAACATCTCACATATATCAATAAGAACGGACTAGTGTAATGGAATGAATTTAGTCTCAAAGAATGGAAAAGTTAGCCTCGCTTGAGATGTCGGGTTTTTTACCTCACCACCTTCTCACTTACTCGCCACATCCTACCATATCAGCTTAGATCTACAAAAGACAGTAATAGGTTGTAACTTGGCTTAGGACTGGGCTAGAAATGGAAAAGGCTTTTGTGAAATAATTTTAGAACATTCGGGCCTTCAATACTTTTGATTTGTAATAACAACACTTGGAGAAATTTTTAGAAATTTTCTTTTGGGAAGAAGTGTTTTTCATCTTCTTTGGGGACAATTTAATGAAGTTTTAGCCAATATTTTGGAATTTTCCTTTCTTTTTGGATTTGAAATGGTTTGGAAGATTCTGGCTCTTTCTAAAATTTCTTCAAACTTTTTGATTTTCAATATTTGGTTCATCTCACCAGTTTGGAGATTTCTTTGTATTTCTCATTTTCTTCGTGTAACCACATAAACAATCATTCTCATGTTCCCAAAACAGTGGATAAAAGGACCTACACATTCTAAGGGTAATTACTCCCACAATGGAGTTGGGTAAGGATAATGGGCTAAAAAAAATGCTAAGTAACAAGAAAGGCTCAGAATGGTCAACCTAAGGGATAAAACAACATTAGGGTAGGCTAAGGTAACCAGGATTTAACTAAATGTCTTTGTATCATTTCTAAGTACTGATATGATGATCACATCTTGAATAAGCTACAAGACCCAACTTTATATTACACCCACTTGATGTCATCTCAAGGCTAACTGGAAAATGAATATGAGACTAAAAACAGACAAAACTAAGAGGTTAAGTCTTTTGACTCCAGATGTACGTAATAACTCTCCAAGAAAATGACGGGTCTCAAAAGCTCAATGGGTTAAGTCTTCACACCTATTCCTCAGTTTCTTAAGGTGTAATTGTATTTGCACATGTAATCTGTCATAAATGCAAGTGAATGTCATATTTATGCTCATGCAAATGTAGTATAAGACTCAACTACTTGGTGAAACAATAAATGTCCTTAAACTTGAAAAAGATAGAATTCAACCATTATATTCATCATTGATGGTGTACTTATCCCAACTTTTTGGAAAAGTCTTTGTAACAAAGATTTTTTTGGTTTTTCAAAATTTTTGAATTTTTATACAAGTATGGAAAAAGAAGTTTGAAAATATTTTGCAAAAAGAATTGTAATACTTCCCCACCCCCAAACAAAAAATTTGCCTTGTCCTCGAGGCTCAAACTAAGCATAGGAAAGAGAGAAGAAAAATATTACCAAGAATGTACTAAAAATTCAAACCGCTTTATAAATTTCTGCCAAACAAAATTATCTCCACATACATAGAGATTACAAAGAATTCCATACTAAGACACAACTGAAAGAAAATATGCTGAAATAAAGGACTGACTCAACATAAAAGGAAATCCTACTTTACACAATTGGTTTCCAAACTTGACTCTTAGAAAAACCATCCAACTTATCATGCCAATCAACTAACACTTCCCTTATCACATGCTGCCTTGGGTGTTGCTGCCTTGGGGGCTGTTGCCTTGGGGATCCTGAACTTCATTACTTTCGGCATGATCACTCACATTTTTTGTTTCTTCGCCAGTGATTTTGTCCCCGATCCAGATGCACCATCTGTCTTCCCAGCTCCAATACCAAGTGATACCATATTTGAAGTAGTGTGGCATCGACTGGCCGGAGTACAAACCTTCTCCATCAGTGTATCACTGAGCACTCCTTCAGCCCTTGCCCGAGCATACAATCTCTCTATTTTTTTTTTTTACCCTTGAACACCCAATCAGGAACTGTGGGGTCCACATGCCTGATTTGAACCAAAATCTCTAAACAATGCTAAACATAACCCAGAATTTCAAATAATATTTCATCACTTGTAGCCAATTTGGTGCTTTTTATGAAAGTGTGCCAGCTGAGATGTTTGAAGTAGTATGCATGGTCCGAATCCCACAACAAGACGATCTTATGATCATAATCACAGGACCACATATTGACAACCAATCCAGAATGAAAATTGCCGTTCAACCTTGCCGGTATTTTCTCTTGAAGACATGTTACATATATAAATATGTTATCTCCGTAATTTCGTCAGTGTCATGGTATTACACGCATTCAAAAAAATTCAAAATATATAATAGATTCTAAAAAATAAGGGATTAGACATACCATCATTTTCGAATTAGTGACGTTCGATTTCGTTACAGTCTTCGACCACCAAATATTATGCTCTCTGTCAATTGGCTGAAGTACTTTCGCATTGGCCATCTATTATGAACGAAAATAACAAATATACAGTAATAATAACAAATATACATAGCCTAGCAAAGTAATATACAAAATAATACAAGATGGTTGAATTGAACATGTCAAATTTAAACATTACCAAAACATGGTTTTAAAATAAACATAATAATGTCGAAAGACAAAGTAGCTGTAACACTTCGGGTCGGCAGGTGATTTGCCGAGGGGGTGGATCCTACGGAACTAAGAGGGGGATGTCCTGACATTGGAATATAGGTATAGATCTGTCATATATAATCATCGAGGCATTTTGGGTTCACATGGCTCCGAAATTCGAAAGAACTCCGGAGTTGAGCGTGCTCGGGTGGGAGCAGTCTCAGGATGGGTGACCTCCTAGGAAGCAGGCTGCTGCCCATAAAACCCCACACTGTCGGACATCCGCAGTAGCTAAGTGGGGACAATATTGATGGTGATATAGGACGGGTCGCTTCAAATGGTATCAGAGCCAACGACGGTTCACCTGTCGAGGGTGGGAGAGTATGCTGGAAAGGTGCCTAGCCCAGGAAGGGGTAATGGTTGCGCCAGGTACTCGTCTCGAGAGGGGCAGGGAACGTCGGAGATATGGGGCTATATATTCGAGAGTCGAGGACGACTCTCCTCTAAGGTGGTGGGATTGTAACACCCCGGGTAGGCAGGTGGTTTGCCGAGGGGGTGGATCCTACGGAACTAAGAGGGGGGATGTCCTGACATTGGAATATAGGTATAAATCTGTCCTATATAATCACCGAGGCCTTTTGGGCTCACTTGGCTCCGGAATTCGAAAGAACTCCGGAGTTAAGCGTGCTTGGGTGGGAGTAGTCTCAGGATGGGTGACCTCTTGGGAAGCAGGCTGCTGCCCATAAAACTCCACACTGTCGGACATCCGCAGTGGCTAAGTGGGGACAATATCGGTGGTGATATAGGACGGGTCGCTACAATAGCGGGATAATATCGGTGGTGATATAGGACGAGTCACTACAATAACAGAATAATTAAACATGTGATATCAATGATGGTTGATAATAAACACCGTCGGGTGCATGTCGAAAACTGTCCTCGACATTTCATAATACAGGATGACTTTGTCTTACAGGATGACTTTGTCTTTGTACTTCTTATACTGCAGCATTTCAGGTGGGAGCGACTCCCAAGCCTCATCGGTGGCAATGAGTTTGCAAGTTGTGGGGCAAAATACAAACGCTTTATTCTCACACAAGAGTTCTATATGCCTTGCAACCCTCCTAGCCACATGCAACCGAGTTGTAACACAAGCCTCAGTGATTTAACGCTCCAATACAGTTTTTAATTCACTAGCAATATCGCGTACTACGCTTTTCGTCACCCTATGTGTCGGTTCGGCCATTACTTTGGTCCACAACAAGTCGTCCCTTAATGTTGTCCATCAGACACGTCTTCTACAAAAACCTTTCCACCTTCCATTATCAAATTTTGTGTGAACACATTCCAATCAAACAAGTATATAAGTGTGGCGAAACATTAATGAAAATGTTGTACTTGTCCGAGTTTCATACGAAAAATCCCAATCATCACATAATATTACATATTAAAAGGGTACACACGGTTCTTTAATTTGTTACAAAATATCATATTAAACATCATGGGTCCGATTCGACTCATTATCAAAGTAGCTTTCGTTATCACAAAACCTAAAACATTCGTTAGGACATGGTGTATTCGAGCAATGCATACACGTCTCGACTTCTTTTGCTTTATAGTGAAACCATGCGTAAGAGCAATCTTCGCGACAAGGATGTTGAAGGCATCGAGCACATATCATCTCCATGTCATTCGTCGAAGGCGATCGAAGTATCGAAAACAAGTACTCGATTGATGTACATAGTTCAACGGAACACTTCACAAAACTTATCCACTTTTCATCAAGCCTATTCCCACTTCCAGTGTAGATTTGCATCACATCGGTACAACCAGGTTGTTCACAACGCATGTATGGTTCTAATATTGGCAAACAAGAATCGAATTCGAAGTCTTTATGTTGGCCGTTTGTATATCTTCAACGCTGCGCGCTTCCGTTCCAATTCACAATCGAATTTTTTTTTACGCTCACGAAACAACTCAACAGTATCGATAAAATGCTCGGTAGTATCCCAAATTTCAGACATTCTATTGGCTAAGTGTGACAGACCTTTACCTATAGTAACTCCCTCCATTGCATGAAATCGGTCGGAAACAATACCCAAAACTCTTCACCGGTACCATTTACCGGTGGTGAGCTGCGGACCAACCCCCAAGCAACACATAAATTTTCATCGTCTTTGGGTGTCCACGCTATTCTTTTTTATAAAATAACACATGAACAATGTAAGGACTTCACAAAATAAAATTGTTGAACAAAACAGATATATATGGCATTCAATAAAGTTGTCATTAAACAAATTTGCTTATAAAAGTAGTCATTACACACATTACAAATAAGTCACTCATGGACGCAAACTATACGCAACTACTATAGTAGACATTGGCAAGTAGGTTGGCATACACCTATCCTTAATGTCGTCATAACGGCCTGAATTTTCACTATTGACCTCGTCCCACTCTTCATTGGTTCCTCTAACTTTCAACGTGATATTGTCAAAAATAAAAACCATAGTCTTCGAATAATTCCTGGACTAGCTTAAATTCTCTCTACTTCTGTCGAAACTCGTCGAAACTAACTTCGACGTTAATGAGAAACTACAAATAGTGCTAGTATAACAAATGTGAATTCAAACAAGCAAACAAACAATACGCGGAAAGTAAATAACACACAGAAATTTTTAACGTGGTAAAACCCAAACTGGGAAACGTCCACGGTTGTCCTCGCGACAACAAAATAATCCACTAGATGAAAAGAGATGTACAAACCTATCAACTACCTGCACTCACTGCGAGTTGATACTCCTGGTTATCTCTAACACCTTGACTTCACCAGAGCACCTTGATGTACGCACAAGACACTCGACTTCTTGATGAACACACAAGAAGACTCGAAGCCGAATTCACAATAACTCTTAAAGATCACAAAGATATGAATTGAGAAAAGGGGGAAGAAAGGGAATTGAGTTCAATAGCCACAACCAATTTCAATATCACAAACCTAACCAAAACACATGAACAAGGAGAAGGATGGACGGCCAAAGAACTATCTTGTTCTATGGAAGAGAAACCCTATTTATACTTAGGGTTGAAAACCTAGAAAAATGGGCCGAAACTGTGCAAACCGACTTTGGACGTTCGTACGTCGATATGACGTTCGAACGTCGCTACACAAAAATAAGCCTGCTGCCTAACATGACGTACGAACGCTCTAACTCGGTACGTACGTCTCCATATGAAAACACGTCTGCTGCCTACTTGGACGTACGAACGTCCTAACTGAGTACGTACGTCCTGACCAAAAGAAGTTTGCTGCTTCAGTGGACGTACGTACGTCCTAACCCGGTACGTACGTCCAGAACCCAATAACTTTTCCTGGACAGACCTAAGAGACACAAGGACACGAGACGACCATGCGTACATCTTGATTTTCCTAACAATGAATTCAAGGCGAGATAACCAAAGACACTTTGTCACAAAATTGATGTCAAACCACTTCGTGCCGGTTTCAATCTCCCCCTTTGACATTGATTTTGTGACAAAAACCTATGACTCTAATAGCACTTATAAAACGTGCTTACCATCCCAAACCATGGCATTTATAAAACGTGCCTACAAAAACACTCGAAATAGAAGCACATAACAAGTCACCAATTCTTGTTATCCAGCTTTAGGTAGATGCTTTAACCATCAGAGATCGAACGGAAGCAATCAAGGATTCAACAGAAGTTCCTTCGAGCAACTCCCCCATACTTCATGAGCTCCAAACTTCATGAGCAACTCCCCCATACATGTAGCATACCTGAAACATGACCCAAAAATAACCTAACAACAAGAAGACGATTGTTAGTAATTAGAGTCATAAATCTCCCCCTTTTTGTCACAACAAGTGAACAACAATAAACAAATAACCAAGAAAAAGAAATCAAAACCAAACAAAGAATACAAAACATATAAAATATAAAACGAACCCAACTTGTTAAAAGTTCAGAAAGTCAACTAATAACCAAACAGAGAAATCCATAAACAGAAAAGCCAAAAAACGACAAAAGTAGAAAGCTCGAATTAACGAATTCGAAAAACCCTTTCCCAATGACCTAGAGGAAGCTTGGAGAAGTAAGCCTCCGCACGAGCCGAAGGTCGATTTCACCGAGCAATCACATGATCATCATAATCCTCCATTCATTCACTCGTACAAAACAACTCCTCAATTCTGCTGTCCAAGCCACAGTCGGTAAGTGGAGCAGCAAGTCCTGGAACCTTCGGATAACCAACCAACTCCAAGATGTGATTTTGAAGATGTCCCGGTAATCTCTCCCAATGATTGACACGAACCAAACAAGGATTAAGAAAAGGACGATGAATATAGTCATATCCATGGGGAACCCGACATAAACGACAAACCTTAGCATTGTTCTTGTACTCCATTACCATGAACGACACATAACCAACAGTCGGAACAAAAATTCCATGAAGTTCATATTCTGCCATAGAGGAATCTGAAGAACAAAGAGAGAACTAGCAAGAGATAAGAAGACACAATAAGAGTGAAAGAGAAAAAGGACTCCCTATTTATAAGAAAAATAGGAGGAAACATATCATGGGCCCAAAAAGGAAGGTCCATTACCTCAGAAAAATTTACTGCAAAACAAGGAAACCAACTTGAACTAACATGAAAATAGCAATATCCAAGAACATGTACAATACTAAAAAAATAGAAACAGACCAATATAGCAGTTAAATACAAAAGTAGGAAACCATAAAACCAATTACTCGGATTCCGAGGCACCATCACTCGGTTCACCATCACCCTCGTCCTCACTCTCTGAGTCAGCACCATCACTCTCACCAGGAACAGGAGGCACCTCTTCCGGAAACGGAGGCAAGTCTGTGGGAGTGAAGTCCAGCTGTAGATGACGCATCTGAGCAACGGTCATCGCATGAATATCACTGAGCATGACATCATGTCGAGAGAGAATGACCCCAAAACGATCTAACCGAGCGTCCATATGATCTTGATGACGTCGAAGAGAGGAAACCCGAGCATCAATGGCTGCAACAGCCCGATTTCCCCTAGCAGAGGCAGGGATGGGGCGTCCAGAGGTCAAAGCCCGATCAAAATCATCATTGCGAACAAGCGCCCTGCCTCCCCAAATGAGGTGGTGCGTCAGACGCGCACCCACGGACTCGAAAGCCAACTTTCGAGACTGACAGCCCTTTTTGATAGCGTTGACCCAGTCGTGGCCAACAAACTTTGGAGGGCTCACCCCCATATACTGTCCCTGAAAACCCAAGTGCTTGAGTATAGTCATTATAAAGCTAGGGAAAGGAAGAGTACCCTTAGCTGCATCGATCTGAAGCATACGAGTGTAGATGACCTCAGAGAGATGAAGATGGTGCACCGACATACAGACCACCAATTTGACCATGTCATCGGTCATGATAATCTTGTTGCCCTTGGAGGGGTAGATGTTGGAATGGGCAACCATGTGCAAGAGGATGGCGCTGTAGTGCTTGGCATGATACCTTTCCGTGACACCATCAATAAACATCTGCTGAACCTGATTGACAAAGTCAATTTGAATTGTCTCCGGAACGGGCCATCTGACAGAAACAGCATCTTCAGGAATAAAGTCACCATCAACACCCAACGCCTCGCGTATCACCTTAGGAGAAATGGTGTATCGCCGACCTTCAATCAAGACCGAAAAACTCGATCGATTTTGCGAGGGTGTCTTTGTCTCATAGAAGGCTATCGTATGCTCAACCGAGTACTTGGTGATTGGTTGAGCCACCCTTAGCCAATTCCGAGTCTCAAAGAACAATGCGATATTGCCAAGTTGAGAAGTCCCAAGAGGAGTAGCAGCGATGTCTGCCAAGTCAAAGAATCGCTCAGGAACAATGGCTTTTGCTCGAGGATGAGCACCAAGAGATTGGAAGTGAGGCGACAAGGCCGGAGTGGAACCTCTACCCCTAGGAGCGCGAGAAGAGGATGCCGCGTTGGAGGGAGTGGTGCGGGCGCGCTTGGAAGCCATTGTCTACACAATCACAACAGTACACAAACCAATAATGTGAGAAAATTGACAAAATAACCAAATTCAAGCCCATAGAGGCATTTCATCAAACACTTGATGTGCATAATCTGAATACATGGTATTGACAACAATGTAGCAAAGGTAAGCAACCAAACACACGGCAAAACATAACCAATAGCAGATACCATGAACATTACGCAGATAACATGAACAAAAACACTTCCCAAGATTGTCGACAACAAAAAAATGCAAGATTGAGGAACGAAACACCAATTTCCATTGATTCATCATGTAAACATACAACCTTAACTGACAATACTATAAAGTATAACCAAGCAATCAACAAAGCATGATAATGGAGAAGAGAGAGAGATCAATAAAACTTACAAGAGATGGTGATTGAGAATGACGAACAAATCTCCCGACCAACACACCGGACCAAAACAAGGAGAAGAGAAGATGAACAAATTGCAAACAAGACGAGAGAGAAGAGAATCACCTAAGACAATGAGGAGAAACTACCAAAAACTAACTGCTTGTAGTGTACCAAGGAGGGAAACACGATTTATATAACAGTAGGCTTAGTGTTAAAAAAAAAATTTGGTTTTTAAACAACAATGGGCCGAACTGTAACGGAGACGTTCGTACGTGCTATAAACGTTCGTACGTCGAGCCCCCGAAAACCAAAGATCTGATTAAGAACACGGTCGAACGTCTTAGGAACGTTCGTACGTTTCAAAAAGATCTGTCCCCCCAAACGTACGAACGTCATGAGGACGAACGTACGAACCCCTTTTTTTTTTTTTTTTTTTTTTTTTTTGTTTGTTTGTTAAAAGAAAATTTGAAGAACCACCCTAACAGCTAGAGAATGAACCAAGGAACAACCAAGAACAAATATTGAGAGACATCACAAGAAAAACACTTCAACTTATCATACGAATTCCAATTACAACCGAATATAGTTTAAACAAACCTCAACCACAAGAGAATGCAAAATCGAAGAATGACATCATACGCCATGACATGGTAGTTACTAGAATGATGCAAGTATGGAGAAGAACCTGATAGACCAATACCAACCTCCGAAAAACAAACTAAAGACATGATCATGGAGAATAAAGAAAGTCACTTGCAACTAGCCCAAAATGAAACTGAACCAGATCACAATACAACAAGGAAAACACACATTATTGTTTTTCTTCTTGTCTTTCCATTAGACAAAAGAGAAGGCTACTATTCATTCATTTTTTTTTTTTTTTTTTTTTTTTTTTTATTTGGTAGACCATTGAAACAGATGCCATTCCCGTGTGGGAGTATGAAATATCTCCATCTTTTACCAGAACACGAGGGTAGGGTGTAGCCTACATCTTTTCGGCAAAACACACTCAAGAAGTGCAATACCATGATAACGTGCAACACAAGAACTAACATCTCTTGCGTGCAACCGTCAGAGCATGACCCTCACAGCCCCAACGGGTTCTTAGCCAAATGAGTATGCTCTCAAGACATTCAAATGGCTGGGGATTTCGTGAGTCATTGACCACTTACAAGAGGTGAGAGAATAAAGAGAATAAAAACAACGATCATGAAAAAACAACCATGGAAGACTGGAGTTATACATGTATTGAAAATGTCAAGCCAACCACATTGAAATGCATCATACAAGAAACTACCAAGACGAAGAGAGTATGATGTAACCCTACAACTATGCATGATACAAAAACAGTTGAGGACGCCAAACTAGAAACATCTGTAAAATGGAATCCACACAAATAAAGAAAGTAGTATGTCCTCAATACCAGCAACAATAATAAATAACTGAACCTAAACATCCTAAACACGGACAGTTCCAATGACCACATTAGGTATATGAAAGCGGAAGAGGTGTAGTGACAATGAAGCAGTTGTCAGATGAGCGACTACCAGTTAACACCAAGATATGATTGGAATCAAAAACATCACACCTATTATCCTCAAACACAACCTTAAATTTAGCATCACATAACTGACTAATACTCAATAGATTGGACTTAAGACCCTTAACAAAAAGAAGCTCATGACTATTGAGCGATTCAACTTCAGAAAAGTTACCTTTACCTTCAACCGGAAGCAATTTACCATTACCAAACCTAACCTTACCTCCATAACCAAGAGTCAGGTTATCAATCAGAGTCTTATCACCTGTCATATGACGCGAACAACCGCTGTCAAGATACCATGATGAAGGCAATGGTTCAACCAAACGAGCCATATGAGACACCATTTTCCTGGATGCGTCCATACTCCTATCCCAGAAATGTGGTGGTGGAGTAGGCATGGGTGTTGCTTGAGGACGGTTTCCATAGGGAGAAGTTCTGGGTAAACCCCACGGAGCATAGCCATTCCACATGTATGGAGCCTGCATGGAGAAGGTGGAAGACTTGTTCCAATATGAGTTACCTGCAAAAGAAGGATGATGAGTAGGATACAAATTATTCCAACAAAAGGCAGAAGTGTGACCCATGCGACCACATGTTAGACATTTAAAGCCTTTGTGTCTAGAGTTCTTTTTCCGAACTTGCTTCACATGAGTAACCTTGGGTGGTGATACCACACTAGACACCTGCACAGGAGCAGGAATAGCGACACTTGTTGGTCGCACAAAGGTAGTGCGGGAAGTGCTAGCAGTAGCAAGGGGAACAGAGGTGTCATAACCTAAACCAGATTTATCTGAATGGGATTTACCGATTCCCAACAGAGAGTTTAGATTAGCACTTGCTTTACCAAACCCAACCAATTGTTTGTTAGCAGCAAACAACTCAGCCTTTACTCTCTCATGCTCCAGTACAAGGGATCGATACCGTGTTTCAAGATCATTATTCAGTTTTTCCAGAGTGACAATACGCACTTGGAAATCCTCCTTTTCCTTCACAAATTCTTCCTTCAACATGTTGGAATCACCTGTAAGGTTGCATATATCCTGTCCAAGACTCTCTACCTGATCCTGCAAGACGGTGTTAGTTTTTTCAAGCAACTTTACTTGTTGCATAGAAAACTTAAACATGTCACATAATTCACTAGTAGTAGCATGAACACCAGAATCAGAAACAATAATATCAGTAGAAGAGGATACAATACCTCCTGGATGTTCATCCAGGGATGCACTGAAGACCACATAATTTGAGACAACATTTGAGAGATTCCCATCATCATCATCATCTGACTCATCCCATGTTACTGTGAGATTCGCTTTGGAATTATCACCAGGTTTGCGATCGACCTTCTTATCACATTCATTTGCAAAGTGTCCATAATCACGACACTTGTAACATTGGACATCTTTACGATCAACTCGAGCTCTTCTCCCATCCACAGAGAACCGCTCAAAACCACGACTTCTAGGAGCATTTGAGGAATCAGGAAATCGCTTTCGAGGATCTCGATTCTGTTGATATTTCAGAATCTTCTGAAAGCTACGTGAGAGGAACGCATAGTTATCATCCACATCCTGTTCTTCATCATCAGAAGGTCCTGTGGAAAGTTCTTTAGACGATGTAGCTTTGAATGCTACCGATTTGTTCTTCAAAGGTTCTTCTAAAGCCTGTTCCATCTCACATGTCCTTAGTTTCCCAGCAAGTGTCTCGATGGACATGTTCTTAATCACATTGCTCTCAGTGATGGCATCCTTACGTGAACGAAACCGAGGAGGCAAAGCACGCAATATCTTACGTACCACCTGTGTGTCAGTATATGCATGACCAATAGCCGCACTGCAGTTGATGATGTCTTGGAGACGAATAAAGAAATCATCAAAGGTCTCAGAATTATCCATCCGTAGATTCTCAAACTGAGATGTTAACAGTTCCAGCTTACTTTCTTTGACTGTTTCGTCACCTTCATGTGTACAGATAAGCCTGTTCCATGCATCTTTAGCCTCTTCACAGCCCTGCACCCTACGAAACTCACTAGCATTTAATGCCATGAAAATAGCATTGAGTGCCTTGTTGTTATAATTTGCCAACAACTTCTGTTCAGGCGTCCACTTTTCACGTGGCGTCAGTGATGTAACAGCAGTATCATCAGTACCTGTAGTAGTCAGAGGTTCTTTCCACCCTGTGACAACAGAAAGCCAGACTTCTTCTCCTAATGCTTGGAGATAAGCTCGCATACGTACTTTCCAATGACCAAAGTCCTTTCCACTGAATTGTGGAGGAAGACTTGAAGTAGCAGACTTGTGAGAATCCATAAAGCACTATTGATCGTTAGCGTGAGCCTTTACGCTCCTTAACCAGCCCCCAACGACTGATACCAATTGAGAAACTACAAATAGTGCTAGTATAACAAATGTGAATTCAAACAAGCAAACAAACAATACGCGGAAAGTAAATAACACACAGAAATTTTTAACGTGGTAAAACCCAAACTGGGAAACGTCCACGGTTGTCCTCGCGACAACAAAATAATCCACTAGATGAAAAGAGATGTACAAACCTATCAACTACCTGCACTCACTGCGAGTTGATACTCCTGGTTATCTCTAACACCTTGACTTCACCAGAGCACCTTGATGTACGCACAAGACACTCGACTTCTTGATGAACACACAAGAAGACTCGAAGCCGAATTCACAATAACTCTTAAAGATCACAAAGATATGAATTGAGAAAAGGGGGAAGAAAGGGAATTGAGTTCAATAGCCACAACCAATTTCAATATCACAAACCTAACCAAAACACATGAACAAGGAGAAGGATGGACGGCCAAAGAACTATCTTGTTCTATGGAAGAGAAACCCTATTTATACTTAGGGTTGAAAACCTAGAAAAATGGGCCGAAACTGTGCAAACCGACTTTGGACGTTCGTACGTCGATATGACGTTCGAACGTCGCTACACAAAAATAAGCCTGCTGCCTAACATGACGTACGAACGCTCTAACTCGGTACGTACGTCTCCATATGAAAACACGTCTGCTGCCTACTTGGACGTACGAACGTCCTAACTGAGTACGTACGTCCTGACCAAAAGAAGTTTGCTGCTTCAGTGGACGTACGTACGTCCTAACCCGGTACGTACGTCCAGAACCCAATAACTTTTCCTGGACAGACCTAAGAGACACAAGGACACGAGACGACCATGCGTACATCTTGATTTTCCTAACAATGAATTCAAGGCGAGATAACCAAAGACACTTTGTCACAAAATTGATGTCAAACCACTTCGTGCCGGTTTCAGTTAAAACCATGTTTCACACTATTGGCAAAATGCTCATATGCCGACCGGAGTAGGACCATCACAGGTACACTGCCTGTTGCATGGAAGAGCAGCACATCACACAATAACTTATCCATATCTCCAGTCCAATGCACATAACACTGCTTACATAGCCTCGCAATGTTTCTTCCAAAATTACCGGGATGCATTCATATCAAATTGAGCAGAGCATTGCCATCACCAACAAAATAAAATAATAAAAAATGACAAAACCAAACAGACAAGATGCCAACTCCATAATATAAGTTTTCTGGTGTTACAAAATACACCCCAAACACGGTTGCAATAAACAGTCTAAAGGTGTCATTTGCAATATCCAAACTAACTTAACACAATATTGTTAACATATATATTCAAACAACCACATATGCAGAATAAAAAACAAACAGACACAACAAAGAAATTCAACGATTTCGATACTAGGCATTACATGCAGCATTTGCAACTTCTTAAGCAACCAAGGACGCTGGAATTTTTCATTCAACCCTATGAACATAGACACAACTGCTTTGTTCTCACCGAGCAAGTCTATTGCCTCCAAAAGCGCATCTTCTTCATCACCTAGGACCTTCGACAATGCTTCAGTAAGGTCGTCGATCTTTGGACTAGAAATATGATCTGCCAAAGATTTCACAACGTCCATCATCCCTTTGTTATATTCTGTGTCACTTGGATCAAAGCTGTCTAGGCGTGACTTCTTACGCTTGTTTTGCAAGGGTACAATGGAAGGTGGTATGGTATGTCTACGAGGCCCTTTCGAACTAGAGCTTTCATTAGTACTCAGCCCAGAATTTCTGGTGTGCGGAGCTTGTGGACTCTTACTTGTGCCGACTCCGTCCATTACCACAAAATCTTCTACTTCATCAGGTTCTGTCCTTAATGAATACACATTTTATGAGACTTTAGGGATAATGATTGGACACAAACGCCTAAACAATATTTAACGTACAACAAAGGTTTACCATTTGGTGAATCAACCGTGAAGAATTCTTCTTCTTGGTCTCCAGCGTCACCCCCATGACCACTTCATTCTCATTACCGATGATAATATACAACTGGTGATAATAGGAAAATTCTTTCCCACGTAAAGGTACCGCTACGGGATGTGCCTACATTTTCACATATATGTATATACTTGTATTAGTAGTTGGTATTGACATGGTGCTGATTTAATTGAATGGGATTGAAATACTAGAACGATTACCAGAAAATATTTATTCCAAGCGTCTTCGTCTCCAAATATAGTCTTGGTTCCACTATCGAAAGTGAAACCAAAACCACTAGCATCAATGAGTGCCTTCGATGTGAGGTATGAAGCCCTCAAAGTCTTCATGCTCGATCTAACATTCTCAGGCCCAACTAGCATCCCTAATGTCTTGTTCACAGCCACAACCGCTGCCTTGAGGGATTAAGTTTTTATCCCATTGTCGACACACTTACCTCGAAGCGCAACCTCTTCACACAAGGTATCGAGCATGACCTCAATCATTGGCTTCGTCCACCTAATCTGGGTTTTACCAGTTTGACGAGAACTAGCCTGGTTATGGGGTGGAAAGTATAACGGTTCTTGAGTAGGTTGAGTAGGTTGTGGAGGTGTAGTCTATTTGGGTTTCTTAGTCCTCCTTGGTGGTTTGAAGTTAATGGTTGACATGCCTAACAATATATCCATTCATCAAAACAACAAATACTTCAATAATAAAAAAAATTAATAGCTATTGTAATAGTCATACAAATACAACTCAAATATCCAAATACATAAATTGTTATAAATCATACATAACCATGAAAACAAAATAAAAAGTGATTCTCATTCTGGTTCGCTATTGTGGTAGTCCACATAATCAGCCCATATTTTATTGCGCAAATTGTCACGCCAATTGGTCCAAGCTTGGTACGGACCAATAAGAATCCCACCCCTACCATTTCCATTATCGACTTCAGGTATTGGTTCTGGTTGGTCGTCCTCCCTCGGTACCCATGGCTGCCAAACATCCGTAGGATCGATGTCTTTCAGAAAATTATGCAACGCACAACAAGCCAAAATAATCTTGGTATGCGTTCTCACATCATGGAAAGGAGCATGCCTAAGGTACGCGAATCTCTTTTTCCGCATACCAATAATCCTCTCAACCACTCCACACATTGATGAATGTCTCCAATTATACAACTCATCAGCATTTTGGGGAAAGTTGGTTCCTCGCTCTCGAAGATGGTACCGAACGCTGCGGTAAGGGGTTAAAAACCCCGGACTCAATGCAAAACCGGCATCAGCAAGGTAGTACTTACCGTCCGGTATAGTTAACCTCCTTTCCTGACGAGTAACTGCGTTCTGTAGCAAACGACCATCGTGGGCCGATCCCTCCCACCCGCTAGCACGTAAGTAAACCTCATGTCAAACATGCACGCTACGAGGACATTTTGGGATATTATACCTTTCCGGTTGCGATACCTAGTATGATCTTCAATGGGAACCGTGGTAGGAAAATGGGTACCATCGACCGCACCAACAGTATCCTATCCTGTAAAAAAGGTTTGATTAGTCTACAAGGATTTTTGAATAATATTTTTAGTTTGGAGTTGGTTCTAGAGTAAGAAATCAGACCTTACACAAGGCTGTCATGATTGGTTAGTGGTGAGTTGGCTTCGGTAGCATTGTTGACAACTTCCCTAAACAATTTAAGCATCGCGTCCAAGACTAGGTGGAAGAATCGGCTGACAGTTTCACCCGATCGATGGAACTCAAATCGTGTTCTTCGATTGCGGTTATCGTGTCCAACAATCAATAAGAACATGGCAACTTGCTCTTCCACAGTCACGTAACAGGAGTTTGCTAGACCTAAACGACGTAACCGATGACATAGTTGATGGAATGCATTACGTCTCATCCTTAGATTATCATGACAGCTACTGTCGTTATCTATCTAGAGTCTTGATAACCTAAACAAACGATCGGGATCTTGGTAGGTGTATGGCTCCCTAGGTAAACTAGGCAATCTGATATACCTCATACACCGGGGTCGACGACGTTGCATCACAGAAGAGACAGCCACAATTGCTATAATTACAGCCACCAACCTACGTTCTTCCTCCTCAGTTGGCATTCTACAAAACACCCAACCCGTTAAAAAGTGTGTATATATATATATATATATATATATATATATATATATATATAAAACAATTCGTAAATAATCAAAGAAAATAATCCATTTCATTTATATAAAATTGTTTGAACATCTTATGATAGAAATCGAAAACACATCAAAATACTTAAATCGTTTTACATTTCAAGTTACAAGACTAAAAACAACTTCAACAACACGACAATCAACATAACCAAAACTACAACCACTAGCTTCCTGGCCAACCACCAACTATCAGACACAGCTGGAAGCGTAGTTGGTAAGGTGATGGGTGGCAGCGAATGACGTATCTGCGGCGCATCAACATTCCTATCATCTAAAACACCTGCATGACTAGAAAGATACTGGTTATATAGAATTTGGGCTTGGGCAATCGATTCACAGCCCTGGTAATCATTATTTGGGAAACCGTCTACTTGAGCCTTGGCGTCCGACCATTTTAAGTACCCCACGACGTACAAGATAACATATTTAACCATAATGATATCTGAAACAATATATGTAATATATTGAATTTATGTTACCACACATTAAAAAAATAGATTGAATTTTAGGCATGTCATTCATATATCTTTTTAGCTCTATATATATTTCAAAGATATTTATATCTCTGATTATATCTTTACGCAAACAATTTATTTTACATACTATCTTTGAATATATCTTTCCAATTTATCTTTGAAGTAACTTTAATTTATACATATTGTTGACATGTAGCATAACGTAAACTTACAAATTTAAACTTCATCAAGATAAACTAGTTTAAATAGCATACTACTTATTACACTCATGAATAATACCATTACTCATATACAATAGCTTTTATTTAAACTAGTTTAATTGCCTAAACAGTTCAAGTAAACATGAAGAACATGACAACATGGCATCCATACATCAGCTTAAATATAGGCATTGAATTAAAAACATGGCAACACATGTATTCCTAAACAGTTCATATATGCATTCTCATTCAAGTTCAATTCAACAATGATAAAAATACAACAACTTTACATGTATTCTCATTCGGTTCATATATATTTTAAAAATGCGATAATGTACAAACAAACCTGGTTTAGTAGTGTTGAACAAAGAAGATTTAAACAGACAGTAACAAACGAGACCTGCACCAAGATTTACAATTTGTTTTACCACATATTGTAAACTTTAAAACATGATGACATCATTATTTGAAAGTGCACTAAGCATTCACAATACTATTACCTGATCAAGTTATGCAAACAGAACAACCGAGAATCAATACTGAAAAAAATGGCAACTAAGTATTGAGACTGTAAATAAAAAAAGGTATGAATTAGAGAATTTTTTTTTTTGCTAACCAATTTGATTAAAGTAGAAATGCATTACCGGGAGTTTTGAAGAAATTTCCGTACTGTACCGCTACAAAAATATCGGAAAAGAACACATTCAACATTGATTCTTTGAATTTAACAATCAATAAAAAAATATTGAAACACTTTACAATGTGAACATATAACAGACATAAATTGAAACACTTGAAAAACAAAACCCACTTTACTAGGGTTAGGGTTTGTAAACTTTTCATGAATTTTAATGATACACAGTAAACACAAAATATTTCTATCGATAGTAAACAAAAATTGAATCAAATTTAAAAATCCCCCAATTTTAGGATTAGTGTTTTCAAATTTCATAAAATCGAAACAAATGTAATGAAACTGAACGAAATAATGTATAACAAATAGTAATTGAACAAAATTGAATAAGCCAATTAGTAATTGAACAAAAAATTAAAAACCCTCAACTTTTTAAGGTTAGGGTTAAACATTTCAAAAAATATTGGAGAGAAATTAAATTAAACACAAAATTGAACACACAGTAGTAGAAATTGTTACAAATAATAGTAAAAATTGGTAGAAATTATCAATTTGAAAAAGACCCAAATTGAGTTTTTTTTAGGGTTTGTAAAAAAAATTTCAGTAGAGATGAACACTTGGAAGAGATAAAGAAAAAGAGATAAACAGAAAAAATGAAGAGTTAGAGAAGAAAAAACTTACCGCAACAGTGATGATGATGGTGGAGACGATGAGTGATAGAGACGATAGTGATGGTGGAGACGAAGAGTGATAGAGATGATATTGATGGTGGAGACGATGAAAAATATTCAATCGGTGGAGACGATGATAGATATTCAATCGGTGGAGGTGTAGGCTTCACTGCCATTCTTGTCGAGAGAGATTAGGTTTTGGTTGTTTTTTTATTTTTCGTTTGCTTTTACACCTGGCGAATGAAAACATTTGCCTCAGGCAAAGAAAATTTTTCCTAGGGGGGTCAGGAATTATTTTCCAGCATTTTTGTGGCAAATAGGAGCACGTGACCATCTCAGGGAAAATTTGCCGGATTTTTGCCCGACCGTTCAAAATGTTATCAAACAGTGTCAAATCCCCCCCCAAAAAAAAAAATCGGAAAAATACCCATTTGCCTGAGGAAAAATGAGTTATCAAACGCACCCTTAGTGGAAAAGATAACTGTTTTGTTTTGTTTTGCTATTGATAATGATATTGAGCAATCAAGACTTAGATCTAATGAACAAAACTAATAATAAAGAAAAAGCACATACACACAAAACAAAATATGATCACGGAGAACCGTAGGTCTCAATACCCAGTCTAAAACTCGATACGTGTTTTAGTCTACTGATAGAGGACTTCTTACACCCTCTATCAAAAGATTATATTTTTAAGTTGAAGTTCCTTCTTGTGCCTGTATATATTGAAGATCAAAGTAGACAAATAACAAGCAAGGGTCGTACCCACCTCAGAGGGGGAGATCTTAGCTCAAACACAATAGAAAACAATGGTTAAGAAACACCAAGGGAATCAATAATAAGATTGGAGATTGATTCTACTTCCTACAGGCAATAATAAATAATAAATCCCAACTTAAGAATATGGAGGATATGAAAAAAAAAGATATATGATGACATAGCGGGAATAATTGGTATCCACAAACTAGATCATGCAATCATAACATGTTGTTCCTCATGTTCAATCTATAATAACTAATTAGTCACCTCTCAGCTATTCTAACTAGTTATTAATACCTATAATAATCAAGTAGTCACCTATCAGCTATTCCACCTAATTAAAACAGGGATTCTCTTATGCATGCTATTGAATATGTTTCATTAATTAAATCCCCACCTCTCAGCTATTGAATCTAATTAACTCAACATATTATTCATAACTAAATCATCACCTCTCAGCTATTTGATTTAATCACAAAAGGGTTCCAATAAAAGATATATATTATAAACACGTAATAATCACCTCTCAGCTATTTCACTACACATCTACAATAAATATAAATACTACCATTAAAAGCTAGGTCTCCCTAAACCCTAACAATAATATTTTAACATCATGGATAACAATAACATACAAATAATCATACTTACCTCATACTGCAGATAGAAGCAAATAAGCATTAAGAACTTTGAATCACAATGAACAAGAGAAACAAACATGATACTTTTACATCACCTAGAAAGCTTCCACCATCCCCACATGAAGAATTAGCTACTCATCCTCAAGGAACGAATAAATAAATCATAAAACATCATAATGGAAAATAATGGATTGATATTGAATTGAATACAATGAAGAAGAAGATCGAAGATCAACTCTTCTTCAATGGATCTTAAAGTGGAGGCTAAAAGATAATAAACCCTAGTTACAACTTCTCTTATATAGATATTACAAAGTAGAATACTTGTATGCAAAGACTTCCAAACTTGGTGAAATTCGTGGCTGCTGCTGTTGGTCTCCTAGAGGGATTATGCAATCAGCAAAACCTAATTCTCTTGTGCTTGAATTGTAGCTTGGGCTAAGACCTTCAGTTTCATAGCTCATGGGCCCCAATCGGACTTCTGGATCTTCTTGTGGAGCCTTTTTAAGATTAAGACCCAAAATAGAAATTCAGGTCAACGAAAGTCAACAGAGTTGACCAAAGTCAGCAAGGTCCAACAATTGACCGAAAGTCAATAGAAGTCAACCGAAGTCAACAGTTGACTAAAAGTCAACAGTTGATCGAAAGTAAAGTCAACAGGGTTGACCAGAGTTGACCGTTGGTGCCCTTAGCAGATTTCGCGGATGCAAATATCCATTCTTCTTCCCTTGTGCCAATAAGACCTTTTTGCTTGTTTTTCTCGACGTTTTGCGGGCTTTTACACAATATTCGCATTTCGGCTCATGAAACCTACACAAAAGACAAGAAAACACTAATCAATAGATATAATACAATAATATAAGCTAAGTGCTAGACAAACAAGGTGTTATTCGGGGGATAAATATACACTTTTGAGGTCCGATCAAATATCCCCAAACAGCACTTTGCTTGTCCTCAAGCAAAGATGAGAAGAAAGAATAAGGAACTCAAAAAAGAAGTATAACTAAGGTGATTGCATTAACCATATGCATCAAGGATTTTATCCACAAGGGTTTCTCAGGTGAAGGAGTTATAGTCTCTTGAGGTTTTTTCAGAGAAGATATCCACAAACTTACTACAATGACTAATCCAAAAATAGAATGTTTTACCATGTACCTCAGAAATGGTTATATCAAGGATAAGGATAAGTATTGTAAAATCGTTAATATGAGATAACATATTACAAATGCACGAATAAGATATGAAATATAAACGAAGCATAACGGTCTCAAATGCATCGAATACAGGTATGTACCCATACTACCACGGGTCTTAAGTCACCTTTAGAAAGGTCGCTTTGACTTCTGCCTCACAGTCATACACTCAAAAATAAAGTCACTCAGAGATGGTGTTTATCATTTTACCTCTATATGAGGAAAGAAGATGGACAATCATCTCACATATATTAATAAGAACGGACTGGTGTAATAGAATGAACTTAGTTTCAAAGAATGGAAAAATTAGCCTTGCTTGAGATGTCGAGTTTTTCACATTAGCACCTTCTCACTTACTCGCCACATCCTACCATATCAGCTTAGATTTATAAAAGACAGTAATGGGTTGTAACTTGCCTTAGGACAGGGCTAGAAATGACACAGGCTTTTGTGAAATATTTTTGGAACATTCGGGCCTTCAATACTTGTGATTTGTAATAATAGCACATGGAGAAATTTTTGGAATTTTTCTTTTGGAAGAAGTATTTCTCATCTTCTTTTGGGAAAATTTCAATGAAACTCTAGCATATTTGGGAAGGTAAAATTGATAAAAAATACAACGTACTTTACCACTTTTTCCCATTAATACAATGTACAAAAAAGCTGACCAAACAATGCTTGTACTTTCGTTTTGTTTTCACTTTATACAATCTGTTAAAATGAAGCTAACAGACTGCTTATCTGTACAAGATTATCTGACGTGGCTTTATCTAATTAAGTTAATTTGCTGAGGTGTAAAAACATAATAAAAATTTTAGTAATCCACGTGTCAGCAGATGTTGTTACCACATGTTTCAATCTCAACCGTTTATAAAATCGCTCGTGATTCTCACGTGATTCTCTGTTAGAAACAAGTTACACCACTTCTTCTTCTCAAATCGATTTTTCCCCAAATCAAAGTTAGGTTTGATATTAGAAAGCTAGGTTTTTTGAAACTTTGATTTGGTGACTGAAGTAGACTGTGTAGCGGCTACATGTTTCGTGACTTTCGCCTATAATCTAATTTACCGTTTCTTCTCTTCTTAAAATAACAACCCTAGATTCTTGCTGAATTACAACGTGGAATACGATCGACCAAGGCGCACAATAAGTAATCCTTCTACCGCGATTACTACATCTCTACTACTCCCAAAAAAGCTTCCAGCAGAAGTAATAGTGGAGAGTGGAGACCGTCTTTCTCTGGAAAGGGAAAGTGAGAAGTGAGATTCGATTTTCGAATTTGGTTTTTTCATCAAAACCACGTTTTTTTTTTTTTTTTTAACACTTTCACCAAAACCAAATTCACCAAACTTTTCGAAAGAAACCGAGAGAAAGAAAGAGAGAGAGATTTGTATGTTTGAGATCTAGGGTTTTAGAGTTTAAGAAAGAGATGACGAGTTCATATCAAAAGGAGAGATTATCAATAACTCCTTTTAGTTTCAACACCAATTTCAGGTAATGGAACAAGTTCTGTTGATGAAGGTCTTTCTTCTCGTCTTCGTGAAACTGGATTTGATGAAGATTCAATTAAACGGAAAGATAGAACAGCTCTTATTGCTTATATCACTAAACTAGATTCTTCTCTAATTTTGATATTAGAAAGCTAGGTTTTTTGAAACTTTGATTTGGGAAAAAATCGATTTGAGAAGAAGAAGTGGTGTAACTTGTTTCTAACAGAGAATCACGTGAGAATCACGAGCGATTTTATAAACGGTTGAGATTGAAACATGTGGTAACAACATCTGCTGACACGTGGATTACTAAAACTTTTATTATGTTTTTTACACCTCAGCAAATTAACTTAATTATATAAAGCCACGTCAGATAATCTTGTACAGATAAGCAGTCTGTTAGCTTCATTTTAACAGATTGTATAACGTGGAAACAAAACGAAAGTACAAGCATTGTTTGGTCAGTTTTTTGTACATTGTATTAATGGGAAAAAGTGGTAAAGTACGTTGTATTTTTTATCAATTTTACCATTTGGGAATCTTCCTTTCTTTTTGGATTTGGAATGGTTTGGAAGATTCTGGATTTTTCTGGAATTTCTTCAAGCTTTTTGATTTTCAATATTTGGTTCATCTCATTAGTTTGGAGATTTCTTTGTATTTCTCCTTTCTTCTTGTAACCACATAAACAATCATTCTCATGTTCCAAAAACATGGAATGAACTTAGTTTCAAAGAATGGAAAGATTTGCCTTGCTTGAGATGTCGAGTTTTTCACCTTAGCACCTTCTCACTTACTCGCCACATCCTACCATATCAGCTTAGATTTACAAAAGACAGTAATGGGTTGTAACTTGCCTTAGGACAGGGCTAGAAATGACACAGGCTTTTGTGAAACATTTTTGGAACATTCGGGCCTTCAATACTTGTGATTTGTAATAATAGCACATGGAGAAATTTTTGGAATTTTTCTTTTGGAAGAAGTATTTCTCATCTTCTTTTGGGAAAATTTCAATGAAACTCTAGCCTATTTGGGAATCTTCCTTTCTTTTTGGATTTGGAATGGTTTGGAAGATTCTGGATTTTTCTGGAATTTCTTCAAGCTTTTTGATTTTCAATATTTGGTTCATCTCACTAGTTTGGAGATTTCTTTGTATTTCTCCTTTCTTCTTGTAACCACATAAACAATCATTCTCATGTTCCAAAAACATGGGTAAAAAGACCTAGAACATTCTAAGGGTATTTACTCCTACAATAGAGTTGGGTAAGGATAATGGGCTCAAGAAAAAGGCTAAGTAACAAGAAAGGCTCAGAATGGTTAACCTAAGGAATAAAATATCATCAGGGTAGGCTAAGGTAAACAGGGTTTATCTAAATGTCTTTGTATCATTTCTAAGTACTGATATGGTGATCACATCTTGAATAAGCTACAAGACCCAAGTTTATATTACTCCCACTTGATGTCATCTCAAGGCTAACTATAAAAATGAATATGAGACTAAAAACAGACAAAACTGAGAGGTTGAGTCTTTTGACTCTAGATGTACGTAATAACTCTCCAAGAAAAGGACGGGGCTCAAAAGCTCACTGGGTTAAGTCTCTACACTTATTCCTCAAGTTTCTCAAGGTGTAGTTGTATTTGCACATGTAATCTATAATAAATGCAGATGAATGTCATGCTTATGCTCATGCAAATGTAGTATAAGACTCAACTACTTGGTGAAGCAATAAATGTCCTTAAACTTGAAAAGGAAAGAATTCAACCATTATGTTCATCATTGATGGTGTACTTATCCTATTTTTTGAAAAAGTCTTTGTAAGAAAGATTTTTGTTGATTTTTCTCATATTTTTTTGAATTTTTACACAAGTATGGATAAAGGATTCTGAAAATCATTTGCAAAAATGATTGAAATACTTCCCCACCCCCAAACAAAGAGATTGCCTTGTCCTCAAGGCTCACACTAAGCAAAGGAAAAGAGAGAGAGAAAGATATTACCATGAATGTGCTAAAAATTCAAACCGCTTTATAGATTCCTGTCAAACAAAATTATCTCCATATAGAGACTACAAGAAATTCCATACTATGACACAACTGAAATAAAGGACTGACTCAACAAAAAAAAAAAAAAAATCATATCTTAAAACAATGCATTTTGTAACCACAATAATTATCAACCAGTCAAACGACAATGAGAGAGTGGGTGGGCCGGCCGCGCCCACCCCCAAACAGAATTGAGCACAGATGGTAGAACGGGTGGTTTAACAGCCAAAATGCAGATAAACCCGGCAACAAAAAGAAGCAATAAAACACGACCGGGTTTAGAAGATACACAGGGCTGCCTCCCAGGAGCGCTAAGTTTAACGTCTTCAGCCAAACAGGAGGACAAACATGGCTCACTCCCTAGATAAACGCTACTCTAAACAAAGATACAGGTGAGATAAAACGTTAGAGTGGAATGCGCGAGATCCTGATGTCTAAGATACAACAAGAGTCTTTTAAAGTCAGATACTCGAGACTTAATAGAAGATGGGAAATGACTTCCCCACCCCCAAACAGAGCGGGAAACAGGTCTGTTTGGTGGTGATGCTTAAGAAAAAAAGTGTGCACTGGATCAATTATACTCAGCCAGTAAGAGTTTGTGGACTAACGGTCTCGGCACTTTCAACCACACCTCTCAACAGAAAAAGAGAGGGTCCGGATACCAGCAGGTCAAAGGCCAATCTAAATAGGTAGGATCCTCTAAGATAGTTTTCGGAGGCCTTAACTCATGAAAATGCCTAAGACATTGACCATTGACATGAAATTCAGAATCGTCTGCAAGATTAACACATGTAATAACATTATAAGGATTTACTGCAGACACATCAAATGGGCCTGACCAACGGGACATAAGTTTGCCAGAAAATAAATGCAAACGAGGGTTATAAAGCAAAGCTTTGTCGCCAATTTGAAAATAAAGCTGATTTTTCTGTTCGGTAGTAAAAGATGAAAACATGATAACATGATGACTACCGTTCGACTCTAATTGGGCACATTTCATCTCGGGAAGAAGAGGATCAGGAGATGGAGGGATGGTCTCGACTTGGAACTCAGAATCAATGCAACAAACCGAATCAAGGGCCTCAGGGTCTTTGGGGACAAAGATAGGCACAGAATCAAGAAGAGTCTTGGTCTGGGCAATAGATTGGTCGATGTTGAAGTCAACATTATGCATGGTAGGGCAATTAACAACCGGATCTTTAGGGCTAGGTACCATCTCATAGGGTAGAGAATCAAGAAGGCACACATCTTTAGATAAAGAAAGATCAGGGGGTCATTGGCCAAGATTAAAGATATTTACTTCAACAGTCATAGATCCAAAAGTGAGAACCATAGAACCATTCCGGCAGTTTATGAGAGCATTAGAGGTGGCCAAAAATGGTCCGCCAAGGATGATGGGAACCGAGTCATCGACAGTAGGCTCGGTATCCAACACCACAAAATCAACAGGATAGTAAAAGTCAGACACTTTAACTAATAGATTCTCAACATTTCACTCTAGGTACTTTCAATGATCTGTCAGCCAGTTGTAAAGACATGCTCGTGGGTTTCATGTATGTTAGACCTAGGCTGAGGTACAAGGAATAAGGCAAGAGATTAACACTCGCTCCTAAGTCTAACAAAGCTCTACCCATGAACTTATCACCAAGCTTGTAGGGTATGGTCGGTTTTCCAGGGTCCTTATATTTTACCACGCCGTTATGTTGGACAAGTGCAGAGAATTCTTCCGCCACAAACGCGTTTTTAGGCACATTTGTTTTTCTCTTGGCGGTGCACAAGTCCTTCAAAACCTTAGCATAGGAAGGTATCTTCTTAATAGCTTTGAGGAAAAGTATGTTAATATTTATATGTTTAAACACATCAAGTACCTCCTCAGTTTGTACTTCCTGGAGAGACCTTGTGAGTCTCTGGGGGTAAGGTACAGGCGGGTTGTAAGTTCGTGGAGAATCCACAATCTCACGGGCAGTCTTCTTCGGCTTAGAGGTGGTCGCCTCATTTGCCGGGGGTTTAGGTGGGGCAACAGGTGTAGAGGTAACTGGGGTCACAATGTTGGGACTCGGTGTATAACTAATTTGGTTATCAACTTGTTTACCTAACCTAAGGGTAGAGACCCAGTTAACTTCAGCAAGTGGTGCAGATGTAGACGGAGTTTCCGTCACCAAAGCAATTTCTTTGCCCTTGGGGTTCGGGATGGACTGTCCCAAAAATTGACCCTTTTCATCAAGTTTTTGTTCAATCCTCTGGATGGCTTGGGCATTTGATTCAATGGACGCTTACGTCTGTTGAATGAAACGGGCAAGCACATCCTCAAGGGAGGTCTTAGGAGGGGCAGATTGATTGGTCGGCACCTGGTCGCTGGAACTACTCATGTGATGAGCATTGTTCGAATGAGGGGGGACCGTTACCTTGTTCTGATTTTATTATTACCAACATACATGGCATTACTACGTTGCCCATAAAAGTTATTAAAACCAGATGGAACCGCATAATGATTATTTGAATAAGAAAGATTGGAGCGGTCCATGTATGGGTACGTGTCATTGCCCTTAGTAAAGTTGGTTTGCCCAGCGTAGCTGAATGCACAGGCTTCCTCAGTTTTTGGTGAATTATAAAGGAGAGGGCACACATCGGCAGTATGGGTCTGGTCATGACATGCATCACATTGGAGAGTGGAGGCACTCATAACAGGTGATGTGGGCTTTAAGGACACCTCAAGTGCTTCTACTTTTTTTACTAAACCTTGAAGTAAAGTTTTAAGCTCGAGGTCGAGTTCGACCTCATATGTGCTTCTAGGTTTATCATATGAGTCCAGGGTAGTGTTTCTCAGGGTTGGTCTAGGTAAGTACCAATTTTGGCTATCATTAGCTAGTTTTTCAAGGAATGCAATAGCCTTGGTGGTGGAGAAATCAAGGAAATCTCCACCACTCATGTTATCAACTGTGCCTCTAGTTTGAGTATTAAGGCTCCTATACAGAATCCTAACTTTTTCAGTGTCATCGACTTTGTGGTGTGGACATTGAAGAAGTAGGTCGTGAAACCTCTCCCATGCATCAAAGAATACCCCACCCTTTTTTTGCCGGAAACTTCTTATGGCATCAACTATGTCATTAGTTCTAGTAATAGGAAAGAATTTGGTCAAAAACCTTTTACTTAGTTGAGCCCAAGTGACAATAGAATTAGGAGGAAGGCTATGTAACCAATGATATGCTTTATCCTCAAGAGAGAATGGGAACAATCTTAGGCTAACTTCCTCCTCAGATAAATGTTTCTCCCTAAAAGTATGGAGAACAGTCAGAAACTTATTGAGGTGTTGATATGGATCTTCCCTTGGAAGTCCATGGAACTTAGGCAACATGCCCACAATCTGTGGGCGAATGCCATAGCTATCTGCATGTGTCTCGGGTAAGACAATGCAAGTAGGTGGCCCAGTGGCCAAAGGTGAAAAGTAATCCCGAAGGGTAGCTTCTTGAGCCATAGGTGCAGGATGTACTTCAGAAAGTGAAGTTAAGTTGTTGAACTCTTCTTCAGAAGGTAAGGAGGTTGAGTTATGAAACTTTTCCTCAAAAGGAGTAGAGAGGTCCGTGATTGTGCTCTTTGTGTAGATTATTGGTTTGGACAAGATTTTACCTGTTCTAAGATGCATGCAACATGCGCATTACATATGCCACAAAAGTCCTAACCATTCAAAAACATCTAACAAGGGGCTCAAAAACTGATTTTATTTTGTGTTCACCCAAGTCAATGAGTTTTCTCCAAGCTTCATGAATGATTCTTCCTATATCTCGAGAGTCAAGCAGCTAATAACCAATGTGGGAGGTTGTCCGTGCCTAAACACGTTCCTTAATTATATAACCACAATTGATTCTACAGATAAATCCGTAGGGGTTCCAGACCCAATTCCTGACTTGTGCTCCAATCAAAGAAAAATCAAGCAGTACTGGTTGAAGTATCCGTCAAGGTCTCAATGTGAACATCGTGATAGCATGACTTTAGTTGATTCAATTTTAAGGCTTAGATATTACAATGAATTAATATTTAGGTTTCACTTATAGGCCAGGTCCGCTTTGCAGTCCAGGTTTAATAAGTTAAAACAGAAATTGAAATCAAGCAACAATCAAGGTCATGCTAATCAATACAGAAACTCCTCTTGCAGGGGATTCAAGGAGGGTTGAGAGAATGCTTACCTCCCACTTTGTGCTAGAAAGTAAAAATTACCACACAAGCGCACAAATGTGGGGAGAAGACGAGTTGAAGTCGACTAAGGGGAAACCGCTCCTTGGGTTTCAATCGTCCTTAGGAGTCGTTCCTTAGTAGACCCAATGCTAGCTCCACAACCTTGCTCTACTACCCGCATAGAACACACAATAATAAAAATCCTAGCAACACCTAATTAAAAATATTACAACTGCGACCCCTTCGTGGATCGAATAATTAATTAACTTACAAGTGCTTAAAAATACTGAAAAATATATACTACTTAGTTCACCTCACGATCTCTCAACAGTAAAAGATTTAGCTAAATTGGAGTTCTGGAACGTCCTGGAAAAATCACGCAAAATGAGCAAATTCCCTGCCTGGAACTGCCAGTTCAGTAATTTCTGCAAAGGTTCCCGTCTTTGGACGAAAAATTAAATATCTTCCGCTACTCCAAAAATCTTGAAAAATTTAGGGCACGTAGATCACCCCGAAATGTTTCAGCCGAAAGGAGTCCTGGATTGCCCTGGAAAAATCACGCAACGTCGAGCGAATTTTCTGCCTAAAACTCGACTCGAGATTGTTACAGACCAAAGTGATCTCGACTCGAGGTCAGGCCCACTTCGGAACAGTAACTTCAGGAAAAATTCCTGAATGCGCACCTTTCTTCAAACTTTGATATCTACTAAAACGAGCTTTTTCAGATCCGTTTTCACTGCAAGATCAACAAGAGGACTAAGTAACTAGACACCTAAAAATATTAACTAAAACAAATATAAATTGAAGGGTGGGAGGGATAGAAGTGGGATGATGTCCCGAAAAAACTATTCTCTTTTATGCTTGAATGAACTTCGTTCCTTAGAGCGGCAACGACGTCATTTTGATAGAGGACTTTTTACACCCTCTATCAAAAGATTGTATTTTTAAGTTGAAGTTCCTTCTTGTGCCTGTATATATTAAAGATCAAAGTAGACAAGTAACAAGCAAGGGTCGTACCCACCTCAAAGGGGGAGATCTTAGCTCAAACACAATAGAAAACAATGGTTAAGAAACACCAAGGGAATCAATAATAAGATTGGAGATTGATTCTACTTCCTACAGGCAATAATAAATAATAAATCCCAACTTAAGAATATGGAAGATATGAAAAGAAGATATATGATGACATAGGGGGAATAATTGGTATCCACAAACTAGATCATGCAATCATAACATGTTGTTCCTCATATTCAATCTATAATAACTAATTAGTCACCTCTCAGCTATTCCAACTAGTTATTAATACCTATAATAATCAAGTAGTCACCTCTCAGCTATTCCACCTAATTAAAACATGATTCTCTTATGCATGCTATTGAATATGTTTCATTAATTAAATCCTCACCTCTCAGCTATTGAATCTAATTAACTCAACATATTATTCATAACTAAATCATCACCTCTCAGCTATTTGATTTAATCACAAAAGGGTTCCAATAAAAGATATATATTATAAACATGTAATAATCACCTCTCAGCTATTTCACTACACATTTACAATAAATATAAATACTACCATTAAAAGCTAGGTCTCCCTAAACCCTAACAATAATATTTTAACATCATGGATAACGATAGCATACCAATAATCATACACCCTAACAATAATATTTTAACATCATGGATAACGATAGCATACAAATAATCATACTTACCTCATACTGCAGAGAGAAGCAAATAAGCATTAAGAACTTTGAATCACAATGAACAAGAGAAACAAACATGATACTTTTACATCACCTAGAAAGCTTCCACCATCCCCCCATGAAGAATTAGCTACTCATCCTCAAGGAACGAATAAATAAATCATAAAACATCATAATGGAAAATAATGGATTGATATTGAATTGAATACAATGAAGAAGAAGATCAACTCTTCTTCAATGGATCTTAAAGTGGAGGCTAAAAGATAATAAACCCTAGTTACAACTTCTCTTAAATAGATATTACAAAGTAGAATACTTGCATGCAAAGACTTCCAAACTTGGTAAAATTCGTGACTGCTGCTGTTGGTCTCCTAGAGGGATTAGGCAATCAGCAAAACCTAATTCTCTTGGGCTTGAATTGTAGCTTGGGCCAAGACCTTCAGTTTGATAGCTCATGGGCCCCAATCGGACTTCTAGATCTTCTTGTGGAGCTTTTTTAAGATTAAGACCCAAAATAAAAATTGAGGTCAACGAAAGTAAACAGAGTTGACCAAAGTCAGCAAGGTCCAACAGTTGATCGAAAGTCAACCAAAGTCAACAGTTGACTGAAAGTCAAGTCAACAAGGTTTACCAGAGTTGACCGCGGGGTGCCCTTAGTAGATTTCACGTGTGCAAATATCCATTCTTCTTCCCTTGTGCCAATAACACCTTTTTGCTTGCTTTTCCCGACTTTTTGCTGGCTTTTACACAATATTCGCATTTCGGCTCATGAAACCTACATAAAAGACAAGAAAACACTAATCAATAGATATAATGCAATAATATAAGCTAAGTGCTAGACAAACAAGGTGTTATTCGGGGGATAAATATACCCTTTTGAGGTCCGAACATATACTTACAAACCAACAATCCACTATGAATAAAGTAAAGTACAATTGAGATTAATACCTACGAAACTCTATTGTAGCATAATCTTCCACCACTTGTAAATTGCATAAACTCCCAAGCCTGTCATTATCTGAAGTCTAATTCTTTACCCTCTTCACTCTACGGGATCAAGTATTGATCATGAATAAGCTTCAATATGTATGATGTGATGTGTGTGAAAAAATGTTCCTAAGTTCTAGATGCAAGAAATTTGAGAACACAAGAGGGAGAATAAAAACTAAAAGTACTTGATAATGGAAAACACAATATTTCTCTCTTAAGCTTGCCGCTTGACTTCTAATGAGGAGTACATATATATAGGTAAGTTAAACCTCCTCAAAGTCTTGCTAAACAAATCTAAAACGTGCATAGAAATCTGCCCGTGATGCGACTCGCGGTCAACTCAAGGCCCAAAGGACCGTGACTTGCGGTCAAACCCAAGTTTGACTTTTTAAATAAAACTTGGAAAACTTTTTGTCGGAACCTGTAGCACTTGTGGCACCGCTACTCATGGTCAAACCCTAAAGCCAAACCAGTTTGACTTTTCACCAAAAGTGTTCTACCAGCATATGTAGCGCTAGTCGAGGTTAAATGGACCTGGACCAAATTGACTAGGGTTGATTGTTTTTAATAAAAACCTCAGGGACTTGTTTTTGTAAAAACAAAAGGACAAGGACAAATGTATTTTTGCATATAGTCTCCAAAAATTGTTATATGCATAAAATCATGAATAAAACATTTTCTAAACATTTTTCAAAGCCGATGAAGACATAAAATGAAATGCAATGCATGTGTATACCTATAATGATTCCACTTGATCTGAAACTTGTGTCCTTTGATGATCCTCTCGATGAATGATGCTTCAAAATAATGTTTTACCCTCATTCACTCAAACTAAGAAAATCACGTAGGTGAGTTGTCCAAATATTCTTGACAAAGTGTAGCAACAATTCCCCCCCCCCCCCCCCCCCCCCCCCCCCCCCCCCCCCCCCCTTTGTCGAATCTGGTGATAAAACCCATATGTACATTATTAGATTATCATTGAGCCTATTCTCGAAACACAACATTATCTAACTATGACAATAGTTTTATCACTCACAAAAAATGGATACAAAAGTGGATTGTATAAAATAAAAACTATCATGAACGTCACATTTTACTTGATCTTCCAAGAAACTACTTATATTTCCGGTTTAGGTCTTCACACTAAGTCTTCAAGATTTAATCTTTAGCAAGTATCGAGTTAAATAACCAAGAATAAATAGTAAAGACAAAATAATGAACGTGAAGTACAAGAAAATAAACAATTCAAATTATGCACTTTCTCTCCAATTTTGTCACAACCCCCAAACACAAATAGAGTACAAACTCCCCCAGACTCATAACCCATCCAGGAGTAACAATCAACATGAGTGACACCTCCCACAACCTGCATTCAATGGCCATCCTCAAAAGGCACATCATCCTCCCCAGACAACTCCTTAACCTCAACACCTTCAAAAGAAGGTCTCTCAAATCCAGGAACCCACAAAAAATCGTCAAGGTGATTAGACAAAATCTTATAAGTTTGAAGGGCAGGTGTAAGGTTCCTAACAGAACGAAGACCAAAGATAGGAAGATAAAGATACCCTATCAAATGCATAACAAGACCAGGGAGGATAAGACGAGTACTAGCATAAGTAAGAGTATCATACATATTCGTGCACACAAAAAAACTTCACTAGTTATACATCAGAATCCACAAAAACCAAACAACCTCAGATGGAAGCTCTTTGGGCTTAGAACACCCCAGAGTGTTACAATCAATCCACTGAGCAACAATGTATTGGTTTCTAAGAAGTTCTTTACAATGAAGAGTGGAGTTGGGATTTGCATTTCCAACTACCATAGTTAAAACATCAGGAGAATAATGTTTAAAAACAAATATATTATCATTCCCTATCGCATTAGGAATCAAAGGAATGTCAATGTTATTAGAAATGGTTTGGGCACTAAACTCCATACAACAGAATCATCATAAGTATAGAAAGATAAGAATATGTAGTATAAAACCCACCAATCAAGAAATCTCCGCACCCAACTCATGAATTTTGGTAACAAGATATATATTTAAAGCGAGATTTTGAAACAAATCAGAATAAAATTCCTCTCCTCATTGCATCTTGGTGTTTCCATGGTAATGAAAAGATTCTTGATGCTATAATGAGCAGAACGAAGTAAGAATCGGTGAAAAAAAAAAGGTCAAAAACCATGAAAAGTAAAAAAATACTCAGATCTAGATTTTCTGTTCACGATGCGACTCGTAGTAAAAAGAGCTAAAAACGAGGTGAGAGAACGGGTAAGAATAAATAGAGAAAGTAAAAACGATTTGTTTTTTACTTATAACCCCACTAAGAATGGAAAAAGGATAGAAATACCCACCCACTACTTATAACCATATCTCCACTAATATAAATATACATCATACACAAAATATATCAAAATGATCATAAAAAAATTCACTACACAATAATCATGTGCAAAGTATGAACAAGTGTACATATAAGTGATATTCTTAAAGTATTTATAAGTCCTTGTGCCTGTAATAGTTGTCAAAGTAAAACAAGTAACAAACAAGAGTTGTACGCACCTCGAAGGGGGAATTCTTAGCTCAAACACAATAGAAAACAATAACTAAAGATCACCAAATGAATCAACTTAAAAAAATAAGATTGATTCTACTTCCTACAGACAATAAAATAAAATAAACTAATACTTAAATTAATATTAGAAGATGGAAAGAGATGGAAATGGTTAAGGGAGAGGATTGGTATCCACAAACTAAATAATGCAAGACACACATGATGTTCATTCATATTCAATTTATAGTAATTTCTTAGTCACCTCTCAGCTATTCCAAGTAATTACTAATGCACATAATAATCAAATAGTCACCTCTCAGCTATTCCATTCAATTAAAATAGGATTCTTTATATGTATTCATTGAATATACCTCATTAATTAAACCATCACCTCTCAGCTATTCAATTCAATTAACTCGATATATTTATAAACAAATTATCATCTCTCAGCTATTCAACTTGATTACAAAAGGGTTCCAATAAAAGAGATTAATTATAGATATGCAAAAGTCACCTCTCAGCTATTTCTTCACACATCTCCAATTAATCTAACACTATTATTATTACTAGGTCCCCTTATGATCTAACAATAGTATTTAATAACATTGATGCAACAACTACATAAACGATCATGCTTACTTCTTATCGCGAATAGAAATAAACAAGTATTAAGCAATTGAATCACAATGAATATAAAAGAACAATCATGGTGCTTTTTGCATTATCTAGAGTGTTTCAACCACTCCCCCTAAAGGGAACTTAGCTCGCTATTCATCCTTGATAATGATACCATAGAAGAAATAGTAAAAGTAACACAACATCATTAATGGAGAAGAGAAGAGATTATTATTATGATTGAAAATACTACAAGAGATTGACTTCAATTAAAAGGGATGTGTTTCCACCTCTCAAAACTTTAAAATCTCCAGTCTAAGAACTAATAAACCCTAGCTACTATTTGAGTCTGGCCTCATGAGATAGAAAACTCCTTTGTTTAGATGTAAAATATCCTTGCTTCATCCAAGATCTTCAAATTAGGTCAAAATTCGTGGTGGCTACTGTAGAGCTTTTAGAAGCAGCAAAACCATATAGAACCCTAATTATTTTAGACTTAAGTTGTAGCTTAGATCAATAGCTTCATATAGACAGCTTACGAACCCAAATCAGAGTTATGGATCATCATGTAGAGTAATTTTAAGATTGGACTTCAAATAAAGGGCTTCAATAGATCTTTTGACCTATGGACTTCAATATATCTTGGATTGAGTTGGGATTTGGACTAGGGATGGCAATCAGGTCGGGTCAGGTCAGCTTCAGGTCAGGTCAGTCGGGTTTTCAGGTCTCGACACCCAAACCTGAACCTGACCCGATGAAGGTATTTTTCTCAAAATATGAAACCTGAACCTGACCTGTCGGGTTATCAGGTAAGGTTCAGGTCGACCTGAAAACCTGAATACATATTTTATATTTTTTATATAAAGACCTGTCAAGATATGATAATGAACATTAAACATTAAACAATCTTCAGTGATAATATACAACCCAACTTTCTCTTCTAGTATGACTTAATCAACTACAACTAATCATAGAGTTCCCATTCAAAAACTCCAACCAATTTGCCCTGTTCACTTTTCTGACAGGTTGCTCATTGAAACTGCCTATTTTAATTTAGGGAAAACCTATTCTGTGTGCTTGTTGAAACTGCATATTGTGATTATGGGAATAATTAACAACTGTATATGCCTGGATTAGCTATAACAGATAGGTAAATAGTTGAACTAATAATGGGAAACAAATCATGATGAGAAAATCAATGTCTAAAACTTCAATCTCAATTAGCTAAAACAGGATTATGTTATGTAAACAACATCTTCAAATCAATTTCTCCCAAGTCAATTTCAATTAGCTAAAGCAGGATTATGTTATGTATATAACATCTTCAAATCGGAATTAGCTATGAAAACTTGAACTAGTCAAATCTTCAATGCTAAATAAATAAAAATTGTAAGACTATGCTAAATAAATAAAATTTGTAAGACTACTAGTGTTAACTCACTACAAAGAGAAGAGAATATAGTAGAGGAAGAAGAACCAGGTCGAAGAAAGAGAAGAATCAGGTTAGTGGTTACCTTCTTAGAAGAGTAGAGGAAGAAGAAAGAGAAGAACCATGTCGAAGCGAGTGAAAAAGGAGAGAAAGAGCCGCAGAGAATAGAAAACGATAGAGATATTAGAGTTTAGACCAGTAAAAACTAAAACTTGTATTAGGTTTTTTTTTTTTTTTTTTCCGGTCAGGTTTCAGGTCGACCCGACGGGTCAGCAAGAAAAACCTGAACCTGACCTGATTGTATATCAGGTCAATCGGGTCGACCTGATCAGCCTAAAAATCTAAGATATTCAAACCCAAACCTGACCCATATCAGGTCAGGTTCAGGTCAGGTTTCAGGTCGCCAGGTCTAATTGCCACCCCTAATTTGGACCACCCATCTTGGACATAAGGTCAAGTCCACAAGACTGGTCCAAGGGATATCCTCAGTAATATACATGTATAAATAGTAATTTCTCTTATTTGTGCAAATAACACTCTTTTAACGATTTTTCTTGGCTTTTGGCGGGCTTTAGCACAATATTTGACTTTTGGCTCAAGAAACCTACACAAATGACAAGAAAGCACTAATCAATAGATATTACACAATAATATAAGCTAAGTGATATGCAACAAGGTGTTATTTGGGGATATAAATACACTTTTGAGGACTTATCAATAAGCATGATATTTTTAGAAATGACAAATATCCTCATATACATGATATAAAATAATATATTTCCATTAAATCAGATATCAAGGATATAATTCAAGAATTAATTTAAACTTAAAACAAAAATAAAAGAACACAACTTTTACTATCATCTAAGCACACTTAATACCAACATCTACTTCTTTTCTTAAGAAGCATTTTCTTAGGTGGTCAATTCGTTGCACAAATCTCGGCAATTCTAGCATTAACTTTGATATCTCATCTATAGTCTCAATCTTATGATAAAAATTCTCAACCCTAATAGACTAACAAATGGATTCAAAAGGCAATGAGGCTATTACTTTCTTATAAATCCTAGAGGGTGCAAATCTAGAGAAAAGATGCTCAATGTGCTCATCAAGATAACAATCCATTTTCGGAACTCCCATACCATTGTTATCATACACAAAAGGGTAGCCCACCATCTTAAGGATCTTATGTTACAAATTAATATCAAGCTTTTCCCAAAGCTTAACTCTTACTAAAAAAGGATGTCTCGGGCTCTTGGCTTATGGTTACATTAATCATACCTATGAAAAACACCACAAGTTCTATAAGGATCGATTGAAGCTTTATAAGAACTAAAGTTCCATCTTCTTCCTTTCTCATGCATTCTCTCTAACAAAAAATGATACAACATCATCCTATCAACCAATGAGTCACAAGAAACTTCAAGGATAGTGAGTTTGACCAAATTAAATGCCAACAAACATAAATAATCCTGCAAAAATATATATATGATGACATGGATAATCATAAGAACCGACTATATCATAATTTATATTACTTTAATTCTTGAACCAAGTGATATATCATATAAATCTATCATTATAAGATCAATGTCACAATTGCTACATAATGGACAAAATATGAACAAACATGCAACCTTCATGTGTGTGATACATAGTCAAGTATAAGTGTGTTACCTCCAAATACTATAACCAAAACAACACATGAGTAAAAATAAGACACACTAGTAAAAGATACACACAAAAGGTAAGGCTTAGGTTGGCTTTAAGTTAATGGATAATATCTCTTATAAAAGAAATATGCACTAACTTTTATCATGCATAAGATAATCATAAAAATTTATTATGAGAGGTGCACATAAGAATTTGTGAAATTATGGAACAAGAGAGATATAAATATATGACACGTTTAAGTCAAACTAAGCGGACTTGGAAACAACCCGATAATGTTGAGGCAGTTGCTTCCCAAAATACAAAGAGCCAAACAAGGCTTCTCTTTGTCTTGTAGACATTCATGACAATTGTCTACACATACATTATGACTGCAAGAAGACATGCACATATATGTATGGATATGAAAATATTAAATGTAAGAATAAGTCAAGAAAACATATAAGCATGCATTTATTGACATAACATGAAACAATAGGATGTATTAGGAAAATATAATATCAATAACTACAAGTATGCATACCCTACACATATGCTTTCATGACTATAAAATCTTAAGATCCACACTTGTAAGTTATAAGCGAGAGTGCACAAAAGTGAAGAATCATAAGATGTTTAAACCTTGTATACCATGTAGAAATAAAGCAAAGATTCTTTGTATAATAATCGTTCAGCCCTAATCACAATATGCAAGTCAAATAGAGATTCATAGGCTCTCATGATAATGCAAAAACAATGCAAGAAAAATAAATCAAAATATTTTTGGATTTTCACAATTTTTGTATTTTTGTATTTTTTTACAAAAACATGAATGCAAAACCAAAAGTGAATATGCATGCATGCATGATAGACAAGAAAAATCAAAGATGGTCAAAGGAGGTTTGCACCTCCTCACTCACACTCTCAATGCAATTCATGTACTCATCTACCCAAAAAGTTTAAGATAGTCAATGCAATTCATGTACTCATCTACCCAAAAAGATTAAGATAGTCAATTAGCTCAAGGGACATATGCAAGAGATTTCTTCTCACCACTCTTAACTTTTTCCAACCTTTACTCAAAAAACTATTTTCATCACAAGTATTAAAGCCAATAGTTAACTAAATCAACATACTTGTGAATAGAAATAAACATAATACCACAAAAACCAAGAAAAAAATACATGGTTATATAGACAAGAACACAATATAGAATATAAAATAATCACTAGTATAAGAAACATGATCATTATAGAAACTAACATCCTTGAAATTCAAAGAATAAGAACATAAGCTATTATCATCACTATCATCCATGGTGGTACTATCACAATCATTTAGAAGATTATGATGATCCACTGATTCATGAGGGTAAACAAGGTAATGTAATTCCATAAGTTCATGAGGAACAAAACCAATACTTGTACTAGTCAATGAACAATGCATATCCTAAGGAGAGGGACTTACCGTAAAACAACCATCGGTATTTCTCACGCCATTTAGAACATTGACACATAACCAATGGAATACTTAGAGTGTCCCCATTACCCGATAATATTTTGCCATTATTGGATCCTTTCCAGTTCATAGTATCCAACATAGTACAAAATATCGCGATATATATTGCTTTTCAGACAAAACGATACGATATATTCCCGATACTAACCCTTTAATGTTTCTGTAAAATATCGGCCGATATTTTCCGATATATCCCTATATTTTCTGATATTTTCCGATATTTTCTGGAAATATTATATTTTTGCAATTTTGTTTTTTGGGAAATAATTTGTTTATTCTATTTTTAGTAGATATGATGTTATTTAGGTAAATACTATGATAATATACTTCCAAATTTGATTTTATATATATTTTATATAACAAACTAATATATGAGTCGATACATTCGATCTAAAATATCCACCGATAGATTCCAATATATCCCGATATATCTATATTTTGGAGATCGATACATTAGTCGATACCGATATTTTGTACTATGGTATCCAAGCAGCTGTTCTGGATGGATATATGAATGGCACGACTTCAATGGTTCAGGCCACGCCTGTCACTAAATAACTCACCCAAGATAGAACTCATTATTTCAATATTTTTTTTGACAAATGCTAAAGAGGTTCATCTTTAAACCTTCAACATGATAAAGTTTCTCCACATTAGGAAAACCGTATATATGAAGTGTCCCAATACCTCTAAGGATGCCCATATTTCTATCACCAAAGAACACTCATGCTCGACAAATATTGATAATTTAAAAAACTATATTTCTTTCCACAATCAAAATACCAAATATTTTCCTTATAATGGTTTCCTTTATAGTCAAAGCAACTGGATAACCGAATCCGATACTGTGTAGATGTAATACCAAGCCCAACCCTCTTGCAGCCCTCCCTAGTCCCTACCTAGACTAGACCCTGAGAGCAAGTAAAGAATAAAGCTACAAAGAGACTAAACAAAAGCACTTAACCTTTGTCTTTGGTAGTAATAAAGATTTCCATACTTTGTAAATTTAAGCCATGATCCATGACCAAATTAAGGTAAGGTCAATTTAATTAAGCCTTGATGGAAAATCAAAGTCCACCTTTATCCAAAAAAGGCTTACTTAGTAGCAGGATGAGCAGTAAAGTCTCAAAGTATATACTATAACAAGATAGCAAGTCAATTTCACTAAACTACCCTCAACACTATACCCTATCCATCACCTTAACAACTCAAACCAACCTGATATTCAAGAAAACAACCCAAACCAACCCTTCATCTATCCCACTCTCACATGTTTAATAAATCTTCCTTTTTAGAAAAAATTGATGCATTAGTTAATTTACAAAGGTCAATTATATCTTTTCACTTACTAACTAATCTTTAATATGGCAACATCTTCATATATTTTAAGTATATACGTGGACTTGTTAGTTCATAAGTTGGTGTGTTTTTATTCTTCATTTTTGCTTATTCCAATTTTCTCCTCTTCTTGCAAATTAGTTAATTTGAAAATAAGCAAATTACTATAAAAACCTATTATGAATTTTCTTTTATGTATTGGACTAGTGGGTGGAACTACTCGCTTTAGTGTTGAACTAAATATGTACTAAGAATTGATAATTCAAAGGAACAATATACCTAATATGCAAAGTAAGTTGATCAGAAACACATTCTTTGCACTATATATAAGAAACTTCTTTCTCTTGCATTCACATCTCAAGTTACATTTATTCAACACTTCAACCAAGTGCTTCACTAGTAGTGCTAGCTAGTCAATATGGAGGCTTTCAACTACAGTGTGAAGTCATGGTGGTGGTGTTGCTTATTAGGCTTTTGCATTCTCTTTGCTTCTGCAGCTTCCTTTCCAGTTCCAGAAACTCTAGTTGCGGAAGGAGAAACTCACTATCATGAGTTTGTTGTATGTCCTGTTTCTGCTTTTTCCTTCTTAATTAGTAGCTAGTGTAAATGTTTAAGTTCTGACTATATATAAATTGTATCTGATATATAGGTTCAAGCAACACCAGTGAAGAGGCTGTGCAAAACACACACCAAAATCACGGTGAATGGACAATTTCCAGGGCCAACTCTGGAAGTAAGAAATGGGGACACTCTGGTAGTCAAAGTAGTAAACCGAGCACGATACAATGTTACTATTCACTGGTATGTATATTAACCCGGCCGTAAGAGAATAAACTGCATGCCTTTTGCATTAGAGTATGGAGTCAATCATAACATATCCATGAGGCATTTCGAACTGGTGCAGAGATGAAACTAAAAGTGATATAATAAATAAACGGTTCTATAAAAGTATGTTATGGGAACTGAATAGTTCTGTTCTACTGTTCTGGTTCCTATATTTGCCATTTTGGTCTCAGCAACCTTATATATAAAGAATCTAAAAAAACTCGTAGATCTATATAGTAATATTTTCTCTCATATTGTTGTTTCAGGCATGGTGTTCGACAACTGCGAACAGCATGGGCAGATGGACCATCATTTATCACTCAGTGTCCAATCCAACCAGGTGGGAGCTACACCTACAGATTTACAATAGAAGGACAAGAAGGAACATTGTGGTGGCATGCACATAGTTCATGGCTCAGAGCAACTGTTTATGGAGCTCTTGTCATTAAACCCAGAGCTGGTACTTCATACCCATTTGCAACACCCAAGAGAGAATTTCCAATACTTCTTGGTAATTATCACTTCAATCTGTCTTACTACTGGACAATAATTAGTAATAGTGCTGATTATGATAATGGTGATGAGCAGGAGAATGGTGGACTTCCAACCCCATCGATGTAATAAACCAAGCACTGCGAGCAGGTGCTGCTCCTAACGTTTCTGATGCATTCACCATCAATGGTCAGCCAGGAGATCTCTACAATTGCTCGCGCAAAGGTTTGTTTCTTCACCTTTGTTTAATACAGTGTATTTCTTTACAGTTATTACTAGCTTGAGGAATGCTAGCAGGCAATGTGCCTCATGTGTCAGTCCCTCTAAAGACACTTTTTGTCTTGGGAATGACATTCATTTTTGTATTTCTTGCAAACATCCGGTTTAAGACTAAATTATGATGGGTCTAATAATAGTTTATCATACAGATACTGTAATCTTCCCAGTGAATTCAGGGGAGACGAACCTGCTTCGAATCATCAACTCAGCAATGAATCAAGAACTCTTCTTCACGATTGCAAATCACAGGTTAACCGTTGTTGGTATAGATGCCTCCTACACTAAACAGTTGACAACCTCAGTTATCATGTTGGGTCCAGGGCAAACGACTGATATACTCATCACCACAAATCAACCTGCTGGGCGTTACTACATGGCTGCCCGTGCCTACGCTACAGCCCCCAATGTACCCTTCGATAACACCACCACAACTGCTATTCTTGAATACCAGTCTATTCCATGCCCTGCGACGAAGTCACGGTCCAAGTCGAAGTCCAAATCCAAATGTACTAGCTCACAACCTGTTTTTCCATTTATCCCTGCCTACAATGACACACAGACTGTCACAGCCTTCACTACAAGCCTCAGAAGCCCCGCCAATATTAGGGCCAAAGTCCCAACCAAAGTGGATGTAAGTCTCTTCTTCACAGTGGGTTTGGGACTAAACCCGTGTAACCCTGGCCGTACATGTCAAGGACCAAACGGAACTAATTTCACTGCTAGCATGAACAATGTTTCTTTTGTTTTGCCATCTACATTGTCCGTTCTCCAAGCTTTTTACCGAGGTGTCAATGGAGTTTTCACCACAAACTTCCCACCATTCCCACCAACTCAATTTGATTACACTGGGAACGTTAGTCGGGCTCTTTGGACCCCTACTCGGGGTACAGAAACTTACCGGTTAAAATTCGGATCAACAGTTCAGCTAGTATTACAAGGTACAAATATATTTGCAGCTGAGAACCATCCAATTCATCTTCATGGACATGACTTCTTCATCCTTGCTGAGGGGTTCGGGAATTATAACCCAAGAACCGACCCAGCTAAATTTAACTTTGTTGACCCACCCCAGAGGAACACGGTCGGTGTACCTGTAGGGGGCTGGGCTGTTATTAGATTTGTTGCAGATAACCCAGGTGCATGGTTAATGCATTGTCACTTTGATTCTCATCTAACATGGGGACTGGCAATGGTTTTCTTGGTTGACAATGGAGTTGGTGAATTAGAAACTTTAGAGCCTCCTCCTGCTGATCTTCCCCGGTGTTAAGTATATATTCGTTCATTGTAATGGATTGGAGTCATTGTGGGATTTGTTTGGATTTGGGATTCTGTTCTTGTTCTGTTTTCTCATGTTATTGGTAGGTCAGAGGGCCATTAGATTGTAAGCAACATTGGATTAAAAATTAAAAATAGTAACATTTTGTTGCACTCAGTGTGTTGGTTTTGTTCAGTTTTTCTAGTTTTATTCAAGAATGAATGAAATAGTTGCTCAGATAACTAGATAATATTAGCACCTATTAATGCAGTCTTCCCTACAGAATTTCTCCAAGTCATTCATATCTTCTTGAGTGGTTGGCTGTTTTTCGATAACACAAGGGGTCCATAAAAATGACACAATCATGGTTGGTTGGGTGATCTAATATTAATTGAAGGTCGCTAAATGGTCATGATATTGTTGAAGCAAGGCAGTGCAAGCGCTAGTGGTCTTGTTCATGCTTGACGCGACCATAAAGAAAAAACTACTAATTTTTTTGATAATCGATAAGAGAAGCCGATACAACTTGCTAGAATTATTTGCAGATTGCAACTATCAACCAGGTCGTAGTTATCGAAGAACCCCTTGACCCACACGTCGAAACGAACCCTCATCAGATGCTTCTCTGTGTAACCATTACAAATAACAATTTATTGATGGTTACCATTGAATACCTATGCTAGATTCATAAATTATCAGTATATATATATATATATATATATATATATATATAGTGTATGTATGTACAGTATTAAACTTGCATAATTATCAGTGTTCGTACAGTGTTAAACTTGCATAAGCATCTAACAGACTGGTGTCTAACAAAACATAATGTCCTCGCTAAAATTGACATTCACGTAATGCCATATACATATGTTTCATCGTTAACCTGTTTCGAATATGTACATTCACGTAATGCCATAGTGGTACAGCACGTCTGATCCAGGGAAGCGAATTCAAGAATAACTAATGAATTAAACAACAGAGATAAGTGAGGTACTCCCTCATAAAGAAGACACACTTCTTTCAATAATTAATTAAAACTCAAAAACTCTCTCTCTATTATAATAAAATCAATTATATAATTTTTCAAAAACCCTAGACTCCTAATAAAATTAACAATTCACCCAAAACCCTATACTCATAATAAAATTACCAATTTGCCCAAGACCCTAAATTAAACAAATAAAATAAACAAATATATTTATGGACCAAAATTAAGGCCCAAATCACCCTTCTTTCCGTCATCATTCTCCTCTTCTTCGAAAAAACTCGACCTCGAGTTTTGCCAAGATACTATAAATTAAATTCAACACAAAATCCATACTCATAAATCTTATTCGAAAAATGATTCAATAAGCATACTCCCAATGACTCCAAGTGAAAAGAAAATTGTGTATTAAATTGCTTCTCAAAAGAACAAAGACAAGGAACTGAATACTTTGTTAAAGTACTTGTTATCAAATCCTTAAAAACCCCATTCAACTTTTGCGAAGTATCATCATTAACATATTTGGCAAAATAAACTTCATCTGCACCATCATCTGGATAACTATCAAAAATTGGTGGATCTTCCCATTTTACAACTGGCAATATTTCTTGTGCTCCATGAATAAAAATTGAATTTTTTTCACTCTCCACAATCATATCGTTGGATTGACAATCGAAGACTGTTGAGAAACTGACCTTAAATATCATAGAATCTTGAGATTTATTTGCAACAAGTCGTAACTCATTATCTCCAAATTTTGAAAAAGGATTTGCGTCCTTCACATCGTTTCCATCCTCCAACACATGTAGGCTTGAGGAACGACGACACTCTTGCTGTTGTTGCATAACAACAACTTGTCGGGTGAGTGCTTCAACCCGCCGTGCTAATTCAACCACTCTCTTTCGCATTATGCTACCGTTTGGATCTTCGCGAATAACACCACCATAACCTAGTTCTCCACAAGTCATGCTTCAAGACGTTACACGGCTTTGATACCAACTGATGCAGGGAAGCAAATTCAAGAATAACTAATGAATTAAACAACAGAGATAAGTGAGGTACTCCCTCATAAAGAAGACACACTTCTTTCAATAATTAATTAAAACTCAAAAACTCTTTCTCTACTACAATAAAATCAATTATATAATTTTTCAAAAACCCTAGACTCCTAATAAAATTACCAATTCACCCAAAACCCTATACTCATAATAAAATTACCAATTTGCCCAAAACCCTAAATTAAACAAATAAAATAAACAAATATATTTATGGACCAAAATTAAAGCCCAAATCACCCTTCTTTCCGTCATCAACGTCTATGTTACCCTATCTAGGAGGAGCCGAATCAAGATGAACAAATAACAATGCCACAATGGTGTCTATTAGCCATTCCCTTAGATAGGAGAAGGTGGCTATCAGCATATCAACTTGAATTTTCAACTTTCCTTGTTATTATTTTATAAATGATAGCCAGCAGAATCAAATGTACCTGCTGCAGTTTTTGTTCTATAGTATGTACGGTAGTAATCTGTTTGGAAGTTATAGTCATTATATGAAGTTAAAGTGCTTTAAACCAAATAGTGGTTCCTGCTGCAGCTGCACTACTGATCGGTGCATGCCTGCATGGATAAGATTATAAAGAAAGCAATGGGCAGAGATGAGCATACCCATGTGATTCCAAGTGAGGTAGGTCCCTAACTCATTGTTTACTATATCTCCAAGACTCTATATGTACTACCAACATTGTCTAATTCTTCCACACCAATCTCAGCTCATTCTGTTCTTACATCTAATAGCAATTTCTAATTCTTATTACAAATTCATGGGAATCCATTTGCCTTCCATTGCTCATCAGGCCAAGCAAATACTAAAACTACAAACTCTTCTTACAAGGTTTCCAATAGCCAAAGCAGAAGTACCAAAAGGTCACTTTGCAGTTTATGTAGGAGAGAATGAAAAGAAGCGATCTCGATTTGTAGTTCCAGTAATCTGCTTGAACCAGCAGTGGTTTCAAGACTTACTTAGTCGGGCTGAGGAAGAATTCAGGTTTGTTCATCCAATGGGCGGTCTTACGATTCCATGCAAAGAAGATGCTTTCATTGGTTTTATGTCCTGTTCGAATACTCTGTAACCAACAGAGAGAATATAGTACCGCAAGAAAAAAAAATGACTACAAGAAGGAAAACTAACTATGATGCACCCTTGGCTTTCTACTCTTTAGACCACCACCTTTTTTGAGAGTTAAAGGCGATAGAAGGGTGACTAACGATCAAATCGACCTAATCCTTTTAGTATTTTTGAGAAGATATGATGTTCTCATTTCATGTACATTTTGTTTTTCAATTGAGTTGGAACTGTAAGAGAAGACTCTCCATAGTCCATAAATTGAGACATCATTATTTTTACAAATATTCTGGTTTTTGCAGCATTCTAAGCTACTATTACATAGCAGATTCATCTAGATTATACAATAATACAATATTATGATCAATAAGCATTTCCATTCTAATTCCTTACTGATATAACTAGTAGTCATAGCGTTTAAGTAGGGTTGATCAAGAAGACGTTTAAGTAGGGTTCATCAAGAAGACATTATCAGTTGATGGATGCCAATGAGTCCGAGATTAGCATGTTTATAGGGTCCATTATCAGTTATCACAAAGTACACATGTTCTCACATTTACTAAACAGGATAACTTATTGATTGTTGGTAGTTTAGTACCAAGATAAGTCCTGCAACAGAGCTTCCTTTCATTAAAGGACTGAACCATATGCCAGCAAAATATTTGTAGTGAACTAGGCAAAGTTTTCTGTTACTGTTATTCGGTATATGAGTCATGATTAACAACAAGAACATTAATGAAGACAACTAGACAAATACAATAACAACAAGAGGTGAAATCAAGAAAAGAAAATCCTTAAATCTATTCAGAGTAATGGATTAGGTTCAATCCAAATTGGTTCAGGTCTATAATTAATGTACGAAAAACATACTCATTATTCTCTTTTTTTCTCATTGAAGCCAATGCCTCAAGGGCTCAAGGCTACATCTTAAACAAGGCTACATCCCCAAAGGGACGCTATAATCCTTGCCTCCGAAGCATATCCGTCGACTCCACATCACTAGAACGACCATGTCTCTCTAGGAAGACTTGCTTTAATTTCGCTTTGGGTTCACCGTTCACCTATGCTATGCAGCCACGTTCTCTAACCCCAGGGCCACAAGGCCAACCACTAAACATAGTCTCATTTGATCATGTTAACAACCTTTTGGTCCTTACTAGCGAAAATGGGGTCTCTTATATATGAATTATGATTCTAATTAATAATGTCCAATATTTGCTGATTTTCACTATTCTAATCTGGCAATCTGAGGTTTGGCATACCATATGCGCGATATTTCTGGTTATAAACTTTACTACAATAAAAGCATGCATGCATCCTTGCAGCTGCGCGCTGCTATAGTCTCCCATTTGAAACTTTTCAAAGTCATTCTCAAAGCGCAAGTCATTCTCTCAATTATCTTCAATTGTCCTGAATGCAGGGTGGTTGTTTATTATGAAAACAATTGAACACAAAAGGACATAACCTATTGACTGACCCAACATTAATTGACCGTTGCTATATAGTCCATGACATTGTTGAAGCAGATAGTGGTCTTGTTCATGCTTGCCTCGACCGTAAAGAAAAAATTATACTAAAACATCCTTGTCCAATTGCTCATTCAGTGAACCTGCAGAAGCTACAACTTGATATAAGGAATTATTTGAGATTGCAACTACCAACCAGATTATAGTCATCGAATACCAACACCAACGAAACCACGTCAGATGGTTCTATCACTTCTATGTGACTATGTATAACAGATAATAATAGTAATTGATCTCGATTTGAATAAAATCCCATTAAATACATTTTCTACCCTTTTTTAAAAACCAAAATTAAGAAGTAAAAGGGATATATATATACATTACTGTTTTCACTGCGTTCGGTAATATTGTCTAGCTAAAATAGTTACATGTAACAGATTTAGGCTCAATCTAATCTATTTCCTTTGGTTTATAAACCAACAACAGTTTTTGTTCATTACTGTAGGAATGTGTTTTAAAGCTCTAGGGATTGTTTCAAGTAGATAAACATCAAATGAATAATGGTTCAGCTGCACTATACCGTCGGTGATTTGCTAGTGAGGTAGGTCCCTAGTCATTGTTTACTACATCTCCAACTCTATATGTACAACAAACACTGTCTAACTCTTGCACACCGCAATCTCATTCTGTTCTTACATCTCGATCATATAGCAATTTCTAATTCCTCTTACTTAAAAAATTAGTCATGGGAATCCATTTGCATTCCATTGTTCATCAGGCCAAGCAAATACTAAAACTACAAACTCTTCTTACAAGGATTCCAGTAGCAGAAGCAGATGTACCAAAAGAGAATACTCTGTAACCAACAGAGAATATAGTACCACAAGGGAAAAAAATGACTACAAGAAGGAAAACTAACTATGACGCACCCTTGTCCTTCCACTCTTTAGACCATCACCTTTTTTTGAGAGTTCATGGCAATCGAGGGTGACTAACCATCAGATCTAATGTCTTTATTTTTGAGAAGAGATGTTCTCATTTCATGTACATTTTGTTCTTCAATATAATTGAGTTGGAAGTATATACGAGAAGACATCATTATTATTATTCCTCAATTTTTCTGATGTTTGCAGCATTCTAAGCTACTATCATATAACAGATTCCTCTACATTATATATATAATGATCACTAAACATTTCCATTCTACTATCATACAACCAGTAATCATATAATGTTTTTTAAGGACAGTAGGGTTGAGAGGACATTATATTATCTGTTAATGGATAGAAGTGGAAAACAAATGTTCTCAAACATTTACTAAACAGGACAACTTATTGATTTTTAGTGGTTACTTGTTAGTACAAAGATAAGTCCTACAAAAGAGCTTCCCTGCATTTTAGGACTGAACCATATGCCAACAAATATTTGGTTAATGAATTAGCTACTAGCTAGGCAAAGTTTCAATGACTGTTACTCATTTGTGGTTGATATTTGAGTTGTATATCACTTTTAGATCTATTGAAGTGCAGTCAGAAGACACTCTAAAGCTCTTCATTATATTTTCCAGGTGCACTAAAATAGACAGATTAATGACTAGACTCAAATCTACCCTCAACTGGAGTGCTGTCGATCCCAAATAATGAAGACAAGTACAATAACAACAAGAAGAAGTAATCAAGCGAAAGAAATCCTTAATGTATTCATCGAAATTGATTAGCTAGATTCATACATTAGTGGTTCAGATATGATCCTTATAAAGGAAAACATTGTATTCCTGTTAAGAACCTGTTGACTACCAAAAACTGGGTCTCGTCATTCTGAATATCATTATTTTTTATTGGCCAGTTCACGCCACTATGCCGAGAGATTTTGCACTTTTTGCGATTTTCTGGTTATAAATTTTGCACTTAATTTGGTATCAAAGCAGGCTATAGTTTGTTCTAGTGGCCAAAATTTTCCATCTCTTGGCCAGCTTTACAGCTTATATGTTGTAGACTTGGTAGTCTCATATAGTCATATTTGAAACTTTTCGAAGTCATTCTCAAAGCGCAACTCTAGTCATTCTCTCACTTATCTTAAAAATGACTGTTATAAAACGATTGATATCACAGAGGGTCCATATATAAAGGACATGAGGTCTTGACTGATGACCCAACATTAATTGAAAGTTGCTATACAGTCATGACATTTTTAAGCAGGCAGTGCTAGATAGTGGTCTTGTTCATGCTTGCCTCGACCGTGAGGAAAAAATTATACTAAAACATTGATGGTCAATTGCTCATTGCTTCATTCAGTGAACCAGCTACAACTTGATAGAATTATTATTTGAAGATTGCAACTAACAACCAGATTATAGTCATCGAAGACTCACGACAAGGAAACCATGTCAGATGCTTCTATGTGTAACAAATATTAATACGTAATCGATCTCAATAAATTGAATAATCGAATTGAATGCATTTTCTACGCATTTCTAAAAACCAAAATTAAGACGTAAAAAGTTTTTTCACTGCGAACTGTTCTCAACGCGTTCTGTAATATATATGGTCTAACATAGTAACATGTAACAGATCTAGGCTCACTCAATGCTCTATTTATTTAGTTTAAGCACTAACAATATCACATGTACCTGCAGTAGTTTTTGTTCTGTACTAGTGTACTGTGTACGGTAGGAATGTATTTTAAATCTCAAGTGATCGTTTGAAGTAAAATGACTTCAAATGAAGAATGGTTCTGTGCTGCACTATACTGATCGGTGGATGGATAAGATTATATATATAAGAAAACAATGGGCAAAGACAGTGAGGGAGAGATAGATGTTTTGGATGAGCATACCCATGTGTTTCCTTCTAATGAGGTAGGTCCCTAACTCATTCTCCAACCCTATATATGTACAGCACACACTGTCAACTCTTCCACACCAATCTAACTCTTTTCATACATCTATTTTGTAACAATTTGTAGTTTTTATTTCAAGAATCATTCATGGGTATCCATTTGCCTTCCATTGCTCATCAGGCCAAGCAACTACTAAAACTACAAACTCTTCTTACAAGAATTCCAGTATCTTCTTCAGCAGCCAAAGCAGAAGTTCCAAAAGGCCACTTTGAAGTCTATGTAGGAGAGACTGACAAGAAGCGATTTGTGGTTCCAGTGTCCTACTTGAACCAGTCGTGGTTCCAGGACTTGCTTAGCCGGGCTGAGGAAGAGTATGGGTTCTTTCATCCAATGGGAGGTCTTACAATTCCATGCAAAGAAGATGCTTTTATCGATTTTATGTCTCGTTTGAACAAATTATAGGAGCAAAGATCAACAATGAATCTGCAGCAAAAGTGTTACTATGTCTATATCCACCACCCTTGGCTTTTTATCTCTTTGGATCACCACTTTTTTTGAGAGTTCAAGTCAAGGGTGATTAACCATCACTCCATCAGATCTAATCCTTTAATTTTTGAGAAGATGTTCTTCTCATTCCATGTAAAGTATGTTTTTCAGTTGTCAGTTGGATTATATCCAGTCCACAAATGATATATCAATATTTTCATACTTAGCAGATTCATTTATATCATATAATCCATTATTAAAATTTCAAACTTATTCCATTAATAATATGTTATCAGTATAGTCACTATATTTTTGCAGCATTTTACTTCTCCAGGGCCATTAGATCTGGAGAGTCGATCATTTGAACTCACTCGCCAGTCACCAGTAAGTACTACATTTTATTTGAGCCTTGAAAAAACTGACATATATATATATATATATATATCAACGCCAATTTAATCGGCATTGGTGTCCATACGCATAGCAAAATAGAAGAAACAACATTAAATCAACAGTATAAATACCGGAAACATTATCGATCAAACAATGACTTTTGTACATCACCTGAGTAGCTCAGATAAACCAACCTTGTGGAAAGAAATGTTAGCACCTTCTTTCTAGGCTTCAATCAGCAGTAAATGACTTTTTGCAGTTTGTCAAGATATAGCCCATGCCAAACCAAAATGACTCAAAGCCCATAACCAGCCCACAATTAATTGGTCTTCCAACGTGCATCATCATCAACCTCTCATTCTCATCTCTAACATTTAAGTCGGTTTAAACATTTCATCAAACAATTACAACGCAAAGCAAAAAACCTTCATTTCTCTCAAATTCACCTTAGTTTGACAATGGTTTCCAAGCTTTTCTTCTCAAAACTGAACCAACTTCGAACCCTTTCTTCAATTGGCTCATACCCATTTTCAACAGCAGCAGCAGCAGCAGCAACAACTTTGCCTGCAACTTCACAACCATCAACATATGTAGAACAAGGTGAAGAAGGGATTTCAATGAAAGGTGTTAAAATATCAGGTAGACCACTTTATTTAGATATGCAAGCAACATCACCTGTTGATCCAAGAGTATTAGATAGTATGTTACCTTATTATTTATCTCGTTATGGTAATCCTCATTCAAGAACACATCTTTATGGTTGGGAATCTGATTCTGCTGTTGAATTAGCTCGTACCCAAGTTGCTTCTTTAATTAAAGCTTCACCTAAAGAAATTGTTTTTACATCTGGTGCAACTGAATCAAATAATATTTCTGTTAAAGGGGTTATGCATTTTTATAAAGAGAAAAAGAAACATGTTATTACTACTCAAACTGAGCATAAATGTGTTCTTGATTCCTGTCGTCATTTACAACAAGAGGGTTTTGATGTTACTTATTTACCTGTTCGTAAAGATGGGATTGTTGATCTTGATTTGCTTAGGAAGTCGATTAGGCCTGATACTGGTTTGGTTTCGATTATGATGGTTAATAATGAGATTGGAGTGATTCAACCTATGGAAGAAATTGGGCAAATTTGTAAGGAATTTGGGATTCCATTTCATACTGATGCCGCACAAGCTTTAGGGAAGGTACCTATTGATGTGGAGAAAATGAATGTGAGTTTGATGTCGTTAAGTGGTCATAAGATTTATGGTCCTAAAGGTGTTGGGGCACTTTACATGCGACGAAGGCCGAGAATTAGGGTTGAACCACAAATGAATGGTGGTGGGCAGGAGAGAGGGATTCGAAGTGGGACTGTTCCGACTCCATTGGTTGTTGGTATGGGTGCTGCATGTGACTTGGCAATGAAAGAGATGGAATATGATGAGAAGCGGATAAAGGCCTTGCAGGAAAGGCTGTTGAATGGAATTACAAGTAAGATCGATGGTGTAGTGGTTAATGGTAGCACAGAGAGGAGGTATGCAGGCAATATGAACATTTCATTTGCATATGTTGAGGGTGAAAGCTTGCTTATGGGATTGAAGGAAGTTGCTGTGTCGAGTGGGAGTGCTTGTACTAGTGCTAGTCTGGAACCATCTTATGTCTTGAGAGCTTTGGGAGTGGAAGAGGATATGGCTCATACATCCATCAGGTTTGGTATTGGACGATTTACTACAGAAGCTGAGGTTGATCGTGCGGTGGAGCTTACTGTCAAGCAAGTGGAGAAGTTGAGAGAGATGAGTCCCCTTTACGAAATGGTGAAGGAAGGGATAGACATTAAGAGTATCCAGTGGGCACAACACTGAACGCTTCAAACCTTTAAATGTAAGTTAAGCATAAACAAATATGTACACAAGCAAGAAACATATTTGGATCAGGAGCTATGGAGAAGAGAAACAAGAAGGCATGGGTTGCTTGGTAATATGGATAAAAAGCTCAGTTAAATGATATCCAGGTTACTACAATGCAGTCCTCATTTAATTTTGTTTTTCTGTCCATTTATGTTTCTTCAACAGGGTGGATGGTTAGTTATGTTTTTTCTCTGTATACCATGTATTTTGGCTTGTAGCCTTAGGTATGAAACTATCAATAATAATTTTACTTTAAAGTGTTGAAGGTACTTTGTAAATTCATATTTTAATATGTTTATTTGTATTGGAAACTAGAATTGGTATCTTTGGAAAATTTTACATCCATGAATTAACAAGGATCTTTGTTGATATTGCTATGGTTGCTCCAATATTTGGATATGGTTTATTATGAATGTGAGCAGAAGCAATTAAAGAAAATCTTAAATGGGTCTGAGTAACTGAGTTTCTTCAAGTATGAACTTGAAATTCCTTCTCGAATTACAATATATATATATATATATATAGAGAGAGAGAGAGAGAGAGAGAGGGCTGTTAAACGAACCGAACAGCTCGAGCTTGGCTCGTTAAAAGCTCGACTCGAGCTCGTTCGAATAGCTAAACGAGCCGAGCTTGAACATAAAATAAAGCTCGTATAAATTTTGGGCTCGGATCGAGCTCGGCTCGTTTATAAACGAACCGAACTCGAACATACCAAAGCTCGGCTCGTTTAGATAAAATCGTACTTTTATGTGTAATTTAATCGAGTAGCTTGAGCTCGGCTCGGGCTCGACTCGTTAAAAGCTCGGCTTGAGCTCGTTTGTATAGCTAAACGAGCCGAGTTTGAACATAAAATAAAGTTCAATATAAAATTTGGGCTCGGCTCGAGCTTGGCTCGTTTATAAATGAACCGAGCTTGAACATACAAAGCTCGGCTCGTTTAACACCCCTAGAGAGAGAGAGAATCTTAACTAGTAATAGAAGAAGAGTATATTGAAAAAGAAGAGAAAGGAAGAAAAGGAGAAGAAGTTGTAGTACTGTTGCAGAGGATGAGAAGAGGTAATTTCCATCTCCATCTCTGTTTGGTTAGTGTAGAGGGGTATTTTGAGAGGGGATTTTAGCTAATAACAGAACGAGGGGCATTTGGAAAAATAAAATATAATTTGGATGGAATATTAGACGGAAACAAACACTAGGGTGCAAAGTTACTAATTTTAAATATGTAGGTGTTTAATTAAAAGAGATCCATTATCTAGGGGGTTAAGTCTAAATTTCTCATCTTTTAAAGTGTATAAGAGAGGATATGCTTTCACGTGATGTTTTTGGCATAGAATTATGTCGTAAGGTACATATGAGTAATTAGATTTTTTTTTTTATAAAAAAAAAACTAATCTTTATTAATTACTTACTAAAAACGAGGCATAAAGACACTAATACAGTCATTATACAAACTAGAAGCTAAAAAATTTGGGGGATGTCTTCCTCAGAAAAAAACATAACCTAAATACATGTTATAAAGGTCATTCGGTACATGAGCACGCTGGAATGTTGGAACTTGTAGCCAATCTGTGTTCATACCTTGGTTCGCTGCATACTTAACAAGACAATCAGCCACACCATTTGCATCTCTATAGTTCCACTGTACACTTGGTGAATCAAGAGCCTGGAAAAGAGCCACAGTTTGTACATGTAAAGCTCGAATCTCCCTCGCACTCAACGAAGGATCATGTGCAAGAAGTTTCACAAGAGAGTCTGTTTCGATAACCACGTTCTTGATATGAAGTGTACTGAGAATCTTCAATCCCAACACAAAAGCACTAAACTCAGCAAAGAGAGATGAAGCATGAGGGGTAGGACAAGCTGCAGCCAAGCAAAAACCACCTGATGAGTCAAGTAGCATTGAAGGATATTTCTGACCGTAGTTAGGTCCTATTTCAGCAGTGACACAACCGTAGATGAAATGTGAGATTTCAAAATATTCCTAAGTTCCATGAACTGCACTTATAAAAACATCGTTAGAGCTTCTACAAAGGAAGACAGCTTCAATCCTTTTTTCCAGATAAGGTGAATTTGATGTCCATATTCAGTTTGAGATAGCTTGGATCTGGTGGTATCCATATGGAGATTTTTTTTTTTTCTTTGAGTTTGATTGTGTCGTTGCATTTCTATTTGCAATGTTGTGCATTTGTGTTGGAGATAAACTGTGTAAACATTGTGCAACAACTATTGGGTCCAGGTGTATTTTTGAAAGATTTTTGTACACCTAGGTTTCCAAATTTCCCAGGTTAGTGTCACACAACTAGTAGTCCATCTGTATGTGTCCTTTAATTGTCCAGTTCTGAGGTGGAAAAAATCAGAATTTAATTAAAGACTGTTCATATGGGCATATGTATCAAGTCGGAATTTCAGTCTGCTAAAAGCAGCCACATCCTCTAAGTATAGTGACATGTTGAGAGCATCCAGTGTCCAGTTTCTTCCTTAGAGTTGCACATAGACATAGTGTAGTGGGGATGTATAGGAATCTGGACAGAGTAGCTAGCTAGGCAAAATATTGTGGAGGCTTTTCCAAGCAAAGTGTTGATATTCCTGACTCCCCAATTTTGTGATTTAGGTTGTGCTGGTTTACCAGGAAATCTAGCGGAAAGCAAATCCACAACAGATTTTTCAGATCTTTTCCATTTAACATGTGTTTGAGTACGTAGAAACAGTAGGGCCAATAATTTTTATTAACGAAACAACAAAACACATTAGCATATATTCAGGTTTTAAAGAACCTAAATTGAGTTGAAAACTCGTCTCTCTTTCTTTCTTTTCTATGTTGTTTTTTTTCTCTCTCTTCTCTCCCATCTCTATGTTTTTCCAACTGATTAAACAAAGCACACATCATATTTTTTTTGTAAAAGAAAAATAAATAACTATTCAAAAAATCGGTAAATTTTATTTTTCCCAAAGATTACGGGGAAACAAGTACAACCATAATTTGCTATCTATGTGTATGTGATTATTCCTAAGGAAAGGTAATTAATCTACTCTAACTTGACGTTGAGGGTAATACATCCATAGTACAAAATATCGCGACATATCACGATATATCGTGATATCTATCGGTTTGCAAAGAAAACGATACGATACTTTGACAATATTATCAACTTAAACTATATGTCATATATCGAGACGATATATTCGATATATCGCGATATAATATAAAGGGACGGATCCAGGATTTAATTTTGGATTGGGCTTAGATACAGCAATCCAAAATGGGTAGGGCTTGTGTACAATAATCTAAGAATTTTTTTGTAGCGGTGGAGTTGGGTATAAGTAAAAGTACTGGTTTTTCAAAATTTCAACCTGGGCTTCAGTCCGGTCAAGCCAACCTTTAGATCCGTCCTTGTAATAATATTATTTTATTAAAATATCGCAATAAATTGACGATTAACTAATAAAATAAAATCTTCTGCCTCGATTTTCTTTGAGTCCTCTTCACTCTCTCTCTCTCTAAACAAAGTCTAATCTTCTTGCTCGCATACAAAAACTGATTTTTTCCAAAAACATCTCTTCCAATCTTAATTCCAATAGAGTTATGCGGACCTTCTTTGATTGAGTGTGTTTGGAATCTCTCTATTAGACAAAGAAGAAGGGAAGAACTACAAGTCTATAAGATATGATATGAAAAAAGAAAAAGAAAAACCAGAACTCTCCAATGAATCATCTCTTGGAATAAAATAAACATTGGTTAGGGTAATTATTTTTACCATTGGATAGACTCAGACCTTGTAAGATCTTGATTAAGATTTTGATTTTATTTTGGTAAAGTTTTCGATTTGGTTAGGTTTTCTGGGGTAAACGATAGTATTTTCTGCAAATTTTGAATCTGAATATATCGCAGATATTTTTTGATATATCCAGATATATCGGATTTTCAGGATTACAATATATTGATCGATACCGATATTTTGTACTATGAGTACATCACTCTAAAATCCTCAGCCATGATATATGGTTGTCAGGGTCGATTATATATAGGCTTAGTGGGTGACCGCCTAAGAGCATTCCCAATGCGAGGTGGATTTTGGGGGTGGGGTGGATAAATCCACCTTGAAACTCAAAATAATGTCCCAAGGGAAGGTGGATTTTCAAAAGTGGGATCCACAGGTGGATTTCAAGGTGGGAGAATCCACATTGAAATCCACCTGTGGGTGGTAGAACCGGACGGCATGTCACATGTGGTCCTAATTTAAATTACAATCGGACGGCATGTCACATGTCGTCCGTTTTTTTTTTAAGTTTTATGTAGTGTTTTAAAACTTTTGGTCTCTCGGACGGCATGTCACATGCCGTCTCCCTATTTTTTTGCAAAAGAATTGGGACGGCATGTGACATGCCGTCCGGATTTTTTAAAAAATCCATTTCTTATTAACATAGAGTCCACCTTCCCTTTGGAACTCTCCACCTTGTAGAGTTTCACTTTGAGTCAACAAGGTGGATTTATCCTAGTGGCGCATACGTGGCGCCTATGTGGAGGTGGATAAATCCACCTTACATTGGGAATGCTCTAAGGCCCCAAATTTTAGTATGGCCTCTATTTGTAGTCCAACTAGGTATTTTTATAGTGATTTAGAGCCTTATTAATCTATATCTCTTTTTTTTTATGTCTCTACCTAAAAATAATTCGTCTACTCACATCCACGGTACTAAATTTCGATTTTGGTTAACATTTCGGTGAGCATGGAAATTGAACTCTTTCGAAAAACTACTGCAAAATTATCATAAAATTTTTGATAATTAAAATAATATTTATGTTAACTTTTGTTATGTTTGTACACTTGTATCTTCCACGTGGCACGTCGTCATTGGACACACCAGCATACTAAAACCGCAATTCAGACTACAAAATCACACTCAAAATGGGGGTTCGATATGAGATAAAGTTTTAGAGGCCCATGAAAGCTATCAAAATGGATTGGGCACCCACGTGAGCCCACTCATAGGCGCAAAGCCCGATCCATCGATAGGAGGGAGAAAGCAAAGGCGGTTTGCCAACGTGGCTCATAGCTATTGGACCGCCTTAATCAAGGTTAGTTTGGACATTATATTCTCAATTGAAGGCTATAAATAGTCCCCAATTCATTTCTCATACTAAGTCTTTTTACTCACTCTTGTCCAAGCTCTGCTCGTTTCTCTCTCACCTTCACCTTTTCTCCAAACCTTTCAATCTCCGCCCTCCTTTTGAGAATCCTAGATCCTCGAACTGTGTACTCTGACTCTTATCTTATCCTATCGATATCTAGCATAAACACTATACTATTTCACTAGTGTCTTACTATTTATTTCACCATTTTGCACTCATTTTCCTATTCTCCAACACGTCTAGCCCATAGAAACTACCCTTCCATTTCATGTACACCAATTCCATTAATCACACATGAAAACACTATGGTACATAGCTTTACAAGTCTTAAATGTTGGTTGTAGATGTGGCTATAGGTGGTGCTATAGTGGCTATGAAATGAAGAGTAGACCATGCTTGCTTTCTCCGTGATTGCATGAATCTAATATCCTATATAAATGCATGCATAACTTTATTTAGAGGGGGGATTTTGGAGATACAAAGAAGTGGTAGGCTACAACTTTGTAATCTTATCAATGAAGTTACATTTCTTTGTATTTTTATCTTTCATTATGAGTAGGTAAATTTAGGGCAAGAAATCGGTCGGGTTCGGGTCGGTTACTATTAATCCCGAATCCGAATTTGAAAACTATCTGAACCCTTCTCGGGTTTGATATTGAATACCAAATCTAAATTTTAATAGTCTAAGTACCCGAACTCGAATCCGAATTTTTTTACCAAACCAAATTTCAACACTTCAACACCAACAAATAAATTTTTAATTGATAGCAAAAAGATTTCAAATCATGTCCAGATACTGTATTTCTATTCCTTTCGATATAAATATTTTGTAAACATATGCATCTTACATAAAATACTTATTAGACTATGAATAATATCTTGTGCTGAACAAACCCAAAGTGGAGAAATAGTTTGCTTTATAATAGAAGAAATAAGGGGGATTTAGAGATACCCCCCAAAATTTTAGGAACTCTTTGAGATACCCCCCAGATTTAGAAACTCTTTGAGATACCCCCCATTTTCTCATTTGAAGCCGGTCAACCAAGCCGTTGACCATGGTCTGACCAGTCTTCATAATTTTAAGACAATTTTACCCTCCCACCATTTAAACCCACATCCTAGTCATTATGCCCAGTCATCAATAATGCCACGTCAGCAAACCACTTACATCTACCCATGTCTTATCCTAACCATTCAAAATAAATCTAGATCTAGATCTAATCACAACCGTCCAAATTTACCTAATCTAATCTAATCAAAACTAACCTAACTTATCAAACTAACTAAACCCCTAAAATCAAAACTAACTTTATCTTCTTTCCGCCATTAACAGAACAAAGCAGCGGGAAAGTGAACTAACCTCCACCTTCTTCTTCCTCCTCCTTCTTCTTCCTCCTCTTTTCTTCTTCACCATCATCAAACTTCATCTCTCACTTTTTCTTCTTCACCATCATTCCTTTTCTTTCTTCCTTCTTCTCCATCCTATCTACCTATCTATCTTGCTTCTTCTTCATCAAACCATTCTTCTTTCACCTTCATTTTTCTTCCTTCTTCATTAACAGATCTAGCCATTATCATCTCTCATTGATTACTCCATTACTCGATCTAGAAGAACCAATAAATACTTCAATTTTTAGTAGTTTTACTAGATCTACCTAGTTGAAACGTTGATATGAAGGTAAATTGGGGGTATTTAGTGGTTTTGTACTGTGTATTTTAGGATTTTTTGAGATTTGGTTCATCATCTTTCATCATCTTCCCCAAATTACCTTTCTCTGCAATTTGGGGGGTATCTCAAATGAAACTTGTATTTTGGGGGGTATCTCTAATGAAAGTTTTGTTTGTTTTGAACAGATAATTTGTCAAATGTGTGATCAACTTGGACATTGTGGAGATGAGTGTCAATGGGTATATAGCCATTGCAAAAAGACAGATTGTGAAGGCATTATGAGATTGACAACTTCAAATACCCCCGAGAATCTAGGTAGAAAGTTTCTTAGATGTCACCTTTGCGGGAAGTTTAAATGGTTAGATGAAGCTATGAGGGATGAAGCTACGACCTCTAGTTCAAGTGTACCTGGTTGTTTCATTTGTGATGACTTGGATCACTGGAAGAAAGATTGCGAGTGGGTAGATTCTGAATGCAGAACTAAGGGATGCAAGGGTCGGAGGAATGTGAAGACTTCTGGCAAGCAAGGTACTGTGGGGGACAAGTATTTGAAGTGTTATACATGTGGAAACTTTCAGTGGTTGCGTGAAGCCAAGAGGGAGAAGAAAAAGGCAACTGAAGACTTTCAAAATCATGTAAATGCTACTGTAACAGTGAAAATGGAGGTGGGAGAAATTTGTGATCATTTTGCTGGCACTAGAATTAATAAGAAATGAATTTTTTGTGCATCTACTTTTTCTCCTTTTTTGCACCTTATCACATGCTGACCATAACAAAAACAATAACACTATAATAGTGATCAGAAGAAAATGTAATCAATTCATAAAGTATCTTATCACATGTTGACCATAACAAAAGCGCACAAGTTCACACACTAAGATTGAGACATGTTCACAATAACAACAACAACTAAATATCAAAATATTGTTTAAAGTCGTGATAACCAACAAGGTTCACACACCAAGAACCAAAAAGGACATGTTCAAAACGACAACAAAACATCAAAATATTGTTTGAAGACATACTTTATGGGTGTATCCCATAGCCCCCGTGGTTGTATCCCATGCTGGTATTTCCTCGGCCTCTCGGAGCCCTCGCTTGACCTCTTACTCTGGTGACCCCGGGTCTTCTAGTGGTGCTCCTTCCTCTCCCCCTTCCTCCTGCACTGTTGGCATTTCCTTCTGTTGAAGTAGCTCTGGTCCTTCCCCTCCCCCTTCCACCTGCGGTGTTTGTCCTTCCTCCTTCATTTTCAGCACTGGTCCTTCCTCTCCCCCTTCCTCCTGCAGTGTTTGTCCTTCCTCTCCCCCTTCCTCCTTCATTTTCAACACTGGTCCTTCCTCTCCCTCTTCCTCGTGCAGTGTTTGTCCTTCCTCCTTCATTTTCAACAGTGGTGCTTCCTCTCCCCCTTCCTCCTGCAGTGTTTGTCCTTTCTCCCCCCCTTCCTCCTTCATTTTCAGCACTGGTCCTTCCTTCATTTTCAGCACTGGTCCTTCCTCTCCCCCTAGTTGCAGTAGTCCTTCCTCTTCTATCACTGTCAGCAGTGGTCCTTCCTCTCCCCCTACTTGTTGAAGCATTGGTCCTTGCTCCTCCGTCAGCTCTTGTGGTCCCTTGTTGGCTATTGTCTTGGGAAGTACCCTGGTGTCCACTAGCACTTGTCCCCCCCATGTGACTTTCTTGCTGTCCTCTTTGTGATGCCCTAGCTTGTGCCCTACTTGGACCCTTACAAGTAGCCTTGTTGTGATCATATTCACCACATCTACTGCAATGCACTCTCCTCTTCTTTGCTCCTGAGCTTGATGCTTCGTTTGGATCTTTTCTTCTATTCTTCTTTGGTCTTCCTGCTGGTCTTAGAAACTCCCATGGCAAACATTCATATGGTGGCTGCACACATATCACACACACAATCAAACTAGTAAGTAGTAGTGTTAGGAGCCGTAAAATTACTGTAATTATTAGATAGTCACTTACACTAGGCCAATCTTTGACCCTTGGAAGAGGTAGAACAAAGTTGGAGTAAGTCTTTTGATAGGTTCTGATAGTATGGTAGTCACTAACCATGCTGCAAGTTAGTTTGTTTACATAGTTAGTTCACATACATAGTTAGTTCACATATGAAAGTATAAGAAATGGGGGGTATCTCAAATGAAAGTACAAAAAATGGGGGGTATCTCAAATGAAAGTAGTAAACATGGGGGGTATCTCAAATGAAAGTACGGAATACCAAAGAAGACTAGAAGAAAAATTTCAAGTGAAGTTAGCAATTGTACCTGGTCAAGTGCAATCTACTAGTGGCAATGATGCACACAGCATGGACACATGGTATACCAGTAAGTTGCCATTGATGGCAATCACATTTCTTGTTGTTCAGATCTACCAGCCAACAATCATTCCTACCCTTTTCAACAGAAAACTGCCCATCAGCTGCACCATGCCATGTATACTCACTTATTTTGTCTTCTAGCTTCTTATAGACTTTCCACACCCTTGGAACCACACCATTGATGTCCATGGTCTTTGCTTTAGCATTCCTTTTATATAGAAGGCACATAACCATCTTGGTGTATTCAAAGACAAAAGCTGTAACTGGTTTGTCTCTTAACTCTGCAATCCAATTGTTGAAACTTTCACTAAAATTATTGGTTATGTGCTCACAGGTGGAATATGGTTCAAAGTATGCTCTACACCATGTCTTCACATTTCTTTTGACCAACCAGTCATATGCTTCTGCATCTTCAGTTTGTAGCTTAGCCATCCATTCTTTGTGATCAGCTTCTTTGTATGCCCTGGCAGCACCCCAGCATAACTCCTCAAATAACTTGCCTCCGGCATTATCCTTCTTGAAATTCTGGAACATATGCCTAAAGCAGAATCTGTGTGTAGAGTTTGGGAATAAAGCCTCGACAACCTCTTTCAACCCTTTTTGTTGATCTGACATGAATACCAACTTCTCTTCTCTTCTAGTCAACTGAGGTTCCATCATTTCTAGAAAATCAAACCAAGTGTCACTACATTCATTTCTACACAAGTAAATGGCAATGGGAAATAATCCATTGTTGCCATCCAGTGCAGTGATACTCAAGCACATACCCCCATATTTCCCCTTCAGAAAACAACCATCTAAGCCTAGAATAGGCCTACAACCTTCCCTAAAACCTTTCAAGCATGAAGCAAAACTAACACCCATACCTTTCATCCTTTGATCCTCACCTCTTTTGCATATAGCTAAACTGCCAGGATTTCTATTCAACACTTGCATACAACATTCAGCTGCAATTCTGTAACTCTCTTCATAGTTACCATGGAGTCTTTCCATTATTTTCTGCCTTGCATGCCATCCAATGAAGTATGTGATATTTTGTGCATACCTCCTCCAAATTGCTTTCACAAGTTCCCTTGCCTTGAAAACAATCACATGATCCCTAACATCATCCTCTAGCTTTGCTGCAACCCAGTTGGAATCAACCAAACTATTCTTGAACTCTTTATTACCAATACAACCAGCACTATGCTCATTATGTAAGGTTCTGATGGAACAAGTGTGCCTATCACCTCTCGTAGCTTTACTGACCCTAGCTACAAACTTCCATTGACATCCTTTATCCTCATTCACACAAACTGCTATAAATCTGTCGCCATCATTCTTCGGCATTTTCCAAATAAATTTCTTCTTGATTGCATAATCTCTTATGTACTCCCTGCAGGCAGCAATTGTTGGCCATGACATATTCACCTCTGGTTCTGGCAGATCATCAAAGTAGGGAGCTTGTTCACCCATATCATCAAAGTCATACAATTCTTCGGTTTCCTTTTCAAAGTCAGCATATCCTTCCAAGTCTTCTTCTGTAGGTTCAAATCCAATGGATCCTTCTGAAGATGAATCATAGCTATGGTATGCTTCTTCAGCTTCAATATTATCAATTGGATCAAAATCACTGTCAGAATCAGATTGGATATCCATAGGTGAAGGTGGAGCTGAAGTTGAAGGTGGAGCTGAAGTTGAAGGTGGAGCTGAAGTTGAAGGTGGAGCATGTGGAGGTGGGACATTGGATTCAGATGGAGGTGGGACATGGGATTCAGATGGAGGTGGGACATGAGAATCAGAAGGAGGAAACATTGTATCCTTGACATTCATATCAGGCATTTCATCTAACTCCTCCTCAGAAAGTTGTTCATACGTAGATTTCTTTCTTTTCCAAGCCTTGTTTCCTTGGAGCTGCTTGTTAAAATTCTTAGACTTGTTTTTTGTACCCTTCCTCTTTGGCCTAGCAAGTTTGGTCTTAGGAGCTTGGCTGGATGGTTGAGCTTCATTAATACCTTCATCCTGGGTAGGTTGAGATTGTTCCATGTCGACATCAGTGTTACATGGTGTACTAATGACTTCAGGAGCTTCTTCGGCTAATGGCTTCAGCTCTTCCAATTCATAAAACAAAGGCAAATTCCCTTCTTCATCCTGATCACCATACTTCCACCATTGAATGCAATCATAATCTTCCATTAACTCCATCTTAATACCCCCTTCCAAATACATAGGAAATTTCTCCACATTGTAATTGAGCATGTTCCTCTCTTCCAAAGTTTTACATAACATTTCATCAATGTCCAACAAACACACACAATCTCCATCAACATTGGGAAAATCAACATATTGACCTCCTACATAATCTCGTGTCTTCCAATTGGCTCTTTCCATGCTTATCTCATTCCATTTACCGCCAAAGTGAAGTCTTATGCAATTGAACCCTAGTGATGGACAAAAATTCAAGCATTTGCTGCATACAACATTGTTAAATGGTTTGTTAAGACATTGTTATTTGTCATTTGTTATTTGTTATCAACATAGAGTGAACATACAACATTGTTAAAGCAGTTGTTAAGACATTGTTATTGGTTATCAACATGGAGTGAGCATTCAGCATTTCACATTCAACAATCAATATTTTCATTTGAGATACCCCCCATTATTATATTTTCATTTGAGATACCCCCCAGTTACGTTTCAGCTATTTAAAACATCAGCAGTAAAGTTATTGTCTTCAACCAAGTCATTGTCTTCCTACAATATCAAGAGAGCAGTGATGAACAAACCTCAAATAAACCCAAAAGCCCTCCAAATTTTGAAAAACCTAAGATCCCCAAATCGACACAATATTCAATAAAACCTAAGTTCCCCATTGCATATCGACAAAATTTTGAAAAATCTAACAACCGCCATCGCAAAACAATACTCAACCACATTCAAAAATCAAAAAAGGTCTTCAAGAAAATGGACTTACAAGTATTCTCGACGCCGAATCCTAGCAGGATCATACATTTCTTCGCTTTCTGCACTTGAATCACTTGAATCCTGGTTGTTCAAGTTCGATTCATCACTAGATTCATATGATTCAGAAGAATCAGAAGATACCCAAAAAAATCGGGTTTTAGGAGCGGCCATTGTTGAAAATTAGATCAAAATGAAGGAAGATCTAGAAGAATGGAAGAAAATGGGAGAGTTTTGAAGAAGAAAAGAGAAATTTTGGTTGAAAATCAAGGTATGAAGTTAAACCTTCACTTGCATTTCACTTTCCCGCTGCTTTGTTCTGTTAATGGCGGAAAGAAGATAAAGTTAGTTTTGATTTTAGGGGTTTAGTTAGTTTGATAAGTTAGGTTAGTTTTGATTAGATTAGATTAGGTAAATTTGGACGGTTGTGATTAGATCTAGATCTAGATTTATTTTGAATGGTTAGGATAAGACATGGGTAGATGTAAGTGGTTTGCTGACGTGGCATTATTGATGACTGGGCATAATGACTAGGATGTGGGTTTAAATGGTGGGAGGGTAAAATTGTCTTAAAATTATGAAGACTGGTCAGACCATGGTCAACGGCTTGGTTGACCGGCTTCAAATGAGAAAATGGGGGGTATCTCAAAGAGTTTCTAAATCTGGGGGGTATCTCAAAGAGTTCCTAAAATTTTGGGGGGTATCTCTAAATCCCCCAAGAAATAATGGTTTCCGAAGAAATAGTTTGTTTTATAATAGAAGAAAGAACGGTTTCCTTAAGAATAGGAGTTGAATATGTACGGTAGTTTTGGCTTTACGAAAGATTTTTGAAAATATACTTATACTAATCCGGATATTCGGGGTATCAGATTTTAAATAGCCAAATGTGAATCCGAACCAGAACGGGTAAAACCCGAATCTGACCGATTTTTAAATTTGGTCATAGCTTAAAAATCAAACCTTCGTAATTCGGATTCGATAAAGTTGGTATTCGGGTATTTTTGGATAATTCAAATTATGAATATATGAATAAATCAATTCTCCATTAGATATATGCTTTCATTTTAGTCTTTAATGATTACTTTCATTTGATATAATCATAAACTTTAGTTTTATAATTCTTTAAGTCTATTTCTTTGATTAGGATACGTGCTTCCGTTTGACAAATCATACTTAGATTAAATTCTTTGATAATCGACTCATACTTGCTCTGTTTTTTTTGAAAAATCATGTGATTGCGATATTATCTGACGTTTTCACGACAATCAAGTACTTAAACTCTATTTTTTTACCAAAAATTGCTAAAAGAAACATAAAAATTAGAACCATAGTACCCTTAGTCGCCCCTCACACTTTTGAAATATTTTTTTTAGTATACTGATTATTTCATTAAGTGTTTTCTCAAATAAAAAAAAAAAAAAAAAGTTTTACCGATTTCTCTCCTCTCACACGGACCAAATAACTAAAAGCTCTTATTCAACTATCCGTAATCTGCAAAACTAAGTTGTATGAAACTCTCAAGCTTCGTAGCGACTCATTTATCTTGAGTTGGCATTGGATAATTAGCATCTTCCACTATGGTTGTTGTTCACATGACAAGTTTTAAAGATTTTGTTTTTGAAAAGTCATAATAAATTAAGTTTCGTTTTGTTAGTAACAATCACATTTACCTTTCTAATTTTCAATAGAGCAAAGACAAAGTGGGCCCTATAAAACTTGGTGAAATTAATATTGTATTGCGTTGAAGGCAATTATTGCTACTATAAAAGAAAGACACAACAATAGCAGCAATTGAGTTGCAAGGAGTGGAACAAGGGTTACAACTAGCACTCACGCAACACATCAAGAAAATCCACGCCCAAACGGATTCGACCAATGTGGTTTCCTTCTTAAAACCGGGGTCCAAACCACCATGGGAGCTGAAGCACATGATAAGGAGGATCAGGAGTTTAACCGACCAACTGGAGGTGTTCACCATTACACATGTTTATAGAAAAGCAAATAGCCTGGCTGATGCGTTAGCTAAACAGATTCCTACTGTAACATACATTGACATTGTACTTAGTCCCTTTTCTGAAGATGTCAAGAAAATAGTGTTTACTGATGCATCAGGAATGCACTATGCGAGATTGTAACCGGCTTAAAGCTTAATTATTAATGAACCAGGGTAAGGGACCCTGCCAAAACCCTGCTTTCCTACCACAAAAAAAAAAGACATATTGTTAGGGATAATATCGTAAAAAAAAAATAACACAATAATATTGTTTCGAGGGGGAATATTTCAAAAGAAAAAAATTGAACCCCGTGTTGGAACTCAAAGAAGTGTAGGCTACGAAAAACGATACTCTTAGGGTCTGTTTGGAAACTTTCTTGGGAATTAGAATTGAGTTTATAATTCCAAAACTTATGATTTTAGAGAATTGAAATTTTTAATGTTAATTTTTACTATGTTTGGATACATAGATTGAAATGAGAAAAGAAATTAAATAAGTGATATAATAGGAAAATAAAATAGATGGCAGTATTAAAGTTTCTTTACGTAGAAAATAAATTTTCAATCAAGCCTAGAATCAAGAGTTTTACCCCCATAAGAAACTTGTGATTCATTGATATTTAAGGATTTTCATTTTCAATTCATGGATTAAAGTCCTTCCAAATGCACAAAGTTACATGTTTTGGAAAATGATTTTCAATTTCGGCCTCAATTCCAGGTTTTCAAACAGACCCTTAGTGGATTTGTTATAAGAGAATTTAAATTCAGGATGAGCATTTATCTGGGTTCTTAATCAACTTGAAGAACCTTCTAGGAAATTTACATGGGATGGAGATCTACATCAAACAGTATTTCGTTATGGGGAACAAAGGAAGCCATCAATTTGTAAAAGCAATCGATGAACATATTGTAGACTTATGATTTGAACCCTTATTTGAGGAATCATCATGTAATCGAGTTAAACCAATCAACTTCAACTGTAGGCTTTATTTCACCCTGATTCTATCATTACAGGTAGAGTGACTTTTATAGATGATAAAAAACATCATGCATATACAGACTCATCGTGTGGGTTTATGATACGTCTCATGCGAAACACATATATGAACATGTAAAATATTACTCGAGCAAATCTTATACAAATGAACAGTTGAAAGTCATGCTTCACTCCACGTTTCCATTTGCCATAGAGAAGTTATATATTGATTGACATCATACAACATTTTTTGAGTTGAGAGGACTTATTTTTTAGTTTTCGTTTGGAAAACAATAAGGAATGATTTATAACGTAATAACGAGGAGGTCTATTAAAGAACGTTAGCAGTACACAGATTTTTATGAATGCTAGAGTTAATAATGATTGTGGGTGCAAAAATTTGATCCACAAACTCGAGATTCGTATTGATTGATCGCAAGGTTACAATGAAAGCCTAGATTAGACTGAGATGGTATGGGGGTATACAATGAGACTGGATCTGACAAGATCAGGCTGCCTACGTATCCAAGGTGATAAACTTCGAATCAAGTCTCTGGTTCCACAAAGCGGTAATGGAGGTTGCTTAGTGAAAGACTCGTAGTTCAGGAGGTTGAGAACTCTTGCATTTATAGTGGACCGGAGGAGACTGGCTCAACTGCATGCTCCTCCGGTTTCGACTCCATGAACTCGGGCAGTTCAAACTGTGAAGATGCTCCCATAGAGATAGCACACATGCTGCTTGGCGGTTATCCCTCGGTTTGAATTCCCTTTGACCAGGGGCGACTGCCACATGGCATTCTCTGATAGGCTCTGGTTCAACTTGGGTCTTCCTTTATTTTCTCCAATGGGCTAGAACTGTGGGTTTCGTTGACCTGAAATCTTGCTGGACTTATTCAGTTAGTTGGGACTTGGATTTGACTAAGTTTGAAAGAAAAGACTTGGGCTAGAATCCTCAGACCGGAGGCCCAATCTGCATTGCATACTCCCTGGCCATGTCCTTTGGACTTCTATGATAAGCATTTGGATGAGCCTTCGTCGCTGGTGGACTTCAATGGGCCGGACCTGACTTACTTGACTAAGGTGGGCCTGGCTGATGTATGGGAGCCCAAGGTTCAACTTCTTGTACAGTAACCGGGGCTCCACCTATTGATCGTGGACCATCCAGTGGGTCAAGATCCACAGAGCGTATACGGACTTCTTGAGATCGGATTGGGCCCTACCCGATAGTCCAGATCTGGCTGGCTATCGCTCAGGTGCTCTCAATTTAGCTTCTTATACATCCATTGATGACACATGTCGGGTATTTTACCTAGGGTACACACATTGCCCCCTCTTTATCAAGTAGTAAAAATCTGCTTGTAAAAGATCTTCGAAATATCTTCTCCGATTGTTAGGATTCGGAGGATTCCTTCCCCAGTACGATTCCTTTGTGACGAAGATTCCAAATCCCTTGAATCGAGGAATAGGGTTCGCATCTCCTTCTTATAAATAAAGGACCGGAGGCATAGAAGGATATCCACTTTCTCCCCTCCGGTTTCTGTTGCTATTGTGTTGCTGCTGAATCAGTTAAAGAATGGTCGACGACCGGGTTGCTGACTTGGCTCATCGTGCATTCAACCTCAAACTGGAGCATATGTTTAATCATGTGCAAGCTCATGAGAAGAACCTGGAGGAGGTCACCCGGCTGGAACACGACTTCAAGTTGTCCCTTAAAAGGCGTGACGACACCATTGCATCCCTACGCCGGGATCTCCGGCTTTCCGCAGATTTGCTCAAGCAGGCCGGAGACCAGATTCGGGATCTGAAGGAGAAGGTCTGGATCCTTGGCAATGCTGCAGCCAGAGCTGTTGGTTGGGATCAAGCTGCTAATCCTCCTCCCACCGCCTCGTGGGAGGATTTGGTAGACTAATTTATGTTGCACCATGTTGAGGAGCGGTGCCCTCTTTTAGATTTTTCTTCATCAATAAAATTCCTTCTTCCCCAAGTATGAATATTTTTCTTTTCCAGTCTCGTGTTCTGAACCCTGCAGGTTGACTGTCGGTCCATGAGGGACCATCCCTTTTCGAGAAACATCTGAGCAGGGCCCGGGTTTTTAATTCTTGTGGAATTGTTGAAGCTATCAAAGAAGCCAACTCTTTTTGAGTCCAACACTCTCTTTTCTTCCTCTTTCTTTCTTGTCCAGCTTTCATGGCGGCCAGATGTCCAGACTCAAGCTCAGTTGGTGACAACCGTGAGCTATACCGGGTACATCTCCTCCATCGAATGAATAGTTTGGAGCGGCAGGTGTCCGAGCTTGTTAAAGATCAACGCAGGTGGGAAGAAGACTATGAGAGTCGAATCCAGGAGAAGGATGATGAGATTCATCGTCTTACTGAAGAACTTCGATCCACCGTTGCTGAGCTTGCCCGGATGGGGGGCAAGATTGATGCGGTTGCAGTCTCCTCATGGAAGGAGGGATATGCTGAAGCCAAGGCGAAGTACAATCTCCCCAATTCGTCAGAGGGGTCTAATCTGGATCCCCCGTCTCCCCCACTGATGTAATCTTTTTCTGTTTCAATTGCACTGTTTAGGGGATTTGGTGCACCCCGTATCATGCTTTATGTAATGAAAAAATATTTTTTTCTATTACTGTCTTGAGCTCTGGTAGGTAATTCTGGTAATTTCCTTCAAACATTCTCTTCCGCAATAAATGAAGAAATATATGTTGGTCAACCAACCTTTAATTGTGATGACTGATCTAGACCATGTGGGTCCCAACTATCTGTGTTGAGTGGACGTCGGTTGAATGTATAAGTGAGTCCCAACTGACGGTATTAAGTGGGTCCCACTTCGTCTTTTCTAATTCATCCTTTGTTGGCGGGAAGATGTACAGCTTCCAACTTCCAGTAGAAGTTTGTGACTCTTCACTGATCGAGCCATTAACCCTGGTGATTCAATGCTCTTGATTTAACGAAGAAAAGTAATGGAATGCCAAGAAGGTGAACATATATCCTCATCCATTCCATTAATGGAACTTGGAATGCCATTAGCCGGTGGACTTTAATCTTCATTATAAAAAGAAAACATTTAGAGAAAGGAGGAGTCACCTCCCTTTATCGCTTTCTCTATCTCTTCTTCTTAGTTTCGTCTTCACCTCCATTGTCGGAACCCTAGGTTCTTAATTACCTCGAATTTCGGCGAAATACCGCTGAATCTTCCTCCGAAAATGAGAAGGAATATTGTATTGAGTTCCAGTAATGACGAGGAACCTCGAACCTCCGTTCCTCGTCCTGCCGCTGATGCAGGTGGTCCAAGTAGGGCTGGATATGGTACGGGTTTTGATCCGAATCTAACCCAACCGAAATCCATATTCTTGGATATGGACCTCAATATTAGATCAAATTAAAAAATTGGTCGGTTCCTACCAGATCCGAATATAATCTGGGTCGGATATAGTTCTAGCATGCATCGGGTTGGATCCTCCTAGATCCGAATGTAATTTTACTAAATTTTTAAATATAATAATACACCCCAAAAGTCAAGTGTATTTGTGTAAACCATAAATGAAACCCTACCTTTTTTATAACTTTAATCTTGGAAAGTGGGATAGACTATATAAGCAAAAAGGCTTTAGTATTCTAGATCTGAAAACACAAAGTAATGTAAGAAGTGAGAAGAAAAGAACTAAAAAAAAAAACATGGTGTTGATGTTGCTATAATCTTGTTTCTAACTTGCAAGCAACTCCTTCAAAGTCAAGACTTTTCTTCTTCATTCTTGTTTTCTCAACTCACACATCTGCAACACATTTTCTTCGTTATACTAATTTTGTAATTATGCATCTTTTCTCATAATTTGATCTAATATTTAATACAATATCTATGGTTTATTTATGATGTTTGTAGAAGTATGGATCTTTAAAATATAATACTAATCTTCAATTAACTATTGTAAGTTTTAATTTTTAAGACACAAAACACTTTTTTAAATGAAATTATTAGGAAAAATAACTATATTTTAGTAAAAAAAGAAAGATATCAGTTGTAAGATTTATATTTCGAAGAAAAAAAAATTGATCTTGAAGACAAAGTTTTGATCTTGCATATCTTTTTTTTTTCCTTTTACCATGTAAGTTATTGCATAAATCAAAGATTTTTCCTCATTAGTTTGTGAATAATATTTTTTTTCTTTTTTTCTTTGATGTCTTGACGGTTACAAAAAATATGTTGACCGTTGAAGTAATTGATGTAGTTGACAAAGATGTTCCTGAAGTTGCGAATCTAGTAATTCTCAAGCCTTCAAAAAATTTGACATCACTTATATGGAAAGACTTTGAAAAGGTACAAGAAGGTGCAAAATGGGTCGTTGTATGTATTAAACATTATAAAAAAGCATTGAGTGGAACTAGCACAAGTGGAACTACTCATCTGAAAAATCATTTAAAAAGGTGTATGAGAAAGGCTACTGGAGATGTCTCACAACAATTGCTTAACTATGGAGAGATGAAAAAAACGGAACATTAGCCATTCTTACTTTTAAGTTCGATCAAAACGAAAGTCGCACAGCTTTAGCAAGAATGGTGATTTTACATGAGTATCCATTTCATATAGCTACTCATGTCGGTTTTAATATGTTTGTGAAAACTCTGCAGCCAAGGTTTTTACTTAAGGGGCGTAAGTGTTTGAGGGATGATTGTATGAAAATTTATGAATTTGAGAAAACAAAGATGTATGAAAGATTGGGTGCTTTTCCTGGTAGGATTAGCATCACATCAGATCTATGGACTTCCAACCAGAATTTTGGGTATATATATGTCATTAACTACACATTATGTAGATGTTGATTGGAAATTGCAGAAAAAAAATACTCAACTTCTTGAAGGTCGATGTTCCTCACAATGCCGAAAAACTTGATGAAACTATGATGGCATGCTTGATGGAGTGGAATATTGATAGTAAGTTATTCACATTAAACTAGATAATTGTTCTACTAATGATAGTTGGTTGCCAAGATCAGTGATAAACTAAATGAGGATAACAAACTGATGTTTCATGGTGAGTTCTTCCATATTCATTGTGCGGCTCACATCCTAAACTTAGTTGTTCAAGATGGTTTGCGTGTTATACATGGTGTGCTTGCCAAAGTACGAGAGAGTGTGAGGTACATTACAAAATCTCCAAAGAAGGAACAATTTTTCTATGAAGTTGCTCAGCAAGTTGGGGTTGCTACTACTAAAGAACTATTTCTTGATTGTCCAACACGTTGAAATTCTACCTTTCTTATGCTTGAGGTTGCAATTGACTATAAAAAAGCATTTTCTCGTTTACAAGGTCGTGATAAAGAGTACAAACATGCTCCTTCATCTGAGGATTAGAAGAATGCATGTGAAGTTGCTAATTGTTTAAAGTCATTTTTTAAAGCTACCAAAGTTTTTTCAAGTACATACTTATCTAAACAAATTGATTCCTTGTATAACATTTGTGTTTTTCAACATCTCTTTATGTCCAACTCATACCATTGTTTCATTTCCGATTAGGTGTCAAATATCCTACTTCAAATCTTTATTTCTTCGAGATTTGTGAGATACATATTGAGTTAATGGAGTGGTGCAAAAGAACGATTATACCAAATGTTGATGATCAAGGAAGAGATAGTGAGAAGGTAGACATTATTAGCACTATGACTAATAGCATGAAAACAAAGTTTGACAAGTATTGGAATACGTGTCATTTGGTTTTAGCGGTGGCTGCAATCTTAGATCTGAAACCGGCACGAAGTGGTTTGACATCAATTTTGTGACAAAGTGTCTTTGGTTATCTCGCCTTGAATTCATTGTTAGGAAAATCAAGATGTACGCATGGTCGTCTCGTGTCCTTCGTGTCTCTTGGTTCTGTCTAGGAAAAGTTATTGGGTACTGGACGTACGTACCGAGTTAGGACGTACGTACGTCCACTGAGGCAGCAAACATCTTTTGGTCAGGACGTACGTACGCAGTTAGGACGTTCGTACGTCCAAGCAGGCAGCAAATTTTTACCGTGTGGGGACGTACGAACGTTGATTCGACGTACGTACGTCCAATATGGATTTTCAGTATTTCGGCCGATTTTCCTTGGTTTCCAACCCTAAGTATAAATAGGGTTTCTCTTCCAAAGAACAGGTCAGTTCTTTGGCCGTCCATTCTTCTGCTAGTTCATGTGTTTTGGTTTAGGTTTTGGTATTGAAAGTGTTTGTGGCTATTGAACTCAATTCCCTTTCTTCCCCCTTCTCTCAATTCATATCTTTGTGATCTTCAAGAGTTATTGTGAATTCGGCTTCGAGTCTTCTTGTGTGTTCATCAAGAAGTCGAGTGTCTTGTGCGTACATCAAGGTGCTCTGGTGAAGTCAAGGTGTTAGAGATAACCAGGAGTATCAACTCGCAGTGAGTGCAGGTAGTTGATAGGTTTGTACATCTCTTTTCATCTAGTGGATTATTTTGTTGTCGCGAGGACAACCGTGGACGTTTCCCTGTTTGGGTTTTACCACGTTAAAAATCTCTGTGTGTTATTTACTTTCTGCGTATTGTTTGATTGCTTGTTTGAATTTACAATTGTTATACTAGCACTATTTGTAGTTTCTCAATTGGTATCAGTCGCTGGGGGCTGGTTAAGGAGCGTAAAGGCTCACGCTAACGATCAATAGTGCTATGGATTACTCTGGTAAGACACATGTCTCGGTTGTTGCTCGACTGTCTGATGAGCAATCAACTGCTAGTAAAGAATGCTCTAGTAATTGTGATAGGGATTTGATTCTGGTGGACAATAATGATTGGGCTACCCTATACCGGTTATCCAGAAAGGAATGCCTAAGGTTGGAGGCACAAAATTGTATTCTTCAGGATAGACTTGACTTACTATCTTCTAGTTCCTCATCTATGTCAATCCTGGATAGGGAACCTGAGTCATGGCAGGTTGATAAGGTGGCCTTATTGGGTAATCTTGCTGCTCTTGAGCACGACAAGGTCGAATGGGAAGCTCGGTGTAATATTGTGTCCACAGAACTAGACAAGGTAAAAAAAGAACTGATTCGTTTTCAGTCGTTCGAAAAGTGCAATGGGTTGTCATCTTCTGAATTACCTCCACTGTTGCCCCATCCTCCTACCAAAAAGTCCGACATTCATCACTCTGTGGACACGGTTGGCATCCGGCGTAAGTGGAAACTGTTTAGGCGTGCTCCGCCTCAGGGAAGAAAACGTCAAATGCCTTGCTCACTATGCGGACAGTTTGGACATTGGGCCTCGCAGTGTGGTGTGGCTGCTCATGTTCCACAATCATGGAAGCCGTTTTCACAGTCGTCGTATGATTTTCCATCTTATCCATATGCCTCTTACTCTTTTCCTTGTAACTTTGCAGGAAATGTTTCAAATGTGGCGATTACTGCCCTTCATGTCTCAAGCTCGGATAGTGAGTGGTTACTTGATAGTGGTGCTTCAAAACATATGTCAGGTAATGCCAAACTTTTCTCCTCCGTTACTGCTATAGATGGTGGAAGTGTTACTTTTGGGAATGGTAAGAGCTCTCCTGTGATTGGTAAGGGATTTGTCGCTGGTATTGGTTTATCTTCGAATGATGTTTGTTTGTTAGTTGATGGTTTGCGTGTTAATTTGATCAGTATTAGCCAACTGTGTGATACTGACCATACTGTTAATTTTTCCAAAAATATATGTACTGTGCTTGATAGTTCAGGTAAGTGTATCATGACAGGTAAACGAACATTGGATAATTGCTATGCCATTCAGCCTGTTGCGTCTGGCATAAACTGCTTACCTAGCAAACTTAATGAGGGTCTATTGTGGCATCAACGACTAGGTCATGTCAACTTTGAACACCTGGACAATCTAACTCGGAATGAATATATCAGGGGAGTTCCTAGACTTGGAAGAAATCGGGACACTGTGTGTGGTGGGTGTCAACTAGGTAAACAGATACGCAGTCCACATTCCAAGAAAAAGTCCATAACCACATCTTCTCCTTTAGAACTCATACACATGGATCTGATGGGTCCTACTCGTACTCCTAGCTTAGGAGGCAAACGATACATCTTGGTTATGGTTGATGATTACACTCGCTTTACCTGGGTATCATTCTTGCGTGAAAAATCTGATGCGTTTCTTGAGTTTCAGGGGATATGCCTTCGTATTCAGAACGAGAAAGATACTCAAATTAAACATATCAGAAGCGATAGAGGCGGTGAGTTCACAGCCACAGGTGTGATTGAGTATTGCATTGCAAATTGTACGTGGCAAGAATTTTCGGCTCCATACACTCCGCAACAAAACGGAGTCGCTGAAAGGAAAAATCGTGTTATTCAGGAGATGGCTCGTGCTATGTTGCATGCAAAGGATGTTCCTACCAAGTTTTGGGCGGAAGCGGTTCATACTGCTTGTTACATAATGAATCGTGTATATCTAAGATCTGGTACTACACAAACTGCTTATGAGCTATGGTATGGTAAGAAGCCGAATCTCAAATATATGCGAGTTTTTGGTAGTGTTTGCTATGTGTGCAAGGACAGACAAAGTCTGTCCAAGTTTGATAGTCGAGGTGAAGTAGCTCTTTTACTTGGTTATTCTTCTAACAGTAGGGCCTTTCGAGTATTTAACTACACCACTCGCAAGGTCATGGAATCCTTTAATGTTGTTGTTGATGACACTATTACATCTGACTCTTCTGTTTCCACTGGTACACAGGATGTCACAGTTCTCTCACCCGTGTTAGACTCGGCTGACATGTCTTCCATATCGTTATCATCACCTGATAATGGCAATGATGGTACTAAACCTTCTGGTGCTGCAGAGGACGTGCCTAGTAGGACCGGTGTTGTGCTCACACTGGATGATGTAATCACCAGATGTGATTGATGTGTCTCCAGATCTCTCCACTGTCCCTGCTGAACCTGAAGGGGTGTTTAATCAAGCTTCACCTCGTGTTAAACAACATCACTTCTTAGGAGATATCATTGGGGATATTAATGATCAGCGTCTGACTCGTCGGAGGGCCAAGGAGACAAATTGCGTTCATTATGTTTGTTATCTCTCTTCTCTTGAACCTAAAAATGTTACTGATGCTCTTACTGATGATGATTGGCTAGTTGCTATGCAGGAAGAACTCGGTCAGTTTAAGCGTAGTGATGTCTGGACGTTGGTTCCTAGACCTACTCACACTAATGTGGTTGGCACCAAGTGGATCTTTAAAAACAAATTGGATGAGTTCGGGCAGATTGTGCGCAACAAGGCAAGGCTCGTAGCTCAAGGCTATAGTCAGATTGAAGGTATTGACTATGGAGAGACATTTGCTCCTGTGGCTAGGTTGGAATCTGTCAGGCTTCTTCTTGCTATGGCATGCCACTTGAATTTCAAGTTGTATCAAATGGATGTCAAAAGTGCATTTCTCAACGGTATTCTCAATGAGGAGGTCTATGTTGAACAACCTAAAGGGTTTGTGGATCACACTTTTCCGAATCATGTCTTCAAATTGCAAAAAGCACTGTATGGGTTAAAACAGGCTCCTCGAGCTTGGTATGAACGTCTGACTTCCTTCTTACTAGGAAAAGGATTTGTTCGTGGCAGTGTTGATCGGACTCTATTTATACTAAGAAAGAATAATGATGTTCTTCTCGCCCAAGTCTATGTGGATGATATAGTGTTTGGATCGACGTGCCCAAGTCTTTCTGAATCTTTTTCTCAGTTAATGAGTTCTGAATTTGAAATGAGTTTAATGGGAGAACTAAATTTCTTTCTTGGCTTGCAGGTCAAATAGTTTGATCATGGAGCTTTCATCTCTCAAACAAAGTATGCTAAAGAACTGGTTAAAAAGTTCGGTCTCAGCACTTCCAGTGGTCAAGATACTCCCATGGGTGAGAGGGTACGTCTTGGTAAGGATGTTATGGGTAAGTCTGTTGATATTCGTGAATATCGTAGTATGATTGGTAGTCTTTTGTATCTCACTGCTAGTCGTCCAGATATTTCTTATAGTGTTGGGGTATGTGCAAGATTTCAGGCTAACCCTAAAGAATCTCATCTCACTGCTGTTAAGCGTATTATTCGGTATGTTGCTAGCACTCTTGACTACGGGTTATGGTTCACCAGAGATACAAATAGTGTTGTGGCAGGTTATTGTGATGCTGATTGGGGTGGTAATCTTGATGATCGTCATAGTACCAGTGGTGGTTGTTTCTATGTTGGGAATAATCTTGTTTCCTGGCATAGCAAGAAACAATCATCTGTATCCATCTCTTCATGTGAGGCCGAGTATATAGCTTCAGCTAGTGCATGTACACAACTTCTGTGGATGCGTCAGATGCTTAGGGATTATGGCATTCAATAGCAGGCGATGGACCTGTTCTGTGATAACACCAGTACCATTAGCATTTCCAAGAATCCTGTTCAACACTCACGCATAAAGCATATTGACATTCGTCACCATTTCCTTCGTGAGGCGGTCGAAAAGGGTGATATAGTAATGGAGTTCATTCCTACTGAACATCAGCTAGCAGATATTCTTACAAAACCTCTTGATGCAGCCCGATTCCATTCCTTGCGTAAGTCTATTGGGGTTGTAACTCTTCCCTAATTGTTTTGTTACTTTCTTTTTCTCTCTGTTATTGTCATTGTGGTTAGGATGTTTAGGTTCGGTTGTTTTTGTTGTTTATTATTATTGTTGTTGGTATTGAGGACATACTACCTTCACTATTGTATGGATTCCATGTTATTGATGTTTCTAGTTTGGCGTCCTCAACTGTTTTTGTGTCATGCATAGTTATAAGGTTACATCATGCTCTCTTTGTCTTGGTAGTTTCTTACATGATGCATTTACATGTAGTTGGATTGTCGGTCCGCATACCTGTATATCTGTAGTCTTCTATGGTTTCCTTTCATGATCATTGTCTTCATTTCTATTTATTTACCTCTTGTAAGTGGTCAATGACTCACAAAATCCCCAGCCATTTGAATGTCTTGAGAGCATACTCATTCGTTGGGGCTGTGAGGGTCATGCTCTGACGGATGTACTCAGGAGATGTTAGTTCTTGTGTTGCACGTTATCATGGTATTGCACTTCTTGAGTGTGTTTTGCCAAAAAGATGTAGGCTACACCCTACCCTCGTGTTCTGGTAAAAGATGGAGATATTACATACTCCCACACGGGAATGGCGTTTGTTCAAGTGGTTTTATAAAAAAAAAAAAAAAAAAAAAAAAAAAATGACGACAAGTGGCTTTTGTATTTGTCTAGTTGACAGACAAGAAGAAAATCAATATACTCCATGATCATGTTTTTAGTTTGTTTCCGGAGGTTGGTATTGGTCTATCAGGTTCTTCTGCATGTTTGCATTCTTCTTGTGACTACCATGGCTTGGTGTATGATGTCGTTTTTCGACTTTGCATTTCCTTGTGGTTGAGGTTTGTCTAAATTGTAATCCTTACAATCAGCAGATAGGTTTCTCTGTGATGTTTCTCAATATTTGGTTTTGGATTGTTCTTCAGTTGTTTTTCTGGTTCTCAGGTTGGTCCTTCATTTTTTTTTTTTAAAAAAAAAAAATAAAAAAATAAATAAGTAGTACGAATGCTGTCATACCGTTCGTACGCTATGGAGGGCAGTTCATTACCACCGTCAGAATGTTCTTTGAACATATAATTGTGTGTTCTGGCAGTTGTTTTTAAACGGACTTCTAGTTCTTTTCTGATTAGCAGTAAAGTTCTGCTAATTAGGTTATGGACCTCTCTTTTGAGCCCATGTTAGGTTTACTCTTATTTTTCTTATATATAGGGGAGTCTTCTCTTCTTTTACTCCTATTGTGACTTCTTATCTCCTGCTAGTTCTCTCTTTGTTCTTCAGAATTTTCTATGGCAGAATATGAACTTCATGGAGTTTTTATTCCGGCTGTTGGTTATGTGTCGTTTATGGTGATGGAGTACAAAAACAATGCTAAGGTTTATCGTTTATGTCGCGTTCCTCATGGGTATGACTATGTTCATCGACCTTTACTTACTTCATGCATGGTTCATGTCAATCATTGGGAGAGACTACCGGGACATCTTCAAAATCACATCTTGGAGTTGGTTGGATACCCGAAGGTTCCAGGACTTGCTGCTCCTCTTACCGACTGTGGCTTGGACAGCAGAATTGGGGAGTTATTTTGTACGAGTGCTGATAATCCTGTGACAGCTCGGTGGAATAGCTATTCGGCTCGTGCGAAAGCTTTATGTCCTATCTTAAGCTTTATGTTCATGTGATAGCTCGGTGGAATAGACCTTCGGCTCGTGCGGAAGGGTTTTTCGAATTCGTTACCTTCAGCCTTGTGTTTTTGTCGTTTTGTCTTTTATGTTTATGGATTCCTATGTTTGGTTATTAGTTGATTTCATGAACTTTTAACAGTTGGGTTAGGTTTATCTTTTTATCTGTTTTGTCTTCATTGTTTGGTATTGATTTCTTTTTCTTGGTTCTTTGTTTATTGTTGTTATTTTATCGTTTCTTTTGTTGGTTGGTTATTTTGTTCACTTGTTGTGACAAAAAGGGGGAGATTTATGACTCTAATTACTAACAATCGTCTTCTTGTTGTTAGGCTATTTTTGGGTCATGTTTCAGGTATGCTACACGTATGGGGGAGTGAACGTGTTGATGATTTTAGACGTTATATAGTTATGGGGGAGTTCGAGTGTCAAAAATATTTTGGAGCTCATGAAGTATGGGGGAGTTGCTCGAAGGAACTTCTGTTGAATCCTTGATTGCTTCGGAAATTCCTAGTTGCTTCCGTTCGGTCTCTGATGGTTAAAGTATCTTGCTAAAGCTGGATAACAAGAATTAGTGACTTGTTATGTGTTTCTATCTTGAGTGATTTTGTAGGCATGTTTTATAAATGCCATGGTTTGGGCTTGTAAGCACGTTTTATAAGTGCTATTAGAGTCATAGGTTTTTGTCACAAAATCAATGTCAAAGGGGGAGATTGAAACCGGCACGAAGTGGTTTGACATCAATTTTGTGACAAAGTGTCTTTGGTTATCTCGCCTTGAATTCATTGTTAGGAAAATCAAGATGTACGCATGGTCGTCTTGTGTCCTTCGTGTCTCTTGGTTCTGTCTAGGAAAAGTTATTGGGTACTGGACGTACGTACCGAGTTAGGACGTACGTACGTCCACTGAGGCAGCAAACATCTTTTGGTCAGGACGTACGTACGCAGTTAGGACGTTCGTACGTCCAAGCAGGCAACAAATTTTTATCGTGTGGGGACGTACGAACGTTGATTCGACGTACGTACGTCCAATATGGATTTTCAGTATTTCGGCCCATTTTCCTTGGTTTCCAACCCTAAGTATAAATAGGGTTTCTCTTCCAAAGAACAAGTCAGTTCTTTGGCCGTCCATTCTTCTGCTAGTTCATGTGTTTTGGTTTAGGTTTTGGTATTGAAAGTGTTTGTGGCTATTGAACTCAATTCCCTTTCTTCCCCCTTCTCTCAATTCATATCTTTGTGATCTTCAAGAGTTATTGTGAATTCGGCTTCGAGTCTTCTTGTGTGTTCATCAAGAAGTCGAGTGTCTTGTGCGTACATCAAGGTGCTCTGGTGAAGTCAAGGTGTTAGAGATAACCAGGAGTATCAACTCGCAGTGAGTGCAGGTAGTTGATAGGTTTGTACATCTCTTTTCATCTAGTGGATTATTTTGTTGTCGCGAGGACAACCGTGGACGTTTCCCTGTTTGGGTTTTACCACGTTAAAAATCTCTGTGTGTTATTTACTTTCTGCGTATTGTTTGATTGCTTGTTTGAATTTACAATTGTTATACTAGCACTATTTGTAGTTTCTCAAGATCCTCGTTACAAAATGAAGCTAGTAGATTGTTATTATCCTCAAATATATGGTAATGATGGTCTAATAGAACCTAGAAATGTTTTGGATGGTTTTTTAAGTCTTTACAAGGAATATGCAAAGAATTCATCATTCAAGTTGCCTGAAAATATCTCTATTGAAAATAGTCAAGGAAATAATAACAAAAAGCAAAAAAGATTTGAGAAATTCCTTAGTGAAACTCCAATGGGCCAAACGTGGAAGAGTGACTTAGATTATTACTTGGCTGAACCAGTTTTACAAACTCCCTCATTAGATTTTTCATGTGTTGGGTTGGTGGAAAATACATGATGGGAACTTGGGAAGTATCCAATCTTGACGGGAATGGCTCGAGATATTCTTGGAATTCCAGTCTCAATTGTAGCTTCTGAATCTGCATTTAGTACTAGAGGTCGGGTCATCGATCAATACAGAAGTTCATTGAACCCAAATGTTTGGATCAGAGATGATTTTCTAGGTAAGTACAATTCTCTTTTCAGTACATGTTTATAGTTTCCTTCTTTATTTGTTTTGTAGTACTGTATGTACTAATTATCTATGTGATATAGATCCTGCCGTGGCGGAATCTGCTTCTATGGGTGATGAATCCACTTAGTTCAATAACTCTATATATTTCGGTAATTTTCTAACCTTCATCTCTTTGAAACTATTGAATGGTTCTAATTTTGAGTTAAAAATTGTTGTATAAAGTTGTGATCATAAACAAATAAAAGGTTTCTTTTTTAAAATTCTATTGTGTTATAAACTTGAGTGCTTTGGTTGTCAATTAAACTAAGTTCTTTATGTGCTGGTGTCAAGCTATATTGTACTGTCGATTTTTAATGTCATGTATACATAACTAGATTTTGCATACAAGTTGTTCCACTCAAATGTCAGCATGCTAATTTAGCAGTTCCCATGTTTCATCTTGCATGATATATTAAGAATATTGTTCATTATTTTTTATGTGAATATGCCATTTTTTTAAGGGTCCCTTACAATTATAGATTTTTGAAACATTTTATTTTTTTGTAGGCTTATCCTGGTTAGGTTTGAAACCGGCACGAAGTGGTTTGACATCAATTTTGTGACAAAGTGTCCTTGGTTATCTCGCCTTGAATTCATTGTTAGGAAAATCAAGATGTACGCATGGTCGTCTCGTGTCCTTCGTGTTTCTTAGTTCTGTCCAGAATAAGTTATTGGGTTCTGGACGTACGTACCTAGTTAGGACGTACGTACGTCCACTGAAGCAGCGAACTTCTTTTGGTCAGGACGTACGTACGCAGTTAGGACGTTCGTACGTCCAAGTAGGCAGCAGACGAGTTTCGTATGAAGACGTACGTACCGAGTTAGAGCGTTCGTACGTCATGGTAGGCAGCAGGTTTATTTTTGTGTGGCGACGTTCGAACGTCATATCGACGTACGAACGTCCAAAGTCGGTTTGCACTGTTTCGGCCCATTTTCCTTGGTTTCCAACCCTAAGTATAAATAGGGTTTCTCTTCCTTAGAACAAATCAGTTCTTTGGCCGTCCATCCTTCTTCTAGTTCATGTGTTTTGGTTAGGTTTTTGATATTGAAATTGTTTGTGGCTATTGAACTCAATTCCCTTTCTTCCCCCTTTTCTCAATTCATATCTTTGTGATCTTTAAGAGTTATTGTGAATTCGGCTTCGAGTCTTCTTGTGTGTTCATCAAGAAGTCGAGTGTCTTGTGCGTACATCAAGGTGCTCTGGTGAAGTCAAGGTGTTAGAGATAACCAGGAGTATCAACTTGCAGTGAGTGCAGGTAGTTGATAGGTTTGTACATCTCTTTTCATCTAGTGGATTATTTTGTTGTCACGAGGACAACCGTGGACGTTTCCCTGTTTGGGTTTTACCACGTTAAAAATCTCTGTGTGTTATTTACTTTCTGCGTATTGGTTAATTGTTTGTTTGAATTTACAATTGTTATATTAGCACTATTTGTAGTTTCTCAATTGGTATCAGTCGCTGGGGGCTGGTTAAGGAGCGTAAAGGCTCACGCTAACGATCAATAGTGCTTTATGGAATCTCACAAGACTGCTACTTCAAGTCTTCCTCCACAATTCAGTGGAAAGGACTTTGGTCATTGGAAAGTACGTATGCGAGCTTATCTCCAAGCATTAGGAGAAGAAGTTTGGCTTTCTGTTGTCACAGGGTGGAAAGAACCTCTGACTACTACAGGTACTGATGATACTGCTGTTACATCACTGACGCCACGTGAAAAGTGGACGCCTGAACAGAAATTGCTGGCAAATTATAACAACAAGGCACTCAATGCTATTTTCATGGCATTAAATGCTAGTGAGTTTCGTCGGGTGCAAGGTTGTGAAGAGGCTAAAGATGCATGGAACAGGCTTATCTGTACACATGAAGGTGACGAAACAGTCAAAGAAAGTAAGCTGGAACTGTTAACGTCTCAGTTTGAGAATCTACGGATGGATAATTCTGAGACCTTTGATGATTTCTTTATTCGTCTCCAAGACATCATCAACTGCAGTGCGGCTATTGGTCATGCATATACTGACACACAAGTGGTACGTAAGATATTGCGTGCTTTGCCTCCTCGGTTTCGTTCACGTAAGGATGCCATCACTGAGAGCAATGTGATTAAGAACATGTCCATCGAGACACTTGCTGGGAAACTAAGGACATGTGAGATGGAACAGGCTTTGGAAGAACCTTTGAAGAACAAATCTGTAGCATTCAAAGCTACATCGTCTAAAGAACCTTCCACAGGACCTTCTGATGATGAAGAACAGGATGTGGATGATAACTATGCGTTTCTGTCACGTAGCTTTCAGAAGATTCTGAAATATCAACAGAATCGAGATCCTCGAAAGCGATTTCCTGATTCCTCAAATGCTCCTAGAAGTCGTGGTTTTGAGCGGTTCTCTGTGGATGGGAGAAGAGCTCGAGTTGATCGTAAAGATGTCCAATGTTACAAGTGTCGTGATTATGGACACTTTGCAAATGAATGTGACAAGAAGGTGGATCGCAAACCTGGTGATAATTCCAAAGCGAACCTCACAGTAACATGGGATGATTCAGATGAAGATGATGATGGGAATCTCTCAAATGTTGTCTCCAATTATGTGGTCTTCAGTGCATCCATGGATGAACATCCAGGAGGTATTGTATCCTCTTCTGCTGATATTATTGTTTCTGATTCTGGTGTCCATGCTACTACTACTGAACTATGTGATATGTATAAGTTTTCCATGCAACAAGTAAAGTTGCTTGAAAAAACTAACACCGTCTTGCAGGATCAGGTAGATAGTCTTGGACAGGATATATGCAATCTTACAGGTGATTCCAACATGTTAAAGGAAGAATTTGTGGAGGAAAAGGAGGATTTCCAAGTGCGTATTGTCACTCTGGAAAAGCTGAATAATGATCTGGAAACACGGTATCGATCCCTTGTACTGGAGCATGAGAAAGTAAAGGCTGAGTTGTTTGCTGCTAACAAACAATTGGTTGGCTTTGGTAAAGCAAGTGCTAATCTAAACTCTCTGTTGGGAATCGGTAAATCCCATTCAGATAAATCTGGTTTAGGTTATGACACATCTGTTCCCCTTGCTACTGCTAGCACTTCCCGCACTACCTTTGTGCGACCAACAAGTGTCGCTATTCCTGCTCCTGTGCAGGTGTCTAGTGTGGTATCACCTCCCAAGGTTACTCATGTAAAGCATGTTCGGAAAAAGAACTCTAGACACAAAGGCTTTAAATGTCTAACATGTGGTCGCATGGGTCACACTTCTGCCTTTTGTTGGAATAATTTGTATCCTGCTCATCATCCTTCTTTTGCAGGTAACTCATATTGGAACAAGTCTTCCACCTTCTCCATGCAGGCTCCATACATGTGGAATGGCTATGCTCCGTGGGGTTTACCCAGAACTTCTCCTTATGGAAACCGTCCTCAAGCAACACCCATGCCTACTCCACCACCACATTTTTGGGATAGGAGTATGGATGCATCCAGGAAAATGGTGTCTCACATGGCTCGTTTGGTTGAACCATTGCCTTCATCATGGTATCTTGACAGCGGTTGTTCGCGTCATATGACAGGTGATAAGACTCTGATTGATAACCTGACTCTTGGTTATGGAGGTAAGGTTAGGTTTGGTAATGGTAAAATGCTTCCGGTTGAAGGTAAAGGTAACTTTTCTTGAAACCGGCACTAAGTTTGTTTGACATCAATTTTGTGACATTGGATGTCCATGGTTATCTCGCCTTGAAATCATTGTTAGGAAAGCCAAAGATGTACGCACATTCGTCTCGTGTCCGTGTCTCTATGTCGTTTGTCTTAGTCTGTTTTGCGTACTGGACGTACGTACCTAGTTAGGACGTTCGTACGTCCATTGAGGCAGCAAGCTTCCTTTTGGTCAGGACGTACGTACGCTGTTAGGACGTTCGTACGTCCAAGCAGACAGCAAACATGTTTTCGTCAGGACGTACGTACCTCTTTAGGGCGTTCGTACGTCCAAGCAGACAGCAAACATGTTTTCGTCAGGACGTACGTACCTCTTCAAGGCGTTCGTACGTCCAAGCAGGCAGCGAACGTTCACAATGTGGATTTCATCAATTTCGGCCCATTTTGTGTGTGTTCCAACCCTAAGTATAAATAGGGTTTCTCTTCCAAAGAACAAGTGAGTTCTTTGGCCGTCCAATTCATCTAGTATTGGAGTTTGTTTAGGTTTTGGTTTTAGGTTGTTTTTTGGTGATTGAACTCATCTTCTTCTTCCCCATTCATCTTCTTCTTTCTTCTTCCCCATTCATCTTCTCCTTCATTATTGAATAGTGATTTAGCTTCGAGTCTTCTTGTGTGTTCATCAAGAAGTCGAGTTTCCTTGTGTGTTCATCAAGGAACTCTGGTGTAAGCTTGTTTCATAGTTCGGCTTCGAGTCTTCTTGTGTGTTCATCAAGAAGTCGAGTGTCTTGTGCGTACATCAAGGTGCTCTGGTGAAATCAAGGTGTTAGAGATAACCAGGAGTATCAACTCGCAGTGAGTGCAGGTAGTTGATAGGTTTGTACATCTCTTTTCATCTAGTGGATTTATTTGTTGTCGCGAGGACAACCGTGGACGTTTCCCATATTGGGTTTTACCACGTTAAAAATTTCTGTGTTATTTACTTTCTGCAGATTGTTTGATTTGTTTGAATATTGAACTGTTAGATTAGCACTATTTGTTTTTCTCAATTGGTATCAGTCGCTGGGGGCTGGTTAAGGAGCGTCAAGGCTCACGCTAACGATCCTATGAGTGCAATGATGGTTCATGAGTCTGGTCATAATAATTTTATTGCTAAATCGTCTAAATCTACAAAACCAAAATCTGATTTTGAAAAGGATGATAATTTGTATGTTGTTAGCAATAGTGATTGGGCTCTTCTTTACAGACTTTCTGCAAAAGAATGTGAAAGATTACAAAAAGCTAATATTGATTTGCAGGAAAAATTTAATAAAGCTAATTGTAATGTGTCTACTATTTCTGATAATGTTTGTTTTGAAGATAATGGTGTTTTGCAGACTAAGGTTGATTCTCTAGAACAACGACTCAGACATTGTGCAGAGGACTATATGCTTCAAGGGGAAGTTTATGAATCCAAAATTGAAAATTTGGAAAAGGCTAATCTTTCTTTGCAGGATAAAATTGAGATTCTTGAAAAACAGATTTCTTGTGCTGCAGATGATACAATTTCTATTTCTCAATTATTTGACAAAGAAAAACTTGAATTGTTATGTAGAATTGCAGCTTTAGAGAAGGCCAATCAGGAGGTCGATGAGAAATACAAATCTCTATTGGTGGAATATGAGGTAACAAAGAACGATTTAACGTCTACTCAACTCCAATTGCAGGTTTTGGACAAAACTAGATTTGATTCTCCTATTGATAGTTCTACTAGTTCTAGTGTGATTACTCCTGTAAAATATACTAGTTTGCCTGCCCTTTTGCCTACCCCACCTATTGAGACTAGACTTAATGCTACTAATTTTCAGCATGTTTCTCGTAAGAATTTTAAGTCTAAGGTTAATGGTAAGGCTGTTTTTACTGATAAGCCATATTGTTCTCATAATGGAGGTATAGGTTTTGTTAAGGCACCATGTCACAAATACAATGGTGACATACATGTTTCATCTTCTACCACCACATCTTCTTATAAGAATTCTTTGAGTAAGTCTAATATTTTTCATTGTTCTTATTGTGGTAGAGTTGGTCATTTGGATAGCTTTTGTTGGGATTTTAATCAACATGTTTCATCCTATTCTCGTGTTCCTCATCGTTATAATCATGTTGATTCTAATGTTTCTTCGTGTGCATTTTCTAGACCTTGGAATTATAATGGTTCTCATCACAGGTTTAAGAAAAACAGGTATTCCAACAAAAGGAAGTCTAAGACTAAGGTGGAATTAGTTAAGGACAAGTGTATTGCAAAGCGTGTTAAGGGAAAATCTCATATCTTTTCACCTCCCAAGGTGTGCACGCCTAGTGTTAAACATGTATGGGTAAGAAAGGATAAGTTGAAGGTTTTTCTGGACTTGCAAAGGTTTGGTGGTGTTCCACATTTGGGATGATGTAGTTTGTTTCTAGTCTTGTGTTATTTGAATTGCATATTTCTCTTATCACATAGGCTATTTGTTTGGTGCTTCTATTTTTTCTATGTTTTGTTTGTTTAGCTTGCAGATCATGTTGCATGTCTGAATATATTGTTAATAAAAAAAAAAAAAAAAGGGGTTGTAGGTATTTCTTCTATTTTTTGTTTTATTTATTTATTCCATGTATGTGTTGTTGGATGCATCTTTTCTGAGATATTGGTTTAATTCAATTGTCTTAAATAAGTTGCAATATGTTTGGGTGTTTTCTCTTTCTGAACTCTTAAGTATGTTTTGGTATGTATCATGCATTTTTCCTCGCTTGTTTGCACAGTGCACGGCATGCTTGCATGATGGGAGTTTTTGGAAACCACTTACATATTCTTTGAGCTCATAGAACTTCTCTATCTCTCGAGTATTTATGTGATCTTGAGCTATCTCTCCTTTGTTTTGGTTAATGTTCATCTTGTTGTTCGTGTTATTGAGCATTCTTATCTTCCTATTACAACTCTTGTTAGTGGTCAATGACTCACTTTATCCCCAGCCATTTGATTGTCTTTGAAGCAATATCAGTTGGCTAAGAACCCGTTGGGGTTGTGAGGGTCATGCTCTGACGGATGCACTCAAGAGATGTTAGTTCTTGTGTTGCACGTTATCATGGTATTGCACTTCTTGAGTTTGTGTTTGTCAAAAAGATGTAGGCTACACCCTACCCTCGTGTATTTGAAAAGATGGAGGCAAAAATCCCTCCCACGCAGGAATGACATTAGAGTGATGTAGACTAAACTCCACCACATGCGGCAAAATAAAAATCCAAGCGCATATTCATTGTTTTTTATGTAAGGCATACAAAGTTTATATTCTTTTGCCTTTTTAATCTCTTGGTTTTCATTGAAAGATCATATTTATATATTTATATTCGTTTGCCTTCTACTCATAACGTTTGTTTCAAAGGGGGTTGAAGTTTGTTTCTTCTATGCTCACTTACCAATCTAATCGTATGTCTCTTGTTGATGGTTCTATATTCTAGGTCTTCAAAGGGTGTGTTCTAGTGGTGAACTTTCTCTCTCTTTATGCATTGCATTGCATCTACACACACCGAGGTTTAGTTTATGATGCACTTCAATTCTCTTATTTGTTCAATCTTTTGTTTATCCTCATATATTGCCTCTTATTTTTGTACGGATTGGGATTGGCTACTGTTTTTGGAAGTTCATGATGTATTCCTCTTCACTTCTATGGTACATCGGTTCTTTTCCTTTTATCTTCTTATTATGGTTTGTGTTGTTAGTTATTCGGTTTGTTTTTCTGCTATTAAAGTTAGTCCTTAAGGTTAGTCTTCACATGGTTGGATATGGGTTGTTAGTTTTGTCGTTAAAATTGATTCTTAGATATGGTGCAGCCTCTATTTGCTATTGTTTGTGTTTGGTTCTTCATTATCCTAGTCTAACAAGTTTAGTGCGATTCTCATTGCTTGGTTGATATCGTGTGCACACTTCATGATTCTGCACACCATGTGTTCGATAAAATGTCTACATGGGTATTCTCACATTTCTTGTGCTAGGTTCGCCATTTCTCTTACATTTGTTAGTTTGGTTAATGTTGTGTTTCTGCAGGACATGCCTCCTAAGCGCGCTCAGACTACTCCCACCAAAGAAACACCCGGTTCCAAGGGTGCTTCGTCATCGGGCACACGTCCTCCTCGTGCTTAAAGGAGTAGAGGCGCCATTCCTTTGGATTCTTGTAGATGTTCTTGCTGAAAGTGTTTATGACTTACTCTATTTTGGTTCTATTCCTTGGTAATTCTTTTCAGTCGGTGTTTCATTGACATACTAAGGTCAGATTGTTAGTATTATTTGGTTTTACACTTCATGCTTTCTATTTTTGTCATTGGATCACATGTGTTTGATGTGATTTCTCAAGGTAATAGTTCTCAATTTGTTTTAAGAAGGCTACAAGATATGCATAAGCATATTTTGGTGATAAATCATGTTATTGGTGTATTCGGTTGTCATGATTTATATTGATTCATGTTTTCTCATAGGTTCTCATCATACTTTTCTATGTTGGGCTAATATTCTTGAATTACCTTGTTGGCTAGCTGGTGTTTGATTAAATGCTTATGAGACTTGCCTATCCTCTTATTGTTGCTTCTTGTGCCTGGTTGATCCTATTTTTTCCTGCAATAGGTTTGATTAGATGTGTTCTTGGTAGTCTTCTGCAATAATCCTCATGCAATGGTTTTGGGCTACCACTGTTCTACTTTGGGATGCATATACTCAGTTTGGTCATCTATTGTTAGCAATTCTCTTCTATTGACTCTCTAATCTTTCTGACAATGTATGGCATATCATCGGAGTCTTTAGTGTTCTGGCAGGAAATTTACTCTGAAGTTGGATTGTTGCTTTGTGACTTGGTGACATCGATAATCCTTGCTCATTCTTCAGTTAAAGTTTTTTTTTGAGCTTGATGATTGTCTATCTTCTTTGGCATATGTTGAACTAATTTTTGGGTTTCACTAGGGGTGGGCTTATAGGTTTATTCCTTTTATGTCTCTATTCCATTGTGTTTGGGATAATATTTTCTTATCCTTGTTTATAAGATTCTCTAATTCTTTTTTGTGGTTGGATGAGTTGTTTCAGGAACATGTACAGTTTGGATTTCCCCATGGATTCTCAATGGATTTTCTTATACTTTACGTATCTTTTTCTGCAGATACTCATATTCGTGTAGTTTTGTCATGGGATATTGTTGGATGTGTCTAATATGCATGGTTTCCCTATTCTCTTTCATATCTCCTACTAACTATTGTTTATCTCTTCTTATTTCTCTTTTCGCATATTCTTTTCTTGCACATTTCTCACAGGTTTGACTATTTGGTTCTTGGTCATTATTGTACCTTCCCAATTTCACCAGGTATGGTATTTCTTCCTTTTTGTTTGTTTGCTCTTTTTCTCTAAATATCTTGCTACTATGAAGTCGTTTCTCTGGAATCTATCTCAGGTGGTTATGGTCGGTTGTTTAAAGTGATATTCTAGTGAATCAATTGTTCCGATTGTTGGTGTCCTGACTCTTTCTTCTATGTATAGGATTCTCTTGGTTTCTATCAGGGATTCATGTTATGTTTTCTTTTCTTCCCTCTGTTACCTATATAAGTATTCAGTGTCTTGTGTCTGTGTTGGTACTCTTTCTTCTTCATTTATATGCCTAGATCTCTCTCATGTTTTTTAGTTTTGTGTGTCATGGATTCCAGATTTATGGTATGGTTTTCTCTTTACTCTCTTCTACCCTTGTATGATTGGTTCTTTGTGTGTTTCAAATATCCTTATTTGGTTTGTTTGTTCTAGGTGCATCTTTCTCATATGCATTGCATTTAGGTGATGCTTTTGTTTAGGAGGAGAATTCTTTGTATTGACATCGTGTTAACAAGTGTTTATTTTATGACTTCCGTTGCATATCCTTTTTGTTGTTAACATGATTGTTCTCTTACTTTTCTTCTTTAATCTTATTTGTTATGGTTTGGTACTTATCTTTTCTCTTTCTTTTGTTACCTTGCTTCATTTGTGACAATGACTCTAATACTAACACCTTCTTCTTCCTTGTTAGTGTATTTTTGGGTTATGTTTCAGGTATGCTACACGTATGGGGGAGTGAACGTGTTGATGTTTAGAGGTTGTACAGTTTTGGGTCATGTTTCAGGTATACTACATGTATGGGGGAGTGAACATATATGATGGAGTGAAAGTGATGATGATCACTAAGTGTATGTACAGTTTTGGGTAACCTCGAGTATTAAACCTTGGAGTTCATGAAGTATGGGGGAGTTGTTCGAGGAACTTCTGTTGGCTATTTGATTGTTTCAGAATTTCTTGTTGCTTCCGTTCGGTCTCTGATGATTAAAGTGTCTTGCTCAAGCTGGAAGTCAAGAATTGGTGACTTGGTATGTATTCTACTTTGAGTGTTTTTGTAGGCATGTATTATAAATGCCGTTGGTTTGGGTTTGTAAGCACGTTTTATAAGTGCTATTAGAGTCATAGGTTTTTTTGTCACAAAATCAATGTCAAAGGGGGAGATTGAAACCGGCACTAAGTTTGTTTGACATCAATTTTGTGACATTGGATGTCCATGGTTATCTCGCCTTGAAATCATTGTTAGGAAAGCCAAAGATGTACGCACATTCGTCTCGTGTCCGTGTCTCTATGTCGTTTGTCTTAGTCTGTTTTGGGTACTGGACGTACGTACCTAGTTAGGACGTTCGTACGTCCATTGAGGCAGCAAGCTTCCTTTTGGTCAGGACGTACGTACGCTGTTAGGACGTTCGTACGTCCAAGCAGACAGCAAACATGTTTTCGTCAGGACGTACGTACCTCTTTAGGGCGTTCGTACGTCCAAGCAGACAGCAAACATGTTTTCGTCAGGACGTACGTACCTCTTCAAGGCGTTCGTACGTCCAAGCAGGCAGCGAACGTTCACAATGTGGATTTCATCAATTTCGACCCATTTTGTGTGTGTTCCAACCCTAAGTATAAATAGGGTTTCTCTTCCAAAGAACAAGTGAGTTCTTTGGCCGTCCAATTCATCTAGTATTGGAGTTTGTTTAGGTTTTGGTTTTAGGTTGTTTTTTGGTGATTGAACTCATCTTCTTCTTCCCCATTCATCTTCTTCTTTCTTCTTCCCCATTCATCTTCTCCTTCATTATTGAATAGTGATTTAGCTTCGAGTCTTCTTGTGTGTTCATCAAGAAGTCGAGTTTCCTTGTGTGTTCATCAAGGAACTCTGGTGTAAGCTTGTTTCATAGTTCGGCTTCGAGTCTTCTTGTGTGTTCATCAAGAAGTCGAGTGTCTTGTGCGTACATCAAGGTGCTCTGGTGAAGTCAAGGTGTTAGAGATAACCAGGAGTATCAACTCGCAGTGAGTGCAGGTAGTTGATAGGTTTGTACATCTCTTTTCATCTAGTGGATTTACTTTCTGCAGATTGTTTGATTTGTTTGAATATTGAACTGTTAGATTAGCACTATTTGTTTTTCTCATTTCTGAGGTTGATTCGCTCAATAGTCATGAGCTTCTTTTTGTTAAGGGTCTTAAGTCCAATCTATTGAGTATTAGTCAGTTATGTGATGCTAAATTTAAGGTTGTGTTTGAGGATAATAGGTGTGATGTTTTTGATTCCAATCATATCTTGGTGTTAACTGGTAGTCGCTCATCTGACAACTGCTTCATTGTCACTACACCTCTTCCGCATTCATATACCTAATGTGTTCATTGGAACTGTCTGTGTTTAGGATGTTTAGGTTCAGTTATTTATTATTGTTGTTGGTATTGAGGACATACTACTTTCTCTATTGTGTGGATTCCATTTTACAGATGTTTCTAGTTTGGCGTCCTCAACCGTTTTTGTATCATGCATAGTTGTAGGGTTACATCATACTCTCTTCGTCTTGGTAGTTTCTTACATGGTGCATCTACATGTAGTTGGATTGTCGTTTTACATACCTATATATCTTCACTCTTCTATGGTTTCCATTCATGATCATCGTCTTCTTTTATATGTTTTTGCCTCTTGTAAGTGGTCAATGACTCACAAAATCCCCAGCCATTTGAATGTCTTGAGAGCATACTCATTTGGCTAAGAACCCGTTGGGGCTGTGAGGGTCATGCTCTGACGGATGCACTCAAGAGATGTTAGTTCTTGTGTTGCACGTTATCATGGTATTGCACTTCTTGAGTGTGTTTTGCCGAAAAGATGTAGGCTACACCCTACCCTCGTGTTCTGGTAAAAGATGGAGATATTACATACTCCCACACGGGAATGGCATCTGTTTCAATGGTTTACAAAATAAAAAAAAAAAAAAAAAAAAATGAATAGTGGCTTTCGCATTTGTCTAGTTGAAAGACAAGAAGACAAACAATAGTGTGTGTTTTCTTTGTTGGGCTAGTTGCAAGTGACTTTCAATATTCTCAATGATCATGTTTTTAGTTTGTTTCTGGAGGTTGGTTTTGGTCTATCTGTTTCATCTACATGCTTGCATCGTCTAAGTAAGTACCATGCCTTTGTGTATGATGTCGTTCTTCGATTTTGCATTCTCTTGTGGTTGAGGATTGTTTAAACTATATTCGGTTGTAATTGGAATTCGTATGATACGTAGAAGTGTTTTCTTGTGATGTCTCTCAATATTTGTTTTTGGGGTTATGTGGTTTATTATCTAGCTGTTAGGTTGGTTCTTCCTATTTTTAAAAAAAAAAAAAATAAAAAAATAATAATAATAAAAAAAAAAAAAAAAAGGGGTCGTACGAACGCTGTGATGACGTCCGAACGTTGAGGTGGGCAGATCTATTTCCAACGTACGAACGTTATTAGAACGTACGAACGTAGGGTCTGACAGATGTTTTTTTTTTTTGAGTCCCGACGTACGAACGTCCCTGATACAGTCCGGCCCATTTGCTATTTAAATTCAAATTTTTTTGTTAAACCAAAGGCTAACTGTTATATCAATCGTGTTCTCTCTTTGGCACACTACAAGCAGTTCCCCTTTTGGTTCTCTTGCTCGTCTCAGGAGATACCCCTCTTCTCTCCTCTTGGTTGTTTTTGTTCTCCTTCTTTGGTGGTTGCTTCTTGCTCAACTTACGCCGTATTAGTTTTTGGTGTTTACTCTGTTCTTACTCAAGTAAGTGAAATCGACCTCTCCCTATATTCATCTTCTTCTTCTTCTCCTTCCTCTCTTGGTATTGTTGGATTGCATGGTTAGTTTCTATTTTTCTTTGAAATATCTGTTTTGTGTTATTTGTTATGTTGGTTAGTATTTCCATTCAATTTCTTGAAATTGGTGGACGAATTGGCTATCTCTATTTCTTGTTATTGCTTCTCTACTATTGGGACTGTTTTGTGATGTGTTTGGGTGCTCACCATTGCTTCCTTGTTGTCAATAGCTTGTGTCTTGTTTCTGCACATCAAGTGTTTGATTAAATGCCTCAATGACCCTGCTATTGTTATTTTTGTCGATTTGCTTCCATTGTTGATTTGTGTACTGGTGTGTTTGTGTAGGAAATGGCTTCAAAGCGTGCACGCACCTCCACGACATCCGCATCTAAGGGTGCATCTTCTTCTCGCGCTCCGAGGGGTCGTGGTTCCACTCCGGGTTTGTCGTCTCATCCCTCATCCCTTGGCGCTCATCCTCGAGCCAAGGCCATTGTTCCCGAGCGTTTCTTCGACTTGGGAGACATTGCTGCCACTCCTCTCGGGGCTTCTCAACTTGGCAATATCGCATTGTTCTTTGAGACTCGGAATTGGCTAAGGGTGGCTCAACCAATCACCAAGTACTCGGTTGAGCATACGATAGCATTCTATGAGACGAAGAGTCCTTCGCAGAATCGCTCGAGTTTTTCGGTCCTCATTGACGGTCGAAGATACACTATTTCTCCGAAGGTGATCCGTGAGGCGTTGGGTATTGACGGTGATTTTCTCCCTGAAGGTGTTGTTCATGTCCGATGGCCTATTCCGGATGAGATTCAGATTGACCTTGTCGATCAAGTTCAGCGGATGTTCATCGATGGTGTCACGGAAAGATATCACGCAAAGTTCTACAGCGCCATCCTTGTCCACATGGTTGCTCACTCCAACATCTACCCCACCAAGGGCAACAAGATAATCATGACCGACGACATGGTCAAATTGGTGGTTTGTTTGTCGGTGCACCATATTAGTCTTTCTGAGGTCATCTACAATCGGATGCTTCAAATTGATGCAGCTAAGGGTACTCTTCCTTTCCCTAGCTTTATAATGACAATTCTCAGGCATTTGGGTTTTCAGGGACAGTACACGGAGGTGAGCCCTCCAAGGTTCGTTGGCCATGACTGGGTCAACGCCATTAAGAAAGGCTGTCAGTCTCGGAAGGTTGCCTTTGAGTTTGTGGGTGCGCGTTTGACGCATCACCTTATTTGGGGAGGCCGGGCTCTTGATCGCCAAGATGATTTTGATCGGGCCTTAACGTCTGGACGACCCATCCCAGCCTCTGCTAGGGGAAATCGGGCTGTTGCAGCAATTGATGCTCGGGTCTCCTCTCTCCGACGTCATCAGGACCATATGGATGCTCGGTTAGATCGTTTTGGGGTCATTCTCTCTCGTCATGATGTCATGATCAGTGATATTCATGCGATGAATGTTGCTCAGATGCGTCATCTACAGCTGGACTTCACTCCCACAGACTTGCCTCCGTTTCCGGAAGAGGTGCCTCCAGTTCCTGGTGAGAGTGCTGGTGATGACTCAGAGAGTGAGGACGAGGGTGATGGTGAACCTAGTGATGGTGCCTCGGAGTCCGAGTAGTTGGTTTTCTGGTTTCCTCTTCACATGTTTGTACTTAACTGCTATATTGGTTTGCTTCTATTTTTTTTTGTATTGTACATGTTCTTGGATATTGCTATTTTCATATTAGTTCAAGTTGGTTTCCTTGTTTTGCAGTAAATTTTTCTGAGGTAATGGACCTTTCTTTTTGGGCCCATGATATGTTTACTCATATTTTTCCTATAAATAGGGAGTCTTTTTCTCTTTCACTCCTATTGTGTCTTCTTACCTCTTGCTAGTTCTCTCTTTGTTCTTCAGAATCCTCTATGGCAGAATATGAACTTCATGGAATTTTTGTTCCGACTGTTGGTTATGTGTCGTTCATGGTGATGGAGTACAAGAACAATGCCAAGGTGTGTCGTTTATGTCGCGTTCCCCATGGATATGACTATATTCATCGACCTTTTCTTAATCCTTGTTTGGTTCGTGTCAATCATTGGGAGAGATTACCGGGACATCTTCAAAATCATATCTTGGAGTTGGTTGGTTATCCGAAGGTTCCGGGACTTGCTGCTCCACTTACCGACTGTGGCTTGGACAGCAGAATTGAGGAGTTGTTTTGTACGAGTGAATGGCTGGAGGATTATGGTGATCATGTGATTGCTCGGTGGAATAGACCTTCGGCCCGTGCGGAAGCTTACTTCTCCAAGCTTCCTCTAGGTCATTGGGAAAGGGTTTTTCGAATTCGTTAATTCAAGCCTTCTGTTTTTGTCGTTTTTGCTTTTATATTTATGGATTTCTCTGTTTGGTTATTAGTTGACTTTGTGAACTTTTAACAGTTGGATTAGTTTTATATTTTTATATGTTTTGTATTCTTTGTTTGGTTTTGATTTCTTTTTCTTGGTTATTTGTTTATTGTTGTTCACTTGTTGTGACAAAAAGGGGGAGATTTATGACTCTAAGTACTAACAATCGTCTTCTTGTTGCTAGGTTATTTTTGGGTCATGTTTCAGGTATGCTACACGTATGGGGGAGTGAACGTGTTGATGATTTTAGACGTTATATTGTTATGGGGGAGTTCGAGTGCCAAACATATATGGGGGAGTTGCTCGAAGGAACTTCTGTTGAATCCTTGATTGCTTCGGAAGTTCCTAGTTGCTTCCGTTCGATCTCTGATGGTTAAAGCATCTTCCTAAAGCTGGATAACAAGAATTGGTGACTTGTTATGTGTTTCTATTTCGAGTGTTTTTGTAGGCATGTTTTATAAATGCCATGGTTTGGGATTGTAAGCACGTTTTATAAGTGCTATTAGAGTCATAGGTTTTTGTCACAAAATCAATGTCAAAGGGGGAGATTGAAACCGGCACGAAGTGGTTTGACATCAATTTTGTGACAAAGTGTCCTTGGTTATCTCGCCTTGAATTCATTGTTAGGAAAATCAAGATGTACGCATGGTCGTCTCGTGTCCTTCGTGTTTCTTAGTTCTGTCCAGGATAAGTTATTGGGTTCTGGACGTACGTACCTAGTTAGGACGTACGTACGTCCACTGAAGCAGCGAACTTCTTTTGGTCAGGACGTACGTACGCAGTTAGGACGTTCGTACGTCCAAGTAGGCAGCAGACGAGTTTCGTATGAAGACGTACGTACCGAGTTAGAGAGTTCGTACGTCATGGTAGGCAGCAGGTTTATTTTTGTGTGGCGACGTTCGAACGTCATATCGACGTACGAACGTCCAAAGTCGGTTTGCACTGTTTCGGCCCATTTTCCTTGGTTTCCAACCCTAAGTATAAATAGGGTTTCTCTTCCTTAGAACAAATCAGTTCTTTGGCCGTCCATCCTTCTTCTAGTTCATGTGTTTTGGTTAGGTTTTTGATATTGAAATTGTTTGTGGCTATTGAACTCAATTCCCTTTCTTCCCCCTTTTCTCAATTCATATCTTTGTGATCTTTAAGAGTTATTGTGAATTCGGCTTCGAGTCTTCTTGTGTGTTCATCAAGAAGTCGAGTGTCTTGTGCGTACATCAAGGTGCTCTGGTGAAGTCAAGGTGTTAGAGATAACCAGGAGTATCAACTCGCAGTGAGTGCAGGTAGTTGATAGGTTTGTACATCTCTTTTCATCTAGTGGATTATTTTGTTGTCACGAGGACAACCGTGGACGTTTCCCTGTTTGGGTTTTACCACGTTAAAAATCTCTGTGTGTTATTTACTTTCTGCGTATTGGTTAATTGTTTGTTTGAATTTACAATTGTTATATTAGCACTATTTGTAGTTTCTCAAGGTTATTACGGCTTCTAGCACCATTTTTTATTTTTTTGTGGTGTCTATGAAGATTGAATTGGATTGATATTATTAGACTACTAGTTGCTAACTTGCTATTTGTATGTGGATCGATGGTTGAAGAAGTCGAGGACTTTCACCCCTTTTTAGTAATTTTTTTGAAAGGGTGAAAGATTGAAACGACCAACACTTTTAACATTAATTCTGGTGTTGTAATCTTAAACCTTTTAAGGACCAATGGAAATATGGAATGTCATATTTTGTTGTAATTTATTAACTAGTCAACAATTAGGCTCTATATCTATCTTAATTTTGTGATGGTTTATTGTCAGTACTAAGTACTATAATAATATCTATATTGTTCTTAACTAACTATTTCACTTAGAAAAGCTACCATGGTTGTTTCAAAAAGAAAATGGGTTAATTATACCCGACTGACCCGAACCGACCGTTTTTGTTCGGGTTGGTCGGGTCGAATATGGACTAGCTAAAAACAAAATGCGTCGGATACAATAGTGAATTTGGAATCCATCTCGGATCCGGATCCGAATATGGTTTGAACATACAAAAAATGGATCTAGACTTGGATATACCTCGATCTGACCCAAACCCAACCCATGTCCAGCCCTAGGTCCAAGTGGAATTCCGGTTCCTGACAATCCGAATTCACCTGCGGTGGTGGCATTGAGGAGGTGGTTCCTCAGGGTGCGGTAGCTCCATCAACAGAGAGACCCGGGAGGAGGTGGCAGACCTCCTCCAATCTTCCTCGAAACCTCGAACTCGAACGACTGGGTGCGGCGGAGGTTCAGGAGCTGCTCGGTCGAAGAGGGGTCAGGTTTGGTTCCCACCCTTCAATTTCTGACGGTTGCTCCGACACTTTAATCGCGATGTGTCTTTACCAGCTTTTGTACGGTATGCAGCTCCCGCTGCCTTCTACTGTTCTGCGCCTGTTCTCCTGGTGGGGAATCTCGTCGGGTCAGATGCATGTGTCCTTCTGGATCATTGTGCACAAGATCGGGTTGATTGCCCATTACTTCAGAATTCCCTTTGGCCCGGTCGAGATGTTACTGCTGATGAAGTCGGTTGCTCGAGAGGCCAGGGAGCGCTGCTTTTATGCCATTTCCTGGCGTACTACCCGGAGGTTGTCTAGGCTTCCCAACCACTATGGGAACTGGTACGAACCCTGCTACAGGGTGTCATGGTGGTCGTCCGACCGCAGCATCCAACAACCGCAGGATTTCATAGGTAAGCACGTGTTTGATTTCACTCTTATTTCTTTTGCCTTCATGTTTCGCGTGCTTGCTGAGCTCCAGCTCAAGAACAGTTTCATGTTTTTTCTGCAGGGAAACGCCAGCTCCAAGTATCACTACCGGCAGGCGTAGACTCCTCCGCAGCCGAAGGCAACATTGAGTGCTTCTTCAACCTGCCGGTGGATCTGCGGGATTTGACGCTCCCAGACCAGATTGTGGTGCATCTCTGCTTCCCTGCCAGGTTTGAGGCCCTACCGGTTCCTCCCAATTCGTGGAGGTTGAGTCTAGCTCCAATGAGGGTACTGCCTCCGCGGAGAATGTGGTTCCCAGTGCTAGGGAGGAGCCTCCGGTCGATAGTGAAGCCGTTGACCTTAGGGAGGAGATGGATAACTGGCCTGACGAAGTCGCCCCTGTTAGGGGCAATTCTCCTCCTAATGAGCCTATGCCGGATACTCCACCGGAAGCCATCCCAGCTGCCGGGGATGTTCAGGTATCTGATGCTTGCTCTGCTTTTAATTCAAATCCTCCTTTGGGTCCCCGGAGGAGACCTCATATTTTTTACGGGTCTTTTGAATCCTCCGGTGACGCAAGCCTAATGTCGAGGGATAGTGGACTTATGCTTCCACGTTGGTCCAGTGAATCAACTACTGAAGGATTCTTTCCTACTCTGGTGCAGGTACATGCTGAGGTGGATAACCTAGCCCAACCAAAAATGGTGGGAGGTGTATTCGAGGAGACAGTGCTTGTTATTGTTGTCGAGGGAGGCAAACCAGCTGTGGTTTCAAAGGCTCCACCGGCTGAAGTGGACGCCCCCAGTGCTGTAGATATTGTTGTTGAGGCCCCGGTAGAGGTAAGACTATCCCAACCTCCTTCTGTTGAAGTTGTTTCTGTCCAGACTCCTGCCCCGGTTGATCCAAAGGATAAGGTTGTCGTGGATGAATCTGCCAGAGGCTCGAAGAGAGCTGCTTTTGCATCCCCTGTTGATCAAGGGGTGGTTGTTCGTCTGAGGAGGGTGGATCCCATCCCTCGGGCGATGAGGGGACTGGTGATGGGGACTACCCAAATTGGCAGTGGCTCCCATGTTCTTGTCGGAGATGTCTTAGCTATTGAGGATGTCCGAACGGAGGTCGAGTTCACCGTGCCTGTCACTGCTGAGGATGATGCTCTGGCTTACAGGGGTGACCAAGTTCTGTATACTGATCTGCCCACCAGCCAAACAGTGCAATTGTACTTTGAACCGGGTGACTACCATCCCGAGGCCACTCCGAAATTTCCTCTGTCGCCGTTCTCCATTCATCCTGACCCAATGACGATTAGGGATTCCGGCATCATGAACATCCACACTGCCTTTGATTACATCTTCCAGAACTTACTCCCAAAGGATCAGGCGTACTACAGTCGTTTCTCTCGCGACCGGGCGATGAGGGTCATTGCTTAGAACCTTATTACGGTATAACTTTCTGACTTGACTATGCCTTTAGCTTTGTCATTGTTTGTATGTTTGTTTTTATCCCTACTCTTCTTATCCATCAGGTGCAAGCTGCCATGGCCAGAGTCTTTGAGCTTAGTGTCAGACCTGGGCCTTCTGCCTTGGAGGACCTGAAACGTCTTCGAGCTGAGAACCGTCAGCTTGAGAAGGACCTGACAGCAGCAAACAGCGCCCGGTGGACTTTGGAGAAGGACAAGCGATTTATGGCTGCTGACTAACCTAAACTTCACTCTGACCGCTGCCCTTCAAAGAGAGGAGGATTCCAAGGTTTCTTTGGCTGAGCTGGAAGCCACCTGTGGGAGGTTGACCCAAGAGAAGTTAGAACTGGACCGATGCCTTTCTCTCAAAGGAAGCGGCCTATGATCATGTCGATGAGGAATTTCGGCAGGCGAAGGCCGCCTACAAGCAAGTCCTTGACCAGCTAGAGAAGAAGAAGGCGAAGAAGGATGGTAATGGCTCCAGTCCTTCTTCCCAACCTTTGTGTAGTTACTTTTCTCTAGTAAGCTCCTGTCCCCGTTGCCGGGGGATTTCCACTTTTTTAACTCTTTATCAGAAAAGAAATAAAAAATTTATTGTGCCAAAAGATTTGTCAGATATCTTTTCTTCAGTTTCAGCATTTATTATAACTGTCTATCTCCCTCGCCCCCTTATCGTTTTAAGGAAGTTTCCTTGGGACGATAATAGATTTTTTTTCTCGCTGATTTCATCAAGTTTGATGCTCGATTTTCGTACTGACATGGCAGTCCGTGGTTTTTTTTTTATTTTGCTTAAAAGGTGTTTAACCCTGTCTTTCAAGACTTATCCCGGAGTTAGAACTGGAGATTTGTCCAAGCATTCTAGGCCTAGCCGCCCTATAGAGGTTGGCACAGGACTTGGCTACAGAACCGGAAACTAGGTCCAGACGTTCTTACTGAGTGGAGATTGGTACTCTATCACCCATTGCACTAAGACCGGAAGCTAGGTCCAGACGTCTTAGGCCTAAAGGGAGCATAACTCTGCATTTAGGACTTGGTCAGAATCGGAAACTAGGTCTGGGCATCCCAGATTGGATGGGGTTTTCAGTCCCTGTCATCTCTGATTTCCAAGACCGAAAGCTAGGTCCAGGCATCTTGGGCCTAAAAAAAGCATAACTCTGCATTAGGACTTAGTCAGGATCGGAAACTAGGTCGGGGCATCCTGAACATTAGTGGAGATGTGATCTCGGACTAGGATTTTCAGCGGTAAATAATACAAAGTACTCAAATTCTTCTGGAAAAGAATTTTTATTGAAATCATCAAATGGAGTACATTACTTGTAAAATTTCTTGAGGTGGAAAGCGTTCCATGGTGTGGAAAAGAGATCACCGGTTAGAGTTCTGAGGAAGTATGAGCCTTTTGCAGCATGTCAGTCTATGATGTAGGCCCTTCCCAGTTTTCTCTGAGCTTGCCAGCGGTTGTATCTTCAGTCATAATCTTGACTTTTCTCATGACTCAGTCACCTGGATTGAATATCCTTTCTACGACTCGCTTGTCGTATCCCCAAAGACTTGCATAACAACCTAATATTGTCGTAGTCAAACTGTTTTTCATTGTGCGAGACCAGCTCTGGGAATTCCAAGCTTGCAGATTATGTCTTTCCATAGAAATCTTCTGACATCAGAGGCACATACCTGTACCAATGCTAAGGTTTCCACCCATTTAGTGAAATAATCTATAGCGACAAGTAAGAACCTGACTGAGTGTGGAGTTTTAGGAAGCAGTCCCACAATATCCAAACCCCATTTAGTGAAAGGCCATGCTCTTAGGATGGAGTGGAATTCGTTTGCTGGGGCATGACCGACCGGGGCATGCTTCTGACAGGGGAGGCATGCCTGGGTGAACTTCTTGGCATTTGTCATCATGTGCGGCCACCAGTATCATTGGATCATCGTCTTCTATGCCAGATTTCAGCTCCCAGAATAGTTGCCACATATCCCAGCATGGATCTCTTTCAGTATGATTAACCCTTGTTCTGGAGTAAGATATCTGAACAAGACCCCAGAGCCATGGCTCTTCATGTACAGCCTGTGTGACTCATGGTGTAAGATAACAGTGAACTTCCACGCATCTCTCCTAACTTTGGCTGATACTTTTTGATCTTCGGGGAGTAGATGGTGGACGAGAAAGACGTTGATGTATGGTCTCCTCCAGTCGTGGTCGTTGCTAGAATGCAATTCAGCTTCGATTCTGTCTACTTCAAAGTTCATGTTATCTGGAATTTCTTCGATTGGTCCCTCAGATGGGAGCTTTAGATCGATGTGAACATGTGAGAGTGGTGGTTCTGAAGGGTCTGATTCGTCCAGTTCTGTCAAAGGTGTCATTGCTTCCAGCCGACCTTTGGTGAGGCAAGGATTCCAGTCATTGAGTTGTGATTCTGGCGGGTTCTGTGTTTGAACCTGAGAAGAAGGATTTGGCTCGCTCTGTGTGCTTGGCCTGGTGCTGGGCTGAGTCGCGTCTTCATCTCTCTTCCTTTTTTGTCCTGTGGTAGTGACCATGAGGACTTCCTTCCAATGCAAATGTTCCAAAAGGTAGATCTCCGGTAATGACATATCTGGATCTCTGGGCCCGATGCTCGGCTCTTTCTGATATCTGATTGACAGTTGTCGGGGTTGTGTAGTGCTGATGAAAAAAGAAAGGTATGCCAGGGCATCTGCATGTCGTACATCTATCCTTGGTCGTTGCTCGACTGTGATGAACTCGAACTTCCCTGCCATGGAGTGGACGACGTTGAGATATTTTTCCATCCGGTCATCTTTGGCCTAGAATGATCCTGCGAACTGGTTCGCCACTAGCTTGGAGTCTATCTTGATCATGACTCTTCGCGCCCCCAGTTGGAGCGCTGTTTGAAGACCATAGATTAAAGCTTCGTACTCGACCTCATTGTTGGATGCCAGGAATCCCAGTCTGACAGACTTTTCTGTTTTTTGTCCATCCTGGATAAGGAGACAACCAATGCCGGATCTCGTACAATTACTGGACCAATCAGTATAGACCGTCCACGCTTCGTTGTCTTCCTTAGCTAGAGACTTCTGTGCCCAGGGGGTATGATTCACCCCCAATGTATCTTTTTCTAACTCCGGGTTAACAGGAATGTCTTCGATGGGAAAGTCTGCCATCAAAGAGGCTACTGCATGTCCCTTTTCTGCGGTTCTGGGTTCATACTTAATGTGGTATGCACTCAGATAGTTGGGCCATTCGATCAACCTATTAGATTCCTCATGTTTTCCAAGAGCCTTTCTGAGCGGATACTCGGTATAGACCTTGACTGCCCTCCCTTGGAAATAAGGCTTTAGCCTCCTGGCTGTATGTACCAGGGCTAAGGCAATTTTCTCGATCTTTGAATATCTTATCTCAGCTCCTTGTAACACTTTGCTGATGAAGTATACTGGCTTCTCCTCCGGTTCTTCCACAAATATGACTCCACTGATTACAATATCGGATGCAGCCAGGTAAATACCGACTGGTTGTCCGATTTGAGGTGTTGTAAGAACCGGAGGTTGAGTAAGATATGCCTTGATTTCATCAAAGGCTTGCTGACAAGTAAGATTCCATTCCGCATTGGCTTTAATCGCATTGAAAAATGGCTTGCATCGATCTGAATATCGGGAGATGAACCTGTTGAAAGCGGCCAATCTCCCGGTTAACCTCTAGAATTCTTTCACTGTCTTTGGGGCGGGAATTTCCAGAACGGCCCGGATCTAATCTGGATTGGCTTCTATGCCCCGGTTGATCATTAGAAAGCTAAAAAACTTCCCGGAAGAAAGACCAAATGAACATTTGGCCGGATTCAGCTTCATGTTGTACTGCACGAGAATATCGAACGTCTGTTGCAGATCCCGCAAATGATTGTCTTTCTCCCTGGTTTTGACCACCATGTCGTCTATGTAGACTTCCATGGTCCGGCCTATGAGCTCGCTGAGGATAGTGTTGACTAGCTTCTAGTATGTTGCTCCCACATTCTTCAAACCAAATGGCATCACCCGGTAACAATAAAGCCCCCGATCAGTGATAAATGCAGTATGCTTCTGATCTTCTTCATGAAGTGGAATCTGGTTGTATCCAGAATAGGCGTCCATGAAGGATAACCTCTGGTAACCAGTGGTGGCGTCCACCAGTCTGTGATCCTGGGAAATGGATATGGGTGTACAGGACATGCTTTATTAAGATTAGTAAAATCGATGCAAACATGAATCTTATCGTTCTTCTTTGGGACAGCCACGATGTTTGAGACCCAAGTGGGGTAGATAACCGGTTTGATGAAGTCAACTAACAGTAACCGGTCAACTTCTTCATTTACCACTAGCTTTCGATCTGGTGTCATGCGCCTTGGTTTCTGCTTGACTAGTTTGTGCTGAGGATCAATGTCTAGCCTATGGCAGGCGACTGAAGGGTCAATCCCTGGCATTTCGCTAATGCTCCACGCGAAAAATTAGTGATTTTGCCGGAGCAGTGTAATCAAAAGATCTTTCTCAGTCCTTGGTAAACTGGAAGCGATATAAGTGGTTTTGTGAGACTCCAGTCGCACTATGACTTCTTCTAGCTCGTCGACCGCTGGTGATACCCCGATTTTTAAGTCTGGCTTCCCCTTGATAGACTTGTCGGGAGTTCCTTGCTATTGATGAGAATCCGTGAGGAAAATAGTGTTTCCCTTGGTTTCTGAAATAGACTTTCCTTTGACTGCATCGAGGTGGCATTTGAAGCCATCCCTTGATCTCATTAACCCTGCAAATTCTGTTGGGAGTAGGGAATTTGAGGCTCTGGTGGAAGGTGGACACGATTGCTTTCATCTGATGAATCCAATACTTTCCCAAGATAACGTTGTAGAAGGAGGGGGAATCGACCAGCAGGAAGTCTACCCCGATGGCGTTGAATCCCCACCATGATCGGCAGGTGAACCCGTCCGAAAGACTGAGTCGGCTCCCAATTGAACCCATAGATAGACGTCTCATCAGATTCAATGAGTCCCTTGGATAACTCCATTATTTTGTAGGCACATGAAAACATGACACTGGAGATGTTGTCGGCATCGACCATGACTCGCCGGACCCGATAGACACCAATCCATGCTGTGATTACCAGGGCGTCGTTATGTGGATAATGCACGCCCCTCTCGTCTTCCTCAGTGAATGCCAGACCTCCGGGGCCAATGGACTCAGTGTTTGTCCCTTCGTTGAAGTTGAGCTGCCCGACTTCATGAACATGCCATATCCACCGGAGTTTCTCCCGAGCGCAATTATTCATTTCTATTTTGGAAGAATCGGGTGCCTGAACATGGCAAACATACACGATATGATCTTCGGCCTTCACCTGTTCGATCGCTCCGGTCTACACCATGTCAGGGATGAGGCCGACGTCAACCAAGCATTGCATTTCATACTTCAACGCTGTGCAGTTCTTCAGCTCGTGACCATAATCATTGTGATGGTCACACTTTTTGGACTTATCTCTCCTGCCCTCCGGGTCTGCCGGGAGAGGGGCAGGTTTGCTAAACAATCCTCTGTTCTTGATTTTCCCAAACACTTCCTCGATCGAGAACCTCAGGGGTGTGAATTCCCTCTCCTTGCGTTCGCTCCCAATAGGTTTCTCTGACCGGCGGTCGGGTTGCCGAGCCGGTGCCTTTCCCTTCCTATCTTTGCTCCTGTCAGGGACTTTTTCTTCCTTGCGATCCCTACCGAAGCTTTCTTCTTTTGTCCTTTGCGGCTTTTCAGAAGTCTAGTCTCCGGTAAGTCTCTTTCTCATGGCTTTTAGATCGTCCTCTTCCTGAGCGTATCTTTCTGCTTTCTCGAACAAGGCTGAAATAGAGGATGGAGGCTTCCTTGCAAGTGATCGGTACAGCTCTTCATGAGTGTTGTTCAAGGCATATTTGAAAGCTTGAACTACGATGCTATCAGATGCGTCCTGTACTTCTGACAAAAAAGTTCGGAACCTTCTGGCGAAGTTCTTGAGTGTTTCGCTCCAGTCCATCTGCAGGGAGAATAAAACTTCAGCTCCCTTCTTTGTCTTGACGTTGAACCAGTATCTCTCCTCGAATAATTCTGCCAGCTGTACAAATGTATGAACGGATACGGGTGACAGATTGTGATACCAAGTCTGCGTTTCGCCTTTGACCGAAGCAGCGAACATCTTCGCGAGAAGCTTGTCATCATGATCCCAGATGGCCATGATGCTCTTGTAGTTCATGACATGATGGATCGAGCATCCGCTCGTCTCATCATACTGTTCAAAGGGTGGTTGTTTGAAGCTGGTCGGAACTGTGTGATTCCTGACTTCTTCTGCCAATGGTGACATAGCCAGCCTTGAGATAGTGAGCTTTCTGATTCGTTCTTCCCGGTTAGCCTTATTGGTGATAGTTAAATCAACCATTTCTTGAAGCTTAAATTGATTCATTTGTTCCACGTTCAGCTCCTGTTGTTTATGATGGGTGTGGTCCCTTCAGGGACCTATTCCCCTTCGATTGCTTCGGGCGGGGGGAGTGGTTTGATGCCTCCTCCGGCGCAACCCCTCTGGTGGAGTAACTTCTTCCAGATCTGCTACAGGTCACCCTGCGGCCATGGCATGGCCCAGGTTTCTTGCACGTCCGCGGTGATGTTTCGAACCGGAGAGACAAACATTCTATCTCTCCCCGGTGCAAGCCTATCCCACACAGGGCGGGAATCACGGCTATGAGGGGTAAGACTTCGGTCGCTTCCTGATCGTGACCTTATCTTCTTTGGGGGAGATGGACTTGAAGACGGGGCTGAAAAATTTGACTATCTCCGGCCCTGGTTCTCTTCTTTCTTCTTAATTCTGCATTTTCTTTTGTCAGCCGTTTGATGACTGCAGTTGGGAATTCAATCGCTGGCCCTTTCCCTTTCTGTTGTTCAGTGAAGCCTCCTCCCGCAGTCTAGGGAATGGTTTACTGGTCTCTTCTCACAGCGGCTACTCTGGATGGTTCAGGATCTTGTGATGCTGGTATCCTAACAGTCTAGTTAACTGCATTCGGATCACCAGGATTGTTAGTGACTTGCACCACTAAGTTCCTTGCCTCCGGCCGTCCACTCTGTGAACCATGATCATGGCCCTCACTCCCAAGAACCGATTCCTGATTGACGGGTTCTTGTATTTCAAGGACCGGAGACAAATGAGAAAGGTTCTCAGACTGACTTTCAGTAACTTGACTCATTCCATTGTTGGATCGAGTTGGACGCCTTTTACTTCCAGCCATTGTTGCAGCAGTTCTCCGGTATGACTGGATCGAGATCTTCTCAAGGCTCTGGAACTGATAGGAGTTCAGCCCCACGGTGGGCGCCAAAAAGTGTGGGTGCAAAAATTTGATCCACAAACTCAAGATTCGTATTGATTGATCGTAAGGTTACAATGAAAGCCTAGATTAGTCTGAGATGGGATGGGGGTATACAATGAGACTGGACCTGACAAGATCAGGCTGCCTACGTATCCAAGGACTTGGAATCAAGTATCTACTTCCACAAAGCGGTAATGGATGTTGCTTGGTGAAAGACTCGTAGTTCAGGAGGTTGAGAACTCCTACATTTAGAGTGGACCGGAGGAGACTGGCTTAACTGCTCCTCCGGTTTCGACTCCATGAACTCGGACAGTTCAAACTGTGAAGATGCTCCCGTAGAGATAGCACACATGCTGCTTGGCGATTATCCCTCGGTTTGAATTCCCTTTGACCAGGGGCGACTGCCACGTGGCATTCTCTGATAGGCTCTGGTTCAACTTGGGTCTTCCTTTGTCTTCTCCAGTGGGCTAGAACCTTGGGTTCTGTTGGCCTGGAATCTTGCTGGACTTATCCAGTTAGTTGGGAAATTTGACCAAGTTTGAAAGCAAAGACTTGGGCTAGACTCCTCAGACCGGAGGCCCAATCTGCATTACATACTCCCTGGCCATGTCCTTTGGACTTCTATGATAAGCCTTTGGATGAGCCTTCGTTGCTGGTGGACTTCAATGGGCCGGACCTGGCTTACTTGACTAAGGTGGGCTTGGCTGATGTATGGAAGCCGAAGGTTCAACTTCTTGTAGAATAACCGGGGCTCCACCTATTGATCGTGGACCATCCAGTGGATCAAGATCCACAGAGCGTATGCGGACTTCTTAAAACCGGGTTGGGCCTTACCCGATAGTCCAGATCTGGCTGGCTATCGCTCAGGTGCTCTCAGTTTAGCTTCTTATACAACCATTGATGACACATGTCGTGTATTTTACCTAGGGTACACACAACGATCTACAATACTTTGATGGTGAATGTACGAGATACTCTACTTTAAACTAAGAAAAAAAAATACTCACTCCATTTCAGACAATGTTTGTAAAAAACACGAGTGCTTAAGTCGATCTACGCAACTTCGAAACACTTACTGTAGGTGAGTTTTAATATAACTAGAAAACATGTTGATTTGTTATATAAGTTAATCTAAAGAAAAAAAAACAAAAAACAACGAGAATGAAGGAAAAGAAACATGAGAGAAAGAAAACAAAAGCAAGTAATGGAAAATAGAAAGTAATCTTCTTCTTCTTTTTTTGTTGAACTCGTCTCCAAGCGTATTAATAAATTAATAAAACTCGAAGGAAGAAGGTAAAAAACCTTTGATTGATATGTTGTAAATGTAGTATAAGTTTTGGGATCGGAAAGTGAGAGTTTGGATGAATTGAAGTGGCTGAACTATCCGAGCAGTGATAGCTGCCTACGTATCTGGAAGGGGTCGATCCAGAATCAAGCCAAACGTAGTTCCTTATATAGGTAGCTTAGGGTGTGGATCGAATTAATGACTCAACATTCAAATCATAAAGTATGCGGATATTCAGGGATTCAATGAGAGAGATCTGTAACTGACATAAGATTTGGAGTTTGAATATACTGAACTCGGTGTTCAGAGTGAGATAGCCCCAAGTCGGATGTGCTCGGATATTTTATGAGATTAGGATTTCAACAGAAATGAGTGAAATGTGGTTTTATACGAAGTCGGATGAAATAAGTGCAAGGTCGGTGTTCAGTATACCGAGTTAGTGAGATTAGGATTTGAATAGAAATGAGTGAAGTATGATTAGATACGAAGTCGGATGAAATAAGTGTAAAGTCGGTGTTTGGCATTCCGAGTAAGAGAACTCGGTAATGGTCATATACATATGTCATGAAGACATAAATAAGGGTTCTTAGGTCGGAAAAAGTTGTGGTGTTTGGGAACTAATTCGGTTATGAAGACAATTTTCTCTGAAAACATTCTATGCAGTAGTTGGTTATTAAGTAGCATTTGATAGCTTGTGTGTAGGGTAATAAAAGTGCAATTGAAGTATATTGATACTAACAACATGACTTTTATTGTCGCATCGCTATTAGAAATAATTATTAGTACTTCGGCATATTGCTTTTGTTGTTGCATTGTTATAAATGTTTGGCTGTTTATAATAGCATTGTATTATTTTTGTTCTTGTTGTCATCAAGGGATACCTCTTGCAATTATAACAAAAGGAGATTAGTTGGAATAAATATTGCTTTGGCTTGATACGCAAGGTTTGATGTGGACAAAGAGCATTGGTTAATTATTTATTTTATATAGAAAATCTAATTCATTCTCTATCAAAAAAAAAACTAAGTGTTGTCAATATTTAAGAAACTACAAAGAAACACATGAGAAAACTATTCTAAATGGGAGAGAATAGCTGAATAGATGACCATGATTCCATTTCTTTTAAATTTGATCCAAAACACCGCAGGGTTGTCAGCCGTATTTGGAGTTAACGAGCTAGGTACTTGCCTAAGGCCACCTAACCTTGAAGGCCTCTAATTCATTCGCCCCATCTAAATATTTTCTTTTTCTTTTTGTTTAACTTTGATTAAAAACCCACTTGCCAAGCCCTCTCAAGTCTCAACACAGCAACACTTCTTTTCTTGTTTGAATTACACCTCTCCAAAAGATTAGAAAACTTAAGTTTACTTTTAATATAGATATATTTTTTCACACGTATATAAATCTTTTCTAAAATATATATTGTTTCAATAAATTTTAAAATATATATCTATATATACATTTTTTTCATGTTAGTTGTATAATGTGAATCGCCTCATTGCTATCAAATATATCAAACACTCTAAGGCCACTAACATCTCAAAAATATGACACTAAGACATAAGCACGTGTTACAGGATCTTTAAATCCAAATATCACAAAAACTCCATCCCCCCCTCTTGCAAAGCTCCTGCAACTCCAATGTCTCTTGGATATGGAAATCTATCTCTGATTCTATCTAAAAAGTTAATCTTGAAACTTGTTGGAAAAGGGAAAAATGTCAACATTTGGGATGACAATTGGGTGCCAACTTTACCCCAATATAGAATCCCAAATATCTCAAATCAACCTCCTAATTAACATCCTCACTGTGAATGATCTTCTTATTCCAAACACTAGCTTATGGAATGTCTCTTCTTCATTCCATCTTTGACAAAAACACATGCCACCACATCACTAGCATTCAACCTGGAGGAAACTACCATCATGACAATCCCAAATGGATGCGCACAAAAAAAAGGTATACACAGTATCAAATATATGTACGCACACCTTGCCACACCTCCTCACATCACTACTGTTAATGAGAATATTAATTTGAAACTCTGGAAAGCTTTAGCCACTCCTAGAGATGTTATGTTCACCTAGAAATGTCTTAATCAAGTTGTCCCTACTAGAGCTCACATAGGGCAATTCATACAATTATAATCTCAAAACTGTCCCATGTGTCAGCATCATCCAGAAACTTTGCATCATATGCTAATACAATGCCCCTTCACTCAAAAAGTGTGGTTCCTTACTAAAATGAATTTCAGACTTATACACTTTGTGAACCTGACTGTAAACCAATGGATAAAATCTTGGTTTTTACCTCACATAGATTGGTTGGTACCTCAAAAAGAATGGGCAAGTTTCTGTGTTATTGCTACATGGCAGATATGGAAAAGCAGGTGTACCATGGTTAACCAAAACAAACTCTTGGAGCTAGAATCAATGGCTCAACAGATTGACAAAGAAATGTACAAGCAGATTAATACAACTGCAATTGCAGATATTCAACCAAGATCTCAGGGTGTAGGGATATGGATCCCACCAAGTAAAAGTTTTCTTAAGCTTAGCGTTGACATCAAATTTACAGGTACTGATGAAAGAATAGGAATTGGATTCATTTTGAGGACATTAGATGTATTTTTGCAGGTGCAGGAAGTTGCTCCAATTCAGCAGGTTCATCAGATGAATCAGAATCAAAAGGAGTGTTGGAAGCCGTACTATGGGCACTTACCACACATATGACACACCTACAACTTGAAACCGACAACAAGGGGGTAGCAGATTACCTCAACAGATCTGATGTCAACCTCTCTTGACGCACAACAAGTATTTTGGACAATGTTTTCATGTTTTTCTGTAAGTTTATTGTAATTAAGGTGAACTATGTGGGTAGAAAAGGGAACCAAGTGGCTCACTTACTCGCACAACATGCCACAGTAAGCTCTTTGGTTCCTACTTACTACTCAAATCCACCAAGCTTCCTGTTACAGGAAGATACTCTACTATGTAATATTGCTGGAACTTAATTCCTATATATTCTATTGATTTTAAAAAAAAAAAACAAAAAAACAAAAAAAACATAAGGATAACATACAATAACTAAGGAATTTAATGTTTTTGTTTTGTAATTTGTATGACTATCATCGAAAAGAAAGTTTGATAGATCAGATCAGAGTCTTAACACTTATTTATTTTTTTACAAAAAAAAAATTTATTTTTATTAAAAAAAAAAACAAAGGGCAAAATAAACAAGCAAGGAAAAATGCGTTTGGGGGCGTTGCGGGAATCGAACTCGCGACCTCTCGCACCCGAAGCGAGAATCATACCACTAGACCAAACGCCCGTTTTCAGTTTTGTGAACTGGTTATTTGTTATTATATCCTAATACACCTTTGCTATCACAAGTCACAACACATCAGTATTCAGTGTCTTCTCTACTCTTTCATTTGCAGAGAAGTATTGAACAAGTCGATAATGGCATTACTACTACATCATCTCATCTTCAAACCTTCTTCCATTTCTTCTTCTTCGTATTCCTCTTTCTCTTTAATCAAACCCCTTACCTTATCTTTCTCTCTCCACCACTTAAACAACTCACTTCCACCTTCCCAATTCTTCAACTCTCCCATTTCTTCACCTCTTCATCCTCGTTTCTTCTGCACTAACTCTTCTTCTTCTTCTTCTTCTTCTGTTACATACTCAGAAACCCCTTCTCTTTCTTCTTCTTCTCTTCTTCTTCAAAACGAAGAAGAAGATGAATTCCAACAAATAGATGAAGAAGAAGAAGAAGAAGAAGATGATGAAGAACCCCACAATGTAGAAGAAGAAGAACCCCACATTGAAGAAGAAAATAAATCTGAAATACCCATTAAAGCTTCTTCTGTAAATAATTCACAAGCACAATTGCCAACTTTGACTGTGAAGGAAAAGAAAGAATTAGCAGCTTATGCTCACAGTTTAGGGAAGAAGCTTAAAATTCAACAAGTGGGAAAATCTGGTATCACTGACTCTGTTGCGGCTTCCTTTGTCGAAAACCTCGAATCCAATGAGCTACTTAAGGTATTAGATTTATCATCTCTTTGTTTTCTTAATTTTCATAAAAACCATTGTGCTGCTGTTTTAATGAATTAGCTAATTGGTAGACTGATGTTGCAATAGTCATTTAGAGGGGAATTCATTATTTGGTTATATCCTATATGTGAAATTATTAGTTAATTTTGTGTTCATAATTCAGTTGTAAAGACGATTTAGGAGTGCAAGGAGTTGGCTTTCCTTACTATCATAAATAACACTTTCATTAAATTAATACTCCGCAAAAATGACTCAGAGGATATCAGCAAACTACATCCCACAGTGTTAGTGGGGATGGTTATAAAATGTAGTAGACTGACTTTAGGTTGAGAGTACTTGAGACGTCAGCAACAATTACTCACTAGTGAGGACTGAAGAGAGAGGTCGGGAACAAATTGAGAGACATAAGCAATACAAAAGAGAAAGTGAACAGAAAAATATGTTTCCTCATCCCACCCAACTGTTTAAGACCTCCTAAAGTCGATCGATGATTTCCTAGATTTTTCAACAAAGCTCAACATAAATCTTTATAGAGTGATCAGGAGGAACATGGGTGTGTTGTTACTTGTTAGTGAGCACCAAATCTTAGATGCGGTAGTCATTGCAAATGAGTTTCTAAAGAATAGATGTTAAAGCGAGATCGATCATCTGATTTGCAAGTTTGATATCACAAGGGTGTATGATCAACTTATTTGTGATGGTCATTAAGTGGATTATGAAGTGTGTATCCTCGACTTATTTGTGATTATGATCAAAGCTTCACTGGGGGGGGGGGGGGGGGGGAGAGTGATTGGAAGAGCTAATGAGTTTGGGGTTGTTGAGGCTTTTAGAAATGGAGAATATGGGAACTTTAGCAAGTGCCATAGGTTGTGATCGGACACTTTTCCATTCTTATCTGGGACTACGGCTAGGAACAGATTACGGCTAGTCCCATTCACGTCCTTTTTCTCCTCCCATCATTGTCACTGTCATTGAAAATGAAGTACTATATGTAAGCATAATATAGATCTGTCCTGCAATGATGGCCCTGCACCTGAACTCCGAGATCATAATTAGGCAATTAATTGTTCCTGAGATCAAGGTAATGCAATAAGCAGTCATTTCAAGGTATATTTAAATGTGCTTATCTTTTAGAAATTCTACTTGTAGCTTTGTAGTTCCTTTCCCATCTTGGTACAAATGATGACAGGCTAAGGGAACGTTACCTAAAGCTTTGCAATGACTACATGCAAAATTTTGAAAGGGAATATGCAAACGTTGTCCTTCCTGGAAGTATTTCAATGCGCAGTGTAAAAAGGTTGGGTATGTTATCATATTGGGCCAACTAAAATCCTTCTCCAAGCCAAAAGGTAAAACTTCCAATAAAGTACTGTGGTTAACCTTAGGAGACAAGGTGTCATCGCAGTATCCCAAGTTGCTTTTTGGTGCTATTGAATTTGAAGTCCATGGAATGCACGTTACTTCTGTGTCTTAAAGGGGCATTTGACAAGAGGTAGGAAAAGTTGCATATGAGGATAATACTTCACGGTGAGTATTTTAGATTTGGAGCACTTTGCCAGTGTTCAATATGGCCAATATATCTGATGTGGCAGGGTATTCTGTCCAGTTTGCATTAAGATATTACCGTCATTTAATAGTCAGATCTCTACCAACACGCCAGTAAATCTTATCAAAACATTAAATCTAAAATAGTTCACCTTAGACCTTCTCGGCAATCGTTTGCATTTTTTTTAGAACTGCACTAACGTTAGTAAGCTGCAAGAATAATTGTTGTTTGAAGCCTGCAATTTTTTATTCTACATGGCGAACTCATTTGGAGTTTTGTTACTGCTGCTGTTTGAAAAAAAAATTGTGTATCCCTTCTGGTTCATCGCACAGGGAATATGGACCAACTCCTGGGGGTCTTTATCATTTCTGCCATTTTGGTTTATATGTTTATTTCCAGTTTGCAATCTATCAACAAATTTGGAATATTAACAGATTTGGTTAGTTATCTAATACTAGTCCTTACCATTGGAACAGCTTAAAATACACAACAGCTGTCCGGGTGAGCTACCGGATGTGATAAAACAATTGGAAGTTACAACTGGATCAGTGGCTGTTGGTCAGATTGGAAGGTCAGTTATACTTTACAGGCCCAGCCTCACCAAGTTAAAGGCTGAAGAGAAGAAGAGAGAGGCCAGAAGAATGTATGTCAGAAAAGGACTCAAACCAAGACATACTGAACTCCAAGTGAAGGTAGCTCAGTTCAGATCAAAACGCGATGAATCGGTAAGATATTATCTTACTGGAACTTCAACATACACGTAATTTATTTGAACTTTCTCAGACAAAAAATCTGAACATTATTGAAATGAATGAACAAATTTTCTTGTAAACAAGATGGAGAGGAGAAGACCAGCACCAAATCTGTCAAGCCATGGACGTCGTGGAAGAAGCCGTAATGAGGAATCATGATCGCATACTGCTTTTTGGTGTCTTCCAGAAACATTGTTGAGGCAAGGATCTCATGAAGAGCGGCTCCAGATTTTTTTGGTTCTTTCCCCTGGCAGATGAAGTTGCAATTGAATTATCCTAGATGTGCAGTTGGGACTTGGGACAGGGAATCGCGATCATTTTGTGGCAAATTGTTTCATCCTAATGCCTTTACATCTTACATATAGCTATGACATCAGTTTTTAGATTGTGTCATGGTTGAGTCAGACAGTGAGTAGCTTTTGTAACGTGTGCCTCCTTAATGTTACTGTTTCTTTCAAGTTTTGTCACTCTATATATATTGTGAAACTCTCTCTTCCTGTGATAAGTAGACTGGTGCATTTTGTTGGAAAATGCTACTGCCATGGCCCTTCTGATTACCATGTTTGATGTACAGGAAACCAACAGGAAATTATTGGGTCATGATTGTCAGTATAAAAGAGAGCCTACAATACAAGGTTCTTGAATTCTTGCAGAAATTCCTCTAGGTTTTCTTCCATTTTTCTCACTTTGTGCTTAAACAGTAGAACTGGTAGTGTAAAACGGTTAAACAGTCTAAACTCTGAAATCAAGTTTGCCAGAAAGTCCAAACTAAAAGGTATATGCAGGTTTCCTGGTTGATCTGAACCAATTCTAAAAATCAAATTTGCCAGAAAGTTCAGGGTACCATGTCTCTGATTGATGTCCTTGTAGAGACAAGCAGGTTCCCACTGAAGTGCACCACATTCATTTAATCCAAGTGCTAACTATCTCATTTGCATGGTGTTCACATTGATATAACCCTCAATATATTCCACAGATCCTCAGGTTTTATTGACAAACGATTTGAACCTTAATTTTGACACTGTATGAAGAATAAGTTACGTAATCGAGACAATCAAGTCAGATTGCAGGTTCCCAATTCTTTGGACAAGAAAAATCTGTAATAAATGCATCATTTGCACAATGGTAAAACAATACTATAAGCTCTTTACCAACTTTGATTAACTGTATTAATACCATTTTACAAAAAATTACAATCATTTGAATTGAGCTGACTGAGAATAGGACCAAGAAGTTGGAACACTGTTGTTTATCAAGAATATACATGATACTGAAAAGTTAAAACCTCAACAAACTGACCAAATGGCACCAAAAAAAAAAAACTGTGGGATAAACCTGAAAAATACAATCTATGCCACACCAAAAGAAGTTTCCTCTTTTCACAAGTGAATACAAGCTCCAGCTCTGAACAAAAACTTTAATGTACAGACGTTGGGTAGTTCGGAAGAAAACCCATCTCATAAGTTTATAAAACTTCAGCGACCTTGCTAGCAAGAACACGATCCCGTCTTTCAACAAATCCAAAGGGGAACCAACCTGCCTTCCCCCTGCATTCACCTTCAGCCCATCCATTATTTGTAACCTACCATAAGAAATAATCAGATGTTTGAAGACACATAAGTAAAACATGAAAAAGAGGTATCTCTCAGATGTATAACAACAAATCAATTTTTTAATAAATTTTAAAGGTCAAGTACAGAGGTATATAATCACAATGCAGAATCGTAATATTGCTTGTTAAATTAAAATGAGTAAAACTTTGATAGGAGAAGATTCAGAGAAAGCATGAACACAACATATAGACTACTATCTGTATACATAAAACAACCGAATTCATTCTCAATGGCATTAAGATTTAAGATCATGCCTGTTACATGCATAGGTAAGGTCAGGGTCTTGGTATAGTGGTATATACCAAGGGGAAAGGGAATGTCAACCACGATTACCTTATAGCAATGCTTAAGTATTAATAACCCATAACAAAAAAAACGTCACTTGACAGATAGACTCTCTAAGATTTTGGTCTATTGGAAATAAGGAAATTGTTGCTCCCAAACAACTTAAAATAAGGTCTTGAGGTTATTAGCTTGACATATTATTGTTTTGCAGATAAAACCCCCAAGGTATTTTATACGAAAATATGCAGCATCTAACTATATATTAATCGGCAAAAAGAAGCAAGTCCCCATTTTTAATTGATGGGGGTAGTTAAAACAGATAATACATTTCTGAGTATTCTATATTTGGTAATGCATGACGTACAAAGCAATGAATACGTTTCCATTAGAATTAACATTTTTCTGTATATTCCAATATGTTCCACTTTCCTTTTTATTAATATATAAAGTAAGTAAGGACCCCAAGTATAAGCATAATCAGTGTTTAAAAAGGCGTGCAAAAGCTCGTTTTAAGGCTCGCCTTAAGGCGTTTTGACCCAAAAACGCCTTAAGGCTTACTAGTAAAAGCCTGGTGCACAAAAAACTTGCGCTATTGGGCTGCCATCAACGCTTTTGGGCAAAAGCTCACGCTATTTATAAAAAACTCACGCTATTTGTGCTTTTGGCTTTAAACCCTTACTTCATGTTTTTCGGATATGGATGGTTTGGATTAAAAGGTTGCAACTTAGGCTGATTGTTGAATCAAACAAACCCCAAGTCCCTAACAACTTAAGGGCTGATTATTGATTAAGTTTGAACTTTGAAGAACCTCAAAAAGTCGTAATTAGTTAATTATGATGTTGTGGTTTGAATACGAGTTTATGACATTATCAATAATTTTGTGATTTGTATGAATTATTTTGATGTTATATATTTTTAAATATTTATTTAATTAAAGAAAATAATTGCACAAATAGCTTGCGCCATAACGCCTTATGGCTTACGCCTCGCTTTTTCTAAGGAAAACGCTTTAGCCTTACGCCTCGCCTTTTTAAACATTGAGCATAACAACCCCTTCTTTTTCATCATTTAATGTCATGCCTACTTTTATTAGAGGTGAGAATGGTTTGCCTTCATATTATCTTTTGTAAACAGCTTAAAATACATCAAATAACACAAAGAAATGTTAAATGTAATGATATGTTAAATGCAAACAAGTAAGGAAGACATATTAACCTTCCGGACAACAACGTAGTCACCAACTGACAGATTCAATTCCACATCAGACTCAGCCTGATAAGAATGCATGACCTACATCAAAATGAAGACGAAGGAAAGTAGAAGTACACTTATGTTAGACAACAATTATTAGTGCTGCTAATCTCAAATTGACTGAAAGTAAAACCCAAAGCATACCTCTCCTAAAAAGTATCCCATGCCATCAGTCACTCCATTATATGATGAAAAGGCAAAAACACTATTAACTTCCTCATATGCTGGAGGTGGTGGGACAGGGTTTTCTACTGCTGGACTAGGGGAAGCTTCAATTCGTTGCCGTTCTGATACCATCTGTCAAACCCAAATTGTAAGATTAAAGTCTGTCATTAGCAATAATTCATGTAATACAATATGCTTGAGTGATGTATTCCATACCTCACCTTCAAGCTGATCGAGTATCTCTATCACTCTCTTATGAAAGCTACGCTCGGATTCAACCTTTAATACAGTAGAAAAACAGAATCAAAAATCCTATCCAGATAAGAGTTTAGTACTAAATCTGACATGCCACATCGCCATTACACCCTCCAAATGAACAATTTAATGCAACCCGGTTTTCAGACATGTGTATATACTCTGATTGGATATGTGCATCAGTTTATATAGGTTGGTGTCTTACATCAAAACACAAAGCTGTCTCATGTTTGTATAGAATTACACTATGTCAAATAAAAGAGTCCAAATGCAGTACCATGGAAATGAGTCTTTGTAATGTTAACCGTTGTTGTTGTGCTTCCACAGCCGCCATTGCTGCTGCAGCTTCCTTCCCTAATGTTGCCACGTTCGACCTAAGCTCTTGGAGCTTAGCTTCTGCAGACTCTAGCTTTAAGGTATTATCAGGGTTACCCATGGATTCCCGTACTTTTGCATGCCTTTTGGAGACTTCAATAGCCTGCTTGTCCAAAGTAATGCAAGCACGATATTATGATATGAGATTCACGATGTAATGCAAGTTTTTAGATTTAGCATTTTAGCACGGGATGGTATCGGCTAGAATTTTTCATTGGTAAAGATAGATTATACTAACTAAGAGAGATACATGGAAATTATAAAGCAGAGCTTGATGGGTTTCTCTTAGAAGAACAAGTTATAAGAAGCTACTAATTGTGGATGTGAAAACTCAATTTGAAGGAACCATACCACGATACAGATTCAAAATTGAATTGAAAAAAAAAAAAAGTGAAAAGAAAAAATACAGTTGAACAAAGTTCGCTGAAATCATTTATCGTTCTGTCTTTTCTGTCGTGTAAAGGTAGTACAACTCATTCCAGGGACTACATCCAAAGAGATCTTTTACCTGAGCTTCAGCTTCTTGTCGCATTCTATCATATCGTTGAGCAAGATGTCTAGCATCTTCCAATGGAGCTCCCATCACCATTGCTCTCAATGGCTCAGCAACCTGGAAATGCGGAATCGGTCACGATATAATCAGCTAATCTCGTCAGAAAATAGTAAGAATAGTTGTTTAAGGGAAACAAAAGAGACATTATGTAGGTCAGTTAAGATTGTGTTGAAAAACACACTACTGCAAAAATGTCTATCGAAGAGAGGACCCATGGTGACAAGGGTAATTGACAATGACACTTGACACTGAAACATAAAGATATTAAGTCTGGGTAAAAAAGTATATGACCACAAACCACAAAAGTTTAATTCATTCCTCAAAAGAGGATCTCTATAAATAGTTTTAACACAATTCTGAGCCTTGATTAAGAACTGACTGTTTGTGCATGTTCGTTAAGTCATAACATGTCAAATCCATTAACTTAAATTTTCTATAATGAATAACCATTGACCTTGGCATTAGAAGAATTGTCCATTGATCCTAACTAGTAAGAATTTTTTTCATATTAAGTTTTCTGATGTAGTTATTTATATGAAATGATCAGTTGTGAAAATTAATCAAACCATAAAACAACAATAATTGTGTAATCTAAACGGGTTTTCTAGATTTAAAATCAGTCAGAATTTACAACCGATGAATTGACAATAATATATTCAAAGCATTTTGTGTCAATTATTTGCAGATTTGTCAAAATTAGCTTGATAGATCAACAAAAATACTTCTCACTATATAGTTTAATCGACTGACTCTAACTGATTTATCATTTAGATTCATATTTTTTTAACATAATTACTGGCTAAAAAGATTGACAAATTAATGGTACAAGTGTACAACAATAAATCAAATTTATTTTAGGCACAGTTCATTTGTATGCTAAATCTGACTTTTCTAAACCCCTCAACAAACTCCTGGGTCTGTCTGTGGTTACAGATCTAGGACGGGGCAATTTCACACTTATAACCACCTTCTAGGAAGGACACACACCCAACAAAATATGCAACCCTTAAAAAACAAACTTGAACCCACAGCCTTCCAGGAGTTAAAACAAATAAATAGTTGATGAATGAAGTACATACATAGTTTAGGTGCACAAGTGCCACATATTGATTTGAAGTAATCAAATGTAGCCGGCGATGCCAACATAATTCATTTTGAGTAAGCAACACTGACATCAAATCAAATCAAATAGGATAACTACATTTAGAAATGATTTCACTAACTTCTAATCACAATACCAAGGTTCTAAAATTTTGGTAAAAAACTGTGGCTGCAAAGCTTTCTTACTATCATGATACCTCTGAAATTGATAAAACAAATGGTATACACTTTATAAGAGGACTGAAAATGTCTTTCTCGTGTCAATGATTTAAGACGACTAATTTCTAGCAATCCTTAAGACTGAATCTGGTAAGTACGTAAGCATAACTTATCTATAACAATGGTGGAAAATGTGGCAAACTCTAACGAGTAAACGAGCGGATCATCTTGAAGATACACTAAGTTATAACCACAGACAGACAAAAAACTAAAATGACCAAGTAGAACATAACATGAAAACCAATTCGAGTGACCATAACTGTATATGGAAAAGCATGAGGTGTATGCTAATTAAGTTAACTAATAACAGTGACAAGTGTGCTATTATAATAAAGCCATTAAGCTCCAGAACTTAAACACTCTTTAAGTAAATTGAGTACAAGGAAAAAGTTAAAACATATGGTTACTAAGAAACAAAGAGAAAATCTAGTGTGAACAAAACTTGGACGGCTACCGTACTGCATGTTGTTGAAATAACACCACTAAGCTGCCCCCCATAGTACAAAATGTTAAGAAATCTCCCCAGATTTCTTAAGTATTTCACAAATAAGCAGAAAAATAACAGGAATGTCCATGGTATAAATAACACTTGCAGATTTTTGAAACTTCTGCCAAATTTGGGAAAAGGTTAAGAATGTAGGGAGCTCCTAAGCAGATAATCCAAGGAAAACTGGGTACAATTGAAACTGGTTCAAGTTAAAATGATCATATTTCCAAGAAAAAAAATTCCCAATGTAAATATGTACACTTGCATTTGAGTTTCGACGGAAAAACAAAAAGGACTTGCTGTATTATTTTATTTTATTTTGGAAAATAAAGAGGACTTACAACAAAATTTTGCTGCAGCTTAAACAAGACCAAGTTCAATCTAACAATTTCCAAAATCTCGACCTACCTCGTAGGTTTGGGACGTTCAAGATTTCGACAAAATCAAGATTTCAGACCAAAATGCCAGCTCCAACTTAATTAAGGAGTGTAATCGTCATTCTATAATTTAAAAAGCACAAAATTAATGAGAGTTTCTTAATAAGAATCAGGAAACAAAAAGTAGTTTGAGTCTGTTCAATATGTTTAATACTGAAAAGGATGGGACACGCTATACCAGGTTCCCAAATGAGTTCGAGTTGGAGTGGGGTAAAGCCTTGCAGGTGGTTTTATTAAAATATTTGTTTGTGTACAACAGTGCAAAAAGAACCCTTAATTAATAATGACGCTATGGTTCATTTTATGGCATTTGAAATTTTGAATCCCAAGGTTAAATGTACTACTTCTCTGCCACTTAAGTAAAATTGCAAACTATTATGTTGGTTTTCATTATTCACCCTTTCAATCTTACTCTTTCCTGAAAATGCCATTGTTTTGGAGGCTAAATCCCAGTTTAAGTCTTAATGATACTTATAGTTTGAATCCAGACCACATTTTCTATAGCTACACCAATGTTTGAACACTCGCCCGTGGATATCATTTTCCTTTGTCCTTCATAGCCTTTTGGTTATATATCGGCATTTCTAACATTAGAATCATTCATTACTCAACAAGAAATCATTGACCAAACCTGTGGACCGAGAGCTTTTAGTAGATTTTCACGTTCTTTTTCCATTTGAGCACGCGCTCTTCCATAACTTAAGGCAGCTTTCGACAGCGTACTGCCACTAGTACAGGTATTTTCTGCACCATATTTCTTGCTATCATCTGACAATTTTGTACCTGTTCAGATAATGATACGAGTATATCAGCGGTCAAAAGAGAAATAGTAATAGAGGACAGTAAAAGTTCTATGTTTTACCTATCTCAACTTGTTTAGATCCAGTAACAATGTAGCCTTCTACCCCACGAACGACATCCCTTTGAAAATGCTGGAAAAGTGTGAAAGGTTGTATAATGCATATACAGATAAAATTTGACAATAACTAAGAATTAAGCACAGAGAAACAAAGAAAAATAAATAGAATAAAATTAAATATATATTACAGGGGAATCAACAACCTTGGCCGCACGTGTTGATATGTAAAGTTTCTCAAGCTTCTGATGTTGATTAAGTTCCGATTCATCGGCGAGTATACTATCTGAAGCACCATAACCTCCAGCTCCAAACTGCTTAAGGACGGCCTGAAATTGGATTCAAAAAGGAAGGAGCCAGTAAGCTTTTTTTTTTATCAATGCCGCAGATTACATTTAAAACCAAATATCATTTAAGTTATTACAGCTATACAGTTTTATTCAATAAAGGTATGGAATAAGCAAATGAGTTATTTTTCTTCTCTTAGAAGTCAAAAACAGAGAACAACTGACTCAACTCCACAAACAAAAGAAAACATCCCAACCCCAACCAAAAAACTAATAACCACTTGTACAATTATATAACCATATGATACATCTCCACCTTAAAGCATTAGAGGTCCGTTTGTTTCGATACTACTAATCAAAAGTACTGAGAAATGTGCTTACTACAAAACTACAAAAATATTCTATAGTATGTAATAGCTCCATTATTTGGAAGCTTGTCTCCAACGCTTTAGCCAAACCAAAGTTTGAAGTGTAAACAGATGTCGGTCCTTACTTTTGAAGAAAATAAATTATCCATCATTGGAATGGAATAAATAAGGCAACAAATTAAATTTCTTTTGTCTTCTTTCTTTCATGTTAGCCAAACAAATGACTGAAATGGAGTTTAATTAGCCCAAGGAGACAATATGATGATGTGTTAATAGCACAGCGAACTAAGTTCTTTTAAAGCTAAACCAATGATGTTATTGATTTCAATACAAGATTTTACCAAAAGTTTCTCATTATTTTTGTTCCACACCCAACATCTTCTACCCACTTTCCCAAATCTCCCATCATGATAACTAGTCGCAAAACTGAAACCAAAGAGCTCAAATTCCTAAACATTCTCGTTCAAATGAGTAAATCCACATAACCCCTTTGTCATCTCTTTCAAAATATACAGTTCCGTGAAATCAGATCTCCTCAAGCTTGCTATGAACAGAGAAAATTTCCAAGAATCAAAATCACTCACAAAAACATGAGGAGAGAATTTTATTAGTCTAGTCATATTTTGATCCATATGAACCTGTGACACGATTCCATGGGGTGAAAGTAGATATACTTAAGCATACTACAAATGGACAAAGTCCCCAAAAATCAAATTGGTTCACAAATATACAAAAAGAGGGATTTGAAAGTCTCTTCAGATTTTGACCCATACAAATCTCTGATACACAGCTACATTTTTAAAAAGAAGGCTGTATTCACCAATATTGACGAGGCCAAGGAAGGTGAATCTTAAAGCAAGGATTCAAAGTGTATAGGTAATATGCAATTTATCCACAATTCGGCATTATCACTTCACTAAGTTAGCTGTTGTCAAGGATACAGCATCTCAACTTTTGATCTGTTAGTAGATTCCAAGCTTATGCACACAACTAATTTCAAATTTTGGAAAATGAGAATGTTTTTTTTTTTCTTTTGGGTCGATAAAAAATTGCTTATTTATTCGAAAAATTGAACAGCCACAAATGTTTCTTTACATCTGCACTGACCCTTACATTATAACTCTCACTAGATCCTTCACCCCATTACATAATGCATCCCCACAAAATATACAAAGCTTTCTAAAGGTTCAGTATACAACTATACATCAACCAATGCCAGTCACCACCATCTTCCACTCAACAAGCAGTTCCTGAAATTGTCTTCCTCTACTTTCTATCTTCCCCAATGACCAGTACCATAGAACCCCATGACTGACAAGCATACTCTTTTCTGGTGTTGTAAACCTCTCCTTAAAGATGCTTTCATTACAGGCCTTCCATATACTCCATATCACTGCGTACGGAGCATTTTTCCATAATATACCACCCTACTTTGTTGTATTGACTCTGGGCCAATTCTGCAGCCAAATGAGAATGTTGTGCAACTAATTTCATATTTTGCGACAGTTCATCCCCTTCAAGCCTAGTGGCAATTTCAAATTCAATACTATTTTTATTACTTTTTTATTTTTTATTTTATTTTTTTTGTCAAAACCCCTCACAATACTATTTTTATTAGGGGACTGTTTGATTACCATAGAGTTGCTCTTGCAGTAAATATTTCCAAAACATATTCTTATCAAGGGTTTTTCCATCAAACCACCTGCAACTCATCTAGCAGCTAATGCTTGGCGGATCGTGCTAATTGCCCTAGTCCCCTACAAAAGATATTGACAACAAAACCCACACTATTGTACTCAACAAAGTTAATCTTGTATCTGACACTATCCATATGTAGTGTGTTCTCACCTTGCATTCCTTCATGAATGACTCACTAGACTACATCAATAATAATGTTGTCCAATGCAATCACAGAAACAAGTAATTGCCAGTAAATCAGTTTACGAAGAAAATTGAATTTGCGGTTTGATTCTTATCTTACTGTGAATTTACAATAGTTTACCAAAAAAAAAAAAAATGATTTCCAATCAAACATATTTGATGATTGATCATTCCTATGGAAAATCTGTGAGGTTAACTAATTACTCACACATCAAAAAACCATTCCCATTTCTGTAGTTGTAACCGCTGATCTTAACTGATTAGAAGAACAAAGTTCTTAAATTACAACATATTAAAAAAAAAAGTTATTCAAACAAAGGATCCAATTCATTTATATGTGATTGATCATCATCTTGAACATATGTAATTGAATAAATCTTTTCACATTACAATGTAACCTAAATAAAACCTAAAAAAATATATTTCAAAATCATAAACTTTTAATCATTGAAAACATAAATGTGTATTGAAATAATGTAAGTAATTTGATTTACATAAATACATTAATAAACTAATTCAATTGAAGAAATGATCAGTAAATGTGTAATAGATCAAAGAAAAACATTCAATTAGGGTTTTAATTGAAAGGAAAGAGAAAGAGAACCTGTTGTTGTTTGGCAACTTGTTCTCTTAGCTTTGATGCTTGTTTTCGTATCGCTTCCATTCAAACAGATTCACTGTTTCAGAAAGAAATATTCTAGAAAGAAGAAGAAGAAATGGGGTTTTGTTCGGGTGTTTCAAATGTTTAAGACTTAAGAGAGGGAAGGTGACTGCCCTTATTAATCTTTCCATATATAGTGACTGCCCTTATGTGGCTTTCTGCCTTGTCAAACACATCTGTCATGGGTGCCCTTACAAAACCAACACTACCAACCCCACAATATATAGTTCCCAATGAGGACTTTTTCCTTTGTTCAACAATCAACAATGCTCAACTGATTTATATTTTCCTGAAATTTGAATACAGTGAAACCTACCTTTGAGAGTAAGCGTAAATGTGTGTATTGTTTTACGGAGATGCTTCAAGCACAATTTGTCTGCCCTCAAGTTCTTCGTACTCGGAACAGGCCAAATCAACCAAAGTCCAAAACACATACTACATATATAGTTGCAGACTTAACTTAAGTATGCAGTATGCAGTATGCACATACTAGTTATTAAACCAATTGCTGCAGAAAGAGAAACGATTACAAGCTAGTATATCCATTCCGGCCATCATTCCATGCATGCATAAGGGAATTTGTAACATTATAGTTTGGGATTAGAAGATGAATGACGGTACGTGTCATCAGACGTACTGTACACATCATATATGAATATATTATATATGATTCATGTAAGCGTATGAACTCTAGCTATGTATTCTTCCCTCCCCTTGCCCAGGCGCCCAGCCCTTCACTAACCACAAAAGCAGTACTTGCAGCAGGTTCATTCCCTTGGCTGGTGTGTTCTTTTTGCATGAAATAGTACTTGTATCATATTGCTTCAGCATTATACGCTATATGTTACTGGAATATGACATTGTTCATTAATTGCTTACTGGCTGCTGAGATCCTATAAGGCAGACATTTATACAGCCCTGGCGCCCTAATATATAGTTTAACAGATAACTGATATGATGTTCAGCTTGGCCATCATCTTATTCTTAAACTTTGAAATGACACTTTCTTCTAATCACTATATATTGATGCATTGCTTTGAATACAAATCAGACAACTACTTGTATCATCATACCATCACTAGCTAGCTCGTTCACTACCAATTAAGTATATCAACTATATTATCAAAAAATCAAAAAATGTATATCATATTCGTGCCAACTACAATGTTATGTAAAATATACATAATCAGTATTAAAACTGGCCATAAGATCTAGTCCTTAAACATCACTCAAATAAAGATGGTTTCTAAATGTTGTTGTTATTCAACAAAATAAGTAATAACCATTTTTATTGACATTCATGGACACAACATACTGTATCAATGATTCACTTATCTTCAAGCTGCCATCTGTCATTGAAATCAATCCAAATCTGGCTGTCAATGATATCATATCAAAATATCTTGATTGCACACATGACAAATCCATTTTACAGATACACACATTAAAATTTTAAAGTTGTGTTCTTATTCTATTGCTTTGTAAATATATCATGTAATGTAATGTAACGGTGTTTCCTTTTGATTGGTAAGACTGGCTTAAGTGGCCCAGAGAAGTGCTATAAAGAATCTGCAAGTCAATGTTCTTAAAACATTATTTGACCTGTATCACATAAGCCAAGAGAGAGACATTTTAAATAATTTCTTCAATCAAATTGGATAGTCAACAGATTAAAAATCAGACACGTGGCATTACGAAGAACACGAGGGCGGCCATCAATGGGGTCGAAGCCGGCGGTCATACGATGTAGATTTCAGGAAAACTAAGATTTTGTTTTTAGCTTCCATTCCAAATATACCCATAGTAAATAACTTTTAAGTCCAATTTACCCTTGTGATGGATATGATTGGTTGCACATTCAAAAAGTGACAAAAGTTTGCTTGAATTGGCAGATTCTTTCTAAATGCTCGAACTTTTCTCTCTCTCTTGTTCTCAAAGCAATGTGTCCGGTTGCTAACCAACCTGTGTGGTCATTATTTAAGGCTGCCCTCTCTGTCTTCTTTTGTATACTTTGCTGCTGTGTTGTTCCCACTTTGGAACAACAAACTTCCATATACTTCCATTCATATATTCCACGTATTTTAAAATATATTCCTTCTGGCTCGTTTTTATAGGTTGATTGGTGTTTTTTACGTATATTAAGAAAGTGGTGGAAAATGGTTTACTTGTATTTAATTATAATATTATTTTCAAAAATACTTTTTTTTTTTTGTGTATATATTTAATGCTATTGGCTATATTTAAAAAAAAATTCACAACTAATAGGGGGTAAATTTATCACTTACTTTATCAACTGTTTTGAAGTATGTGAAAAAATAGACTATATAGTGGGACAGAAAAATTGGGCATATAAGCCTATAAAAACGGGATGGAGGGAGTATGAAATCGATCATATTTTTCTCCAAATTTACTTGCATTTGTAAATAACTAGTATATGAAACAAAAAAAAAATTTAACATTACAACATATATATGCCAGCAACTTTTGAGTTTTGAGACACTTTGGAGTTTGGAGCTTTATTGATAAACAATTAAGTTCAATACCATTGTCACTTAAGTGCAAAATCATAATAAGATTTCTATTGGATTTCTATTAAAAAAATTTACTGTTTAATAGCTGATGCACTTACTTCGGTGATTCTTACTCAGGCTTGTATTCATGTAATTTCTAGTTTCTTTTTCGAGGATATTAGAAAAATAGGGTATGAGGATGCGATAGGCACTATGATGCAAGATTGTAACAAGCTTTTATATATTTAATGAAACGGGGTAAGGGACCTCAATAACAAATCTGCTTGCCTACCCAAAAATAAATAAATAAATAAAAATTACTATTGTGATTTTTGGCCTGGGTTAAAAAATTAATAAAAATATTTATCACATATTTACAAAAATACTTATTCAAATCCCACTAAAATTAACACATGCATAATACAGAGTAAAAATAGTATTTTATTTGTCCCATAAATTTTACACTAAAATTACAACAAATTAAATTCTTTGGGATTTTCATGATAATACAAAGGGTACCCTAATACAAAGGTGCAACTGGTTGTTAATAGATTAATTAAAATATTAAAGTCCCATCAGTGGGGAGCGCACAGTGCACATTGGAGTGTCCTTGGCGTCATTTGAAAGCTCTTTTCGAGTAGTAAGACAAGAGTGAGAATCATGCAATTCATGGTTCCCATGCTTCTGTAGTTACTTTCTTTAATCTAGTTACTAGTCATTTTCCATACAGGTGGCAGCCTTGTTTATAAAGAGTCCTACACTTATCAATAACCAAAGAGTCAAGGACCCACATTTCCACCTACAGCAGATTGTCAACAATGTCAGTCAACTGGTCAAGTGAACATGGTAGAGTACGTAAATATAGTAACAATGGAGGGTTGTTTTGTTTATAGGAAGGAAAAGTAACGGAAAGGTTGGGAGGTTACGTGGAAAAGTCCGTTTCGGTTGGTATTGGGTGGGACGAAAATTCAAAAAAAGAAGTGGGACCCATGGATTGATGAATGGATGCGGTCCGACCTGGCCTGCGCAAACAGACCCAGAATAGTCTCTCCCAACGACAAATGCTCAAATTTAGTTTGGATCAAAGCGTAAAACAAACTACTGATAACTTCAGGAATCTTAATTTATCTTTAGGTTAAGCACAAATACATAATTTTGAGTGACTTTGCCAAAAAATATCTAGCCTTTTGAAAATTCATCTTGATTCATAGTCGATGTACATTGCGAAAAAAATATCTAGCATACTTTTAGAACCTTAATTATATTTAAGTTAAGCATAATACATAATTTCGAGAGAAAAAAAATCTTCCATAATTTTCTTGTGTTTAGCATGTTACTAAAATACATGCTCCAGCATAGTTCATACTTGTAACTTCCTACTACATCTATATCTACGATCAATCAATCCCACTAGATTTTAGATATTTTTTTTTCCAAAATTGATTTGATCAAAAGATTTGAAATGCATATTGATGCATTGAGTTTTGAATAAAAGAAATAAATGAAAATGTAGCATATTTGGGAACTATTTAGCTTTATTAAGAAAAAGCTATTGTGGGAAATGGAATTGAATTTTATAGTTGACAAATATCATTCAAAAATCTACATTTAGCATAAATGATTGGAATTAACACTCCAAATTTAATAATTTTGAAAAGTAGCACGGTTATTATACATGGCAATAAATTACAAGTTACAGAAAGGGAAAGGTGGTAGTGGTGGTGAAGTAAATAATAATTTTTCATTTTTTTGTTTTTTGAATTAATTAAAATTAATTATAATAAAAAGAAAAAGAAAGATAAACCAGAAACTGGGGCACTTGTTTCGCCCACGGACGCTTTCAGCACCTTATTCAATGCTTTACCAAACTCTTCCTCTTTTCTTCCAGTAAAACCCCTTCAACCCTTTCTTTCTTCTTCTTCTTCTTCTCCTCCACATAAAACTTTCTAATTACTTTCTTCTTCTCCTTCACAAGAACAAGTAATGGATTGTGTTGAAACCAAAGCTTTGAAAAACAGTTTTTGGTCTTCTTCTTTTAAACCAATAACCCCACAAGTTTTTTCTTCTGAAGATGTTTTATTATGTGGAAATGGAACAAATAATGATGATTTATTTGTTGAAGGTCTTCTTGATTTTTCAAATAATGATGAAGAAGATATTCTTCAAGAGAAAAATGATAACTTTGTTATTAATCAATATGAACATGAAGAAGTAGAAGATGAAGAAGCAGAAGAGATAGAAGATGATGAAGAAGTGAAGGGTTTTTCTTCTGGTTCTTCTTCTCAAGACCAAGACCAAAACTCAAACTCTTCTTCTCAAGTCAAAAACGAGTTTGGTTCCGTTCCAACGAGCGAACTCAGTGTTCCGGTAAGCAATTTTTACGTTATATAAATTAAAAAAAAAATCTTTTTAGGGTTATTTAATTTATTAAAAATGGTTTTTTTTTTTTTGTTTTTGTTGTTCTTCTTCAGACAGATGAATTGGCAGACCTTGAATGGTTATCTCATTTTGTGGAGGATTCATTCTCAGAATTCTCTCTTCAACATCTTGTTGAAAAACCAGAAGAGAAATTATCCGGGTCAGAACCGGGTCATGAAACACCCAAGTTAAAACCCATTACAGGATTTTTAAGTTCTGTTCCTGCTAAGGCAAGAAGCAAACGTTCAAGAACAGGTGGAAGGATTTGGTCACTTGGGTCATTGTTACCTTTTTCAGAATCATCTTCTTCATCGTCGTCTACTTCTTCATCATCATCATCTTCTTACCTTGTTTTCAACAATTCGGGTCCGGGTCAAAACTATGAGTTGTTCAGTTATTTGGCTGGGTCAAAACCACCACCTACAAAGAAACAGAAGCGAAAGCCCATGACAGAAGCCCAATTACAACAACGTCGTTGCAGTCATTGTGGTGTTCAGAAAACCCCACAATGGAGAACTGGTCCATTAGGTGCAAAAACACTTTGTAACGCTTGTGGGGTTCGGTATAAATCGGGTCGGCTTTTACCCGAATATAGACCCGCTTGTAGTCCTACTTTTTCAAGTGAAGTTCATTCCAACAATCATCGGAAAGTGCTGGAAATGCGTAGGAAGAAAGAAGTGATTTTGCCAGAAGCCGAGTTGACTCATCCGGTCCAATTCATATCAGAAAATGTAGTGAGTTACTGAGTTAGAATAGAACGGTTGGTCGAACTGGATTTAGTTAAACCGGCCGGTTTCAATGTAGATATTGGGTCACATAGGTAGTGTATTGTAACGGTTTTGAGAAGTACGTAGGGTTTTTTTTGTTTTTTTTTTTTTTTTTATAGAATTAAGTTCATAATTAGGTTTTGTAGGGGTTTTTTTAGTGCAATTATTTGCAGTTTTAGTGATTTTTAGAAGAGAGTTTAGTTAGTGAGGGAGAGTTTTGTCTGTCTGACAGTTTGTTTGATTCTAGGATAAAAGAAGAGCTTTTTGTTTTGTCTTTGCATTTTTTGGCATTTTGAGTTTGCACTTTATATAGTTAGCATGGTAGATACAAATTATTTTAAGTGCATGATGTGTATGTGATATTGCTTAACTTGGCTCCATATCGCTTAGGGGCAATTGTTGCATAAACGCGAGAACATTCACTTGATTAAGAACCATTGAGATATTATGTAAATCAAATTATAATATTATAAAATGTATATAAATCAAATTATAAAATTATGTTGGGTACAAGGATGGTAGTTTTCACTCAGGTTACTATATATTGAGATGTTTTATTTTGGAATAAATTTGATATATTTACTCCAGACCCAGAGCATTATTTTTGGAATAAATTTGATATATTTACTCCAGACCCAGAGCATTATTTTTGTAATTCTACAAAGTATTTTTCTGAAGCCGCCTTGATTGTAGTTAAACCGGTATATGATAGGGTCTTGAGTGTGACTGTGAGTGGGTTTGATTATTGTGGCTATTTTTCAACAACAAAAAAAAAAGAAGCAAAGGTACTATCATGTGACGTGATAAGTGCCTGGTGACTGGTGAGGTAAGGCAGTTGGGGTTGGGTTAAGCTGCCTCCCATTCACGTGCATTTTGATTTTCATTTTAAACCTACTTTCCACCAAAATCAAACCTACCCAATACCTAAAATCTAACTAGCTAAACAGACAAAAAACTTGCCATTGAATATTTGAATATTCATTGACAATTGAGTGCTATAACTTTCATTTAAAATATTTAGCGAGCTCAAAATATTCAGCTTGCCTAGCCTCAGTCCCCACCCCAACTTTGTTTGTATACTCTTAGTTCTTCAAAATTCAAAATATTTATCATTGGTGTCAATTATTATAGTGGTAAACTGTTGAATATGATTTTTTTTTTTTTTTTTTTTTTGATAAATTGAATATGATATTAGAGAAGAAAAAATGTCAATTTTTTTTCTCAAGTTTTCTTATCATAAACAATACAAAGGACTGCGTTAACCCAGCTTGCATTTTGCAAAGGACTCCCCTTAGCTCCACGTTATAATAAAAAATAATAATAAATACAAAATGACTCCTCTAGCTCCATGTAGGGGTGGAAATCGGACGGAACGAATCGGAAATGGCATATTCGGAAAAAATAAATCAAAAATCGGAATCAAAAAATTTCTTCCTATTCCATTTCATGTTTTTTCGGAACAACAAAATTTATTTTAATTTCGAAATATCAGAAATATTCGGAATATAAAAAAAAATCGAAAAAAAAAAAATTCGGATCAATCAGAATATCAACATAAAAAATTCGGAATTCCAACTTGAAAATATATCGGAATTGATTGGAATTTCAAATCGAAAATAGTGGACGTGATCTGTTTTGAAAACTTGAAAATCCACTCTTTTTACTGAGTTGATTTGCTTATTAGGGTGTTTTTATCTAACATAATAACATACCACCCCAATATGATGGATCAAAGTTCTTGAATATAGCACCTTATAAAACTCAATTATACTATAAAATTTATATAATAATATAATTGTATGAACAAGAAAATAATTGATCCGAGTAATAAGCATGGACCTTAAATCGAAAGTATAAACTAACCAAAAATTTACTATTACATTATTTTTTTTGTTGAACGATATATTGATATTTGATAACATTAAGATTTGAGACTAATTATAATTTGTTATTGAGTTGTCATGTGATTTTAAACTTGGTATATTATTTTTATGTGTATATGTACATATATTTTCAAAAATAAGAATAGTTAAATCTCTTAAATTATCGAAAATTTCAGAATATTTATCGGAAAAAACAAATCGGATTAACAATCGAAAAATTCGGATCGGAATCACATAAGTAGTTCCAATTCCATTCCATCTTTTTTCGAAAAAATCGGAAATCGGAACTACAACAATCCATTCCAAATTCGGAAAAAATCGGATCGGAAATCGAAAAAATCGAAAAATCGACAGAAATTCCCCCCCCTAGCTCCATGTTATTATCTTGGCGGGGTTGGGCATTGTCTTTTTATTACTCAAACTTTGATATATCCTTTAAATTCAAAAAATATATATGCCAACATTCTGAAAAGATAAAATTTGAAAATAGTACTAGGATGAATGACCTCTTGGGAAGTTTTAGTCTAGCATCTCTTCTTTGAATTTTCAATGTGTATTTTTTGCAAAAAAAAAAAATTAGAAAGTAACATTAGATGAACCGTTCTGTACTATTAAGAGTTAGATGATTTTGTAACTAGATTTGATATGCACATATGTGGGAAGTGGTTGTAGGAAAGATAAGTTTTCTCTGCTATTGGGTCCCAAAACAACCAATAACTAAGAGTGTCTCACGCTATGGCACATGGCTTATCACTGTATATATATATATATATATTTGGCCAGAAACTTTTAGAGGTATCTAAATTTAGAGAAGTTGATGTAGGAGTGACATATCTAGGACGTTAAAGTTATTCTTATATCTGGCATTATTGCATTACTTGTTTCAAGTCTCAACACAGCTCCAAATTTAATTCTTTTCATCTGTTTTGCACAACTTCAACAATAATTTGATAATTTCTATCTAAACTTCAAGTTAGGCCAATTACAAATGATTTCTAGTTGTTGGGCCCAATAACTCAATAATAAATATGGCCCAAAGGCCCAAAAGAATTGGCAACTTGACAAACCTGTTTCTTGTTTGTGCTATAGATCTTTAGCTGTGGGGCTGCTTTGGTTCTAAGTTGTTTCTTGTCACTAGTAGTGAGTCACTAGTGATGGTGGATTCTTCACCACAAAGAGAACATTAGTTAGAAATTCAAATTGCTTATGCTTTCTTCTTTTCAAATTATTATTTAAAATGAAGTCTAATAAGAAGATAAGTACTACTACTACTACTAACTTATGATAATGATGATGTTGACTTCGATATTTTAAACAAGAATCACAACACCAAAACTTTAAAAACTGAGTGCATTTTGGCCGGTCTTTTAAGGATGGAGATCCTTTGTTGCATTCCACTTAGTATTTCAGTTTTACACAACTAATTAAACTACTTTACTACCTTTGTATTCTTCACCCCCTTTTTGACTTGATATGTAATATCTTGTCTCCTCTTTCCTACAGCAAGTGATACATGCTGACTTGCTGTGTTCAACTAGAACTAGTAATGCATGGAGCTGGTGGAGCTTAATTCAGGATGTTTTAGGTAAAATATCCTGCAGTCTTGGTATGGTTGGTATGGTGTGAACTTTAGGGTTCCATGTCTGCCATAAGTCCATAAATATATGGCTTTTTTTTTTTTTTTGTGAAGAACATATGGCTTTATTAAGCAGCCAAACAAAAAATGTTGAGGACCCTTATTTCAAAAATAGGTAAATTATCTACTGGGTTTGGGCAATACCGCAGTACCTATCAAGATAAACTCTGGACTTGATTCTGGGCTTCATGATTTTTTACATATTTCTAAACCCAATTAAATCTCAGAACTCAGAACTGAACCCATTGAACTTTTGATAAATTTGAAATTGAAATAAAAATTAAAGATTTCAAATATATTTAGCAACTAGTCCTTAGACCCATGCAATGCACGCGCAGATCTGGTTGTTTTAGAGTTTTATGTTGCTTTTGGTTTGTAACTTGTAATGATTTGTTTAGCCTGTTTCAAAAGTCTATGATTTGGTATGGTTTCATTTAGAATTATTATAAATCTTTGAGTGTTGAAATTGAATGATTATTATATATACATGGAAATTAAACTCAAAATAGTTGAAGATATCCAGGAGAGTGGGATTTTACAGCACTCTCAATCTCAAAGTCTTAATTAGAATTTGGTCTAGCTCGGTTGTTGAGGCTTAATCACTTTGGGAAACAATCTTTTCACAGTAGTCCATTAGCAGTCGAACGTCTATTAATTGGCTTGTAACAGTTAACATCATGAAAATTTGAAATATTTAGCAAACTATTATGATGATAAAGATGAGTTATTTGTAATGTGACGGAGAGATCCCCTTAGACCCATGTAGTTAAGCTTTTCCGGAAGGCAACCATACGATTCATGTCTGTGTGAATCTTGTGACCTTTTTTGGTATAGTCTCATCTACAACACATTTACATACATTAGATCACAATTTAAGGAAAACTCAAATTTCATGAAATTGCAGTAAATAGGTCTTACTGCTACTTAGGTTCCCTTTCATATCCTCACCATTAAAATGCATTGAAGATTATATCATCATCTTTATTGGAGTTTATTTTCTATTTTCATTTACTTTTTGTCAATGTCTACTAAGTGCAAGGAAAAGAAATAGATTATTGGTTCTCCATATTCCTGCAAAATATACTTTTTGTCAAATTGAGAATGTACTAAAAAATGACCATCATAAACATGTTTGATGTGTGTCCACAATAATAACATATTAATATTATTAATGACCTTATTAATAAACTTGTATACCTGCCCATTTGACTTAGAATACTGGTGAGTTTTTATTTCTGTGTCGTCGAGAGATTTTCAACAAACATCAAATATACATGGATTAAATATAAACATATAAGCAAACATAGACTTTGAGTGAAGAGGAAGATGGAGAAGTTGTAAATCTTGGAGATACTTGTAAATCACTACTTCCACCAGATAATTATTTAGCTACTTATTCAAAAAAGATTACTGGTAAACTTATTGAAGTTAAAATTGTTGAATTAAAAGAAATTCGAGTTAGGGCATTTTATCAATGGTAGTCAATTACTGGTATTAGATCTAGTGGTGATAATTTGGTTTACTGCCTATAAAGAATTCGAGTTAGGGTTACTTATGAAAGTGGTTGTATTTAAGATGTGAAATTACATATTAACCCATATTTATTTATTTTGTGTAGTTATAAAAATACCCAAAATTGAATGAATTTCTTTTCAATTAGGTTATCAATTTCAGTTTAATTGAAGAGATACAATAAAACCTCGATAAGATAATACTCGATAAATTAATATATCTTTTAAATAATATTTTTGGCATGATAAATTCTCTTCAATTAGGCTATCAATTTCAATCTAATTGATAGCATAATTGAAGAGATATTTTTTTAGGAGTATTTTCTGCTTTAATATAGTATAATAGATAATAGATTACTTGATCTGAGCTAGCTAATTCTTGATCAATGGAAGAGAGAACACATTGATGAAGAGTGAGAGTTGTTTTAGTCGGGTGGCTGGCTCATAGTAGAATAGGTGTCCTAAGAGAAGTATTAATTTTGATGGGGTGAGGTTGAAGAATGGATAGCTTTTTGTAAACCTCCGGGGTGGCGGTATGATTTCCCTATTTCATTTCAGATTATCACGAAGAACAATTAGATTTGGAGATACTGGGCCAATGTCAAAACTGTAGCTTCTAGCCCCAAAACTTTCCTACTTGGGTACAATAACTAAGTAGCACAACTCAAATTGTCCCCATTGATGCATATTCTACAAAGTACAATCACACAGGGTACACATGATTTCTCGACAAAGTTCAAAAAAATAGTAAACTTCATGAAAAAAATTGATAGCAGAATACTTTCATTATATAATGTTTATTTCTCAAATACTTGTGAAAAACATACCACAAAATACCTATTTAATCTTTAAACATGCATAACAAAAAGATAGAATGTAATTAATTATATTTTGGGATCAAAATTAGCCTCTAAGGAAAGACAAAATTTTGAAACACATGCATCATATATCATACATATCATGCAAGTATGAATATTATGATAAGAACTATTTGAAGGAAGGCATATTATTGTTTCTTACGCATGAAGTAATTAATTATAGCTTATGGTCGTCTGCAGTAAGTAGTGCACTTATGGGCACAGTCATAAAGACAACCATTTCCACCACAGTGCAGAGGGCACTCTAATTTCATTCCCATGCAATGTCCTTTCCCCATGCATTCTGCGTACTCTCCAATCTTGTACACTCCTCCCTTATTCTTATACAAATGTTTTCCACTCCCTTTGTTACCATTGGAGTCATCAGGTTGTCCACTACCATTTCCTCCCCATCCCCAATCACTACCTTTGTCGCCGCCACCACCTCCTCCACTACCCCATCCCCATCCAGAACCTCCGCCACTACCTCCACCACCACCTCCTCCACCACCAGCACCTCCTCCTCCGCCACCCCCACCACCTCCTCCGCCACCGTTTCCACTACCTTTACCATGTCCACTTCCTCCACCGCCTCCACCTCCTCCACCACCACCACCACCGCTTCCACTACCCTTACCATTGCCTTGTCCATTTCCTCCTCCACCTCCTCCACCCCCCCCACCTCCTCCTTTTCCATTTCCCTTTCCACTACCATTGCCTTTTCCATTTCCCCCTCCTCCTCCACCACCACCACCACCACCACCACCCCCTCCTCCTCTTCCATTTCCCTTTCCACTACCACTACCTTTGCCAGATCCTCCCTTTCCACCACCACCACCACCACCACCACCACCTCCACTTCCACCTCCTTTATGACTATTTTTTCCTTCTTTTCCACTACCCTTACCACTTCCACTACCCCCACCACCTCCACCTCCACCACCACCACTACCTCCACCATAATTAGTTTTTGTTGCAACATCATTAGTAGAAGCATTTTTCGCTTCTATATCTCCAATGACATCCACATTGGTATTGTTTCGTACATGAACATCAGTTTGAACAATGCCTGCACTTTCCATTTCCTCACTACTCAAGTTTAACCCATGAACCAAATTCCATGGACTAATTACCAAGACTAGAAACAGGATAAGCACCCAGAAAATAACCTTCATGATAAGCTGCAAGTTAATTACTTATCCACTATTGAATACATTCTATATCCATTGCACAACTTATATATATATATAGATATGTACATACGTACACCATATATAAGGTTATACTTCATGTCTACGAAATGAGCAAGTTGAAGATTTGTTGCCAACTCAGTCCATCATTACAACAACTCTAAAAAGCTGCAAAAAAGATTAGAATAAGAGAGTGCATGAGATCAAGAGATGAGACTTGCCTTGTTCTTCACTTCGTCCCCACAAGTCACAACTCTAGCTATTCTAAGGAGATCTCTCAAGGTATTATTGCGCACACAATAACAGTCAACTTGTGGACCTCCAGCTACTACTTGATCAGCACAGCTCTGTAATGCATTATTTCATTCTGCTTTTACAACAAATCTAGCTATGGGACCATGCATGTTCTTCTTCTTTTTCTTCTATTTTTTTTTTTTTTTTTTTTGTTGTATAATGCACGCCATGCATGTTCATTGTCGTTCGATTCAAAAGTCAAATTATTCTATAGGATGTGATGAACTATTAGCTAGGATCTTTTTGTTAGTTATGCATAAGATGCAATGAACTACAAGGATGATTGCTAGTCATACACATTTTGAGAGGTTATATGGACAAATGAATTTGCAAAATGCATGTAGATTGTAGATTGATGAAATTTAAAGTCTTAAAAATGAATTTTCACAACACAACTAAAAAAAATTATTTGAAAATCACTAAGTACTGTATGTTTTTTTTTGAGGCCGGCTTCATTGGGTCTGATCGAGTTTTTTTATTTAGGTCGGTTCTTTCTCAAGATTTAAAATTCTTTACCATAATCAAACATATAATAAGCATGTAGAGATATTCCATTTAATCAAACAGATTTTAACTAACCATATCCAAGAACTCTGGAATCTGTCGTTACATGACTTACTCGAACATTTGCTTATGCAGATCTTATGTGTAGCCAGTGATCTCATTGATTGACATATACATAACGCAAACAAATTTTAGTAATTATAATGGATTTTCAAAGTTTCACTCGAATGTGTGGACAGTGTCAATTTAATCGTACAATTTAGTTACACAACTGTTAGATTTAGAACCATCATGAAATGGGGCACTTGCCTTTGCCAGGGACAATATTGCTTACTGCTTCATTATTATGTGAACCCTAGCCTGTGATGATGATCACAGCACATATTTTTGAAATTAAAAATCGCGCTCAATTCTCTTGCATCGCTGAAAACAATATACACCATGGTGTGTGATCATGACTAGTTGGTTGTTTATGAATTATGATCATGACTAGTTCCATATATGGTAAGGTGTGTAATCAAAACAATCCTCCATTAATATACATTTGCTATATATAAATGTATCATGTGGGTAAGTAGGTTAATACTAACGTTTGCTTGAAGTTTGAAAGAAAGAGAGAGATCAGAGCTAGAAAGAGGGATCGGAGATCATGGGTACAGAATTGCACATGGGTAATGTTGAATGTCAAAGCGCAATCGAGTGGTTTAAGAGTAGTGAGTGTTTAGACTGAAGTGCACTTGTAATACCCGGTATTTTGATAGGCTTATGCTTAATAGAAATTGGATTTTAATTTGGACTTCTTTGACTATATAAATGGGTTTTATGAATGGTTTAGTATTATGCCACATAAACAAATATTAGTATATATAATATTTTTACTTATTCAATGAAAAAGAGAAACCCTAGATCTTAAACTTGAAGAGAAATACAGTTAAATCTATAAATTAATAGCCTTCGGAACACCTTAATTCTATTAACTTAGAGAGATATAAATTTATCGATATATTAATAATATTAATTTATAGCGATATTTCGATTTATTGATTTTTTTTAGTAAAAAATTACTTTCTACTATATGTTCAGTTATCAAGGTCCAGTAATTAAGATTATTGATCAAAGTGATTGACCAGTTCAAAATTGAAATCCAACACTTCATTTAATTTTTCAGTGAATACTAAGAATCATTAGTTAATTCAACTACTGAACCTAGGTGCATACAATGCAATGCATCGAATCAAATATTATACACACTATTTTTTATTTTTTTTTGAAAAACAATTACCCCAAAGATGGGGGTGGGGTTTGGCGGATCCCTACCTGTTAATTAAAATTTCCAATAAAAAAAAAAGAGGGGGACATTGGGCCTTACCTCTTTACAAGTAGGGATCTAGAGAAAAAGGCCTAGCAAGGCCTAGAAAACAAAAACAAGCAAAGTGCATAAAAACCCAAGATGGAAGACCCATAGGAAGGTCAACTTCTTGGAAAACGAAGCGCCAAAAGCTTTTCATTCAATAAGCTGTTGGTTTGCAGAGCAATCAAGTCATGGTTTCTTCTTCCTCCTCTGCCTCCAGTTCTTATTCTGATCTTGTTCATACTGCCATGCTTTTATATGACCAGATTTATCTTGCTGTTCAGCGTTCTATGTGTCTTTTCCATTTCTCTGCCTTTGATGATTTTCATACCCAGTTGAGAGGAGTATGTGCCTACCAAGCACTTGTCCGCTGCTCCTGCCGCCCGCCAAGCGGGTGGAGCGCTCGTTATCCTTACTGTTATCTCTGCCGGGGGTCGGGGCCCACAATCCAGAACCAAGAGAGTTGGTCAAGTCTCGAGGTTGTAGTTAGGTCTTCTGTGGTCACCCAGAATCAGTTGAACAACTACTTCCCACCACCACCAGAGAAAGTGAGAAGAGAAGATTGGGAGCATTTTGACATATGGCTTAGATCTGATACTGGTAGGCCTCTTCAATCTTTGTGCTTCCAATGGAGTTTCTATGCTAGGTATACTATTAGGACATGTGAGTCTTGTCTTGTGAGTTCCTCTACTTTTGGCTGGGATGAAGATCAAGTTGAGGATGAAGAAGAATCCGATGATCCAAATGCTGAGAATGGGGGCAACGTACCTGGGAATGGAGATCCAGGGGCTGAAGAAGGAGTAATTATGGTCAGTGATGATGAGGAGGTTCAAATTGCAGGTCCCCCAGACGATGCTGTAGAACATCTTGTGAATTCCCCCGACCAAATTGAAGATGCAGGCCCCCCACCTTCTGATAGTGAAGATGAAGAGCAAAAGAGGAGGGCCAAAAAGCCTAAACTTTGATCTGTAAGCTTTCTTAGTACCCTTTCCTTCTTTCCTGCTATGCTGAGGCAGTAAACTTTGGATGACTGTAATTTTAAGTCTTGTAATATGAACTGCTTCATCAGATGTGTATTCTTCCTTATTAAACTTTTGCATGCCTAAAAGTTGGAATATTTTCTTTATCTGCTGTCCATAATTGCCTGAAAATCCTGTCTTCATATATATTAGCACCTCCATTGCATTTGAGTTTCATGCCCAACTTAGATAAGTGATCAGCCAACCCATTGCCCTCTCTATACACATGTGACACTTGAATGTTTAGATTTTCTGCAAGGGTATATATCTTTTCCCACCAACATCTTAGAGACCATGGGACCAAAAATAGCTTTTGGAGCCATCTGACAGCCAATTGGGAGTCAGATTGAAGATGTATATGAATAATGCCAACTTCCCTGCACAACTCTAAACCTTTCAAAATAGCTCTAGTTTCTGCCAAATTATTAGTACCAATCCCATAGTAGGAAAATAAGTTGGCTAGATGACTTCCATCTTGTTTCCTCAGAACTTCTCCTCATGCAGCTTCATCATCCTTGCTTGATCCATCTGTGTTCAGGGCAATGTGATGGGGTTTTAGCCAATAGATAACCAGAGGTGGGGGTAAAGGAGGGTTTTTATGAGAGATTCCTAGTTGTTTAGCCACCAGGGTGAAATGCAAACTAGACCTCATCTTGGGTTTATATACTTCACATAATCTCATAACGTAAGACCTGATCTTAATAATGATGTGCATACTCTGACTGTCGCTAGCAATGTAGTCTTCATCAAATCTTCTGGAACACCTTTCCTTCCATACCTCCCATAAGATAAGCATGGGAATCATAGTTGCACAAAAATGTTCCATAAAACCATCCCTTCCAATGTTGAACCAAATACCAAGCCAAGAGTGAGTGTTATAGAACCTGGGCCATATGATTCCAAAGAGACCATTGAAGTGTGACCAAATCCTAGCAGCCAGATCACTTTTGGTGAATAAATGTATGTTGGTCTGATGGTCTCCATTGAGGGTTTTAGGCAACAGTTGCATTGTGAGACAATAGGGACATGACATCTTCTGATAGCTTATCTCTGGGTATAACACCATATAACAGTTTCCAAATGAAAACAAAAATTTTAGTTGGTATATTATGCTTCCATACCTGTTTGAAGATGGGGATAGAAATACCATTCTACTGCTGATAGTTGATGTAAGATTTGATGGAGAAGGGTCCTTTATTGTTGAGAGCTTAGATTCTTCTGTCCTCTGAGTGTTCCATATGAAGCAAATTAAACTGATCCTGAAGACTGTTCCTTACTTCAATAGAAATCAAAGGGTGTTGAAACTGAGTAGTCGCTACTTCTTGTAGGGTAAGAGAGATGCATTCCTCTGGGAACCGAGTGGGAACAAGACAACCTTTGCTAGTCCAGTTCTCATGTGAGAAACTGAAATTTCCTGGGACAAATTCCCAGGTGGGTCCATAATATCTTCAATGCAATGCCATATGTCCCTCCAGTTTTTGGAAGCAGTAGTCATAACCTGATGGTCTTGAGTGTTTTGCCCTGTATGTACTTTGACCTCATAAAAGTAGCCCATAGAGAATTGGTGGTGATCAGGTTCCAAGTAGATTTCATCCTGAATGCCTTGAGGATGAGAGAGAGAGGTCTGATACCAAGACCCTCTTGGTGTTTAGGTTTTGTAATTTTATCCCAAGAAATACAGCTCCTCTTCCTTTTCCCATTGAAGTCTCCCCAGAGGAAGGCAACAAACATGCTGTCAAGGTTTTTCATCACCCTTTTTGGAACTCCAAAGGAGAGAATAAGTAGATAGGCATACTGTACAAAACATGGCTTAATAAAATCACCTTACCCCCCCCCCCCCCCCCTGAGATAACAGCTTGTTCTTCCAGCCATCAATCTTTCTCCTAATCTTGTTGAGAAGGTTTTCAAAATATGCAGTCCTGGTTCTGCCAGAAAAGATAGGAACCCCCAAGTATTCCGTAGGAGCAACTTTATAGACATAACCAGTGGCACTAACAATGGCGAGCCTGGCCCCCAGTGTAGCTTTAGAAGATATTAAGAAAGTGCTTTTAGAAGCATTAACCTTCTGACCTGAGCAGTTGCAGTAATTTTCCAAGAAAGTCATGCAGCCTTTTATGGAACTACTTCTTCCATTTAGGAAGATGATAGCGTCATCAGCATATAGAAGATGAGAAACGGGATTGCACAGCCTTGGAGTAGAAAAGTAACATATATCCTTAGCTTGAAAGGCTTTAACAATACCTCTACTCAGAACCTCTGCTGCAATTATGAACAAAAAATGAGATAAGGGGTCCCCCTGTCTTATTCCTCTGGTGGACATGAAATTCCCCTTGTAGCAGCCTTGAAACATAATTGAGAACTGACATGAGCTAACACAGGAGAGTAGCAAAGAGGTAAATCTGTCAGAGAACCCAATTCTTAGCAGCACCTGTTTAAGATAAGGTCATTCCACCCTGTCGAAAGCCTTTTCCATATCTATTTTAAGGGCCACATTGCCTCCCATAGTTTTGTGATCTAGATACTGCATCATTTCCTGGGCTAAGCTAACATTTTCTGTGATCAATCTCCCTTTAACAAAGGCTCCTTGCGCCAAAGAGATAATATTACGAAGAATATTTGTCAACGTACCTTCTAGTAATAAGCTTAGAGAAGATCTTGTAGGAAACATTGCATAAGCTGATAGGTCTGAAATCAGAGAGTCTGATAGGTTTATCTTTTTTTGGGAATCATGCATATGAAATTAGCAAGATAAGATCTAAGAAGGATGTCACCTGATAAAAAAGAAGTTGCAGCCTTATGGATGTCCTCCTTGATATACTCCCAACAAATTTGATAGAAATAGGCTGTCAGACCATCAGGACCTGGATCACTATCAACTGCTAGACTAAAGACTGCCTCCCTTACCTCCTCCAGAGTAGCAACGCCCAAGAGCATAGCATTTTCCTGAGCAGTTATCAAGGGTTCAATTACCTCTAAGCATGTGTCATTAGGGTTACAGCCTTTGGATGTGAGCTGAGAGTGAAAAAATTCCACAGCTGAACTATGAATTTCCTCCATGTTTTCACACCAGGAGTCAGGATCTTCTGTGAGCAATAATTTGTCCACCTGCACTTTTCTTCTGACAGCAATGGAGGCATGGAAGAACTTAGTATTTTTCTCTCCATTCACCAACAATTTTTCCCAAGATTTTTCCATCAAAAATTGCTCCTCTTGGTTTATAGCTTGTTGATAGAGGGCCTGGTGCTTTTTTAACTCTATGAAGGTATTTTGATCGCCATTCAATAACTTAAAGTCCAGCTCAATTACTTTATCCTCCATGTCTTTCACTATTTGGTGTATGTTCCCAAACACATTTTTGTTCCACCATTTCAGCCTGACTCTGATATTTTTGATCTTCATTTCTAAAGATATCAGAGGAATGGGAGAGAAACCAGCTAAGTTCCAATTCTCCTTTATGAAAGTCTGAAAGCCATCATGACTTGTCCACATTTTCCTAAATTTGAAAGGATGAGGGCCCCTTATTGTAGCTGCATGTTGACATGTTATAAGCAAAGGTAGATGATTTGAATGTGCCTTGGCTAGGTGCTCCACCTTGAGAGTAGGTAGCTCAGCATCCCATAAATTGTTTATGAAGACCCTCTCCAGTCTTGCCCATTTCCTGTTGAAGCTCTGGTGATTGTTGCACCATGTGAATTTGTTCCTAGTATATCCACAGTCAATAAGACCTGCAGTCATGATAAAATCATTAAATTCTTCCATAGAGTCCAAGTTTGCAGGTTCCCCACCTAGTCTTTCATTTGAAGTCATTACTGCATTGAAATCCCCTCCAACAAACCAAAGTAGTGGGAATGAGGCTCCAAAGTCTTGTAATTCCTGCCACAGAGGTCTTCTAAGAGCAGTATGACACTTAGCATAGACTAATGATGCAATGCAGCTTTTCTGAAGGCCTATATGTTGGATGATAACATTACATCATTGATTAGATTCACTTACAAGAGTGATCTTGAATGTGTCATTCCAGAAGATACATACCTTGCCCTGGCTAGAGATGTTAGAGGTGTAATTGTACAGTTTAAGCTTTTTTGCAGTCCTTGCTAATTGTCTGTGATGTATCATAGGCTCTAATATGACAACAATATCTGTGAGATGTTCCTTTATCAGTCTTTTTATCCTCTTCATTGTGTTTTTGTTGCTGATCGGACCCTAAACCCTAAAGTGTATATTTATCCCCCGAATAACACCTTGTTTGTCTAGCACTTAGCTTACATTATTGTATTATATCTATTAATTAGTGCTTTCTTGTCTTTTGTGTAGGTTTCATGAGCCGAAATGCGAATATTATGTAAAAGCCCGCGAAAAGCAAGCAAAAATGAAGAAAAATAGATATTTGCACCCATGGTCAACTCTAGTCAACTATTTTGACTTGACTTTTGGTCAACTCTGTTGACTTCGGTCAACTGTTGACTTCTATTGACTTTGCTGACCTGACTTTCTATTTTGGGCCTTAAACTTAAAAAGGCTCCACAAGAAGATCCAGAAGTCTGATTTGGGCCCATGAGCTATCAAACCGAAGGTCTTGGCCCAAGCTACAATTCAAGCCCAAGATAATTAGGTTTTGCTGATTGCCTAATCCCTCTAGGAGACCAACAGCAACAGCCACGAATTTCACCAAGTTTGGAAGTCTTTTCATGCAAGTATTCTACCTTGTATTGTCTATATAAGAGAAGTTGTAACTAGGGTTTATTATCTTTTAGCCTCCACTTTAAGATCAACTTTCATTGAAGAAGAGTTGATCTTCTTCTTCATTGTATTCAACTCATTATTTAATATCAATCCATTATATTCCATTATAATGTTTTATGATTTATTTATTTGTTCCTTGAGGATGAGTAGCTAATTCTTCATGGGGGGATAGTGGAAGCTTTCTAGGTGATGTAAAAGTATCACGTTTCTTCTTCTTGTTCATTGTGATTCAAAGTTCTTAATTCTTATTTACTTCTAATTTGCGATATGAGGTAAATATGATTATTTGTATGCTATTGTTATCTATGATGTTAAGATATTATAGTTAGGGTTTACGAAAACCTAGCTTTAATGGTAGTATTTATATTTATTGTAGATGTGTAGTGAAATAGCTGAGAGGTGATTATTACATGTTTATGATATTTATCTTTTATTGGAACCCTTTTATGATTAAATCAAATAGCTGAGAGGTGATGATTTAGTTATGAATAATATGTTGAGTTAATTAGATTGAATAGCTGAGAGGTGACGGTTTAATTAATGAAACATATTCAATAACATGCATAAGAGAATCCCGTTTTAATTAGGTGGAATAGCTGAGAGGTGACTACTTGATTATTATAGGCATTAGTAATTAGTTGGAATAACCGAGAGGTGACTAATTAGTTATTATAGATTGAACATGAGGAACAACATGATATGATTGCATGATCTAGTTTGTGGATACCAATTATTCTCCCTATGTCATCATAAATCTTCTTTTCATATCTTCCATATTCTTAAGTTAGGATTTACTATTATTTATTGCCTGTAGGAAGTACAATCAATCATCCATCTTATTATTATTGATTCCCTTGGTGTTTTTTAATTATTATTTTCAATTGTGTTTGAGCTAAGATCTCCCCCTCTGAGGTGTGTACGACCCTTGCTTGTTACTTGTCTACTTTGACCTTCGATTTATACCGGCACAAGAAGGAACTTCAAATCTTTCATATAATGTTTTGATAGGAGGCGTCAAAAACCACACATCAAAATGGCGCCGTTGCCGCTCTAAGGAACGAAGATCATTCAAACACAAGTGAGAATAGTTGTTTCGGGACATCATCCCACTTCTATCCCTCCCACCCTTCAATTGTTATTTATTTTAATTAGTATTTTTAAGTGTCTTGTTACTTAGTCCTCTTATTGATCTTGCAGCGAAGACGGATTGGAAAAAACTTGAAAAACGGAGTAAATATCAAAGTTTTAAGAAAAATGCGCATTCAGGAAAATTTCCTGAAGATTACTGGTTTGAATTGGGCCCGACCTCGAGTCGAGTTCAGTTTGGCTTGTAGCAATCTCGAGTCGAGTTCCAGGCAGGGAATTTGCTCGTTTTTGCGTGATTTTTCCAGGGCGATCCAGGACTCTTTTTGAACTGAATTTTCTACTGTTGAGAGAGTTTGGGGTGATCTACTCGCCCTAAGTTTTTCGACATTTTTGGAGTCGCGGATGATATTTAATTATTCAATCAAAGATCGGGACTTTTGCTGAAATTACTGATTCGACAGTTCCAGGCAGGGAATTTGCTCGTTTTGCGTGATTTTTCCAAAACATTCCAGAACTCCAATTTAGCTAATTGTTTTACTGTTGAGAGATTGTGAGGTGAACTAAGTTGTCTATTTTTTTCAGTATTTTTAAGGACTTGTAAGTTATTTAATTATTCGATCCACGAAGGGTTCGCGGTTGTAATATTTTTAAAGTAGGTGTTGTTAGGATTTATTATATTGTGTGTTCGAAGCGGATAGTAGAGCAAGGTTGTGGAGCTAGCCTTGGGTCTACTAAGGAACGGCTCCTAAGGATGATAGAAACCCAAGGAGCGGTTTCCCCTTAGTCGACTTCAACTTGTCTTCTACCCACTTTTGTGCGCTTGTTTGGCAATTTTTACTTTTTTAGCACAAAGTGGGAGGTAAGCATTCTCCTAACCCTCCTCGAATCCCTTGCAAGAGGAGTTTTTGTATTGATTAGCATGACCTTGATTGTTGCTTGATTTCAATTTCTGTTTTTACTTGTTAAACCGGGACTGCAAGACGGACCTAGCCTATAAGTGAAACCTAATATCAATTGATTGCAATATCCTAAGCCTTAAAATTGAATCAACTAAAGCCATGCTATCACGATGTTCATTTGAGACCTTGAGCAGATTTTTCAACTAGTACTGTTTGATTTTTCTTTGATTGGAGAACAAGTTAGGAATTGGGTCTGGAACCCCTACAGATTTATCTGTAGAATCAACTGTGGTTATTTAATTAAGGAACGTGTTTAGGTAAGGACAACCTCCCACATTGGTTATCCACTGCTTGACTATCGAAATATACGAAGAATTACTCACGAAGCTTGGAAAGAACTCATTGCCTTGGGTGAACACAAAATAGAGTCAGTTTTTGAGCCCCTTGTTAGATGCTTTTGAATGGTTAGGACTTCTGTGGCATATGTAATGTGCATGTTGCATGCATCTTAGATCAGGTAAAATCTTGTCCAAACCTATAATCTACACAAAGAGCACAATCACGGACCTCTCTACTCCTCTTGAGGAAGAGTCTCATAACTCAACCTCCTTACCTTCTGAAGAAGAGTTCAATGACTCAACTTCACTTTCTGAAGTACATCCTGCACCTATGGCTCAAGAAGCTACCCTTCGGGATTACTTTTCACCTTTGGCCACTGGGCCACCTACTTGCATTGTCTTACCAGAGACACATGTAGATAGCTATGGCATTCGCCCACAAATTGTGGGCATGTTGCCTAAGTTCCATTGACTTCCACGGGAAGATCCATATCAGCACCTCAATAAGTTTTGACTGTTCTCCATACTTTTAGAGAGAAGCATTTATCTGAGGAGGAAGTTAGCTTGAGATTGTTCCCCTTTTCTCTTGAGGATAAAACATCTCATTGGTTACATGGCCTTCCTTCCAATTCTATTGCCACTTGGGCTCAACTAAGTAAAATGTTTTTGACCAAATTCTTTCCTATTACTAGAACTAATGACATAGTTGATGCCATAAGAAGTTTCTGGCAAAAAGAGGGCGAGGTATTATTTGATGTATGGAAAAGGTTTCACTACCTATTTCTTCAATGTCCACACCACAAAGTCGATGACACTGAAAAAGTTAGGATTCTGTATAGAGGCCTTAATACTCAGACTAGAAACACAGTTGAAAGCATGAGTGGTGGAGATTTCCTTGATTACTCCACCGCCAAGGCTTTAACTTTCCTTGAAAAGATTGCTACTAATAGCCAACAATGGGATGTATCTGGACATACCCCGAGAAATATTACCCTAGACCCACTTGATAAACCTAGAGGCATATATGAAGTCAAACCTGACTCTAAGCTTAAAAATTTACTTCATTGTTTAACTAAACGGGTAGCATCACTTGGCGTATCTTTAAATACCACATCAACTGTAATGAGTGCCTCCACTCTTTCATGCGATGCTTGTCATGACCGAACCCACACTGCCGAATTTTGCCCTCTCCTTGTTAATTCACCAGAAACTGAGGATGCCTGTGCGTTTAATTACGCAGGGAGAACCAACTTTACTAAGGGCAATGCCACGTACCCATACATGGACCGCTCCAATCTCTCTTATTCTAATAATCATCATGCGGGTCCACTGGTTTTAATAACTCTTATGGGCAACGTAGCAATGCCACGTATGTTTGTAACTCTGATAATAGGAACAGGGCACTGGTCCCCCCTTACTCGAACAATACTCATCCAATGAGTGGTTCCAGGGACCGTATGCCAACTAATCAATCTACCCCTCTTAAAACCTCTCTTGAGGATGTGCTTGCACGTTTTATTCAGCAGACCCAGGCGTCTATTGAGTCAAATGCCCAAGCCATCCAGAGAATTGATCAAAAACTTGATGAAAGAGGTAGATTTCCGGGACAGTCCATCCCGAACCCCAAAGGCAAAGAAGTTGCCTTGGTGACAGAAACTGCATCTCCGTCTGTACCGCTTGCTGAAGTAAAATCGGTTTCCACCCTTAGGTCAGGAGAACAGGTCGATAATCAAATTAATTATACACCGAGTCCCAACATTGTGACCCCGGTTACCTCTACACTTGTTGCCCCACCTAAACCTCCGGCTAATGAGGCAACACCTCTAAGCCGAAGAAGAATGCACGTGAGATCGTGGACACTCCACGAACTTACATCCCACCTGTACCTTACCCCCAGAGACTCACAAGGTCTCTGAAGGAAGTCCAAGCAGAGGAAGTACTTGATGTGTTTAAACAGATAAATATTAATATACCCTTCCTCACGGCTATTAAACAGATACCTTCCGATGCTAAGGTCTTGAAAGACTTGTGCACCGCCAAGAGAAAAACAAATGTGCCTAAAAACGCATTTGTGGCGGAAGAATTCTCTTGCACTTGTCCAACATAATGGTGTGGTAAAATATAAGGACCCTGGAAAACCGACCATACCCTGCAAGCTTGGTGATAAGTTCATGGGTAGAGCTTTGTTAGACTTAGGAGCGAGTGTTAATCTATTGCCTTATTCCTTATAACTCAGCCTAGGCCTAACATACATGAAACCCACGAAAATATCATTACAACTGGCCGACAGATCTTTGAAAGTACCTAGAGGTATAGTAGAGGACCTATTAGTTAAAGTGTCAGACGTTTACTATCCTGTTGACTTTGTGGTGTTGGATATTGAAACTACTGCCGATGATTCGGTACCCATCATCTTTGGCCACCTCTAATGCTCTCATAAACTGCCGGAACAGTTCCATGGTTCTCACTTTTGGCTCTATGACTGTTGAAGTTAATTTATTTAACCTTGGCCAACAACCCCCTGATCTTTCCTTATCTGAGGATGTGTGCCTTCTAGACTCATTACCTTATGAGATGATGCACAGTTATTACCCCAAAGATTCGGTTGTTCACTGCCTTGCTATGCATAATGTAGACTTTGATATTTACCAATATATTGCCCAAACCAATGCTCTTCTTGATACAGTGCCTATCTTTGAACCTAAAGACCCTGAGGCCCTTGATGTGGTTTGTAGCTTAGATTCTGAGACCCAAGTAGAGACCATTACTCCACCCCCTGTTACCCTGAATCCTCTTCCTCCGGAGCTGAAATATGCTTATCTTGATTCAGACGGTAGTCATCCTGTTATTATTTCTTCATCTCTTACTACCGAACAGGAGAATTAGCTTATAGAAGTTATGTTAGAGCATCGTTCTGTTATTGCCTGGTCCACCCACGACATCAAAGGCATTAGCCCTTCTGTCTGTTCTCATCGTATTCATCTTGAGGACGATGCCAAAACTTCTCTTGAACCTCAGAGACGTCTCAACCCTACAATCAAAGAAGTTGTTCGAGCTGAGATTCTTAAACTTCTGGATGCAGGTGTGATTTATCCTATCTCGGATAGTCCCTGGGTTAGTCCTATTCATGTGGTTCCTGAGAAGGCCGGCATGACTGTAGTTACCAATGATAAGAACGAACAAGTCGCCACTAGAGTTCCAACTAAGTGGTGTGTTTGTATCGACTATAGAAAACTTAATACAGTCACCCGTAAAGACCACTTTTCTCTTCCCTTTATTGGCCAGATGTTGGAACGTCTAGCTGGTCATTCCTTCTATACTTTCCTGGATGGTTACTCCAGTTACAACCAAATTTCTATCGCCCCTGAAGATTAGGAAAAGACGACATTTACTTGTCCCTTTGGCACTTTCGCTTATGCCCGTATGCCTTTTGGTTTGTGTAATGCACCTGCTACTTTGCAGAGGTGTATGTTACACATCTTTAGTGATATGGTAGAACGATTTATGGAGGTTTTTATGAATGACTTCTCCATATATGGTTCATCTTTTGAAGAATGTCTTAGTCATCTTTCCTTAGTGTTTAAACGTTGCATAGAGAAGAATTTGGTACTTAACTGGGAGAAGTGCCATTTTATGGTTAGGAAGGGGATAGTTCTTGGTCATGTATTCGAGCCTTTTTGGGCCATGCAGGATTCTATCGACGCTTTATCCAAGATTTTTTTAAGATAGCTCGGCCTTAACCAATTTATTACTTAAGGACGCACCTTTTGATTTCACAAAAGAATGCAAGAGCGCCTTTGAAAAACTTAAGACCGCCCTAACGACTGCACCCATTATTAGGCCTCCTGATTGGAGTAAACCTTTTGAGCTGATGTGCGATGCATCAGACTTTGCTGTTGGGGCTGTTTTAGGTCAACGTCTAGATGGTAAGCCCTATGTCATATATTATGCTAGCAAGACTTTCAATGACGCTCAACGTAATTATACGACAACTGAGAAAGAACTGCTAGCTATAGTATATGCTCTTGATAAGTTTTGTTCCTACCTTTTAGGCACCCGTACTATCATTTTTACGGATCATACAGCTATTAGATTCCTTCTATCCAAGAAGGAGACTAAGCAGCGCCTTATTCGTTGGATATTATTGCTTCAAGAGTTTGACCTTGAGATTAGAGATAAAAAGGGGACCGAAAATATAGTGGCCGACCACTTGTCTAGACTAGACCGTCCTGAGGATTCTAGTGTCATTTCTGAGACCTTTCCTTATATTTATCCCCCGAATAACACCTTGTTGGTCTAGCACTTAGCTTACATTATTGTATTATATCTATTGATTAGTGCTTTCTTGTCTTTTGTGTAGGTTTCATGAGCCGAAATGCGAATATTATGTAAAAGCCCGCGAAAAATCGAGAAAAGCAAGCAAAAATGTGTTATTGGCACAAGGGAAGAAAAATCGATATTTGCACCCACGGTCAACTCTAGTCAACTCTATTGACTTGACTTTTGATCAACTCTGTTGACTTCGGTCAACTATTGACTTCTGTTGACTTCAGTCAACTGCTGACTTCTGTTGACTTTGTTGACTCTGGTCAACTCTGTTGACTTCTGTTGACCTGACTTTCTATTTTGGGCCTTAAACTTAAAAAGGCTCCACAAGAAGATCCAGAAGTCTAATTTGGGCCCATGAGCTATCAAACTGAAGGTCTTGGCCCAAGCTACAATTCAAGCCCAAGACAATTAGGTTTTGCTGATTTCCTAATCCCTCTAGGAGACCAACAGCAGCAGCCACGAATTTCACCAAGTTTGGAAGTCTTTTTATGTAAGTATTCTACTTTGTTTTGTCTACATAAGAGAAGTTGTAAGTAGGGTTTATTATCTTTTTGCCTCCACTTTAAGATCAACTTTCATTGAAGAAGAGTTGATCTTCTTCTTCATTGTATTCAACTCATTATTCAATATCAATCCATTATATTGCATTATGATGTTTTATGATTTATTTATTTGTTCCTTGAGGATGAGTACCTAATTCTTCATGGGGGGATGGTGGAAGCTTTCTAGGTGATGTAAAAGTATCATGTTTCTTCTTCTTGTTCATTGTGATTCAAAGTTCTTAATGCTTATTTACTTCCAATTCGCGATATGAGGTAAGAATGATTATTTGTATGCTATTGTTATCCATGATGTTAAAATATTATAGTTAGGGTTTGAAACCGGCACGAAGTGGTTTGACATCAATTTTGTGACAAAGTGTCTTTGGTTATCTCGCCTTGAATTCATTGTTAGGAAAATCAAGATGTACGCATGGTCGTCTCGTGTCCTTGTGTCTCTTAGGTCTGTCCAGGAAAAGTTATTGGGTTCTGGACGTACGTACCGAGTTAGGACGTACGTACGTTCACTGAAGCAGCAAACATCTTTTGGTCAGGACGTACGTACTCAGTTAGGACGTTCGTACGTCCAAGTAGGCAGCAGACGTGTTTTCGTATGGAGACGTACGTACCGAGTTAGAGCGTTCGTACGTCATGTTAGGCAGCAGGCTTATTTTTGTGTGGCGACGTACGAACGTCATATCGACGTACGAACGTCCAAAGTCGGTTTGCACTGTTTTGGCCCATTTTCCTAGGTTTTCAACCCTAAGTATAAATAGGGTTTCTCTTCTATAGAACAAGACAGTTCTTTGGCCGTCCATCCTTCTTCTTGTTCATGTGTTTTGGTTAGGTTTGTGATATTGAAATTGTTTGTGGCTATTGAACTCAATTCCCTTTCTTCCCCCTTTTCTCAATTCATATGTTTGTGATCTTTAAGAGTTATTGTGATTTCGGCTTCGAGTCTTCTTGTGTGTTCATCAAGAAGTCGAGTGTCTTGTGCGTACATCAAGGTGCTCTGGTGAAGTCAAGGTGTTAGAGATAACCAGGAGTATCAACTCGCAGTGAGTGCAGGTAGTTGATAGGTTTGTACATCTCTTTTCATCTAGTGGATTATTTTGTTGTCGCGAGGACAACCGTGGACGTTTCCCTGTTTGGGTTTTACCACGTTAAAAATTTCTGTGTGTTATTTACTTTCCGCGTATTGTTTGTTTGCTTGTTTGAATTCACATTTGTTATACTAGCACTATTTGTAGTTTCTCAATTGGTATCAGTCGCTGGGGGCTGGTTAAGGAGCGTAAAGGCTCACGCTAACGATCAATAGTGCTTTATGGAATCTCACAAGTCTGCTACTTCAAGTCTTCCTCCACAATTCAGTGGAAAGGACTTTGGTTATTGGAAAGTACGTATGCGAGCTTATCTCCAAGCATTAGGAGAAGAAGTCTGGCTTTCTGTTGTCACAGGGTGAAAAGAACCTCTGACTACTACAGGTACTGATGATACTGCTGTTACATCACTGACGCCACGTGAAAAGTGGACGCCTGAACAGAAGTTGTTGGCAAATTATAACAACAAGGCACTCAATGCTATTTTCATGGCATTAAATGCTAGTGAGTTTCGTAGGGTGCAGGGCTGTGAAGAGGCTAAAGATGCATGGAACAGGCTTATCTGTACACATGAAGGTGACGAAACAGTCAAAGAAAGTAAGCTGGAACTGTTAACATCTCAGTTTGAGAATCTACGGATGGATAATTCTGAGACCTTTGATGATTTCTTTATTCGTCTCCAAGACATCATCAACTGCAGTGCGGCTATTGGTCATGCATATACTGACACACAGGTGGTACGTAAGATATTGCGTGCTTTGCCTCCTCGGTTTCGTTCACGTAAGGATGCCATCACTGAGAGCAATGTGATTAAGAACATGTCCATCGAGACACTTGCTGGGAAACTAAGGACATGTGAGATGGAACAGGCTTTGGAAGAACCTTTGAAGAACAAATCTGTAGCATTCAAAGCTACATCGTCTAAAGAACCTTCCACAGGACCTTCTGATGATGAAGAACAGGATGTAGATGATAACTATGCGTTCCTGTCACGTAGCTTTCAGAAGATTCTGAAATATCAACAGAATCGAGATCCTCGAAAGCGATTTCCTGATTCCTCAAATGCTCCTAGAAGTCGTGGTTTTGAGCGGTTCTCTGTGGATGGGAGAAGAGCTCGAGTTGATCGTAAAGATGTCCAATGTTACAAGTGTCGTGATTATGGACACTTTGCAAATGAATGTGATAAGAAGGTCGATCGCAAACCTGGTGATAATTCCAAAGCGAATCTCACAGTAACATGGGATGATTCAGATGAAGATGATGATGGGAATCTCTCAAATGTTGTCTCAAATTATGTGGTCTTCAGTGCATCCCTGGATGAACATCCAGGAGGTATTGTATCCTCTTCTGCTGATATTAATGTTTCTGATTCTGGTGTTCATGCTACTACTAGTGAATTATGTGACATGTATAAGTTTTCTATGCAACAAGTAAAGTTGCTTGAAAAAACTAACACCGTCTTGCAGGATCAGGTAGAGAGTCTTGGACAGGATATATGCAATCTTACAGGTGATTGCAACATGTTGAAGGAAGAATTTGTGAAGGAAAAGGAGGATTTCCAAGTGCGTATTGTCACTCTGGAAAAACTGAATAATGATCTGGAAACACGGTATCGATCCCTTGTACTGGAGCATGAGAGAGTAAAGGCTGAGTTGTTTGCTGCTAACAAACAATTGGTTGGGTTTGGTAAAGCAAGTGCTAATCTAAAATCTCTGTTGGGAATCGGTAAATCCCATTCAGATAAATCTGGTTTAGGTTATGACACCTCTGTTCCCCTTGCTACTGCTAGCACTTCCCGCACTACCTTTGTGCGACCAACAAGTGTCGCTATTCCTGCTCCTGTGCAGGTGTCTAGTGTGGTATCACCACCCAAGGTTACTCATGTGAAGCATGTTCGGAAAAAGAACTCTAGACACAAAGGCTTTAAATGTCTAACATGTGGTCGCATGGGTCACACTTCTGCCTTTTGTTGGAATAATTTGTATCCTGCTCATCATCCTTCTTTTGCAGGTAACTCATATTGGAACAAGTCTTCCACCTTCTCCATGCAGGCTCCATACATGTGGAATGGCTATGCTCCGTGGGGTTTACCCAGAACTTCTCCTTATGGAAACTGTCCTCAAGCAACACCCATGCCTACTCCACCACCACATTTCTGGGATAGGAGTATGGATGCATCCAGGAAAATGGTGTCTCACATGGCTCGTTTGGTTGAACCATTGCCTTCATCATGGTATCTTGACAGCGGTTGTTCGCGTCATATGACAGGTGATAAGACTCTGATTGATAACCTGACTCTTGGTTATGGAGGTAAGGTTAGGTTTGGTAATGGTAAATTGCTTCCGGTTGAAGGTAAAGGTAACTTTTCTGAGGTTGAATCGCTCAATAGTCATGAGCTTCTTTTTGTTAAGGGTCTTAGGTCCAATCTATTGAGTATTAGTCAGTTGTGTGATGCTAAATTTAAGGTTGTGTTTGAGGATAATAGGTGTGATGTTTTTGATTCCAATCATATCTTGGTGTTATCTGGTAGTCGCTCATCTGATAACTGCTTCATTGTCACTACACCTCTTCTGCATTCATATGTCTAATGTGTTCATTGGAACTGTCTGTGTTTAGGTTGTTTAGGTTTGGTCATTTATTGTTGTTGTTGGTATTGAGGACATACTACATTCTCTATTGTGTGGATTTCATTTTACAGATGTTTCTAGTTTGGCGTTCTCAACTGTCTTTTGTCATGCATAGTTGTAGGGTTACATTATACTCTCTTCGTATTGGTAGTTTCTTGCATGATGCATTTCAATGTGGTTGGCTTGACATTTTCAAAACATGTATAACTCCAGTCTTCCATGGTTGCTTTTTCATGATCGTTGTTTTTATTTTCTTTATTCTCTCACCTCTTGTAAGTGGTCAATGACTCACAAAATCCCCAGCCATTTGAATGTCTTGAGAGCATACTCATTTGGCTAAGAACCCGTTGGGGCTGTGAGGGTCATGCTCTGACGGATGCACTCAAGAGATGTTAGTTCTTGTGTTGCACGTTATCATGGTATTGCACTTCTTGAGTGTGTTTTGCCGAAAAGATGTAGGCTACACCCTACCCTCGTGTTCTGGTAAAAGATGGAGATATTTCATACTCCCACACGGGAATGGCATCTGTTTCAATGGTCTACAAAAACAAAAAAAAAAAAAAAATGAAATGAATGAATAGTAGCTTTCGCATTTGTCTAGTTGACAGACAAGAAGAAAAACAATAGTGTGTGTTTTCCTTGTTGTATTGTGATCTGGTTCAGTTTCATTTTGGGCTAGTTGCAAGTGACTTTCTATATTCTCAATGATCATGTCTTTAGTTTGTTTTTCGGAGGTTGGTATTGGTCTATCAGGTTCTTCTACATACTTGCATCATTCTAGTAACTACCATGTCATGGCGTATGATGTCATTCTTCGATTTTGCATTCTCTTGTGGTTGACGTTTGTTTAAACTATATTCGGTTGTAATTGGAATTCGTATGATATGTTGAAGTGTTTTTCTTGTGATGTCTCTCAATATTTGTTCTTGGTTGTTCTTTGGTTTATTCTCTAGCTGTTAGGGTGGTTCTTCAAATTTTCTTTTAACAAAAAAAAAAAAAAAAAAAAAAAAAAAAGAAAAAAAAAAAAAAAGGGGTTCGTACGTACGTCCTAATGACGTTCGTACGTTTGGGGGGACAGATCTTTTTGAAACGTACGAACGTTCCTAAGACGTTCGAATGTGTTCTTAGTCAGATCTTTGGTTTTTGGGCTCGACGTACGAACGTTCATAGAACGTACGAACGTCTCTGTTACAGTTCGGCCCATTGCTGTTTAAAAACCAAATTTTTTTTTAAACACAAAGCCTACTGTTATATAAATCGTGTTTCCCTCCTTGGTACACTACAAGCAGTTAGTTTTTGGTTAGTTTTTCCTCATTGTCTTAGGCAATTCTCTTCTCTCTCGTCTTGTTTGCAATTTGTTCATCTTCTCTTCTCATTGTTTTGGTCCGGTGTGTTGGTCGGGAGAGTCGTTCGTCATACTCAATCACCATCTCTTGTAAGTTTTCTTGATCTCTCCCTCTTCTCCATTGTCATGTCTTGTTGATTAGTTGGGTTTGCTTTCTCTTATATTGTTAGTTAAGGTTGTATGCTTGTTTGTTGCCTTCATGGGACTTGGTGTTTTTATACTTGCTCTTGCCTCCATTTTAGTTGGTAATGACCTTGGGATGTGGTTTGTTCTTGGTCTCTATTGTTCCTTTCTGTTTTACTGTGTGTTTGGATGCTTGCGATTACTTCATTGTTGTCGATAGCATGTGTATTGTTTCTGCACATCAAGTGTTTGATTAAATGTCTCAATGACCTTGCTGTTTTTTTTGTCATTGTTTCTTACATTTTTGGTTTGTTTGCTGTTGTGATTGTGTAGACAATGGCCTCCAAGCGCGCACGCACCACTCCCTCCAACGTGGCATCCTCTTCTCGCGCTTCTAGGGGTAGAGGTTCCACTCCGGTCTTGTCGCCTCACTTCACATCTCTTGGTGCTCATCCTCGGGCAAAAGCCATTGTTCCTGAGAGATTCTTTGACTTGGCAGACATCGCTGCTACTCCTCTTGGGACTTCTCAACTTGGCAACATATCACTCTTCTTTGAGACTCGGAATTGGCTAAGGGTGGCTCAACCAATCACCAAGTAATCGGTTGAGCATACGATAGCCTTCTATGAGACAAAGACACCCTCGCAAAATCGATCGAGTTTTTCGGTCTTGATTGAAGGTCGGCGATACACCGTTTCTCCTAAGGTGATACGCGAGGCGTTGGGTATTGATGGTGACTTTATTCCTGAAGATGCTGTTTCTGTCAGATGGCCCGTTCCGGATACAATTCAAATTGACTTTGTCAATCAGGTTCAGCAGATGTTTATTGATGGTGTCACGGAAAGGTATCATGCCAAGCACTACACCGCCATCCTCTTGCACATGGTTGCCCATTCCAACATCTACCCCTCCAAGGGCAACAAGATTATCATGACCGATGACATGGTCAAATTGGTGGTCTGTATGTCGGTGCACCATCTTCATCTCTCTGAGGTCATCTACACTCGAATGCTTCAGATCGATGCAGCTAAGGGTACTCTTCCTTTCCCTAGCCTTATAATGACTATACTCAAGCACTTGGGTTTTCAGGGACAATATATGGGGGTGAGCCCTCCAAAGTTTGTTGGCCACGACTGGGTCAACGCTATCAAAAAGGGCTGTCAGTCTCGAAAGTTGGCCTTCGAGTCCGTGGGTGCGCGTCTGACGCATCACCTCATTTGGGGAGGCCGGGCGCTTGTTCGCAATGATGATTTTGATCGGGCTTTGACCTCTGGACGCCCCATCCCAGCCTCTGCTAGGGGAAATCGGGCTGTTGCAGCCATTGATGCTCGGGTTTCCTCTCTCCGCCGTCATCAGGACCATATGGATGCTCGGTTGGATCGTTTTGGGGTCATTCTCTCTCATCATGATGTCATGATCAGTGATATTCATGCGATGAATGTTGCTCAGATGCGTCATCTACAGCTGGACTTCACTCCCACAGACTTGCCTCCGTTTCCGGAAGAGGTGCCTCATGTTCCTGGTGAGAGTGATGGTGATGACTCAGAGAGTGAGGACGAGGGTGATGGTGAACCGAGTGATGGTGCCTCGGAATCCGAGTAGTTGGTTTTATGGTTTCCTCTTCACATTTTTGTATTTAACTGCTATATTGGTTTGTTTCTATTTTTTTAGTATTGTACATGTTCTTGGATATTGCTATTTTCATGTTAGTTCAAGTTGGTTTCCTTGTTTTGCAGTAAATTTTTCTGAGGTAATGGACCTTCCTTTTTGGGCCCATGATATGTTTACTCCTATTTTTCTTATAAATAGGGAGTCCTTTTTCTCTTTCACTCCTATTGTGTCTTCTTATCTCTTGCTAGTTCTCTCTTTGTTCTTCAGATTCCTCTATGGCAGAATATGAACTTCATGGAATTTTTGTTCCGACCGTTGGTTATGTGTCGTTCATGGTGATGGAGTACAAAAACAATGCTAAGGTTTGTCGTTTATGTCGCGTTCCTCATGGATATGACTATATTCATCGACCTTTTCTTAATCCTTGTTTGGTTCGTGTCAATCAGTGGGAGAGATTACCGGCACATCTTCAAAATCATATCTTGGAGTTGGTTGGTTATCCGAGGGTTCCGGGACTTGCTGCTCCACTTACCGACTGTGGCTTGGACAGCAGAATTGAGGAGTTGTTTTGTACGAGTGAATGGCTGGAGGATTATGATGATCATGTGATTGCTCGGTGGAATAGACCTTCGGCTCGTGCGGAAGCTTACTTCTCCAAGCTTCCTCTAGGTCATTGGGAAAGGGTCTTTCGAATTCGTTAATTCGAGCTTTCTATTTTTGTCGTTTTGGCTTTTCTGTTTATGGATTTCTCTGTTTGGTTATTAGTTGACTTTCTGAACTTTTAACAAGTTGGATTAGTTTTATATTTTTATATGTTTTGTATTTTTTGTTTGGTTTTGATTTTTTTTTTTCTTGGTTATTTGTTTATTTTGTTCACTTGTTGTGACAAAAAGGGGGAGATTTATGACTCTAATTACTAACAATCGTCTTCTAGTTGTTAGGTTATTTTTGGGTCATGTTTCAGGTATGCTACACGTATGGGGGAGTTGCTCGTGAAGTTTGGAGCTCATGAAGTATGGGGGAGTTGCTCGAAGGAACTTCTGTTGAATCCTTGATTGCTTCCGTTCGATCTCTGATGATTAAAGCATCTTCCTAAAGCTGGATAACAAGAATTGGTGACTTGTTATGTGTTTCTATTTCGAGTGTTTTTGTAGGCATGTTTTATAAATGCCATGGTTTGGGATTGTAAGCACGTTTTATAAGTGCTATTAGAGGCATAGGTTTTTGTCACAAAATCAATGTCAAAGGGGGAGATTGAAACCGGCACGAAGTGGTTTGACATCAATTTTGTGACAAAGTGTCTTTGGTTATCTCGCCTTGAATTCATTGTTAGGAAAATCAAGATGTACGCATGGTCGTCTCGTGTCCTTGTGTCTCTTAGGTCTGTCCAGGAAAAGTTATTGGGTTCTAGACGTACGTACCGAGTTAGGACGTACGTACGTTCACTGAAGCAGCAAACATCTTTTGGTCAGGACGTACGTACTCAGTTAGGACGTTCGTACGTCCAAGTAGGCAGCAGACGTGTTTTCGTATGGAGACGTACGTACCGAGTTAGAGCGTTCGTACGTCATGTTAGGCAGCAGGCTTATTTTTGTGTGGCGACGTTCGAACGTCATATCGACGTACGAACGTCCAAAGTCGGTTTGCACTGTTTCGGCCCATTTTCCTAGGTTTTCAACCCTAAGTATAAATAGGGTTTCTCTTCTATAGAACAAGACAGTTCTTTGGCCGTCCATCCTTCTTCTTGTTCATGTGTTATGGTTAGGTTTGTGATATTGAAATTGTTTGTGGCTATTGAACTCAATTCCCTTTCTTCCCCCTTTTCTCAATTCATATCTTTGTGATCTTTAAAAGTTATTGTGATTTCGGCTTCGAGTCTTCTTGTGTGTTCATCAAGAAGTCGAGTGTCTTGTGCGTACATCAAGGTGCTCTGGTGAAGTCAAGGTGTTAGAGATAACCAGGAGTATCAACTCGCAGTGAGTGCAGGTAGTTGATAGGTTTGTACATCTCTTTTCATCTAGTGGATTATTTTGTTGTCGCGAGGACAACCGTGGACGTTTCCCTGTTTGGGTTTTACCACGTTAAAAATTTCTGTGTGTTATTTACTTTCCGCGTATTGTTTGTTTGCTTGTTTGAATTCACATTTGTTATACTAGCACTATTTGTAGTTTCTCAGGGTTTAGGGAAACCTAGCTTTAATGGTAGTATTTATATTTATTGTAGATGTGTAGTGAAATAGCTGAGAGGTGATTATTACGTGTTTATGATATTTATCTTTTATTGGAACCCCTTTATGATTAGATCAAATAGCTGAGAGGTGATGATTTAGTTATGAATAATATGTTGAGTTAATTAGATTGAATAGCTGAGAGGTGACGGTTTAATTAATGAAACATATTCAATATCATGCATAAGAGAATCCCGTTTTAATTTGGTGGAATAGCTCAGAGGTGACTACTTGATTATTATAGGCATTAGTAATTAGTTGGAATAACCGAGAGGTGACTATTAGTTATTATAGATTGAAGATGTATAGCTTCAACTTCTAATGAAAGCTCGTGACTCTTCGCTGATCGAGTTATTTAAACCAGTTGGTTAAATGATCTTAATGGAGAGTCCGTTAAAGATACCTAGAATATCATCAGCTGGTGGACCATGGGCTCTCTTTATAAAGAGAGGAGTTCAGAGGAGATAAAAGTATCTCCCCCCCTCTCTCTCTCTCCTTCATTTCGCCGGAACCCAAGGTTCTGAAACTTCCGAATTCCGGTGATTTCGTACGAATTTGTTTTCAATAATGAGGAGAACATTAGTTCTGAGTTCTAGCAGTGACGAGGAGCTCCAGAATTCGGCTCCCCGTCCAGCTACTGATGAAAGCTGACAAAGCGGAATTCCGGCGACGGATCCACCTTCGCTTGATGGTTTGGCGGAGGTGGCTCATGTGGATTTTGCTGAGCCTCCTGTCGATAGGTCAATGAGGAGATGGAAAGTTTCCTCCAACCTCCCCCTAAACCTTGAGCTCAAGCGGATGAGCGCAACGGAAGTTCATGAGTGGCTTGGCTGGGGAGGGGTCTGGTTTGGTTCCCACCCTTCCATTTCAGACGGTTGCTCCGGCAACCTGATTGCGGTAAGTCTTTATCAGCTTCTTTATGGCATGCAACTTTCATTGCATTCTTCCATTCTGAGGTTGATGTCGTGGTGGGGGATCCCGCTCAGTCAGATGCATGTGTACTTCTGGATAATCGTGGGTCAGATCGGGCTGATTGCCCTCTACTTTGAGATTCTATTTGGCCCGGTCGAGATGTTCATGCTCATGAAGCCGGTCGCCCGGGAGGCCAAAGAACGTTGCTTCTACGCCATCTCTTGGCGTACTGCCTGTAGGCTGTCCGGACTTCCCAATCACTACGCGAATTGGTTCGAGTCCTATTACCGGGTGTCAGGGTGGTCGTCTGACCGCAATATACAGGTGCCGCGAGACTTCATACGTAAGCATGCGCTTGACCTTTCTTTCGTTTTTGCTTTTATGTTTCGCGTGCTTGCTGAGCCCTGGCTCAGGAACAGTTCCGTGCTTGTGTTTGCAGGGAAACGCCAGCTTCAGGTTTCTCTGCCAGCGGGGATGGATTCCTCTACTGCTGAAGGGAACATTGGGTGCTTTTTTAGTCTACCCACAGACCTACGAGACTAGACGCTCGCTGACCAGATCGTAACAGATATCCACTACCCAACGAGGCTTGCCCTGTCGGCTCCTCCGCAGGTTGTGAAGGTAGAGTCCAGCTCTGTGAAGGTGCTGCCACTGTAGAGAGCACGGTCCCCAGTGTTGAGGAGGAGCCTCCGGTTCAGACTGAGGTTGTTGATCTGCGGGGGGAGATGGATGACTGGCCCAATGAGGTTCTTCCAGTCAGGGAAAGATCTCCTCTTGATGAGCCGATGCCAGATGTTCTTCCGGAGGTCATCCCAGTTGTCGGGGATGTTCAGTTCAGTGATGCTAGCTCTGCTTGTCGTTCAAACCCTCTGTTGGGTCGCCGGAGGAGGCCACATGTCTTTTATGGCTCATCTGACTCCTCGAGTGATCCAAGCCTGATGTCGAGGGATAGCGGGCTACTACTGTCCCGTGGGTCGGTGAATCAGCTACTGAGGGATTCTTTCCTACCCCGGTGCAGGTACATGCTGAAGTGGACAACCTCGCCCAGCCAGAGATGGTGGGTGGTGTGTCTGAGGAGACGGTGGTTGTCTCTGATGCTGAGGGAGGCGAACTAGCTGTGGTGTCGAGGGGTTCGTTGGATGAAGTGGACGCCCCCAGTGTTAGAGATGCTGGAGTTGTGGCTTTGGTGGAGGTGAAAGAGCGCGAAATAGTCGTTAATTAGATCGCGTTTTTCAAAAACCTTGCTTTGACTACCTAAAACGAGTATAGCTTAAAGAAAAGGTTATGAAATCCATGTCTAAGAGAGAACCAAGTTAAATGAAGAAAAGAAATTCATTTTTACTAATCTAGAGAATATTGGGAAAATAATTTTGCAAGGTATTGGTGATTAACTACTAATATAGTAAGAAATAATTATAAGAAGACAAATATGATGAGAATTTCAAGGGATTGAATCTACCAATTCCAATTATGTAATAATATATAGATTTATCAAGATTAATCCGTAGATAAATACTCATATCACACTAAGATGATTCGAAATGCATAATGGAAAGGTATGCGACATTAAAGACTTATTCTATCTACATTAGAATCTATCAATTCTGAAAAATCAACGATATTTCTTATCATTAAAATGTCAGGAAAGATTACAACACAATGTACAACTATTATGTTGGTGGCAAGAAAGAGTATGTTCGTCTTTCAGACCGTCACTCAATGTGTCCCCATATAGCTATAGCAAAGTGTATATTCCACCTACTAAAAGAATTTAAAGAACTAAGAAGAAAGTAAATAAACACCGTTATATGTTTCATTTCACAAATAAATCATTGCAATTACTTACCTCTAACCTTCTCTCGAAGCACTAGATCCTTGACCTCCAGAATTACTCTAATGGATTAAAGCTTAATAAATCATATTTTATCTACTACATAAAATAATAAGACTTCATCTCTTCCTTGAAAAAGGAAGATTAGCTAAACTAAAATCTATTAAATAAAATGACATAAAATAAAAACTAACTAAACTAAAAGAAGAAGAAGAAAAGAACTTTTATTAGAATGAGTTTTACTCTCAACTCTTGATGATCATTACAATGAATAGAGCTCCCTATTTATAGATACATCGGGAGCCTAAAAGGGGAAAATTGCAAAATATATTACATAATATTTGATTGGATTGCTAATCAAATCATTTGTGGAAGAAAATCTCAAGAATAAAATCATTGAATGATTGTCGTCAAAGATTAATAAAAAACATGTGTTGAAAATCAAATCCTTGCCACCATTGTTGCCTAAAGTGATCGGACCTCAAAAGTGTATATTTATCCTCCGAATAACACCTTGTTTATCTAGCACTTAGCTTATATTATTGTATTATATCTATTGATTAGTGCATTCTTGTCTTTATGTAGGTTTTATGAGCCGAAATGCGAATATTGAGTAAAAGCCCGCAAAAAGACGAGAAAAGCAAGCAAGGAGGTGTTATTTCCACAAGGGAAGAAAATTGGATATTTGTACCGCGGAATCTGCTAAGGGCACCCCGTGGTCAACTCTGGTCAAATAGGTTGAGTTGACTTTTGGGTCAACTGTTGACTTCAGGTCAACTGCTGCTGACCTAGGTTGACTTTCGGTCAACTGCTGACTTCTGAAGACTTTGGGTCAAATCTGTTGATTCATGTGGACCGGACTTCCTATTTTAGGTCTTGATCTTATAAAGGCTCTACAAGAAGAACCAGAAGTCCAATTGGGGCCCATGAGCTATCAAACTGAAGGTCTTGGCCCAAACTACAATTCTAGCCCAAGAAGATTAGGTTTTGCTGATTGCCTAATCCCTTTGTGGGGCCAACAACAGCAGCCACGAATTTGATCAAGTTAAGAAGACTTTGCATGCAAGTATTTTTCTATGTAATAGATATTTAAGAGAAGTTGTAACTAGGGTTTATGATCTTTTAGAAAAACTAATCTTTTAGCAAAAGCTAATCTTTTAGCCTCTACTTTAAGATCCATTTAAGAAAAGTTGATCTTCTTCTTCATTGTACTCAATTCAATATCAATATCAATCCATGATTTCAATTATGATGTTCTTTGATTTAATTATTTGTTCCATTGGTATGAGTAGCTAAATCATCATGGGGGGAAGGTGGAAGCTTTCTAGGTGATGTATGATTATTATGTTGTTTATCCTTATTCATTGTGATTCAAGGTTCTTAATGCTTATTTACTTCTATCTGTAGTATGAGGTAAGTATGATTATTTGTATGTTATTGTTATCCATGTTATTAAATATTATTGTTAGAATTTAGGGAAACCTAGTTTTGATAATAGTATTATAATTATTGTAGATGTGTAGTGAAATAGCTGAGAGGTGATTACTACATGTTTGAAATATTTATCTTTTATTGGAACCCTTTCATGATTAAATTCAATAGCTGAGAGGTGAGGATTTAACTGTGAATAATATGTGGAGTTAATTAGATTCAATAGCTGAGAGGTGAGGATTTGATTAATGAAGCATATTCAATAGTATACATAATAGAATCCCGTTTTAATTGATTCAATAGCTGAGAGGTGAGGATTAATTACTATTGGTATTAATAATTAATAGGAATAGCTGAGATGTGACTTATTAATCATTATAGATTGAATATGAAGAACAACATGGTATAATTGCATAACCTAGTTTGTGGAAACCTACTACTCCCCTTATGTCATCATATAATTCTCTTTCCATATCTTCCGTATTCTTAAGTTAGGATTTATTTATTATTTATTGCCTGTAGGAAGTAGAATCAATTATCTAACTTTTATTATTGATTCATTGATGTTTCTTAACCATTGTTCTTAATGGCGTCGTTGCCGCTCTAAGGAACGGAGTTCATTCAAGCACAACGAAGAATAGTTGTTTTGGGACATCATCCCTCTTCTATCCCTCCCACCCTTCAATTTTTGATTTTTTTTTAATTATTGTTTTTAGGTTTTTAGTTACTTAGTCCTCTTGTTAATCTTGCAGTGAAAACGGATATGAAAAAGCTCAAAAAACGGAGTAGATATCAAAGTTTGAAGATAGGCGCGCATTCAGAATTTTTTTTTTTGAAAGTTACTGTTCTGAAGTGGGCTCGATCTCGAGTCGAGATCACTTTGTTCATTAACAATTTCGAGTCGAGTTTTCGGCAGAATTTCGGCCCGGTTTTGCGTGAATTATCCAGGACGATCCAGAACTCCTTTTCGGCTGAAATCTTTACGGTTGAAAGATTTCGAGGCGATTTACTTGCCCTAAATATTTCAGAATTTTTGGAGGAGCGGAAGTTATTTAAATTTTCGTCCAAAGACGGGAAATTTTGCAGAAATCACTGAACAGGCAGATCCAGGCAGGGATTTTGCCAGTTTTGCGTTATTTTTCTAGGACGCTCCAGAAGTCTAAATTAGCTGAAATTTTACTGTTGAGAGATCGTGAGGTTAACTAGGTAGTCTAGTTTTTTCAGTATTTTGTAAGGACTTTTAAGTTATTTAATTATTCGATCCAAGAAAGGGGTCGCGGTTGTAATATTTTTAAAGTAGGTGTTACTTGGATTTTATTATTGTGTGTTCTAAGCGGGTAGTAGAGCAAGGTTGTGGAGCTAGCCTTGAGTCTACTAAGGAACGACTCCTAAGGACGATTGAAACCCAAGGAGCGGTTTCCCCTTGGTCGACTTCAACTCGTCTTCTCCCCACATTTGTGTGCTTGTTTGGCATTTTTACTTTTTAGCACAAAGTGGGAGGTAAGCATTTTCTCAACCCTCCTCGAATCCCCTGCAAGAGGAGTTTCTGTAATGATTAGCATGACCTTGATTGTTGCTTGATTTCTATTTCTGGTTTTACTTGTTAAACCGGGACTGCAAGGCGGACCTGGCCTATAAGTGAAACCTAAATATCAATTGATTGCAATATCCTAAGCCTTAAAATTGAACCAACTAAAGCCATGCTATCACGATGTTCTCATTGAGACTTTGACGGATACTTCAACTATTACTGTTTGGTTTTTCTTTGATTGGAGCACAAGTGGGGAATTGGGTCAGGAACCCCTATAGATTTATCTATAGAATCAATTGTGGTTATTTAATTAAGGAACGTGTTTACACGGAAAACCTCCCACATTGGTTACTAGCTTGCTTGACTCTCAAGAGAGGAAAAATCACTCACGAAACTTGGAGAGAACTCATTGCCTTGGGTGAACACAAAATAGAGTCAGTTTTTGAGCCCCTTGTTAGATGTTTTTGAATGGTTAGGACTTCTGTGGCATATGTAATGCGCATGTTGCATGCATCTTAGATCAGGTAAAATCTTGTCCAAACCAACAATCTACACAAAGAGCACAATCACGGACCTCTCTACTTCTCTTGAGGAAGAGTTCAACAACTCAACCTCCCTACCTCTTGGAGAAGAGTTCAACAACGCAACTTCAATTTCTGAAGTAAATCCTACACCTATGGCTCAAGAAGCTACCCTTCGGGATTACTTTTCACCTTTGGCCACAGGGCCACTTACTTGCATTATCTTACCCGAGACACATGCAAATTGCTATGGCATTCGCCCACAGATTGTGGGCATGTTGCCTAAGTTCCATGGACTTCCAAGGGAAGATCCATATCAGCACCTCAATAAGTTTCTGACCGTTCTTCACACTTTTAGGGAGAAACACTTATCTAAAGAGGAAGTTAGCCTAAGATTGTTTCCATTCTCTCTTGAGGATAAAGCATATCATTGGTTACATAGCCTTCCTCCTAATTCCATTGTCACTTGGGCTCAACTAAGTCAAAAGTTTTTAACCAAATTCTTTCCTATCACTAGAACTAATGACATAGTTGATGCCATAAGAAGTTTTTGGCAAAAAGAGAGTGAGGTTTTCTTTGATGCATGGGAGAGATTTCATGATCTACTTCTTCAATGTCCACACCACAAAGACACTGAAAAGGTTAGAATTCTATATAGGAGCCTTAATACTCAAACTAGGAGTACGGTTGATAACATGAGTGGTGGAGATTTCCTTGATTTCTCCACCACCAAGGCCTTAGCTTTCCTTGAAAAGATGGATAATAATAGCCAACGTTGGGATATACCAGGACATACCTCGAGAAACACTACCATGGACTATAATGATAAACCTAGAGGAATGTATGATGTCAAACCTCACATGGAGCTTAAAAATTTAATTCAGGGTTTAACTAAACAGGTAGCAGCACTTGGAGTATCCTTAAATCCCCAATCAACTGTTATGAGTGCCTCCACTCTTTCATGTGATGTTTGTCATGACCAGACTCACACTGCTGAATTTTGCCCTCTCCTAATTAATCCACCAGAAACTGAGGATGCCTGTGCGTTTAACTACGCAGGGAGAACCAACTTTACTAAGGGCAATGCCACATACCCATACATGGACCGCTCAAATATTTCTTATTCTAATAATCATCATGCGGGTCCACCTGGTTTTAACAACTCTTATGGGCAATGTAGCAATGCCACGTATGTTGGTCACTCTGACAATAGGAACAGGGCACCGGTCCCCCCTTACTCGAACAATACTCATCCTATGGGTGGTTCCAGGGACCGCATGCCAACTACTCAATCTACCCAACCTAAGACCTCTCTTGAGGATGTGCTTGCACGTTTCATTCAACAGACCCAGGCGTCTATTGAGTCAAATGCCCAGGCCATCCAGAGAATTGAACAAAAACTTGATGAAAGAGGTAGATTTCCGGGACAGTCCATCCAGAACCCCAAAGGCAAGGAAGTTGCCTTGGTGACATAAACTACTACTCCGTCCACATCTGTACCAATTGCTGAAGTAAAATAGGTTTCCACCTTTAGGTCAGGAATACAGGTTGATAATCAAGTTAATTACACACCGAGTCCCAACATTGTGACCGCGGTTACATCTGCACCTGTTGCCCAACCTCCACCTTCGACCAATGAGGCGACCACCTCTAAGTCGAAGAAGACTGCCCGTGAGATCATTGATCCTCCACGGATTTACAACCCACCAGTACCTAACCCCCAGAGACTCACGAGGTCTCTAAAGGAAGTCCACGCAGAGGAAGCACTTGATGTGTTCAAACAGATAAATATTAATTTACCCTTCCTCACAGCTATTAAGCAAATACCTTCCTATGCTAAGGTCTTGAAAGACTTGTGCACTGCCAAGAGAAAAACTAATATGCCCAAAAACGCATTTATAGCTGAAGAATTCTCTGCACTTGTCCAACAAAATGGTGTTGTAAAATATAAGGACCCTGGGAGACCGACCATACCTTGCAAACTTGGTGATAAATTCATGGGTAGAGCTTTGTTAGACTTAGGAGCGAGTTGTAATCTATTGCCTTATTTCTTATACCTTAGCCTAGGTCTAACATAGATGAAACCCACGAAAATGTCTTTACAACTGGCCGACAGATATTTGAAAGTACCTAGAGGTATAGTAGAGGACCTATTAGTTAAAGTGTCAGACTTTTACTATCCTGTTGACTTTGTGGTGTTGGATACTGAACCTACTGCCGATGATTCGGTGCCCATCATCCTTGGCCGTCCATTCTTGGCCACCTCTGATGCTCTCATAAACTGTCGGAACGGTTCCATGGTTCTCACTTTTGGCTCTATGACCGTTGAAGTCAATATCATTAAAGTTGGCCAACAACCCCTCGATCTTTCCTTATCTGAGGATGTGTGCCTTCTAGACTCATTACCTTATGAGATGGTCCATTGTCATTACCCTGAAGATCCGGTTGTTCATTGCCTTGCCATGCATAATGTAGACTTCGACATTGACCAATCTATTGCCCAAACCAATGCTCTCCTTGATAGTGTGCCTATCTTTGAACCTAAGGATCCCGAGGCCCTTGATGTGGTTTGTAGCTTAGATTCTGAAGCCCAAGTAGAGACCATTACTCCACCTCTTGTTACCCTGAATCCTCTTCCTCCTGAGCTGAAATGCGCTCATCTTGATTCAGACGGTAGTCATCCTGTTATCATTTCATCATCTCTTATTACCGAACAGGACAGCAAGCTTTTAGAAGTTATCTTAGAGCATCGTTCTGCTATTGCCTGGTCTATCCACGACATAAATGGCATTAGCCCTTCTGTCTATTCTTATCGTATTCATCTTGAGGACGATGCCAAAACTTCTCGTGAACCTCAGAGACGCCTCAACCCTGCGATGAAAGAAGTTGTTCGAACAGAGGTTCTCAAACTTCTGGATGCAGGGGTGATTATCCTATTTCGGATAGTCCCTGGGTTAGTCCTATTCATGTAGTCCCTAAGAAGGCCGGCATGACTGTAGTTACCAATGATAAGAACGAACAAGTCGCCACTAGAGTTCCAACTAAGTGGCGTGTTTGCATCGACTATAGGAAGCTTAATACAGTCATCTGGAAAGACCATTTTCCTCTTCCCTTCATAGACCAAATGTTGGAACGTCTAGTTGGTCATTCTTTCTACTGTTTCCTGGATGGTTACTCCGGTTACAACCAAATTCATATCGCCCTTGAAGATCAGGAAAAGACGACATTTACATGTCCCTTTGGCACTTTCGCTTATGCCCGTATGCCTTTCGGGTTGTGTAATGCACCTGCTACTTTCCAGAGGTGTATGTTACACATCTTTAGTGATATGGTCAAACGATTTGTGGAGGTGTTCATGGATGACTTCTCCATATATGGTTCATCTTTTGAGGAGTGTCTTAGTCATCTTTCCTTAGTTTTTAAACGTTGCATAGAGAAGAATTTGGTACTTAACTGGGAGAAGTGCCATTTTATGGTTAGGAAGGGGATAGTCCTTGGTCATGTAGTCTCTCCTGAGGGTATCCAGGTTGATAAAGCTAAAGTGGATCTTGTTGCATCCTTGCCTATTCTTAAGTGTATTAGGGATATTCGAGCCTTTCAGGGCCATGCAGGTTTCTACAGATGCTTTATCCAAGATTTTTCTAAGATAGCTCGTCCCTTAACCAATTTATTGCTTAAGGATGCACTTTTTGATTTCACAAAAGAATGCAATAGCGCCTTTGAAAAACTTAAAACCGCCCCTCACGTCTGCACCTATTATTAGGTCTCCTGATTGGAGAAAACCCTTTGAGCTGATGTGCAATGCATCAGACTATGCTGTTGGGGCTTTCTTAGGTCAACGTCTAGATGGTAAGCCCCATGTAATATATTATGCTAGTAAGACTCTCAATGACGCTCAACGTAATTACACGACAACCGAGAAAGAATTGCTAGCCATAGTATATGCTCTTGATAAGTTTCGCTCCTACCTTTTAGGAACCCGTACCATTGTCTTCACGGACCATGCCGCTATTAGATTTCTTCTATCCAAGAAGGAGACTAAGCAGCGTCTTATTCGTTGGATATTATTGCTTCAAGAATTTGACCTTGAGATTAGAGATAAAAAGGGGACCGAAAATGTAGTAGCCGACCACCTGTCTAGATTAGACCGTCCTGAGGATTCTAGTGTCATTTCTTAGAACTTTCCTGATGAGCTTCTTTTTGCAATATCGAATGCTCCATGGTTCCCAGATATAGTTAATTACCTAGCTAGCAACAAGCTTCCAAGTGATTGGACCAAACAAGATAGATCCAAATTCTTTGCTAATGCCAAGTATTATTTCTGGGATGACCCTTACCTTTTTAAGTACTGTCCTGACCAGATCATTCGTCGTTGTATCCCTGATTGGGAACAACAAGAGGTCCTTAAGTTCTGCCATGAGCATGCATGTGGTGGACATTTTAGTGCCAAAAAGATAGCTGCTAAAGTATTGCAGTGTGGTTTTTATTGGCCAACTCTCTTTAAGGACTCTCACATGCATTGTACTGTCTGCACTCGTTGTCAACAATTAGGGAAAATCACTAGGCGGCACATGATGCCCTTACAGCCAATACTTCCTGTCGAAGTGTTTGATGTATGGGGCATTGACTTCATGGGCCCTTTCCCTGGTTGTCATGGTTTTTTGTACATTCTGGTCGCAGTAGACTATGTTTCTAAATGGATCGAGGCCATTCCCACAAGGCACAACGACCAAGAAACTGTAGTAAATTTTCTGAAAGAGTATATATTTGCTCGATTTGGCGCTCTCCGTGAGATCATTAGTGATGGGGGGAGCCATTTCTGCAATAAAGTTTTTCGAAAACTTGTCCAAAAGTATGGAGTTACTCACAAAGTGGCCCTTGTGTACCATCCGCAAACTAATGGCCAAGCTGAGGTGTCGAATAGAGAGATTAAAAACATTTTGCAAAAAATAATTGACCCTAATAAGGTTGATTGGTCTCTTAGAGTTAGTGATGCATTATGGGCCTATCGTACTGCTTTCAAAACTCCCATAGGCATGTCTCCTTTTCGTCTTGTTTTTGGAAAACCCTGTCACTTACCTGTAGAGCTTGAGCATAGAGCCTTTTGGGTAATGAAAAAGCTCAATTTTAATCTCGACCAGGTAGGTGAGAGGAGGAAACTCCAGCTTTCTGAGCTTGAGGAACTTCAGAACGAAGCTTATGATCTTTCCAAGTCCTACAAAGCTAATATGAAAAAACTACTTGATCGTCAGATCTTACGTAGAGATTTTCAAATTGGGGACAAAGTTTTACTGTATAACTCTAGGTTGCATCTATTTCCTGGTAAACTACAATCTCGTTGGTCAGGTCCCTTTGTAGTGTCTGCAGTGACACCCTTTGGTGCTATCACTTGTCTAAATCCTGCAGACAATACTGAATTTCAAGTCAATGGTCAACGTCTTAAGCATTTCCATGAATTAAGGTCCCCTGAAGTAGAGGAAACTCTCTTAGAAGACCCTACCTATCTAGATTGACCCTTGACCTGCTGGTATCCGGACTCTCCCTTACTCTACTCTTGTCTCTTTTGGGAGGTGTGGTTGAAAGTGCCGGGACCTATAGTCCACAAACTCTTGCTGGCGGAGTCTAATTGATCCAGTACACGCTTTTCTCTGAAGCGTCATCACCAAACAGAACCGTTTCCCGCTCTGTTTGGGGGTGGGGATGTCATTTCCCATCTTTCCTAAGTCTAGAGTATCTGACTTTAAAAGACTCGTGTTGTATATTAGACATCAGGATTTCACGCATTCCATTCTAGCGCTTTTGAATCTCCTGTATCTTTGTTTAGGGTAGCGTTTATCTAGGGAGTGAATCCTAGTTGTCCACCTGTCTGGCTGAAGACGTTAAACTTAGCGCTCCTGGGAGGCAGCCCTGTGTATCTCCTAAACCCAATCGTGCTTTAGTGTTTTTATTAGTTATCGGGTTTAGTAGTTATTGCCTAATAATTATCTCTTCAGGATCCTAGTATAGATCTGTTTGGGGGTGGGTGTGGCCCACCACTCTTTGATTGCGGTTACTTGGTTAAATAATTATTATCGTTACAAATTTGAATTTATTTCAAATTTTAGAATTTTTATAATTATTGTATGATTTTGGATTTTATTTGACCCTCTTAATGGTACTTATATTCGCAAGAATATAGTTATACATTATCACGAAATTTTCAAATTTAAATTTGAATTATTTCGTGCCTTTTCGCTATCCAGGGTAAAACCGTCATTCCACTAATTTCAGTAGTGGGGAAGCGTCTGGGGGATGTTACTTCTCTATATATACCCACGGGTGTAGTAGAAAAGTCACAAAGTCATTTTCAAAGTCCAGGTCAAACCAAAGTCAACGCGGGTCAAGGAGAAGTCTTCTTCTTCCCCAGATCTCGAGTCGAGATCAGTTCAGTGCATTCCAAACTCGACTCGAGTTCTTCAACAGATCTCGTTTCTCTCTCTTCGTATCTTCGTCGATTCTAGTCCAAATTCGATAATTTTTGTGAGGTTTTGTTCCTTTCTTCATTCTCTTCAAATCCATACCAAAGTCCCCCATTATCATGCCTCCTAGACGTCGAGAGAGAGAGTGATTATCCGAGAACGCGATTACTCGCGTCTCTTCGATGATAATCGCTTTGGGAGCACTTTTCTCGAGAGAATTCAAGCCCGAGGCTGGGATGCACTCCTTGGCTCAGACTATGAGCCATTTGATCCTCAAATGGTTCGTCGTTTTTACAAGTCAATGGAGTTGGCCGATGACGGCGTTTTCATCAATTGGGATCCGACCCATCGTTTCTTGTTGACGCCTAAGACTGTCTCCATAGTTATGGCGGTCGTCTCGTCGACGACGGGGTTGATTTTCATTTCTGTTATTAGCCATTGTATTTCGTTTATGTATTTTGTTTTGATTTTGCACTCTTTTATTAAAATTATCAATCATTGTACTTTATTTCAAAAAATTAAATGAATATGGTTGAAATTTTAATTTATCTTGTCAACTTGTCCTTTTCTGAGATTTTTAGCCATTCTTGGGCTTTATTGCAAAATTTTGGACTCTTGGAGTATATTTTGAAAATTTTGGGTCCTATGGACCTTAGTCCAAATATTTTATTTAGAAAGGAGGTTAGGGTTTGATTTTTTGGAAACCCTATGGTATTAGGCAACTTTTGGAGTCCTACATGGGCTCAAGCTCTTAAAATCTAGCCTATATATACCACACCAAGTTTAGAGGACCGTCACTCAAACTAAAAATCAGATTTTAAAGTTTTTCAAAATTTTTATTTTCTAACTTTTGGCCCGAACTCGACTCGAGTTCCTTACAGGCCATTTCAATCTCGACTCGAGATTGGACCTGGCAGCAGTTTTCTGGGCTTATTTTGAGTGATTTTTTCTCGGTTTTCGCACTGGTTTTTGGTGTTTCCTTCCTTCTTTTGCAATGTCTAATGATCAGAATGAGTTGTGGATGACCGATACCATGGACATTGTCCCCGAGATGGATTTTTCGGGAATTATGAATAGTCCTTATGGAGCTTCCTTTAGGGATGGGATTTTCGACAAAGGTTGGGAAGGTTTTCTTTACGATTCTACTGCTGTGTATTCCCCTTCTATGGTAAGAGACTTTTACCGTACATTGCCCTTTGGTAATGCTATTTCCTTTGATGGTTTCCGAGTTACTATGCATGGGTTCCCCTTCATTATCAATTCTTTTGCCATCACTCGGGCATTAGGTATTCCACTCCAATTGCGTCTGTCTATTCACATCCTGATTACTTCACTTCCATCAATGTTGACTTATTGGATAATTACCTAGATCACTTTGGTCCTTGCACCTTTTCCTTCCATCCTGAGAACTATGCCAATGTGGCTCCTACCATTTGCCTTCCTGCTAATGTAGCTACTGCTGCTTTATGGGTCATGAGAAATCTCTTAGGTGAACATAGGTTGGACTATGTCAATGCTAACACTATGCATACTGTTTACGGTATTGTTAATAATTTTAGAGTTCTTGACATAGCTTCTTGGTTGATGGATGGCATAAGGAATGTTTTTGGGATTGGTCAGCTAATTTACCGTACTGCTATCTGTAAGATAATCCTTGAGACATATCCTGATTGGAGGAATATGTACACTGATTGGACTCACCTTATCCCTATGGACCCTACACACCGTTATATTAGGAGAAGTCGCTTATTCATATGGGTGCCTAACACTATATATGTAGAGTTTCCAGAGTTGCATAGAAATGATAATTTTATGGATAATGGTGAGGGAGCTTTGAATGTGGTCAAAGAGGCATTAACCCTATGGCGTGATGACATGGATGGTTTGCCAAAGGAGGTTGCTTGAAAACAAGAGTGTAATGTAGGATTTTCCTTTTATGTTGAGTCAGTCCTTTATTTCAGTAAATTTTATTTCAGTTGTGTCATAGTATGGAATTCCTTATAATCTCTATATAGAGATAATTTTGTTTGACAGGAATTTATAAACCGGTTTGAATTTTTAGCACACTCATGGTAATATATTTCTCTCTCTTTCCTATGCTTAGTATGAGCCTTGAGGACAAGGCAATTTCTTTGTTTCGGGGTGGGGAAATATTTCAATCCTTTTTGCTAAAGATTTTCAAACTTCTTTATCCATACTGGTATAAAAATTCAAAAAAAATATTTGAAAAAAGCAAACAAATTTTTTTTTCTTACAAAGACTTTTTCAAAAATAGGATAAGTACACCATCAATGATGGACTTAATGGTTGAATTCCTTTTCTAGTTTAAGGACACTTATTGCTTCACCAAGTAGTTGAGTCTTATATTACATTTGCATGAGCATAAACATGACATTCATATGCATTTATTATAGATTACATGTGCAAATACAACTACACCTTGAGAAACTTGATGAATAAGTGTAGAGACTTAACCCAGTGAGCTTTTTGAGCCCCGTCCTTTTCTTGGAGAGTTATCACGTAAATCTGGAGTCAAAGACTCAACCTCTCAGTTTTTCTCTGTTTCTAGTCTCATATTCATTTTACAGTTAGCCTTGAGATGACATCAAGTTGGGTGTAATATAAACTTGGGTCTTGTAGCTTATTGAAGATGTGATCACCATATCAGTACTTAGAGATGATACAAAGATCTTTAGATAAACCCTGTTTACCTTAGCCACCCTGATAATATTTTATCCCTTAGGTTAACCATTTTGAGCCTTTCCTTGTTACTTAGCCTTTTTTTTGAGCCCATTATCCTTACCCAACTCCATTGTAGGAGTTAATACCTTAGAATGTTTTAGGTCCTTTTACCCATGTTTTTGGAACATGAGGATGATTGTTTATGTGGTTATAAGAAGAAATGAGAAATACAAAGAAATCTCCAAACTAGTGAGAGAAACCAAATATTAAAAATAAAAAAGTTTGAAGAAATTCCAGAAAAAACCAGAATCTTCCAAACCATTCCAAATCCAAAAAGAAAGGAAGATTCCCAATTAGGCTAAAGCTTCATTGAAATTTTCCCAAAAGAAGATGATAAATACTTTTTCCAAAAAGAAAAATTTCCAAAAATTTCTCCACGTGCTATTATTACAAATCACAAGTATTGAAGGCCCGAATGTTCCAAAAATATTTCACAAAAGCCTATGCCATTTCTAGCCATGTCCTAAGCCAAGTTACAACCCATTACTGTCTTTGTAGATCTAAGCTGATATGGTAGGATGTGGCTAGTAAGTGAGAAGATGCTAAGGTGAAAAACCCGACATCTCAAGTAAGGCTAATTTTTCCATTCTTTGAGACTAAGTTCATTCCATTACACCAGTCCGTTCTTATATATATGTGAGATGATTGTCCATCTTCCTTCCTCACATAGAGGTAAAATGATAAACACCATCTCTGAGTGATTTTATTTCTGAGTGTATGACTGTGAGGCAGAAGTCAAAGCGACCTTTCCAAAGGTGACTTAAGACCCGTGGTAGTATGGGGACATGCCTGTATTCGATGCATTTGAGACCATCATGCTTGGTTTATATTTCATATATCTTATTCATGCATTGGTAATATGTTATCTCATATGAAAGGTTTAGCAATACTTATCCTTATCCTTGATATAACCATTTCTTAGGTACATGGTAGAAAATTGTATTCTTGAATTAGTCATTGTAGTAAGTTTGTAGGTATCTTCTCTGGAAAACCCTCAGGAGATTATAACTCCTCCACCTGGGAAGTCCTTGTGGTTGAAAGCCTTGATGCATATGGTTAATGCAATCACCTTGGTTATACTTCTTTTTTGAGTTCCTCTTTCTTTCTTCTCATCTTTGCTTAAAGACAAACAAAGTGCTATTTGGGGATATTTGATCGGACCTCAAAAGTGTATATTTATCCCCGGAATAACACCTTGTTTGTCTAGCACTAAGCTTATATAATTGTATTATATCTATTGATTAGTGCGTTCTTGTCTTTATGTAGGTTTTATGAGCCGAAATGCGAATATTGAGTAAAAGCCCGCAAAAAGACGAGAAAAGCAAGCAAGGAGGTGTTATTTGCACAAGGGAAGAAGATTGGATATTTGTACCGCGGAATCTACTAAGGGCACCCCGTGGTCAACTCTGGTCAAATAGGTTGAGTTGACTTCGGTTGACTTTTGGTCAAGGGTTGACTTTCCGGTCAACTGTTGACTTTGGGTCAACTGCTGCTGACCTAGGTTGACTTTCGGTCAACTGCTGACTTCTGAAGAATTTGGGTCAAATCTGTTGACTCATGTGGACCGGACTTCCTATTTTGGGTCTTGATCTTATAAAGGCTCTACAAGAAGAAGCAGAAGTCCAATTGGGGCGCATGAGCTATCAAACTGAAGGTCTTGGCCCAAGCTACAATTCTAGCCCAAAAGGATTAGGTTTTGCTGATTGCCTAATCCCTCTGTGGGGCCAACAGGAGCAGCCACGAATTTGATCAAGTTAGGAAGACTTTGCATGCAAGTATTCTTCTATGTAATAGATATTTAAGAGAAGTTGTAACTAGGGTTTATGAACTTTTAGAAAAACTAATCTTTCAGCAAAAGCTAATCTTTTAGCCTCCACTTTAAGATCCATTGAAGAAGAGTTGATCTTCTTCTTCATTGTACTCAATTCAATATCAATATCAATCCATGATTTCAATTATGATGTTCTTTGATCTAATTATTTGTTCCATTGGTATGAGTAGTTAAATCATCATGGGGGGAAGGTGGAAGCTTTCTAGGTGATGTATGATTATTATGTTGTTTCTTCTTATTCATTGTGATTCAAGGTTCTTAATGCTTATTTACTTCTATCTGTAGTATGAGGTAAGTATGATTATTTGTATGTTATTGTTATCCATGTTATTAAATATTATTGTTAGAATTTAGGGAGACCTAGTTTTGATAATAGTATTATAATTATTGTAGATGTGTAGTGAAATAGGTGAGAGGTGATTACTGCATGTTTGAAATATTTATCTTTTATTGGAACCCTTTCATGATTAAATTCAATAGCTGAGAGGTGAGGATTTAACTGTGAATAATATGTGGAGTTAATTAGATTCAATAGCTGAGAGGTGAGGATTTGATTAATGAAGCATATTCAATAGTATACATAATAGAATCCCGTTTTAATTGATTCAATAGCTGAGAGGTGAGGATAAATTACTATTGGTATTAATAATTAATAGGAATAGCTGAGAGGTGACTTATTAATCATTATAGATTGAATATGAAGAACAACATGGTATAATTGCATAACCTAGTTTGTGGAAACCTACTACTCCCCCTATGTCATCATATAATTCTCTTTTCCATATCTTCAATATTCTTAAGTTAGGATTTATTTATTATTTATTGCCTGTAGGAAGTAGAATCAATTCTCAACTTTTATTATTGATTCATTGATGTTTCTTAACCATTGTTCTTAATTGTGTTTGAGCTAAGATCTCCCCCTCTGAGGTGGGTACGACCCTTGTTTGTTACTTGTCTACCTTGATCTCAATCTATACAGGCACAAGAAGAAAAATAAAAGTACAATCTTTTGATAGTAGGTGTCGAAAGTCTACTATTATAAAGCCACCATATATCGTGGCATTCTAAAAGATACTAACAATCTTTCTTGGATGGTTGAGTTGTCACAATAGTCTCCATATTTTACACATGCTTAAATCTTAAATATCAACTTTGAAGTGATTCTAGGATCTATCTTCTGTTTTGTAGTCTCACTTCACTTATCTTCTTAATGGGCCTCTCTCTTGGACTTAAGCTTTGCAGATAATTTATGGGCTCATTTAGATTTAATCCACTAAGATTCATTCAAGGCTTTGACCATTTGGATCCATGACTTTGGGCTTCATACTTGACTTTTCTCTTTTTGCTCTTTTTATATCATTTTGTAAGCTTTTTCTTTGATTTATTCTTTTCTAGGTTATTTCCTACAAAAATACAAAAACAATAGATATTACTCTAATTCAAGTCCAAAAGTGAGTTCTAACATCATACTCATTAGGGGTAAAAACTACGTTTTTGGATACTTATCAGGAGGTAAGACCTTCCCAGCTTCCTTCTGTTGAAGTTTTTTCTGTGCAGTCCCCTTCCCCGGTTGATCCGAGGGGGACGGCTGTGGTATATAAGTCTACCCGGGGCTCGAAGAGAGCTGCTTTTGCTTCCCCTGCTGACCAGGGGAAGCCTGTGCGCCCGAGAAGGGAGGATGCCATCCCTCGGGCATTGAGGGGACCGGCGATGGGGACTCCCGGATTGGTAGTGGCTCCCAGGTCTCTGTTGAAGACGCTGTGACATTGAAGACGTCCATACCGTGGTGGAGTTTTATCGGACCTCAAAAGTGTATATTTATCCACCGAATAACACCTTGATTGTATAACACTTAGCTTATATTATTGTATTATATTTATTGATTAGTGTTTTCTTGTATTTTGTGTAGGTTTCATGAGCCGAAATGCGAATATTATGTAAAAGCCCGCGAATAGTCGAGAAAAGCAAGCAAAAAGGTGTTATTTGCACATGGGAAGGAGAATCAATATTTGCACCCACAAGATCTGCTGAGGGCATCCCACGGTCAGCTCTGTTGACTTGACTTTAGGTCCAAGTGGGGCGGTCCAATTCTCATCCCAAACTGAGTCCTACTTAAGCCCACAAGTCAGAATTTCTATTTTAGGCCTTATTTAAATCCAAACTTAAAAAGGCTCCACAAGAAGATCCAGAAGTCTGATTTGGGCCCATGGGCTATCAAACTGAAGGTCTTGGCCCAAGATACAACTTAAGCCCAAGATAATTAGGTTTTTCTAATTACCTAATGCCTCTAGAAGACCAACAGCAGCAGCCACGAATTTGACCTAATTTGGAAGTCTTTTCGTGCAAGTATTCTACTTTGTATTTAAGAGAAGTTGTAATTAAGGTTTATGTATGTTTTAGTTTTTCTTTAAGATCAAATTTCATTGAAAAAAAGTTCATCTTCTTCTTCATTGTATTAAATTCAATATCAATTCCATTATTCTTCCATTATGATGTATTGTGTTTTATTTATTTATTCCTTGGTTTTATCATCAAGGATGAGTAGCTAATTCTCCTTAGGGGGATGGTGGAAGCTCTCTAGGTGATGTAAAAGTACCATGTTTATTCTTTATGTTCATTGTGATTCAAAGTTCTTAACGCTTATTTACTTCTATCTACAGTACGAGGTAAGTAAGATTATTTGCATGTTATTGTTATCCATGTTATTAAAATACTATTGTTAGGGTTTAGGGAGACCTAGCTTTAATGGTTTTATTTATATTAATTGAAGATGTGTAGTAAAATAGCTGAGAGGTAATTATTACATACCGGTAGTTTATATCTTTTATTAGAACCCTTTTGTTAAATCAAATAACTGAGAGGTGATGATTTAGTTATGAATAATATGTTAAGTTAATTAGATTGAATAGCTGAGATGTGACGGTTTAATTAATGAGACACATTCAATAGCATGCATAAGAGAATCCCGTTTTAATTAGGTAGAATAGCTGAGAGGTGACTACTTGATTATTATATGTATTAATGATTAATTGGAATAACTGGGAGCTGACTAATTAATTATTATTGATTGAACATGAAGAACAACATGTTATGTTTGCATGATTTAGTTTGTGGATACCAACTCTTCCCCCTATGTCATCATATATCTTCTTTTCATCTCTACCTTATTCTTAAGTTAGGGTTTACTTATTATTATTGCCCGTAGGAAGTAGAATCAATCTTCAAATCTTATTATTGATTCCCTTGGTGTTTCTTAACCATTATTTTCTATTGTGCTTGAGCTAAGATCTCTCCCTCTGAGGTGGGTACGACCCTTGCTTGTTACTTGTCTACTTTGATATCCAATTTATACAGGCACAAGAAAGGAACTTCAAGTTAAAAATCTAATCTTTTGATGTTGGGCGTAAAAACCTAACTTCAGAGTTTACCGTGTCGGGCGTTGCCGATGACAAAGCCCCGGTCTATGGGTGGGGTGACCAGGTCCCATATACTGACTTGCCCACTGGCCCCACTGGGCATTCGGGCCCTGAACAGAGCGAGTACCAGCTTGAGGCCACTCTGGAGTTCTCACTACCGACGTTCACCATTCATCCTGCATTTCTGAGTGGGGAGCCGATGTCGATTGGAGACTCCGACATCATGACCATTCACACCGCCTTTGATTACATCTTCCAAAACCTGCTTCCAGAGGACCAGACGTACTACAGCCGCCTTTCTCACGACCGGGCGATGAGGGTGGCTGCCCAGAATCTGATTGGTACAAGTCGGAGGCACATACTTGTATCAATGCTATTGCTTCAACCCATTTGGTGAAATAGTCTGTAGCGACCAATAGGAATCTGACTGATTGTAGAGCTTTTGGAAACGATCCCACAATATCCAACCCCATTTGGCGAAGGGCCATGCACTCAGGATGGGGAGTAGTTCATTTGCCGGGGCATGCTTCTGACATGGGAGGCATGCTTGCGTGAATTTCTTGGCGTCTGTCATCATGTGTGGCCACCAGTATCCTTAGATCATTGTCTTCTGTGCTAGATTTCTACTCCCGGAATGGTTGCAGCAGATCCCAACATGGATCTCTTTCAGTATGATCAGGCCTTGTTCTGGAGTAAGGCATCTGAACAAGACACCGGAGCCATGACTCTTCGTGTATAGCTTGTGTGACCCCCAGTGCGGTATGGCAGTGAATTTCCATGCATCCCTCTTGAATTTGGCTGACAGTTTTGGATCTTCAGTAGCAAATGGTCGACAAGAAAGTTGAGGTATGGCTTCCTCCAGTCTTGACCGTTGTTGGACTGCAACTCGGCATCAATTTTGTCCACTTCAGAATTCAGATTGTTTGGAATGTCTTCAATTGGTTCCTCCGGTGGGAGCTCCAAATTGATGTGGACATGAGAGAGTGGTGGTTCTGAGGGGTCCGGTTCATCCGGCTCCGTTGAAGGTGGCATTGATTCTATCTGGCCTCTGGTGAGGCAAGGATTCCAGTCATCGAGTTGTGATTCTTGTGGGTCCTGTGTCTGACCTGTGATGGTTGACTCGGCTTGCCCTGTGTGTTGGGCTTGTTGCCGGGCTATGAAGCTTCTTCATCTCTTCTTCTTTTTTGTCCTCTGGTAGTCACCGTGAGAACTTCCAACCAATGTCTGCACTCTAGGAGATAGACCTCCGGTAGCTACATTTCTGGATCTTTGGGCCCGATACTCGGCTGTTTCTGGTATCGAGTGATAGCTATCAGCACTCTGTCGTGCTGATAGAAGAAGAAAGATACGCCAGGGCATCTGCGTGCCTGACGTCTATCCTTGGTCGCTGCTCGACCGTGATGAATCCGAACTTCCCTGCCATGGAATGGACGACATCAAGGTATTTTGC